>CAMZMU010000054.1:30165904-30765904 GCA_947311845.1 Poa pratensis
TTGGATCGGATGGTTTGACCTAGGGATAAATTGCAAAACCATTTTATATTATCTTCCGACAACACATTGTTTTTTGTAGGAAAATCATTTGGTAACGGATATGTAATCTTACCTCACTTTATAATGAAAATTTGTAGCTATGTGTTAATAAGAAAAGTAATTTTTAGGATTGAGGACCTTGATGTGGTTATTTGTACCATGTAACCTCGACTCCGTACCACAAAAGATATATAATACACGTCACTAGGACTTGGTAGGATTCGAAGCCCATGTGCTAAACAGTGCTAGTCCCTCGATCATTAGTTAGACACACGATACAAATAAATATCATGAAATCACACATCTTACATTTAGTGAGTAATCCAGAGTTCATTTGGAGTCCCATAAACGCCACTGGCTTGTTGAGTGTAGCCTTTAGCCTCATGTCCCTAGTTCGCACATTTCTTAAGCTTCATTCTTTGCACATGACACATTGTGGGTGAGTACTTTGAACTTACTTGAAAATTTCAGATTAGAGAAGGCTATAAGGGTTTATTTGCGTAAAGCCAATTTTGTTTCGAATGAAATAAGTTGAAACTTTCTTTATCCTGCTTTGAAAATATTTGATCAATCAAGTCTAGTAGGGTTGAGTGGAACACCAGGATTTTACACACCAAGTGTTCGATCCTCAACGTAACACATGGATCTTACACAACATGCGCCCCCAAAATCCCACATATGAACAAACTTATACACGGACATAGGATTTTGCAACCACTAATAAAATAAGGTGGAAGGATATCCCTTATGACTCTAGTCTTCAGTTGCTCAAATTAGCCTTCTCCGTGGGCACGACTAATCTATTAGGTTAACACTCTCGAGAGATCGTACAATTTCCCCACAATTCAATGTCAAGTCATCTTGCTGAAAGTATTCAAATGTGTAATGATCATTACAAGATCATGACAAAGTCTTCCCTTGCCAGACGATCTACCTATACCGGAACCGTCCGCGTCCCAAAAGCATTAGTGGTGGTACCTAGAAGAGGTTTCACACTAAATAATTAACTAAGCCAGAGCCCATATAGATTGTGGTTGTATTGGATGGTTCTACTGACCGAAACGTGGTAGATATCTTTGCTTCTTGGCGGCGGTTCCAAAATTTGCACATCGATGTTCCGATAATGCCGCTCTGACCGGATAAAACATTTTAGTTTGTAAAATACTTTTTTTCAAAAATAAACAATGTTTAAGAAAGTGTATTTATTTTACAAAATATTTTTTTAAATAAAATCCAGAATGTTTTATTTGGTCGGAGTGCTATGGTCGTCCTCCATAAGCAAAGAGATCTGCTGCGGTTCGCACACAAGAAAGTCTTAGTTAAATACTTAGCGGGAACCTCACATGGGTACAGCCATTGGATGTATATTGGACGTCAGTCATAGGGGCTGCAAAGGAAAGACTCCGTCGTGTTCTTGTTTTGGTCGTTACACATTTGAATAGTTCTGGCAAGATGGTGTCGTCGTGAATTGTGGGGAAAGTGTATAACCTTTCCAGAGTGTTGACCTACTTGATCAACCGTTCCCACGAAAAAGTGCTATTTAAGCAACTTAATGCTGAGATTTCTTCTTATTTTATTTTATTTTATTTTATTTTATTTTATTTTATTTTATTTTATTTATAAAGGTTGTCAAAATCCTATGTTCGTGTGTGAAATTCGTTGATAGGTGGAATTTTGTGGACACGTAGAAGTTTAAGAAGGTGCGAATTAGGGCCGCGAGTCTACACTCAACAAGCCAGTGGCATTGATGCACTACATTCTTTTATGCTGCCGTTTTAGTCTGTTGAATGAACGCTCCATGCCTCTTTATTTTGCACTGTTAAGTCGTCCACTTATTTTCCTGAAAACCGTATTTGTCCACTTAGGGTGTGTTTGGGACAGCTCCACTACACCAATCCACCGGTGGAGCAGCCGAAGCTGTCCCAAACGCACAAACTCCACCTGGTGGGCGGAGTGGAGCTGAAGCGCGCGCTAGTTCATTTTACCGAAGCCAGCGAAGAGGTGCTTCGCCTGCTCCAATTCGCGTCTAGCGTCCTGCTAATATCCATCTGACCCTAGCGCTGAGGTGTATTTACCCACCACTGCCACTGGATTACCCCCAAGACCGAATCGTTTTTCTCTTTCCTCCACGTTCAGTTTCTCCCTCGATGGAAACCAGGCGACTAGGGCACGCCGCCGCCACCGTGTCCGGCGCGATTGCTCCCTATAGACGAGCTCCGGCGACCCCTGACTGTTTCCCGTGACGTGCGCCCTTCTCTCCCCGCCCCCTGATCGCTTCTCCATCCTCCAGTACTGTACCTCACGAGGAAGAAGCGCTTGCATCGCCGCCGGAGAAACGCCGTCGTCGCCCACCTACCTGGACTGGTCTTGTCCACTCGTAGGTCGTCGGCGTCTCATTGTCCCAGTAAAATCCTGCCGCCTGCCCAAACGAGGGACACATCCTCCTAATTTCCCCTGTACATGGTCAGATTTGGAGTGATAAATTATTCCCCTCACTGCTTGATGTATATGCGTATTGAGCAAATTAATAGTATTGTTCTTCTTGACGTATCTGATCTGTACATGGTGAATCAGTGCTATTTCTTTGATGTATATGCATACTGAACAATAGATGGTACTGCTTTTCTCGGATCCGCATGTTGTTGTATATGAACAGTATATGGAATTATTTGTGGTGCTTTCATATGCAGATGTTAACCATTCTAGATTAGATTAGATGACGAGTAACAGTTCACGATCTTGTAATACCAGGTCGGTAGGAAAAAATAGCAGAAGAGAAAAGAAAAGGAGGATAGTCTAGACATTTCACCACAACCTCTCTCAAATCTGAATCTGGAGCAATCTTATGTGCCAAACACCTTTTTCTTGCTCCGGAGCTACTTGGTGGAGTGGAGTTTAGAGGTGGAGTGGAGTGGGGTGGAGCGGAGCTCTCCCAAACACAGCCTTATTGTGCTGGTGTCGTGTATACCATATGTTATTCTTTCTGCATAACTGAAAGAATGTGCGTTGCTGGTGCAGAGGTTGTGATTCATATATTTTACTCTATGAGCTAGGTTATCCATGAACTTTGTGCCATCTACTTTATAGATTATAGCCCATGAAGAAATCTGTCTTAACTAATAACTAATGATGCATCTTTGGTGGGTCTGCAGACACGGCAAATGCTTGACCTTTTGGTCCATGCACAGGCATGTCGCACCACAGGTTGCCAGTTTCCCAATTGCCGAAGACTCAAGGGACTCTTTGCTCACGTGAGGAAGTGCACAAAGCGGGCATCCGGAGGCTGTAAACTTTGCCAGAAGGTGTGGAGCCTGCTTCGCTTCCATGCCCAGGATTGCAAAGAATCAAACTGCACTATACCAAGATGCAAGTATGTAACACACTCTCCTCCCCGTCCGCACCTACAAAGCGATGGACCGTCGCCGTTCAGAGTGAACAGATGATTTATCTGGTTTTGCTTGATTGCAGGGAACTGAAAAACATTTTAAGAATATCGTAGCAGCAGGCTGAGTCCAGGAGGAAGGCTGCCGTGAACGAGATGATGAGACAAAGAGCTGTAGAGGCAGCTACGTTTGGACAAATGGAAGCCATCTAATTTGGAACGGAGGGAGTAGGAGTTAGGGAAGCCAGGTATACATGTATACTTTTACAAAAAAAGAAAAGAATATATAGCAAGTACATTTTGATACCGTGGCTCTTGTCAAGCCCAACAAGACAAGTTGAGGATGTGCGTGTGTATAAATGCTGTTTGAATGTTAACGTGTATATAAATGCAAGTGTCAAGATACGATTATACCAATCGCTATATCTACATCAAACGATTGTTCTTCGCGTTGGCTCTATATTATTTTCTGTATCTTTATCGTAACTCACATAGAAACATCAATGTTTTCGACGCTGTAAGCTTTCCATTGTTTCGAGCATGTGACTTGATAAAACAACCCATATCAACTTACATGACTATTTCAAGCAATTCTACCATGCTTGTACTCAGCAATATCTTTTCTATAAACGGCTTTATGGTATGGTGGAAACGAAGTTGACATGCACCAAACAATATTCGGGTTAATTTATCGGACAGTTTAGAAATCCAAATAAAAATCTCAACAGCAATTATAAGAATTTAAAGCTTTTTTTTTCGAAAGGGGGGCAAAAGCTTTGCCCCTATCAATTTATTAAGAAGGAGTTTTACACAACACGGCCGGGCGAGACGAAGAGGTCACCCCCGGCCGCACCCACGGACATTACAAAAACACCGACTACTCCCTAGGTAACAAATCACCTAAACGCCTTGCACCCGCAAGAACCCAAAGACGAGCTTCGGTTTTGATCTTTTCAAGGAGAACCGAGGGGGGCGCGTGCTTGTTGCGGAAGACTCTCGCGTTCCTTTCATTCCAAATGATCCAAGTTGTGAGCAAAGTGATGGACGCCATTGCTTTGCGGTTCGGAGTGATCTCCCCCGTCATCTTAAGCCACCAAGAGTAGAGAGAGAGATCCGACCAAAGACTAGGGTCCAAAGCATGCACTCCAAGCCAATCCTTGATGGAGTTCCAAAGACGAATGGAGTACCGACACCCAAAGAGGAGGTGAGCCAAATTCTCGGGTGCTCTCTTGCAAAGCGGGCAATGACCACAATTTTGCCAACCTCGCCTAGCCAAACGATCGGAAGTCCAATGCCTATTTTGGAGAGTCAACCAAGCAAAAAACTTGATTTTTGGGGGGGGGGGGGGGGGGGGGGGGGGGGGGGGGCAAACTCTCCAAACCAAGGACATCAAGTTAGTTGACTCGGCCCCAAAAAATTGAGCCTTATAAGCCGAAGCCACGGAGTATTCGCCATTGGGTGTAAGGTTCCAAACAATCTTGTCCTCCGCCTTGTCATCAAGAGTAACTTCAAGAAGATGAACCCAAAGTTTGACATATTGAGTAAGATGATCAAGAGAGAAGTCTTCATCCAAGGTGATCTTGTGCACCCACGCGTTGTTGGCCAAAGCCTTTTTAACACACCATTTCTTAGATTTGGATGAGACGTAGATCTTCGGAGCAATGTCTCTAGGTTTTATCTTGCCATCAAGCCAAGGGGCATCCCAAAAAGAAGTCAAGTTTCCATCTCCGACCGTGATAGAAGTAGCGGCATAGAAAAGGTCCATGTCGTCTCTAGTGCAAGGATTACCGGTGCCCACCCAAATTTTCGCCCTACCACGCCACTCGAACCATGGCCATCTCAACCGAAGGGCCCTTGCAAACTTGACGTTGTCGTGAATCCCGAGGCCGCCAAGCTCAAGGGGGCGGCAAACGGTCTCCCAATTCACTTTGCATTGCGCACCGGTGACTTTATCTTTGCCCGCCCAAAGGAAAGCCCTCTCCACCTTGTTGAGATACTCGTGAGTGCCCGGCGGTAAAATGAGAGGCGTCATATGGTGTATTGCTTGGGAAGTAAGCACCGATTTGACAATAGTCGAGCGGCCGGCGGCGGTTATGAGGTTGCCGTTCCAAGTGGGCACTCTCCGGCAACCTTATCTTCGAGATGTAGGACATCCGACCTCTTGAGCCTCCAAACGGAGAGAGGTAGGCCAAGATATCGCAAGGGGAAGGAGGTGCGCACCACCGGAAGATCGGCAAGGACGACATCAAGGTTAATAAGGCCACATCTTATAGGAACCACGGAGCTCTTTTGAAAGTTTGTGCACAAACCGGTCACCTCTCCGAAACCGTCAAGGATAGAGGATAGGTTTCGAATATCATCCTTGATAGGAGCCACGAAAATTGCGGCATCATCCGCATATAAGGAGGTCCTCAAAATATTCCCACGGCCACGGAGCTTATGAAGGAGCCCGCCTCTAGTAGCTAACTCAAGAATTTGCGTGAGGGGATCAATTGCGATGACAAAGAGGAGCGGAGAGAGAGGGTCTCCTTGTCAGAGGCCACGCCCATGAGCAATGGGATGGCCGGCCACCCCATTAAGAAGGACCCGAGAGGAGGCGGATGAGAGGAGCGCCGCAATCCAATTGCGAAACCGGCTAGGGAAACCACGGCGTTGGAGGAGATCAAGAACATAATCCCAACGAATAGAATCAAACGCCTTGCGGATGTCAAGCTTGAAAAGAAGCGCCTCTATGTCAAGAACTTGGCTCGAAGGTTTCACAAAGGAATTTAAAGCTTGAATGCTTTTCGGTCACACATTTTCTTTTGCAATAAATAACAAAAGTGCCGACTACTGTGAACAAGAATTATACATGGAAGGAATAATTTATATCCAAAAAACAGTACTCCCTCCGTTCCAAAATATAAGGCGTGCTATTTTTCTGCTGGTCTTCGGTGCTCAACTTTGACCATTAATATATAATAAATTATGTGAATATAGAATGTATAAATGGTACCGTTAGTTTTGTCTTACAAAATTCTTTCATTTCATATATGTTTATAATAATTTTGTGATCATATTATAAGTACAAATCATGGTCAAAATTGGACGTCGTTGACCAACGAAATTAAAAGGCGCCTTGTATTTTGGGATGGAGGGAGTAAATCTCAAGGAAATGCGGAATTGATATCCAATCAAGCAGTACATCTCAACGCAGGGTAAATCAATAAACACCGTGTGGAAAATCACATGTAGCTTTGGCATAAAACAGACTACTGTGAAAGCTAATCATAAATCACAGCAGAAAGAAACAAAGCTGCATACATCTACCAATGACAGGTATATTCCTCAACAAACACAAAACACATGGATAAAATCCAGGTAAAGGCCCATCGGATCCTGCCCACAGAGCACCAAAACCTTGAGGTTCAACAGAACAAGTCTGCGGATCAATTATTGGCCATAGCTTCTTAAAAACAATCAAAGAATCCGATCGATCTCTGATGATCTGATCACGGCTTGAGGGCAAATGCCAGGCCAAACTTGGGGGGTCTGTCCAAGGCCTTGGTGTCAAATTCGCCAGAGATTGTCAAGAGCGACTTCGGCTTAACCTCGTGCTGGAGAAGAGCAGCAAGCGTTCCAGTGTTGTTGAGCCTTGCCTTCACGGTTGTCTGAGGGTCAACTGTGTACAGGCCACCAACAGTCAGCGCATTCTCATTTGTTGAGAGCTTCCTGGTAAATTCAGCCACAGCTGAAGCCTTCTGCTTCTCATCAAGGTGATACACACCTGACACTTTGATGGTGTCACCTTTGTCGGCCCTGTACATGTTAGTGCAATGTATCAATGCTAGTCCCAATCTCAATTCAAAACAAATCACAGCAAAGCATGAACTTACAGAATAAACGCAGCATGAAATTCTGGCTTGGTTACACCTATCCCAGCAGTGTACTTGGTAAACTTTCCAGAAGAAGTGTCAAACGCAGCTTCTCCACCGAAGGCAAGTCCTTGAGGGCCTACTGTTCCAGAAAATTCAACCACAGGAGAGGGCTTCGTGCCAACAGCAGTAGCAAAAGTTGCGTTCTCGTGGTAGTATTGCAGCTCCACCTTTAAGAAAGAATTAAGCACATGGACTTATTTTCAGTTAAGCAACCAGAAACGGAGAGTTAGACACACGAAATGACATTACCTTTCCAGAATTGTAGTCAGGCAGCTTGACAGATGTCACAAGCTTTGTGGATGGCAGGACATCCAAGACAGTCAAGGTAGAAGAGATCTGCAAATATATAAGAAAAAAGGGTGTTACAGCTAGCCAAAGCCTACAAAGAGGAAAAACATAAATCTGGGTATTCGGCATCACTAACATTTGACTGTGTATCCACTTTAACATCAACAAGCGTATTCTTATACTTGTAAACTGCATTGACATCAAGAGCATAAAGCCCTCCTTTCTTCACAGCTGTGGAAGTGAGGACCTGAAAAATCAAGAATAAATCCATTATTATTGAAAAATCAATAATAAATCCATTACTATTGGCATTACTATTGTAAAATCAAGAATAAATTCATTAAGGGTAAATAAATTCAGATAACAGAGATAGTACACCAGCATTACTATTCTAAATAACATTATATGGGTGAGTAAGAATACATCAAAAGGTAGCGAAAAAGAGAGGCAAGATTAGTCCAACTTGAACAACCAAAATGAAGAGCCTTTTCCTAGTACATCGGTCAAAGGTATGATCGGTGTTTTTCAAATCAATGGTAGATGTGTGCATAGGAAATTCATAATATAACAGCATAATAAAAGCATTACCAAATGCAAATGAGTCCAATACAATTCTTGCTGCAGCTCCATAAAGTTACAGGGTGGTACAATTATAAGCACCGCTAGTTTATAGTCCAGAATTGAAGATGGGAACAATTATTCATTTCACTAAACAACCTTCCTTTTTACCGTGTAATTTTCATTAATCTTCAGTAAACAACCTTGGTTGTACAGTGCTTAACTACCTATCAGGAGAATGAACTATTGCTGATCTGTTGAACATAGGCTTTACCCAAGCATTAATGACTCACGAATTTGAACTTTATAGACTTGATTATACTTGGAAAGCCAACCATATTGTTAAAACTTTTCAACAATAAATGATTCATGCTCAACAATCCAGCTAAACGACAGAACTATTGAAATAATCAGAATGAGCATATGGTATACTGAACTAATGAAAAAAACGAAGCAGTTGATACTCCATACCTAGCAGGTCATTTTTGGAATTGCTATTAATAATGTGGCAGTATATGGATTTGCCTTAACAGAGCATTTAGTTCCTTAGAACTCTCATTCATTTGAAAGGACATGATAGTGAATCAATATAACATAGGCCCTAGCACAAATGAACACACAAATTGCACTGCCACAACAGTTGTTTTATGATTGTACATAGCTAGGATCATTCAAAATAGAAACTGAAGAAATCAAGTTTTAAACACAAAGAAAATGGAAATGTGAAGAAACTCTATATCTGTCAAAGTAGCATGTTCAGCTTTGGATATATTCATATATCAAATGCGAAGTGTCAACTCTCAACAATTTCAGAACGGAACCATGTTTGTGTTGGTCAGACACTTCCACCGATCAGAGGTTTGCAAGTGAAATAACCATAGGCATAGATAGACTGCAGACATCAGATGACCAAAAACACAATGCTGATAAATGTTGTGTCAGATACAAACAAACTAATGAAGAGCTCGTATATCACGCCTAGTCTTTTCCAACGGGGTGTCTCAGAGCAATGACACAGGCATCTAACATGACATAAACTAAAAAACTTCTCCAAACCAAAATTCCCTTATAGCTATAACTTGTGTTTCATCTCAGATACTAAGCACGTACTTTGTCACCCTTAATTATTCCAAAACCGAGTGACAGCCAGCAGGACAAATAAGACAACGTGGTGCCAAAAGAAGGCAACAAACAATCAAATCCCCAAAACTAGCAAGTCAAGGACCAACTCTATTGCTTCAGACACTTATGTAGCCTTCATTAAAAAAAGGACAGCAAATGATCATGGCCACAAAAGAGCCAACGACACAGCATGTTGAATTTGATGTTGATGTTCCCCTAATCAACTCTGCCCACAAGGAAACTACATCGCTCTAGAAAGACACGACGAAATTCCAGTCTCCCGTCAGGCTACCGCACAGCTAACAACATATACGAGTTACCCAACATGTCCTCGATTCGCATCCAACATACTACTATGCGGATGCAACAACCACAGAGATTCCAAGCAAGAGAGGTACTAGAAAACCCCGCAACCCATTCACCGAGCCAGTGACACAAGTGCTGGAGAAACCAGGAACCCAATCAGCGCGTCGGCGATAACAAGCAAGCCACATCTAGCATGCATCTCACGCCGCGAGTCTACAGCAAGGCTGAGGGACAGACCAGGGCCGTACCCAGATCGTAGGCACAGGCGAACACGTACGCAACACAGTCGAATGGCTCGATCACGATGGGATCGGGGAAATCCTTACCACTCCGGATGAGCTGACGGAGGATACGGTGAGCTTCTGGTCGTAGGTGTAGTCCCTCGTGAGCAGATCTGCAGATCACAGGACGCAGAAGACCAGCCAGATTAGAGAGATGAGGAGAAGAGCAGGACGGGGAGAAGGAGCCGGGTGAGGGTTGGATAGGATGAGACGTACCTTTGGCCGACTTGCCGATGGTGGAGAAGAGGCCGGGTCCCTTCGCGGCCATGGCGGCGGCGGCGGCGGCTTGGCCGAGGACGGAGGAGGAGGAGAAAAGGAGAGGGTCAGACAGAGATGCCAGCGAGTCCCGTTCCGCCACTAGTAATCGTGTGTCCCGGTCAGAGGAGGCTATCCGGAGTCTCCAGGCCGCACGATCTTGCGATCCCAGGATCTGACGCTCCAGATTTTTCTTACGTGGTGAACGCACCGAATCTCCTTTCTTTTTCTTCTTTCTTCCTTTGCTTTTGGCTTGAATTTTTCGTTTCCTGGATGGCAGGAAAAGAAAAGTAAACAAAAACAAGCAGCGCAGCTCATGTGATGCGCCATGCCACAAACAATAACACATGATTCCGCCGGTTGCCAGCTGCAGACACCACACATTCAAACGTCATCAAAATAACAGTACATGAGATCCAGATGAGAACTACAGATAATATACATCTAATTTTGACAGGAGACAAACCCAGCGATGCGGTGCAACTACATGTCCATTGCAACTTTTGCAAGACTTAATTTACCAAGTTACCAAACATTCCAGTTGCTGCTAACACGATGCCACAGCCCACAGGCCGCTATTGTGGATAGCAGCAGCAAAATTGTGCTCCCAAGTTGGAAGGGGAACACCAGATTGGCCAAAGTCAGGACTACACTTAAATCTTGGTTGATACTATATAGTGCTAGTTACAATGTCATGCGATGAGGCAGATTGGTAAGAGTTTGACTTCTCGATGATATATCGCATAAGTAACAGCCGGGACAGAGTTCAGAGCCTGAGGTCTTCGATGTCTGACAGAAGGGTGGCACCGCCTTCCGATCTTTCATCGGGTAGGCTAACCACCAACTGGCCACAGGCACCGGCTATGTCTTGACCCATCTCCTGGCGAACAGTGGTTCGGATGCCGTAGATGCCTCTCAGGACCTTCTGGAACTTCTTCACGCTCTGCTCACTGCTTGTCTTGAAATTGCTCGACGAGCCAATTGGGTTGAATGGTATCAGGTTCACAACCTGTCAGTGACAGAGTGATGATTAGTTTCAATGTGCGGTCATCAAGATAAACCTGTAATGAGATAAGCAAAATCACAAATCCCTCAAAAACTCATTATGCTCAACTGGTCATGGACTCGTGGCATTGTGTGCTTGCTGTATAAAATAAAAATAAGATATGAAGCACATATTCACATCACATGCAGTTCAGATGGTTCCCAGCAGTTTTGGAAAATAAAAATGACCAAAGGGAGATGACAATCTCAGAGGGACCAACTAAAGATGTTGCATGAACTCGAGGTATCTAAATGAGAGTAGGAGAACTGAACTAAGTAAACACAAAGGTCAACTGAAAACAAATAGGCAATCTAAAAAATGATATCATCCCAATGCAACTCGAAAGTGCAGAATCATAAACATCTAGGGCAGCTTAGTGTATTCGATGATTCGAAATGTTTAAGAGCAGGAACAGGATAAAACATAGTAGCACAACAAAATGTAGCTTACCACTTTAAATGTTTCAAGTAGTTTACAAAGCTGGTGGGCATGCTCCTCCTGATCGTTGACTCCATCAAGCATAATGTACTCGATAAAAATCGTCTGCTTGCTGTGACGGAACATGGAAATGGTCATTGATGCTTAAAGCTACTCACTCTAACATTTTGCACTGACGAGTCATGACATATGTGGAATCTTACCTCACATTTTGATAGGATTGCAATGCATTCATTAGCTTTCCTAAAGGAAAGGCTCGTGCAGCAGGCATTATGTGACAGCGTATGTCTTGGTCAGGAGCATGAAGTGACACAGCTAAGTTTATATTTGGAAGATCATTGTTGAACTTGTTGATCGAATGGATAATCCCAACCTGCAGTACATCATATAATATTACAATATAAACTAAGATATACAATAGTTGCTCCAAGTCCAATCCTAAATGATGATCAATATTTCAGCTACAATAATCCTAAGCAAACTCGACACTTCCAACTAAATATTAGCAGGGCACAGTTTTACCATGGTGAACCATATGGACAAACATAAGCCATGATAGCAAAGATAGTATAAGTCAAAAAGTATGGATAACACGTGAGTATAAATCAATATCAAGTTATCAGCATAGAGAAGTCTTCACAAGACAAAAAGATAATCCCTATGATCTTTTGGTAACTACCAACGTCATTGACGGACAGTAATACTGAAATAGGAGACGACCACACAGCAGACATATACATCCTTACAATATCCAATGCCCACTGCACTATTTGCTGGGTGATCTTTGCACGATTATCAACTATATCTTCGCCGCAATTTTCCATTTTATGGTTTATCAGAAAACAGGGGTGGTAATAGCTCATTCAGAAAGTCATTTCAAGTGTTCAATAAGGTTAGCTACTATCATAAAATTTTCACCCAAAATCATCTCAACATCAGCATGGAAACGAGCGACTTATGCAGGTATGCTTACAGTAGATACAGTAATTCTTTTGGGTGAAATCTGAAAGGGAGATGCTGTCAAGACTTGGATTGCTTCAACCACAGCAGTATAGTTGTTTAATGGCTCCCCCATTCCCTGCATATACAGCAGAGAAGGCACATAAATAAAAATCATATGGAGAACACTTTACCAGACATCAAATCCAATAACATGATCTGCCTATTTTCTCACTAATATATATACACATAATGAGTATGTTTGGTTGGAGCCCAAATGTGCGCTACCAAAAATTTGGCAGCCTATGATCTTTTGGTCCTCACCTGGTTGGTAGTCAAAATTTTGGTTGCCTAGTAAATGTACCTACCTCACAGTACCTTCACAAATCTTGCCAAATTTTTGGCCAACAAGAGGCCAAGGAATCTCTAGCCAATATTTTGGCTAGAAAATGGTTTGCTAAAAATTGGTAGGGCATTAGATGGCATGAACTAAAGATACTCGATATCACGCAGATCCCAATGCACGTTGTAAGAGTAAGACAGTGGAAGCATTCACCCTCACCCATACAAGTACAAATTATTGTCCAGATAATAATTTGAACTTGCAAGAATGTTTGACAACACATGCATATAATGTGAAGCACAGTGGCTCTGTAGTTTCCTCATGAAAGTACGACATCTGATCATGCCTAGCCTCGTACAAGAACAAACTCATACAGCAGATCAACATTTTGCCAACAAAAATCATAAAATTTACAAACATCCGCAAGAAAACAACAAAAAGTTATGCAGTGGCAACACATGAAAGATGCATCATGGCTTTGGCTTGCTGACTGTATTCAAATTCTAACTATGCAAAGTACACATAAAATAAATATAAAACATAACCGAACAACATAAAGAATCAGGTTAGGGTGATTGAAACATAAGACCAGGGAATCTGAAGCTGCACTATATTCACACTTCAGCGGGCATGATTTTCTGTCGAAAACGAATATCAGGAAACTCAACAAGTTAAGAAATTAAGTTACCATGAAAACAATATTTCGAATTTGAGAATAACGGGATGCATGGACCATCTGCTCCACAATTTCTCCAGAAGTAAGATTGCTTTTGAATCCCATTGTTCCAGTAGCACAGAATCTACAGCCCATCTTGCACCCTACCTGTATTGTAGAAGCAAAGTGAACACAGTAATCAGAAAGTCGCAATATTAACAAGGATCCTAGAATGCTTTCGCATGTAAGTTACTGACAGGTCCACAGAAGCAATACTAGCTAAACAATTTAGGCCATTAAAAATTTATGATCGTACTAAAGCACTGGTCATTCAATATGAAAGGAAAATATAACTACCTGTGATGATACACACAGGGTTGAACGCACTCCTCCAGGGCGTGTCTTCCCATCATACTTCCCCAGTCGTGAATCATATCGCATGATCACTGCTTCTACAGATTCTCCATTCTAGAGCCGCAAATTTAAGTGTGTGGTAAGTCAAATGTACTTCGATATTAGAAGTTAGAACAAGCTAAAAAGTAAAATAATATGTGCCATCAAATAGAAACAAGCAAAAGAATCTGAGAACAATAATAAAAGGAAAAGTGATTCACATGCACGCAAACAAATCGAGTCAAATTGGCAGTGGCGATGAAATGGTACTGAATAGCATTACAAGTTCAAGTTGTGATTCTGTTAAAATTCACATAATTAGGAAATTACAAAAGTAATACAGCACATGCTGTCATAAGTGACAGCACACACACATTGAAGCATTCAACCTTTGGATCAGGAGTATTATTGTCAGGTGGATGGGTCATCCACACGCTACACCCAGCTGACCCTAGCTGGTTCCAATTAAGGGGTAATAATTATTGTTATATCCAAATTAGGATTAGTATCATTTAACTAGGGAGCAATCAGTTAGAGATAAGATAACACTAAGCTTCGGTCTTGAGCCAATTAGAGATAAGATACACCTTAGCCTGGTCTTAAGCCAATTAGAGACAATATATTTCCTTAGATATGAGATTTGTTTAGACTTGATTGTTAGGATCAGCTCTACATAATAAGCCTTGGCACATCCATTTTTATCAAGTAAGAAGATTACAATATATCTCTTGTTTATTCGTCCTTTCAGTCCCTAATCTAATCTCGCTCTCCAATTAGCCATGCTGCCCGGCCCCGGCCATCCTCCTGTTGGTAGATATGCTCATGAATACCGGTTCATGACAATTATCATGATCAATCTGGGCAGGTGGCATATCTAGAGAGCGAGAACACGTGCTAAGATATTGCCACTGAAGGTACTGATAACAATTTGTCCGTAAGTTTCCTCAAAAACATTTATACGAGTGGCTGATGCTTGCTTCAACCACTGCACTTGAATAAAACAGCGTAATTCTTATCGTCATTGGAATGAAGTTCCTAGAACAGTATCAATGCACTTTGACTGATACAAGGATTTCTTTATCTTAGTATAGTAACCCATAAAGACAGCCACACATGTAATAAGCCTGAGATAATTTTAGATATTTATTATTGTAGGTCCATTAGACGGCAAAGACTTCAATAGGCCCTACAGACTATCAGGGGCTTTTATGCAGTGAAAAAACATAAAAGCTGTAAACCAGAAAGGCGTGGACAACATAAGGGGAAGACTCAGTGAATTGTCCTACATAAGGTCCAAACCAGGGTAGAATTGCAGATAAGGCAAGCAGCATTATCTCAACTTCATATCTAGGGAGTAGGGACTAGGACAAAGATGGCAAGGGAACTGTAAACGTTACCAATCTACAAAAGTTAGTCTAATAATCAATGGTGACCACGCAACTTCAACTATAATCATCAAAAGTGCTACAAATCCAAAACCATAAGAAAGAAAATAAGCAAATAACAGAGCCAACTTGACATCTACATACAGTAGCTGTCTTAAACCTCCATCTATTCAGTCAAACAGGAAAGTAGATAGAAGAGGACAAAATTTTCGGAATGGCTACTGCATAAATACTCAGGCCACCTAAGTACAGAAACAGTGCCAACATTTGCAAAACAAATCAAAGCATCAAACCATGTAATTAGTAGTAAACATACTTCTCGTCTGCAGATATTTGTAAATAACTTCCTGTCTGTTTCTCTAATAAATGATTAACTTGAAACGGTATTCCAGTGCTACCTTAGAGGACACATCAGCACTCGTTTACTATTTTGTGTCAGTAATCATCAAACCAGCCTTATATGTGCATCCTGTTATGCCAATACATACTTGAGCTCCATGATTTCAATACGGTTACTCGTGTTTTAAAACATAAAAAGAAGAAATATCCATGATGTGAAAACTGAATAATCATTAACTTCCAAGGAGAAGATAATCTAGGCGAAAGCACCAATGAATACGCTTACAAGACCTAAATTTTACTGTGTAATGCATAGTTCGCCGCAGAAGCTCGTGGTGAGGCTTGATCCTAAAGCATTTCTGAAATAGCAGTTCAGTTACGGTCCCATTCAATTATGCATCTATCCTCCATATATTCAAACCCTAATAGAATCAAAGGGCCTACTTTTTGCAAAAACAAAACCACTGGGAGTATTATTGCTCGCATACTGCTCAAAACTCCAATCTGTGAACTGCACCTAATGTAAACAATCATCAGGTCCTAGAAGCTTAAATAAAAGACCAAAAATTCCTAAAGGCTAACAAGACCTAATCCCAAGATAATCATCACTTCGGCAGGTCATAAAGGACGAAAATGTCGCACCCTACATCACCGTCCCTAGATTTCACCTCGCGCGAGCAGATAAGCAGTCACCTGGAGGCGGATGAGCAGCTTGGTGGTGGTCCGGTCCTTGGACTCCGCGGCGGCGGTGAGCGTGGAGGTGGTAGGCCGGAACTTGGCCCGCAGGAGCGCGTACGCGGCCGCCGGGAGCGACGGGACGCCGTCGAGGTCGCCGCACCTGGGATTCTGCAGCACGTACCTGGAGAGAGAACAGCACCACCACTCAGAAGAAAACAAGGATGGGGCGGAGATGGGTAGGGTTCTAGGGGGAGTAGGTAGAGGCGTACTTCCAGATGAGAGGGATGAAATGGGGGGAGATGCCGGCGCCGTCGAACTCCGCGCGGATGTAGGCGGCGTCGAACACGGAGCTGCGCGACGGTGAAGACGACGCCGCCGCCATTAGGAAGGATTCGGGAGTGGGGAAGGGGGAGAGAAGTTGAGGTGAAGCAATGTGTGTGTGGGTTTTGAAAGAAGTCCATATAACCCCCACAACTATCAGGTTTCGGACGCAGCACCCCCTCAACTTTAAAATGGCACATTTAACCCCCTCAACTATCCAAAACCGGGCAATTGACCCCCTAAACCCTGGTAAGCTGTTTTGCACAGTTGTTTTGCTGACGTGGCATGATCCAATACCAGTCAACTCCCTCTCTCTCTCCCTTCCCATCGCTATTCCCGCACGCATTCCTCCTCCGCAGCGCTCGCCGCTCTGGCCGCCGCCCTCCGGGCCGAACAGGCCGCCGGCCGCCTATGCTCCTCCGCTGGATGCCATCCCCGTCCGTGACCGTCGTCCTCGGTAGCGCGGGGCGTCGACCCCTCGTCCGAGCCGACTACGGTGCTATTCCGGTGCCGGTCGCCATCTCCGGCCACACCCGCCGGTGCGCGGGTCTTCGGCCGCGCAGGCCCGTCCGGCTGCCGACTCCCGCTCCTCCGCCTGTGTTAGCATAGCTGCAGAAGCCAGGGCGCCGCCGCGGTCGTCCGGCCGTTGCCGCACGTGCCCGCGAGCTCCGGAGCGCCGCGATGGAATACCTCCACGGCACCAACGCCATGGACGCCCCGTGCTGGACTGAGCACTTGAAAAGCTTCGCCTCGACCTCCTCTTTGTCCTCGTCTGCGCGATTTACTAGGGGAGCTCCGAAATCAACCTCAAGGTCCACTCCTTCCCCGCCTCCAACGAGCTCCGCCATCTTCGATTCGTCGCCGTCGGTCCTCCTCCGGCCTCGCCGTCCACTCCACCTTCCTCACGGTGACCTCGCAGGTCTCCCAGACGAAACCGGGGTCGTTTTCGTGCACCGTGTCGTCCGGGCGACAAGCGATGTCGCGCGCCTCCGCTCCGGTGGTCACCGGCATCGTGCCCGGTGACCATCTGGTCCGTCCCGCCGCCCTACCACCTCCCCGCGTCGCCGCACTCAGGATCTGCGTCCCCTACGACCTCACGCGCGTGCCCTCCACCGCTGCCATGCGTCGCCGGCGCGGCCACCGCGCGCGGTCGTCTCTGCAAGGTGCTACTTCCTCCGTGAGTTGACTTATGGGCGAATGATACAATGCCACGTGTCAAAACTGGTATGCAAAACAGCTTACCAGGGTCTAGGGGGTCAATTGCCTGGTTTTAGATAGTTGAGGAGGTTATGTGTGCCATTTTAAAGTTGAGGGGGTGCTGCGTCCGAAACCTAATAGTTGTGGGGGTTATATGGACTTCTTTCTGTGGGTTTTGGGAGTTTCCTCCGAGATGAAATGAGCCAATTTGGGAACCGGGTATTGGATTTAGGGTCATTTTGTCGAGAATTTTAGCTTATTTTTAGTCTAGCGTCAGATTTACGATACCAGAATGAGAAACTTAAGGTTATATTCGGTCCAGCGTCAAATTTACTACTCCAAAGTATATGATGGCAAGGAAATTTAGCTGATGTATAATGTGCAATTTCTTTTTTTCGAGAAACACATTAGAATTGGTATTAAGCTTGAAATGGGACAACAACCCCATAGAATGGCTACAACACCACAGCACCCAAGGCAACGCCTGTCGCCTTACAACACACACCTACACCAACCGGACGACAAGGCTCGTCTTGCTAGCCTCCGACCAAGAATGGCGAGGAGGCGGGACACCGAACCTCAAGACCACGTCGCGACCGAAGTCAAACACCACCGTAGCACGACCGCGACGTCAAGGCTGCCTGGACCAAAGCAGCTGGTCATGTGCCTAGAAGAGTCGGCGAGCGGAAGGCAGGATCCGGTCAGACTTGATGAAGGTGTCGACTCGAGATGTTGGCTATGGCGTACATTGCGCTTCAGAGGCCCACACCTTGAGAAGTAACCAGGACAAGCGACGCATCACCACCAAACCTTCCCGGGAGAGACCGGCGAGGCCACCATCACCAGATGCCACATTGGGGACACCCTTGGCCACCTAGGCAGCGCATCCATGGAGGGAACAACGATGGGGCAACGCCGCTACCTGGTCTGGCAAGCCGGACCTAGGGTTTCCCCCAGAGCCAGTGTAACATCCCAAATTTGTAACCCAGCTTTATTAGTCAAAATTTGTGGGCCAACAAAAACTTTTGTTATTTTTATGTGTGTTATTGCTTGCTTGTGTTGGTTGTTTGCTAAAAGAAAGTTATGAAGAAAAGAAAAGAAACACAATAAAAAGTTTCCCACATAAAATCATGTGACAAAAGTCACACAAATTTTATCCTATTAAGAAAATCAAATTTTATTTTCAAAACAAAATTCAGTGGGGTGACATGATGATCACTCTCACTTTGTTCTTATATTCTTTTCCCTCTCCAAAAATATTTCTAAAAATCTTAAATTTAAATTCCATTTCTTTCTTTAACTTTCTCAAATCACAAAATGTGCTAGGTTGCACATGCCAAATAAATTCCACCACCATACCATAAATCTTGTCAAACATACAAGGATCAAACCATGAAAAGAAATTCTAGATTTTGGAATTAAATTTTCAGTGAAGCATTTCATCGAGCACGTTGGAGACAGAAAACGAGTTCATCTCCAACTCTTTGAAACCGAAATCAAATCAATCGATTTGATGGATCTGTGCGTCGATTTCTTGCTCCACACCCTCCCTTCACACCCCTCAGTCACCAGAGCAAGGAGGAGGCGTGCCATTTGGTCAGTAGGCCCGTGGCCGTCGATGGACGCACGCCACCGTGCTGCTCCCGTGCCGGCGATGGAAGCGTGGCGAAGGAGACGCCCAGCTGGCCCAGCCCTGCACCTTCCATCACCTCACCCCTCACCGCACTCGACAGGAAGGAGGAGACCGCACCCTGACGCTCTGAGACGCCGTGCCCCAGCAGCCATGTCGAAGCTCACAGAGCTCTGGCCGCGCGTGGACGCCGACGCCGTTCTTCTCCACCACGGCACCCCAGCTCGCGTGACTCGTCACCGATGCTCCCCTGCCACCCCGCAACCTCAGGGACACGTCCCCGTCAGCCCTAGTGGGCCGCAGCGACGCCAGTGATCCATCCACTCCGCGGCACGCGCCCTGGACGCCGTGCCGTGTCGAGCTCGAATCCGAGGCCGCGCGTGAACCCCTCTCCCTCTAAGCCCTAGCAGGATGCCCCACTGTCGTCACCGTGCAGCACCGCCACCAATGGCGTGCTCTCCCACTCCCCAAACCCCTCCTGCACCCGGTCCACGGCACGCCGGCGTTCGGCGATAAAAAGCCACCCCCACCCGTGCCTCCACACCCCGCCATTGCTCACTCCAGCACCCCCCACTCACTCTCCACCCCTCAGTACACCGCTAGGAGGGCGGTGACGTTTTCTCGAAAGCCCCAGCCGCCTCGAGCATCCTCGAGTTTCCGCCGGAGCCGAGGTTGAGGTCGAGCACGGCCAGGTCGTGACCCGCTTCCCCTCTCCCTCTCTGGCCTGCCCTTGCTTCACCATTACCACCGCACTCACCCGCCGTAGTTTCCCCGTGTTTCGTGCACAGACGCGACGCAGAGAGCTCACCGGAGTTGCCGCACGGCCGCGGAGGAGGAGCTGATCATCCCCAACGCCAGAGGCATCCCCAGCAAGCACACCTCGCCCCAGAAGCTTCCCCACGAGCTCCGCCGTCGATTCCCGTCGTCTCCGCTTCCAACCGACCTCCCAGGTGAGCTAATCGCTAGCCTCGCCGTCGCCGGAGCCGCGGCGCCGCCCATCTGTGGTCGCCGTCGATCGCGGTCTCCAGGCGCCGTTGGATTAGAAATCCACGGTTGCTTACCGGTTCGTGTAATTAGACACTGACTGGTGGACCCCACCAGTCAGCGTTTTAAACTTAAACCCGCGCGCGAAACGTTTTCCGTTGAGTCACTGACGAGTGGACCCCACCCGTCAGGATTTTCAACATTATCCAGTAAATCAGATTTTCCAGAATTTCAAACTCCTCTGCTTTTCAGTACTGGACCTAGTTTTGAAATTCAATAACTCGAGTTCTAGGAATCCAAATAAATCAAACTCAACTGTTCTGGAAAGCTTATAAAATTCTTTAACTCACCAAAGTGGTCTCACCTCATTTAAGTAAATAATAAAAATGTATTAATAAAAATGCTCCAGAAGGTTTAAAACACCAAACCATTTGTTTCTGGAGTTATATAAATCCAAATAACTCGAAACCAATTTTGGTAGCTTTTTATTAGGATCCTTTAGCTCCCCAAATTTTGGTAGAATTAATTGAGTAGTGTAAACTCCTTAGCCTTTGGTTGAACTTCAGTGCACCCTTCTGCACTAAACCAATTAGTGTGATTTAATAGTAGGTCCAATTAAACTAAAACCAATTTTGTTAGGTCACATTCAACCAAGGTTAGTTACCCCTAAAAGGATTTAAATTTTGGAGCAACTTAATTGGTTTGGTAGCTAAAACTTGATTAAAGTCCTTCTGAACTAAAACAAATGTGTAGGGAGTTTGGTAACTCCAAATGACCCCAATCCAATTGGGTGGTCTTCTACACATCAGTAGCTATCCATAGAACTTTAGTTTGAATTTTTGTGACCAACATAGATTAAATGGTGAATTAATTGGTGTACAACTAGTTTCTGCCTTAGTTTGAAAACAATTAAATAAAGATTAATTCAATTAAATTAAAACCACCTTGTGTTGCTTGATGTGTGCAGTAGCTAATTATAGCATTTGTGATTGTAATGAGGTGATGATGCTTGAGTTAGAGTAGTAATTGTTTGTCTTGCTTGTTTAACGTTTAGACGATACCGTTGACGGATTTATCGAAGAAGGAGGTTTTGTTGAACCAGAAGACCAGGACCAGTACCACTTTGCAGAGCAAGGCAAGCTACTTCACTGAGCTTGCATCTATATACACCTATTTTGATTCACATGTTTTACGTATAAAGAGCATAAGTATTTATGTGGTGTTTGCCACTAAAGCTATGATTTTGAAAACCCTTTTCCACAATACAAGTTCATTAGTGAGACACCCGATATAGAGGTGTTAGTAGTGTGCAGTAATTTCTAAATGTATTTGTTTTTACTCAAAAGCTTTCTATGAAACTCTCTTGGTGAGATTACGATCCACCCAAGTTTTGGTTAAAAGTATTTTGCTATGAAAATTGGAAAGGATTTTGAAAGCCTTTTCAAAAGTATACGAAAAACTATTTTGCCACCCTATGTAGAAATATCAGTTTGTTTAAATCAAACTATAGGATGGGAAAAAAAAACTTTGTTTGTTCAAAACTCCTTTGAAAATCCTTGGATGAGTTTTGGTACGCCGAGATGTCGGTAATGAAATTGAGAGGTGGTGAATGGTGATGTTTCTGAAAAATGCACATTGTGTCCTGGTACTTACCGAACAACCAATAACCTGTGCGACCACATTTACCCCCATATGGGGCGGGGCGTGGTCATATAATTTGCTCATGTTAGTACTGGATGCCTCAACAACGAGGATAACCTCGTTCCATGAGGGGATGGTCTGAGGACCTACCCCCTGACCTGGGTCCTCTTAATGAAGTCTACCGGTAGCCGGTATGACGTGTCGGAGAAAGAGGATTGAAGGGCTCCCTTGGGTCCGCCGGGCAGAACTACGAGTCCTCACACTTAGTTTCTGAGGATTTAAGTGTCGATGGAAAGTATCGTAGGCAGGGTCCTATACTAGCATGAGCAAAGGAGAGGCTATGGCCGGGAAACCGGATGGATGTGGGAAAAGCGTGCTACCTCTGCAGAGTGTAAAACTATTCGAATAGCCGAGTCCTCGGATATGGACAGTTGGAACGAACTGCTGGGTCTCATGTGCAAGTTTTAAAAAGCTCTGAGTTTTGGGAAAGGAAATGAAGCGGAGAATGTTTTATGCAACCATACCGAGAGGGTGGTATGAGGTTGCTGGAAAAATAAGTAACCATGAAGGGGCTATGATCAAAAAGGAAGTTTTGGAAAAATGGACAAGACGGGGTTTTCGAGGAAAAAGGTTTTAAAGGAATTTCCTATCTTTTCACCAAAGGTTTATTCTCGAGAAAAAGGTTTAAAAGAACTTCTTACCCTTTTCAACAAACATGGTGAGAAAACTATTTTATCCAAAGGGTTTGTTTCCAACCAAGATACTGAAAAACTACTTTTCAAAATATTTTTGCCTTCAACAAGATTAAAGATCTACTCTTCTCTTTTTCAAGAAAGATATAGAGATGTTTTCTTTTCTAAAACTAAGGATTTTAAAGATTATCAAAACTAGTGCATGCTCGAGTTGGGGTAGTTTGCGAGTACAATCAAATGTACTCATATTGGTTTCGTCCCTGGCTATTGTCTTAGCCAGATTCCGAAGAGGAGCAGTTCGAAGAAGAGGAGTTCACTGACGTCTTTGCGAACTAGGGCGCTTCCCAGTCAGCTGCCTGTAGGGTTAAGGCGAATGACTTGGGCTCCACGTTGTTTGGTGATTCCGCTGCAAGTACCTGTTGAAGCTTATGACTTCAATCACGTAAGTATATTTATTCGGTATTTTTGGGGTGTTCTGTGATACCAATTCGAGTTATGTGCAGCAACAAACTGATCACGGGATTGTTGCAGGAAACATAACGAGTATCTCGGGTACTTAATCTGGGGTCCTCACAGACTTGGTATCAGAGCCATCCTGACTGTAACAGACCTTAGTTAGCATGGACGTTAGTTAGGAAAGAAAATATTTTGTTAAAAATATGTTAATACCAAAAATATATCTTATCTAGGGAAGTCCAAACATGACTTCCACTCTTCTCACCTTTTCAAATAATTTCTGAGTCTTACCCTTCTATTTTGGAATTTACCAAGGATTTCTCTACTCCTTCTTACCTGTTTAAAATACTGACGAGGAATCCAATGGAGACCAATTAGCTAGCACCTACAAGAAGAAGCATCCATCTCAAATACTCAACATCAAGGTCATTGGTCTACAAATGCCAAGATCATCGACATCAACAAATCAAGAGATCTCCGAAGACCTCCGCTCAAAATCAACAATTCTACTCAAGTGCAAATTCGACCCCCTCTCACACTTCTTCCAGCAGAAGCCTAAGGAGATAAAGTGAAGACTTCATCAACCATGTATACCCACAACCCATAGGAAAAACATATGATAGGAACTTTAGTTATACTACCCGACTACCACGAGTATTAGGCGTTCATTGGTACTAAATGTACCTTGTGTGTATATTGCTTGTTTGTGGTGTCCCCCTACAGTGAGCCGATGGATTTGACCATCCCTGCCTTACCGGCATGGCCAGGCGTCGGTTCACAGTAGCGTACAGTAGGACTTGTCCCCACTACCTGAGAGACGCTCCCGGGTTCTTCCATAGAAAGGAGCCGACACAACCTAGCTTATATAAGACCCCGTTCCATCTGCCATCTATCCCCACCCTCACTCACCGCCCTTAGCAACCCACTATCTCTTGAGGCAGGAATCCTGCATTCTTATTCTTTACCCAGAGCCAAAATAACCCAATGGCAAACCCCAGGGTCATTCTGGAAACCACTGCCGAGGAGCATGGCGGGTTTCCGCTGATGCTCTGGAAGGCCGTCTGCCATATTCTTGGTCGGCCTGCCCGTCCTCGATATGTGGTGTTCGAGAACTCACTCCCGCTCGCCGGGGGTGAATTCCAAGTCGACGTGCATATCGGCTCGTGCCCATTAGGCACAAGTCAGACTTACTTGATCCATGGTAAGAGCATGCCTACCCTAGATCAAGCCCTCCAGGTAGCAGCCTGGGAAGGACTCGTCCGTCTCCGGTACTCAGAACCGGCGATGGCGCAGAGTCGAGCTTTCCACTTTCTCCCAGCCATCCCTCAGCATGTTGCGGAGGCTTTCCAAACTTCCATGGGGCAGGAAGTCGACCCTGCCGTAATCACTCTGGTCACCTATGGAGCAGCAATGACAAGATTCAGCCATTCCCTGATGGAGGAACTCATGACCACAAGGCGCCACCTTGCTCGTGCCCGCCGGGAACTGAGTCGAGCAAGGAACCCACCCACTTCCCACCGTGGGCAAGCTCAGGAGGCAAGACAGTCGATCCTAGATGATTTGCTGGACCGCAGTATTGATGCATCTGTGACGCAAGCCCTAGCCCGAGTTCAGCAGCAACCCCAGGAGCGAGGTGTAATCCTCGAAGGCGTGCCTGTAGTTCCCCACCCCTTGGAAGACGGAGATGTGGACACCACCCTTCGTCTCACCCACGCTCCACCGACAGCCAGAGACCGTCAAGCGGAGTAGAACCCCTGTTTAGTTAGCCTGAGTGACGTTTGTATGTTGGTAGGTGAGAAGCAGGAGGATGTATGTTTGTTGTTTGTTTTTCTCGCGTTTCTTGTAATGCAAGGTTGTTGTCTGTTCCCCGGCTGATGACAAATCAGCCCGAAATAAAAACTTGGTGTTCCTATCATCTTGTTAACCACTTGGTTGACACCTGATGGAATGTCATGCTCTTTCTTCAGTTAAAGGTTTTAAAAGAAACAACAGATCACTTAAACCAGGAACTGTATATGTGACCCTAGACGCATATACCCCCCCCCCCCCTGTGAATTAATACAGACTTTGAATGGGACTATTTTGTAGTATGCAAATTATTTTGTGTGTGGTCTCCTACATGCCTCCATCACAAGGTTCCTCACCCCATTATGAACCTTGTGCAGTCTGCATGTTAAAGAAAGGGCCCGAGCCCTCCACGAGATGTAATCCTCACAAGCCTTAAAATGCTTGCTGAGTGTCAATGCTCGCTGGAACACAGAAGGATTTCTTGTAGGGTGTTTTTGGTTGTTGTGTTCAACCTATACGGTTGAAATGTTATGCTACCACTGCAAATGGTTGCGACCATATGATGCAGTGTTATATATATGTATATATTTTCTCACTAAAGCAAGATTATTCTAGTACCTCTGCATCCCATCTGTGCTGCAAGACCAGAGTTGTGGCAACCAAGAAAATTTCGAAAATGCAAATCTTGCCCCAGTTCATCAGTGCAGACAGATCGATACAACCACGGAATTCAGTACAGAAGCGAGAATTTCAGAAAAACGGGGGATACAAACTCTACTCCTACGAAGAACACTGCCAGCACTCAGCCCGGATGCAACGGCACCCAGAGGTTCCTACTCCCTCTCGAGCTCCATGACGCCACCGGAAGATGAGCCTGGCTCACCCGAAGCCGCATCACGAGTCGCGCGACGGCGATAGACGACCCGAGCAGCCGGCTCACCTCCAGCGGGAAGATCTGCCACCTCATCCACCGGCACTGCAGCTGGTTCCTCCACCACAGCCAGCTCCACCGCCGCCGCAAGCTCCTCCACCGCAGCTGGCCCCTCCGCCGCATCTGGCTCCTCCGGCGCAGCTGGCGCCACTGTCGCAGCACCAGCCCCAGCGCCAGACCACAAATTGCACAAGGCCACGGCTAGGAGGACCACTGCCACGAACAGCATGCTGTACACCATCGAAATCAAGAACACGAAGAGTACGAAGGTGAAGAAGCCCTCGATGAAGCCCGCATCCTCCATCGTATCAACGTAAGCTCTGAAGAAATCACTAATGAAGCCCATGGTGGCGATGCGATAGGAGAAATATTTTCGAAGGTTACTAACTTATAACCAGAGCTCGGATGCCGCACCTCGACACCGCTTTGCGCGGGAACAAGGGAAGGAATCCCGAGCAGTACTCGCCTTAATGGCGCGAAACCACCTAGACGTCGTGTCCCAAAGCCGTGTCTGCCGCTGCATCGACGAACCGCACGCGCAGCAGTGCCGCAGGCGAGTGCTTCGCGCACTAAGAGCTGGGCGAGTGCGAAGCCAGGGTGAGCAAGGAGGAAGAAGAGAAGAAAGGGAGGGAGAGACTGACAGGTGGACCCTGGTCCCACATGCCAGTGAGTAAGCAGACAACCCCCGTGTTCCTCTATCCTTTATTTCGAGACCGTATCCCTCGCTTTTGCCAAAAATGCTGTTTGTAGATGTTCCCGTCCTACTGTGTCTATAAGCCAATTATTGGTGGCACAGATATCTTTGTATAAAAAGAACCCTGCATTTCCCCAAAAACCCGTGCCCTCGTACTCTCCTGTACCCCTGGGCAAATCTCGAGGACGAGATTTATTTTAAGGGGGGAAGGATCTGTAACATCCCAAATTTGTAACCCAGCTTTATTAGTCAAAATTTGTGGGCCAACAAAAACTTTTGTTATTTTTATGTGTGTGTTATTGCTTGCTTGTGTTGGTTGTTTGCTAAAAGAAAGTTATGAAGAAAAGAAAAGAAACACAATAAAAAGTTTCCCACATAAAATCATGTGACAAAAGTCACACAAATTTTATCCTATTAAGAAAATCAAATTTTATTTTCAAAACAAAATTCAGTGGGGTGACATGATGATCACTCTCACTTTGTTCTTATATTCTTTTCCCTCTCCAAAAATATTTCTAAAAATCTTAAATTTAAATTCCATTTCTTTCTTTAACTTTCTCAAATCACAAAATGTGCTAGGTTGCACATGCCAAATAAATTCCACCACCATACCATAAATCTTGTCAAACATACAAGGATCAAACCATGAAAAGAAATTCTAGATTTTGGAATTAAATTTTCAGTGAAGCATTTCATCGAGCACGTTGGAGACAGAAAACGAGTTCATCTCCAACTCTTTGAAACCGAAATCAAATCAATCGATTTGATGGATCTGTGCGTCGATTTCTTGCTCCACACCCTCCCTTCACACCCCTCAGTCACCAGAGCAAGGAGGAGGCGTGCCATTTGGTCAGTAGGCCCGTGGCCGTCGATGGACGCACGCCACCGTGCTGCTCCCGTGCCGGCGATGGAAGCGTGGCGAAGGAGACGCCCAGCTGGCCCAGCCCTGCACCTTCCATCACCTCACCCCTCACCGCACTCGACAGGAAGGAGGAGACCGCACCCTGACGCTCTGAGACGCCGTGCCCCAGCAGCCATGTCGAAGCTCACAGAGCTCTGGCCGCGCGTGGACGCCGACGCCGTTCTTCTCCACCACGGCACCCCAGCTCGCGTGACTCGTCACCGATGCTCCCCTGCCACCCCGCAACCTCAGGGACACGTCCCCGTCAGCCCTAGTGGGCCGCAGCGACGCCAGTGATCCATCCACTCCGCGGCACGCGCCCTGGACGCCGTGCCGTGTCGAGCTCGAATCCGAGGCCGCGCGTGAACCCCTCTCCCTCTAAGCCCTAGCAGGATGCCCCACTGTCGTCACCGTGCAGCACCGCCACCAATGGCGTGCTCTCCCACTCCCCAAACCCCTCCTGCACCCGGTCCACGGCACGCCGGCGTTCGGCAATAAAAAGCCACCCCCACCCGTGCCTCCACACCCCGCCATTGCTCACTCCAGCACCCCCCACTCACTCTCCACCCCTCAGTACACCGCTAGGAGGGCGGTGACGTTTTCTCGAAAGCCCCAGCCGCCTCGAGCATCCTCGAGTTTCCGCCGGAGCCGAGGTTGAGGTCGAGCACGGCCAGGTCGTGACCCGCTTCCCCTCTCCCTCTCTGGCCTGCCCTTGCTTCACCATTACCACCGCACTCACCCGCCGTAGTTTCCCCGTGTTTCGTGCACAGACGCGACGCAGAGAGCTCACCGGAGTTGCCGCACGGCCGCGGAGGAGGAGCTGATCATCCCCAACGCCAGAGGCATCCCCAGCAAGCACACCTCGCCCCAGAAGCTTCCCCACGAGCTCCGCCGTCGATTCCCGTCGTCTCCGCTTCCAACCGACCTCCCAGGTGAGCTAATCGCTAGCCTCGCCGTCGCCGGAGCCGCGGCGCCGCCCATCTGTGGTCGCCGTCGATCGCGGTCTCCAGGCGCCGTTGGATTAGAAATCCACGGTTGCTTACCGGTTCGTGTAATTAGACACTGACTGGTGGACCCCACCAGTCAGCGTTTTAAACTTAAACCCGCGCGCGAAACGTTTTCCGTTGAGTCACTGACGAGTGGACCCCACCCGTCAGGATTTTCAACATTATCCAGTAAATCAGATTTTCCAGAATTTCAAACTCCTCTGCTTTTCAGTACTGGACCTAGTTTTGAAATTCAATAACTCGAGTTCTAGGAATCCAAATAAATCAAACTCAACTGTTCTGGAAAGCTTATAAAATTCTTTAACTCACCAAAGTGGTCTCACCTCATTTAAGTAAATAATAAAAATGTATTAATAAAAATGCTCCAGAAGGTTTAAAACACCAAACCATTTGTTTCTGGAGTTATATAAATCCAAATAACTCGAAACCAATTTTGGTAGCTTTTTATTAGGATCCTTTAGCTCCCCAAATTTTGGTAGAATTAATTGAGTAGTGTAAACTCCTTAGCCTTTGGTTGAACTTCAGTGCACCCTTCTGCACTAAACCAATTAGTGTGATTTAATAGTAGGTCCAATTAAACTAAAACCAATTTTGTTAGGTCACATTCAACCAAGGTTAGTTACCCCTAAAAGGATTTAAATTTTGGAGCAACTTAATTGGTTTGGTAGCTAAAACTTGATTAAAGTCCTTCTGAACTAAAACAAATGTGTAGGGAGTTTGGTAACTCCAAATGACCCCAATCCAATTGGGTGGTCTTCTACACATCAGTAGCTATCCATAGAACTTTAGTTTGAATTTTGTGACCAACATAGATTAAATGGTGAATTAATTGGTGTACAACTAGTTTCTGCCTTAGTTTGAAAACAATTAAATAAAGATTAATTCAATTAAATTAAAACCACCTTGTGTTGCTTGATGTGTGCAGTAGCTAATTATAGCATTTGTGATTGTAATGATGTGATGATGCTTGAGTTAGAGTAGTAATTGTTTGTCTTGCTTGTTTAACGTTTAGACGATACCGTTGACGGATTTATCGAAGAAGGAGGTTTTGTTGAACCAGAAGACCAGGACCAGTACCACTTTGCAGAGCAAGGCAAGCTACTTCACTGAGCTTGCATCTATATACACCTATTTTGATTCACATGTTTTACGTATAAAGAGCATAAGTATTTATGTGGTGTTTGCCACTAAAGCTATGATTTTGAAAACCCTTTTCCACAATACAAGTTCATTAGTGAGACACCCGATATAGAGGTGTTAGTAGTGTGCAGTAATTTCTAAATGTATTTGTTTTTACTCAAAAGCTTTCTATGAAACTCTCTTGGTGAGATTACGATCCACCCAAGTTTTGGTTAAAAGTATTTTGCTATGAAAATTGGAAAGGATTTTGAAAGCCTTTTCAAAAGTATACGAAAAACTATTTTGCCACCTATGTAGAAATATCAGTTTGTTTAAATCAAACTATAGGATGGGAAAAAAAAACTTTGTTTGTTCAAAACTCCTTTGAAAATCCTTGGATGAGTTTTGGTACGCCGAGATGTCGGTAATGAAATTGAGAGGTGGTGAATGGTGATGTTTCTGAAAAATGCACATTGTGTCCTGGTACTTACCGAACAACCAATAACCTGTGCGACCACATTTACCCCCATATGGGGCGGGGCGTGGTCATATAATTTGCTCATGTTAGTACTGGATGCCTCAACAACGAGGATAACCTCGTTCCATGAGGGGATGGTCTGAGGACCTACCCCCTGACCTGGGTCCTCTTAAATGAAGTCTACCGGTAGCCGGTATGAACGTGTCGGAGAAAGAGGATTGAAGGGCTCCCTTGGGTCCGCCGGGCAGAACTACGAGTCCTCACACTTAGTTTCTGAGGATTTAAGTGTCGATGGAAAGTATCGTAGAGGCAGGGTCCTATACTAGCATGCGCAAAGGAGAGGCTATGGCCGGGAAACCGGATGGATGTGGGAAAAGCGTGCTACCTCTGCAGAGTGTAAAACTATTCGAATAGCCGAGTCCTCGGATATGGACAGTTGGAACGAACTGCTGGGTCTCATGTGCAAGTTTTAAAAAAAGCTCTGAGTTTTGGGAAAGGAAATGAAGCGGAGAATGTTTTATGCAACCATACCGAGAGGGTGGTATGAGGTTGCTGGAAAAATAAGTAACCATGAAGGGGCTATGATCAAAAAAGGAAGTTTTGGAAAAATGGACAAGACGGGGGTTTTCGAGGAAAAAGGTTTTAAAGGAATTTCCTATCTTTTCACCAAAGGTTTATTCTCGAGAAAAAGGTTTAAAAGAACTTCTTACCCTTTTCAACAAACATGGTGAGAAAACTATTTTATCCAAAGGGTTTGTTTCCAACCAAGATACCGAAAAACTACTTTTCAAAATATTTTTGCCTTCAACAAGATTAAAGATCTACTCTTCTCTTTTTCAAGAAAGATATAGAGATGTTTTCTTTTCTAAAAACTAAGGATTTTAAAGATTATCAAAACTAGTGCATGCTCGAGTTGGGGTAGTTTGCGAGTACAATCAAATGTACTCATATTGGTTTCGTCCCTGGCTATTGTCTTAGCCAGATTCCGAAGAGGAGCAGTTCGAAGAAGAGGAGTTCACTGACGTCTTTGCGAACTAGGGCGCTTCCCAGTCAGCTGCCTGTAGGGTTAAGGCGTATGACTTGGGCTCCACGTTGTTTGGTGATTCCGCTGCAAGTACCTGTTGAAGCTTATGACTTCAATCACGTAAGTATATTTATTCGGTATTTTTGGGGTGTTCTGTGATACCAATTCGAGTTATGTGCAGCAACAAACTGATCACGGGATTGTTGCAGGAAACATAACGAGTATCTCGGGTACTTAATCTGGGGTCCTCACAGCCAGGCCAACGACCACGCCTCCAAGGAGCAAGTGGCACCCGCAGGCATCATCGTGGTCTGCATCGGAATCCACCGAGCAAGATTTTCACCTTGCTCCAGGAGTGTGACCCTGACACCGGAGACAAGTGGACGGGGAAACACGTCGCATGCTTGAACCACCACCGCATGAGGCATCTCGTCGTCGACGAAGTAGGGCATCGTGTCCGCCGACCACCACTGCAGCAACCACCTCAACACACCAAATCGAGGACCGAGGTGGCCAGATCTGGGCGGAGTAGGCATGCTGCCGCCACCACAACATCAACTCCGGCCACCACCGGCCTTGGAAAAGGACCCCACGTCGGCCAACCCTCCGGGCAGATCCATGGTCAAGATGGCACGATCTGGAGGAAGGGGCCACCACCGCCAGGAGGGGCAAGGAGGACGCCAGTAAGCTCGCAGCTCCACTGCCCTTGATGCACCACCGATTCACCGAAGTAGAGATCACCAGAGCGAGAGAGAGATGGCCCTGCCGCCGCCGCCCGAGCTTTGCCCGGTGGCAGCGGGAGAGGGGAGGGAGGGTGGCTAGGTTTTCCGCCCGTGCCGCCCCAGGAGCAGGGGAGGCCCCAAGAATTGTATATAGAAAACACTGTGCAAATTTAGTATCAATCAGTATCAAATCAAACTAAGATGTAGGGACAAATAGAACAGCACTTCAGGGCATTGGAACAGATACAGATTCAATGGGAATATATAACATTTTAAAAGATCATACTCGTTCCATAGATCCAACATGAACTGATACCGTTACAGAACTTCACTCCAAAGAGTTCCACTGACACCACGTGAAGTGAACAGATAGAACTATTCAGTACAGTCGCTTCACTTACAGACCGAAGAAAACATTGTCAAAATGAAAAGGCTAGTACACAAGACCAAATTCCAGCAGCATGCCATATAGCCAACATTCGATACCAACCAAACCAAAGTACATGATAACCGAGCCATCTCAAACAACCAAAGTACATGATAACCGAGCCATCTCAAACAACTCTAGAGTCCAGACAACAACGCGAAAGATAACTACCATCTACCCATCGCAAACAGCTCCAGGCAACAACAAAAATGGTAACTACAGCGCCAACAGTGCTTCAACTTTCGCAATCTGCTCTTCTTCGGTCAGCGGAGCTGGGGTACTGTCCGTCTGATCATAAAGGTCATGCTTCCATTTTTCTGTTTGATCCCCCGCAGCCTCATGCATGTTGTTTCTTTCATCATACTGGTAGTCGAACCTGAAACTGCCCCTACCCCCTCTACCAGCAAAACGCCCCCTTGAATCGTAGCCATGCCTCTGACCAGCACTCCTGTGATCAGAAAATCCCCTCCAGGTACCTTGATCGTTGGGCCTTACGAATTCCCGTGAGTGGTAATTCCTCCGTTCTTCTACCATTCCAGAGGTCAGCCCTGGTTGATCAGGTTTACGCGATCTTGAATCTGGTTCCGTAAGAGCTGATTCTTGCTCCTCAATTGGCATTCCCGTATCCTTAAATCCTGGCCTCCTTTTGGCAACGGGAGCTTCTTCCTGCAGCTTGAAAAACCCATCATGCTTCCATGTAGAATCAACATCACTCTGTTGTTGGCTCTGCTCATCCTGCAGACCATGTCCCTCAGACTTGTGTTTGTCTCTATCATCAAGATGTTCGTTCCGACCTCTGTATCTTCCATAGTCTATGAAACAAAAAGTAATATAAGCAAACGGGTGTAAAGATAAATTAGTGCAGAAAGTAATAATAAGAACTAATAAGGCAGCTCACCACTACGTTGGCGACCATAGCGTCGGCCACCATGCCCAGCACCGTCACGTGCATCATGCTGTACATACAAGCATAGGTAGCCTAACGTTGTTAATATGGTGGATATTTGAAGGTATGTGTCATAAGAGAACTACCACTAAATCACCAGAAACATAGTACTTATGCATGATGACCTGACACCAAACAGATATGCTTTAGCGGCAATACAACATTCTCACCACAAATACCTAGTTCCATACAGTAAGAGCAAACAACATGAACATGAATACCGATGGGAAAGAAAACACACAGTTATTGCTAACGAGTTGTACAAGGAAGTAGATCATCAGAAGATATGTATGTCTTAATACAACCGGAGCAGATATATTCCAAACTACAAAAATGATGAAGCATAATTTGATTTAGCTCAAAAATCTTCAGGGAAGACATATAGACTCTAGAACATGTGTGTTAAATACAATGTAAGCTCAACCAAACTGAATTAAAAAGTAATCAAAATGAGTAAAACCGTACTCCCCCATTCTCTCTATAAATAAGTCGCCATGGGATCGATGATCAATCTTCAAAAATCTGACCATTAGTATATGTAAAAGCATATACAGAGTACTAAGACTACATGCAAATTTAAGTACTGTACTGACTTGCAAAATACTTCCATAATAGTACATTTTCCTACAATATAATATTAAAAACACAGTCTAAATCTTGCACTGCAGACAGAGAGAAACAAAAAAAAAGACTTATATCTGCAGATGGAAGAAGTACGTCATAAGGAGGCAGAACTCATAGTCCATGAATCTAACTAAATTATAATTCTATACACTTGACTCCAATAGAAGAAATATACCATTGGCATAGGACAACAATGCAGTACTACATCCTAAAGAATACAAGGCATAACCAGCAACGTAATTATATAACTTGTAAGAATGTAATCTATGTGTGAACAAAGTAAAGAGCCAAATGAACTGATGAGTGATGAGATATAATTTAACCAAACTAGGCCTCTTGTTAGTAAGTAATGTTCGTAGATAGGATAACAGATAGAGCTTCCATAACAAGAACCGGCACGAGAAATGGCAGTTACTACCACTCCAGCACATGCAAACATTCAGGCAGTGATCCGCTGATTGTGACTTAATTGCATAGCTATCAAGCCACCGAAAGCAAAAGAACATAGCTCACTGGTGGTGGTAGTCCCTTTTCTGTACATAGAGCAGAAGACAAGAACCTGAAAGAACGAAGATCGAGGCTGCCAGGGCTCTCTCGTCTCGGAGAACCGCTTAGTTCCCCTGGGAGATCTCTCGCGCCTCGCGGGAGGGTCATCTTTCACATCGCTCAGCGGCTTCACAGGATCAGGATCATCGGGACGCTTCCCCTCCCAGCGCGCAGGTTCAGGATCATCAGGGCGCTTCCCCTCCCAGCGCGCAGGTTCAGGATCATCAGGCCGCTTCCCCTCCCAGCGCGCAGGTTCAGGATCATCGGGCCGCTTCCCCTCCCAGCGCGCAGGTTCAGGATCATCTTGCAAGGGCCTGTTCCTCCTCTCATCGCGGTCGCCTGCATTGGCACTCTCCTCGGCTCGACGCCTGTAGTGACTCCTGTCGGATTCATGCCTCCTGTCATCCCTCCACCTCCTCGGGCTACAAAAATGGATTCAGGCATGGGGTTAGTACGGACGCGAACCGCATTGCCTCACGAGTACGATACGCGATCCAAGATTGCAAGCCCCGAGGAATCGATGTGCCCCGCTCTACCACTAATCTGAATCCAGCGAGACGGATCGAGGAAAGCGATGGGATTAAGGTCGGTTGGTTCCGTACCTGGGGGGATCGTCCCGCCGCGACCTGTACGAGGAGGAGTGGGGGCGCCTCCCGTGCGCGTCGCGGCCCTCCCGCCGGGACGCCTCGCGCGGCGGCTCCCTCGCCGTCGCCGGTGAAGTCATCCTCTTCCAATCGGTTCTTCTCCCTGAGCGCGAGCTAGGGTTTTTTACCCGGAGACGGACAGAAGATGCGGTGCGCCGGTCGGGCTCGATCAGACCACACGCGCCGCGAACCGGTCTGGTTTAGGTCCGCTTTAAGATTCGTGCTCCTCCGGTCGGGGTAATATCACACCGAGAGAGAGAGAGAGAGTGATCTTCCCGAAGCATCCGTCCGAAGAAGCCGCTGCCACGCCTCCGTCGTCTTCTGCCGCCGGAGCGACTGGACTGACGATCTCCGCCGCCGCCTCGCCCTGCCGCTCGCCGGCGACATGACTCGGTATTGTATTCCCTCTTCGCGATCCGCATTGGGTTTCGGGGCAGCCGACGGTGAGTTCGGCGGCGATGGGGAACCGACCGGGGCTTCGGGGGGCTGGTGGTCGGTGCTGCCGACGCGGCCGGCGGCGGGTGATGATGAACTCGAGAGAGGAGAGAAGGGGTTATGGGTGAAGGGTGACGGGGCGCCCCGCGTTGCTGCTTCGTTAGGCTTAGGGAGGGAGGAGAGGCTCTAGGTGATTGCGCGTGCAGCACTCTGTGTATCGGAAATGTGCACATGAAGAGACGAGCATTGTTTTGGAGTTTGGACAAGTACACATGTCAGGAAGTACGCCAGAGTTTGTGGTTATACTAGATTATTAGATCCCTAGAGTCCCTATTCATGTATTGCTAGTTCAGTTTATTATTATATTCAGTCAAGGGTGGGTCAGTTCTGTTAGATGGCAAATAGGTTTGTTGAATTATGTGTTAATTCGTGTTGACACTGATTGTCTGGTGTGTGTGTTACCTTATGTGACCACTGTTTGGTTTATAGAATCCAGAAACCTTGTATTTTTTTAGAAATAATAGAAAATAGAAAATGCCATGAGAAGGGTGTTTGGAGTCTTTGAGATGTTTTGTTTAGAGAATCTATCTAGGGTTTGTACTGCTGCACAGTGATATGAGAGCCAATTGCTCCTCTGGTTCTTTCATTGCCTGATTGGTGGTTAATTCCTCGTTGCTATTCTCTCTGGACAGATTGTTTACTGTCTGAAGTTCCTTGTTTATGCTAGTTCTGCGTTTTTGAGAAAGCCCATCTTTGTTCCCCTACGGTGCAACATCATTTCTGATGTTCTGTTGTTTGGACGAATTGAATATAAGGTTAGAGCCTACAGCTTACCGCATTAAATACTTCTGGACAGACCTTCCAACTGTGCTATACTAATTTTTATTTCGCTGCTATTTATCTGGTCAAATCCAGATGCATATGGTTGATGTTGCTTCTTAGTACTGTATGTCTGTATCATCAATTATCCACATGAACATTGGTTGACGAGTTAACTCAATTATCAATAGTTGGTGCCACTGCTCTTACCTCGATTCTGTTGTTTTAGCCAAGTTGAATAAAAGGGCCGGGTACATTGATACAGCCTAGTATTGGGTCATTTTGTTTTCGCGTATGCTTTAATATATCATAAAACATGTTGTGTTTTTATGTTTGTCTCTGAAGTATCAGTCCTTGAGGTGTGCAGTTTTCTTCTACTAAGACACTTCTATTTGACACACATTTCTATCTGACATTGCAGCTCCTTTGGCAAGACGTATGGGCTCAGAGCCAAGGACAAGAGTAAGATGGCAATCAAGCGTGGGTTCGACAACGAGGATGAGGAGGAAGTGACAGAGATGGCACACCCAAAGAACTTAAAGGAGGCCGCTCACGCAGACAAGATCACAAAGGAAGCTTGGGCTAAGGTGATGGCGCACAGGAAGGCTGCTGCCCTGACCGCTGCCCCGGGAGCTGGCACAGCCTCCACCCTTGGTCCAGAGACCACCACAGGCCCGACCCGTGCCCCAGAGACCGCCCCAACACTAACCCCGGTCCCAGCAATCCACTAAATCTCGGTAAATGTTTTTCCTTAGTTTCTTTCTAAATACATATAGGCAGATGGTAAATGATCTAGCACGAATAAGGGATGCAGAGTTCTCTCTTAACTGTAATTTACTGATGTATGGTGGTTTGGATGTTGCCTTGCTTCAAATATTTTGAGTTTTGATATCTTTTCAATATAACAAATTTTCATTTTAAAATTTTACATGATGTCTGATCCTTTTCGTTCTCCGCAGGCGAAAGTACTGGAGTTCTGCTGTACAAATGGGCAATTGGCAGTTGGCACAAGACAAAGACTTCAGGAGCATGTTTGCATCTACAGGGTTTTTCGTTTCCTCTTTTTCGTGTTTCTTCCCTTCCTGATGGCGATTAGTCACAAACCTTAAAATCTAGCTGAGTTTGTGTATTGAAACTGGTAGAAGGGGGGTCAAGTAAATGGTGGTAAGGGGAGAAGTTTTCCATTGGTATGCAAATCCAGTCTGGTGGTAACGATGAACAGCTTTATCTTGTTCTGCAGCCGGGACGCATTTGTGTGTGCACTCTGAAATGTTGTCTTTGTCATGGTGGTGGCATATGATTTCGTTTTAATGTGAGATCATTTGGTTTCCTGCGGTCCAGGAAAATCATGTGTGTTCAGTTGTTTGTTTGCCTCGGCCCTCGGGTGTTATGTTATTTCCTTGTTTGCTCTATCGGTGTGAAAATACGTTTGATCTCTTGTCTGTCGATCCAGGACAGCCAGAAGGCAGTGGCGCTGGCGCGGCGGGATGCAGGAGAAGGAAGGCAGCAGACGCGGCGTGCCTGTGCAAGGAACACACGCGCAGCGGCGCGGGGAGCTGGTTGGGCAAACGGAAACGCAGGCGGCACGGAAACGGAACGGCCGCGTGCCGTCGGGTCTGAATCCGAGAGCAAGACGACGACGCAAGCTGTCGAAACGGTTACCGCCAATCGAACTTCCCGTCCAGTTTGAATCCGAGTCGAGCTCGGGGGCTGCACTGTGTGCCGATCGCCATTGCGCGTTCGCTCTGTGTTATATGCCTCCGATCCACGCCGGACCGCCTACAGCTCCTCCTCCATCGCCTGCTTTCCACGGCCATCTCCTCCCCTCCGCCTCCATCGCCTGCTTTCCCAGCAATCAAGCAGTCGGTTGATTGAGCGCCATGCCCACCCGCAAGCGACCTGCCGCCGTCCTCGGCGCCGCCCACGGGGCGAGCACGCCAGGATCAGCGAGCTGCAGCAAGAGGAGCCGCGCCAGCATCGGGAGCGCCGACGAGTACGAGGAGCTTTCGTGCATCGGCGAGGGCGGTTTCGGCGTCGTCCTCAAGGCGCTCCACCGCGCCACCGGCAAGACCGTCGCGATCAAGCGCCTCTCCCCGCAGGACGACGCCGAGGAGCCCCCCGACGTCTTCGAGCTCCTGCGTGAAGCCCGATTCCTCCAGGCCTGCAGCGGGAACCCTTACGTGGTCGGCTTCGAGGGCCTGGTGCGCGACCCGGCCACCGGAGACCTCCGCCTCGTCATGGAGCACGTCGCCGCGCCGAGCCTCTACACCTTCCTGTGCGACAAGCGCCGCGGCGGCCCGCCGCTCACGGAATCGACGGTGCGCGCCTTCATGTGGAAGCTACTCACCGGGGCCAAGATGATGCACGACCGCCACATAGTCCACCGCGACATCAAGCCCAAGAACATCCTCGTCGGCCAAGGCGGGGAACTCGTCAAGATCTGCGACCTCGGGCTGGCGATTTCCATGTCCGAGCTCCCGCCTTACACCCAGGCCGGCACCATGGACTACATGGCGCCCGAGATGTTGCTGCAGAAGCCGGACTACGACGCGCAGGTCGACGCCTGGTCGCTCGGGTGCGTCATGGCCGAGATGCTCACCGGCAAGACGCTGTTTCCTGGCCAGGAGGATGACGATGATGATCAAGATGAGGACGAGTTCATCGACGAGATAGTTCAGCTGTGTAGTATCTTCAGAGTGCTGGGCACACCGGACGACAAGACGTGGCCGGGATTCACATCGCTGCCGCTCACTGCCAGGGTGATGCAACTGCTGCCGGCGAGGCACACGCACAACAGGCTGCGGGAGATCTTCCCTGAAGAGAACCTGTCGGAGCAAGGGTTCGAGGTGTTGCAAGGACTTCTCACGTGCAATCCCGACAAGCGGCTGACGGCGGCCAAGGCGCTCAAACTCCCATGGTTCACCGCCGGTCATCGTCCCGCCGCCGCTGCAAAGGTCGATGCTTCTTCCTTCGAGTTGCCAAGAAAGAAGGCGCCGCGGATCAGGTTCATCCCACCGGCGATTCCAGAGAAGAACATACTCAAGATTCCATTGGCGATGTGGAAATCACAACGAGTGTGAGGCTGTCCCAGATGTAACTGTGTTTGTATGAGCGCGATCCATGTAGACATTGTTACCAAGTTGCATTCGAATATTATTAGAGAAAAGATGTAACTTGCATAGCTTGTAGAGAAACGATTGTCTCGTGCAGAATTGCAGAGATTGGATGATGATCCATGTAAACGCTCGATCGAGTTGTAAAGATTATGTGATGCATAAATGAATTGCAGAGCAACTGTATTCTTTCAGATTATGTGAATGTTCTGTTTAATTGGGAGAAATTAATCGATCCATTCTGTTCATATGCCCCCAAACGTTCTACTACAGTTCAAGTGTGAGATTCAGAATGGCGTGCTGATATCCCACACTGTGCATCTTGCATTCTGCTACACTCTTGCATGCCTAGATACAGAGGTGCATCAGCTTGACTGCACGAAGTACAGATAAATGTATACATCAACACAATTTTGATACCAAACCACAGGCAAAGAGATGGAAGTGGCAGATAGAGAAAAAATAGCTCTAATTAGTTTCCTGAATACATGCCCTTGACCCTCTACTCAGGATCTTCGTGGCCGGAGAATGAATTCTTCAGAAAACTTTTCGGTCAGGAACGTATACAACCTCTGTGACCGGGGAGGGGTTGAATATTTTTGCGTTAACTCGATCTGGGCCTGTTCAGCGCCCAAAAAAGGGAAACTGTTTGCATGGCTCCTGGTGAAGGGAAGGCTAAAGGTGAGGGCTAAACTGTTCAAACAGCAAATTGTTGACGATTAGCTTTGTCCTTTTGGCTGCAAGGAAGCAGAAACTGTGCAGCACTTTGCTATAAACTGCCTGCGCACTAAGCAGGTTCTGCACAGACTGGGCGTTCAGTTAACAAATGCTTATGAACTGGAAGACATTTACACTGGTGCCAAAGAGATGATCGCAAGCAACAAAAGAAAGCACAACAGGTGTAAAGCTGTCCCAAATGTAACTGTGCTTGGATGATCGATCGATGTAGACATCGGTACCAAGTTACATTCGAGTTGTAGAGAAACGCTTAACTACAGTCTCGTGCAATATTGGAGAGCAAATGAGCAATTGTGTTGTTTAAACCCTGCTGCTACCAATTCTTCAGTTAGCAGTCTGAACCCATAGGTCCTAGTTTCATTTCAGTGTTTAGTTATCGTCGCCCTATCCATTGGAGCCTTGGAGGTCGGCCGGCTGCGGTTCGTTTTTCGTTTCTGAAGATGTTCTGGATAACAGGTGCCCAGAAGCAACACGAAGGAAACCCAATTCAAAACCGACGTACACCGCCCATCCAATACTGATACCATAATAATTCGGCCCAAATATCCGCCGGGTTCTCAAATCCGATCTGCGTCGACTACCCATTGGACATGGAGGAACCGCTCCTTGCCTCCTCCTTTCTTCCTCCGGATGTTGATGATGCGACCGCCGCCACCAGCAGTCCCGCTCGCTATCCCGCCTGGGTTTTCCTCGACAAGAAGGCCTACTTCGCCGACGGCGAGAACGCCACCACAGCTACAGCCACATCCCGGACCGGCCACACCGTGAAGGTTACCTTCTTCCTCGCGAATCCGCCTGCCGTCTCCCACTTCTGCGTCCATGGCCCTGAATTCAACCCCGAGCACTTCGTTGAAGAGCCTCGGGTTGTGTCCTCGGAGAAGGACGTCGTCCTCCTGAGCTTCGTCTTCACCGGCGGCCCCCAATGCACCGTGCAAGATTGCCATCACGGCGAGTACTTCATCTACAAGGCTGGCCGTGGCAAGCCGTCGCTCACGCCCATCCCAGCTACTCCTCCGGGTACCACGAGTACACTGTGTGTCAGCATCGTGCTCTGTGACGACGACGGCGACGAGGGGCAGTTCATCCTCGCTGATCTCTTTGCCACGACTACCCTTGGACACTATGACCTCACCTTGTTTTCGTCCAAGACTGGCACCTGGACCACCAGAAGATTAGAGCTGCACACATCTTTTCCTCTTATCAGGGACATGGACCTGTTCATCGTGCCTCACAAGGTGATCTCGCTTGGGAGAGGCGTGGCGGGGTGGGTCGACCTCTGGCGTGGTATCATCGGTTGCAACATGCTCGACAAGGAACCCTTAATCTATTTCATTCCACTGCTCAAGCCTGAATTCAACTTGTCCCGGGGCGGTAACCCAAAGCCCGTCCGGGATGTCGCCTGCTACAACGGAGTTGTCCATGTGGTTGAGATTGATCATTGTTTTAGACGGGAGGTTGTTACTATTAACAATCATAAGAGGCTTAAGATGATGAAAGATCTTGACAGTTTAGATACTATCCATGATAAAGATCTTCTCCTCGATCTATATGAGGACCCTTTGGGAGAGTCGAGAGAGGAAATCATCAGTGTCCCTGATGGTTGGAAGATCCGGACATGTTATAGGCATATTTCTTCACCCAGTTGGCACAAGGGATATTGTATTCATGTTGATGACTTCTTGGCCAAAAACCAAACATATTCTACGTTTTTGCATGAGTTTTTGGATGGTAGTGTTACAAAATCAACATTAAGGAAATTGACTACAGCTTACCCGACCCTCAACATTAATGGTGTCGATGTTGTCTATTTGATGTCTAAAGTGGACTATGATGATAAGAATGCCTATATAGTTGGTGTTGACCTTAGTAAGAAGACGGTGGAAATAGTTGAACCATATTTTGCTGAAAGAGCTTGTCATTTCCAGCCAGACTTTCTCACATCTGCATTTTCCCAATATCTGAATACCTCTCAAAGGTATGCTAATTTCTTACTTTGATTGCATAACTTCATTCGATCAATCTTTATAACACAAAGATTTAGATTTTACAAACTATATTGATTGTATATTCCATGTTCCCTATTCACTACTTATTATTTCGCACGAAGGCATCTGACATGCATGTGTGCTTTTTTTGTATGTACAAGGTCATGTTGTGAGGAATCCACTAGCCCATTACTCGCACGAGTGGCCGCCTGCTCTGGAACGTTTGGAAGGAACGAAACAGACGAATCTTCACTCGATAACGCGTGACTTATGTCGAGGTGGCCTCACTTCCTAGGGAGGACATTCTAGAGCAAGGACGCGCTTTTTGTTGTCTACACGCAGTTAGAAGGAATAATTTGCCGTACGTGTCCCATCGGGACTTTCTCATTATATAGATAGAAACATACACGGGAGATAATTACAGGAGACAATCGATAGGATCCGTTCCTATAATCACGGGATCACGTATCGGGATGACAACTAGCTAACCAACTTTAATACCTCCCCTCAATCTAAACCATCACTGACAAGGTTGAGATTGGCACGAAATCTGCTAAGCAACTATGGAGTGGCTGGCTTAGTGAAAACGCCGGCTAGCTGATCTCTTGTAGCGATGTATCGTACATCCAGAGCTCCCAAGGCAACCTTCTCACGCACAAAATGGAAATCAATCTCGATATGCTTCGTGCGCGCATGAAACACAGGATTGGCTGATAGATAGGTGGCTCCGAGATTGTCACACCACAATATGGGCGGGCTAGACTGAAAAACACCAAGTTCCTTGAGCACTGACTGAATCCATGTCGCCTCAGCCGTGCCATTTGCAAGGGCCTTGTATTCTGCCTCAGTGCTCGATCGTGACACCGTGGGCTGCTTACGAGAGCTCCACGATATAAGATTAGGTCCAAGAAAGATGGCAAAGCCTCCCGTGGACCGACGATCATCCGGACACCCTGCCCAGTCAGCATCTGTATAAATACTCAGAAGAACGGAAGACGCTTTCTGAATCCTCAATCCCGTTGACACAGTTCCCTTCACATAACGAAGAATTCGCTTAACCGCCTCATAGTGTACCGTCGTAGGCTGTGACAAGTACTGGCATACCTTGTTAACAGCAAAAGATAAGTCTGGCCGAGTCAGCGTCAAGTACTGGAGTCCTCCAACTAAGCTCCGATATCGAAAAGCATCTCCACTGTCAAGCTTGTCACCAAGATCCCTAGACAGCTTCTCCGTGGTGGACATAGGCGTTGAAACAGCCTTGCAATTCTCCATGTTTGCACGGTGCAGCAAATCAAGCGCATACTTATGCCTCAATGCCGAGAAAGTACTCAAGACGACCAAGATCCTTGATAGGAAACGTCCGTGCCAGAGTCTGAATCAAACTATCAAGAGCGGAAGCAGAGGACCCAGCAAGAACAATATCATCCACATAAACCAGCATATAGACCGTAACACCAACATCATAAAAAATGAAGAGAGATGTGTCAGCCTTGCTAGAAACGAAACCAAGCTGATGAAGTTTATCACTCAAGCGGGCATGCCAGGCACGAGGAGACTGCTTGAGACCATATAAAGCTCGCTGGAGTTTGCACACGTGCCGAGGAAACTGAGAATCCTCGAAGCCAGGGGGTTGCTGCATATAAACTGTCTCATCAAGAAAACCATGAAGAAAAGCGTTGCTCACATCAATCTGTCGGAGAGACCAACCACGAGAGACAGCGAGAGAGAGGACCAACCGGACAGTCACGGGCTTCACAACTGGACTGAAAGTATCATGGTAGTCAATACCATGCTGCTGGGTAAAACCACGAGCGACGAGGCGAGCCTTATGCTTGTCCACAGAACCATCAGGCCGAAATTTGGTCTTGAAAACCCACTTACTGCCAACAATATTAGTGGCAGGAGGACGAGGAACCAGTGTCCATGTCTGATTGCGCTGAAGTGATGCGAACTCGTCTTCCATAGCAAGCCGCCAGGCAGGATCAGAAAGAGCTGAATGATGTGTTGCGGGTGTAGCAAAGAAAGCACGGCGTCGGTAGGGATTATACCGAACTGTCCCGTCAGTGAATATCTTCGGACGGTGCACGTTATTCTGCCGACGAGTAACAATCTGTCGAGGCGGAGGAGCAACAGGTATCGATGGCGATGAAGTGGGCGAGGCAGATGCAGTAGGCGAGCTGGATCCTGAAAACGCAGGATCTCGGCTTGCTTCACCTGCTCCAGTACCCGAGCCGGGCGCATGAGATGGCCCAGTAGTAGACACCGACGGCCCAGCAGCAGGCAACCCAGCGGAGGAGGACTCGGCCCGCAGAGTGTGCTGGGACGGGCTGGACGGCTCCGAGTCTGATGCAGGCACGGGGTCATCGGGATCCTCCCCATGCAGCGACGTAGAGACCGGAACGTCGATCGGAGCTGCTGGTACCTGCACAACAACACCAGAGGAAGAACCAAGCGCATCAACGGGTAACATGGAAGTGTCATATTTGCGTAGTTGGACATCCTGAATAGCTGGTGCATGAGCAGGAAAAGAAACAGGATGCAACTGTGAGACATCAACCACGGCGCCAGGAGTAGCGAAGGGGAACACACGCTCATCAAAGATGACATCGCGCGAAATATAAATCCGACCTGTGGAGCGATCAAGGCATTTGTAGCCTTTATGCATAGGACTATATCCCATGAAAACACACATTTTGGACCGAAACTCTAGCTTACGAGAATTGTACTTGCGTAAACTAGGCCAACACGCGCAGCCGAAAACGCGAAGAAAAGAATAATCTGGAGACTGATGCAGGTGTTTATCGACGGGCGTAATATTGCTAAGAACAGGCGTGGGCATCCGATTAATGAGATAGCACGCGGTGAGGAAGGCTTCGTCCCAGAACCGAAGCGGGAGGGACGAATGAGCGAGGAGAGCTAGTCCTGTCTCGACGAGATGACGATGCTTTCGTTCAGCTATCCCATTTTGCTGTGAGGTGTGAGGACACGATACTCGATGAGATACACCAGTGCGCTGAAAATATTTGTGGAGGCGGTGATATTCACCACCCCAATCGGACTGCACAGCTAGTATTTTAGCATTGAGTGATCGCTCAACATGTCGCTGAAAGGTGTAAAATATATCCTCAACATCAGACTTGTGTTTAAGCAAATAAATCCAGCAGTATCGGCTATAGTCATCGATGAAGCTAACATAGAATTTAAAACCACCAGAAGATGGCAAAGCAGGCCCCCAAACATCAGTATGAACAAGCTCAAGAGGTGCACTAGAAACACGAGAGGAATGATTATAAGATAGCTGATGACTCTTAGCACGTTGACAAGCATCACAAACTGAAGGAACCGAGTTTGGGGAACACATAAAATTATTATTTTTGACAACTGTTTGGACTACATTATTCGAAGGATGACCTAGACGCTGATGCCACTGTTGGGTCGAAAGCCTGACACTAGAAGATGCATGGTGCGGAGTGGTTGTGGAAGCCCGGATGAAAGGAATTGGGTAGAGACCACCACGGCTTCTACCTTGAAGAACGATTTTCTTCGTGGCCTTGTCCTTAACACAGAAAAAAGAACGATGAAACTCAATGAAAACAGGATTATCGGAAACAATTCTATGAACGGAAAGCAAATTCTTGCTAATATCAGGCACATGAAGAATATTGCGTAACGCAAGAGAATGCATAGGACCAGCTCAACATGTCGCTGAAAGGTGTAAAATATATCCTCAACATCAGACTTGTGTTTAAGCAAATAAATCCAGTAGTATCGGCTATAGTCATCGATGAAGCTAACATAGAATTTAAAACCACCAGAAGATGGCAAAGCAGGCCCCCAAACATCAGTATGAACAAGCTCAAGAGGTGCACTAGAAACACGAGAGGAATGATTATAAGATAGCTGATGACTCTTAGCACGTTGACAAGCATCACAAACTGAAGGAACCGAGTTTGGGGAACACATAAAATTATTATTTTTGACAACTGTTTGGACTACATTATTCGAAGGATGACCTAGACGCTGATGCCACTGTTGGGTCGAAAGCCTGACAATAGAAGATGCATGGTGCGGAGTGGTTGTGGAAGCCCGGATGAAAGGAATTGGGTAGAGACCACCACGGCTTCTACCTTGAAGAACGATTTTCTTCGTGGCCTTGTCCTTAACACAGAAAAAAAGAACGATGAAACTCAATGAAAACAGGATTATCGGAAACAATTCTATGAACGGAAAGCAAATTCTTGCTAATATCAGGCACATGAAGAATATTGCGTAACGCAAGAGAATGCATAGGACCAGCTAAACGAGAGTGACCAACATGCACAATAGACAAACCTGCACCGTTGGCGACTTGGACTTGATCCTTGCCGTTGTAGCGCTCTTGAACACTCAGCCGTGACATGTCGTTGGTGAAGTGGTCAGTGGCGCCGCTATCCATAACCCAGTGAGGAGGCTGGTCATCATAGCCCTGGGAGGAGCTAGCCGAGTTAGCCGACCGGTGATCATCCCCTGAAACGAGTGATTGTAGCGATTCTTGCATGCGAGGGCATCATGCCCCCATGCCTTGCAGATTTGGCACTTTGGACGCCATTTGCGGTTGCCTCCGCCACCGCCATTGCCCCCTCCACGGGAGCCGCCACTGCGCCCTCCTTGACCACCACCCTGGTGGCCGCTGCCCTGGTGACCGCCGCCTTGGCCAGAAGTCTGCTGGCCGCCGCTTGGACGTCCGCCGGAGCGACCTCCGGAGTTGTCAGCGGGATACCCGACAGCACGGGCGAAGTTACCACCACCATGGCGCGCCGCGGCGTTCGCTGAAGATGAATACTCCGCGCCTTCCGCGTTCTGCGTCTGCATGGCCTCGCACGACATCAGCATCGCGTAGAAGTCGGTGAGACTCAGGGTGGCAGTGCTTGAGTTGTTGAGCACGGTGAGAGACGCTTGGAGAGACTCGAACTGCGAGCCCAGCCCAACGATTATGTAGTCTACCAGATCGTCGTCGGAGATCGGAGCGCCGACAGTGGACAAGGCGTCCGCAAATCCCTTCATCTGGTGAAAGTACGCAGCAGCGGACAAATCCCTCTTCTTCGTTGAGGCGAGCTGCCGTTTGATCTGGCGTGCGCTCGCTCGTCCCTGAGCAGCGAACATGCCATTGAGGCACGCCCAGACCGACGCGGAAGTATTCTTCCCGACCAGCTGGCCGAGGATGTCCAGGGTCACGGATCCGAGCATGACACTAAGGACGCGCTGATCGGTGGCATACCAGATCGCGAAAGCAGGGTTGGGAACGTCAACGGCGGCATCGCCGGTCCCCTGCTTGATGGTTGCTGACGGCGCGACGCAGCTCCCGTCGAGGTAGCCGAAATAGCCCGCTCCTGCGATGCATGGCACTACCTGAGTCTTCCAGAGAAGAAAATTATCCCTATCCAGGCGCACGGTGATGGTGGAGGAATTGATCGTGGCGAAGGTGGAGGCTGACGCGGCAGAAGTTGCGGCTGCGGCGAGGGAGAGCTGGAGTTGCGAGTTGGTGGCCATGGCGGAAAACGGGAGCGGCGGCGATAGGAAACCTAGATCGATACAGAGCCTCGCTCTGATACCAAGTTAGAAGGAATAATTTGCCGTACTTGTCCCATCGGGACTTTCTCATTATATAGATAGAAACATACACGGGAGATAATTACAGGAGACAATCGATAGGATCCGTTCCTATAATCACGGGATCACGTATCGGGATGACAACTAGCTAACCAACTTTAATACACGCCGGCAATCCCGACCGAGCTAGACTAGGGTTATTTTGCCTTTTGTTTTCTGGTGGTTTTGGCATGTTACCACATTAATTTAAACATGGCAACTTTTACAATTACGGTTTTACCCGAAAATATGTTGTGGCTCTCGGGTACTAGCGCAGCCGATATTTAAAAAAAATAGTAATTCAAGAAAAATCAAAATAATACGAAACTTTCAGTCAAACAAATATAATTAAGTATTGTACCCGTACAAAAAAAATTGCCAGAAAATAACTTTAATTGCAATTTGGGTCAAAGATTTCCAAAAAGAAGCTATATACACGCTATATTCGTTATAGATTTGTATTTTTTGTCCAGAAGTCAATGAAAATCTTTTTGTACCCAAAGTTTTTACATGAGTAGAATACTTGGTCATCTTTGAGTCTAAAAATATTCAGATTTTTTCGACCATTTTTTGAATTTCTAAAAACAAATCTGTACAACAGATGCGCTTGTCTCCATGTGACATTAGTACGCATCCGATTTTACCCTCTTTCTATATGAAAAGGCAGTGCTCCTGCTGGCTGCTCGAAAACAAATGTTGTTACACCTGGTGATATTTCATTAGACAGTCCCTACCACAATGGGATAGTTTATGAACATGACAACCAACAACCACACCCAAATGTAGCACAACTATTCCATCTCAATTTGACCCCATCGACGGCCACGTAATAATTTCTACAACGCTTGTCATACTGTGTTGACTTTGTATTTTTTTTATAAGGTCTTTGTTTTTGCTCTTGCATTTGTAAATATAATATGCTGAAGTCATGGAGGCAATAAAATATGTGATGCCAGTATCGTAAATATTGTGTTTCATTCTTGATATAGTTTACAGTTTATATATGCAAATATGTGAAAACGGATTTTCTACAACTCATATGACGCGCAACCCTCATCTCGACCGCCGTTCCAGCGATTCAACGGGCAAGATTTTCCATTGAATACGTTGAACGTTCAACACATTCACAACAAATCTCAGCCGTTTAATCACGGAAACGAACGGCCAGAGATAGAGGTTGTGCCCGAGTTGTAGAAGCTCATAACTGCAAATAAGTAAGGATTACAAAAAGTCGGTTGAACTTTCATGTTATGTGCTAGGATACTCGTGTGTTGCTGTGGGAGATGAAAAAATTTATCACAATGTTATATTATGAGAGCATTTGGCAGGAACTTTAGCATATGTTTGTCCCCTAGTTTTTTTTTTAGATTTTTTGAAGTGTTTCATATTATTTATTTTGAATTTCGAAAACAACTAGGTGCAAGTGAGCTCAGGAGTCAGAACGCTGCTCTCAGTTAGTTGGGCATACATAGCTCTAAATTTGTCAATGGAATACACAAGTCAACATAGTTCTGAATATGTGCATTAATAAGTAACGGTTTTGCTAATTCTCAATTGATTGAGAATTAGCTTATTCTCAATCGCATGACGTCATCAGTTGCAACTGGATTTGCAACTAATTCGGACCATTTGATTTGCTTCGTGATTCGTGCATCAGTTGCAAGTCAACATGCAACTGGGATTTGATGACGTCATGTGAATGAGAACTAGTTCTCATTCGCCTGAGTTGCAAGTGGACTTGCAACTGTTCCGGACCGTTTGATTTTCTTCGTGATTCGTGCTAATTGGACTTGCAAGTGAACTAGAACTAGTAGAATTGATGATGTCATGTGAATGAGAATTAGGATAATTCTCATTCGATTGAGCGCTAGAGAGACCCAATAAGTAATGTGTTGAATGGGAAAGCATGTTTGCAAGAACGGCCAAAAACCTGCCATGGTCTACAAGAACATGTCCTGTCTCGGCGTTGACCACGCCCTGGTCCACGGTTTTTTGGATGTTGCCTCGGAGTTCCTAGTTCTAGTTCTAGTGGAACTCCAAAACACTCCCGACCTTATCCTCTCGCGCATCCTCTCTCCTCCCCGTCCCGTCCGTCGCGCCGCCGCCTCCAGCCCCTCTCCCCTCTCCCTCCGGCGGCTCTGCCGGCCGGAGTGGGGGGTGGAGAGGGTGGCCGGCCCTCCTGTGCATAGTAGGCCTAGGGTTTCTCCCTGCTTTGGCGTTTTGCCATGTTGCTCTCGTCTTGTCGCCGGCGCCCGGCGATGGCGAGCGGCCGGAGCTAGCACCTTGCTTCTCTCCATGGCGGAGATGGTGCAGGGTGGTCAGATCTGGTCTTTCTTCTTCAAATAAGGGTTGCGGGCTGCCAAGCTTCACGAATCCCGTTCCTACTTGCTCCCATGGTGGTGGCAGTGGATGGGGACTTAGTGGATTTGGTGCCCCGTGGGGTGATTCCGTCTTGGTGCCAGGGTGCTGCGCCAGGCGGCTGATTCGGCTCTTCCTCGACATGCTCCTGCGGCGGGAGGATGTTCAAGGCGAGCTCGGCATCGACCCCTTCTTCAAGCACCGGCGCCCCCTGTTTTTCAGCTTATTTGAGCTTGTTTGCTCCTTCTCGGCCGGACAAGGTGGCGAGGGAGGGGAGCGGACCTTCTCTGTTGCAGCTGCAGTACGGGGCTGGTGTCTCTTTTCGAGCTGCTTCGACCTGGTGTTTTCGCGTGGCACCGGGCGTCGGCGGCCGGACCTCTCCGACGAGCTCCTGAGGATGGAGAATGAAGAGATGGTTTCTGGCGCCTGCTCATTTCATAAGCGCGTTTGTTGTGCTCCCAGTGGTATGATTCCTGTCTTCCTTCTCTTGGCCGACCGTGGTGGTGAGGGAAAGGATGGAGATGGTTTTACTTCTGGGCTTGGTCGGCGGATTGGTTGGTGGCGGTGTGAGTTTGATGCTACCAGTTTGGCAAGCTCGGCGATGTCGACTCCCACCAGTTCATGCTTGGCGCTTCATTGCTATTCATCTGGTTGTAGCACTGCGTATCCTTTGCTAGTTACTGTGCATGTTGGATATGCGTTCTTGATGTTCGGGACAGGCCGAAGACAGGTGAGATCGTCTCTGCTGTGGTTTCTCAGATTTAACAGCCAAGAACCTCCTGATTTGGGCTCGGTATTGGACATTTCATATCTACAGCTCAATCTTTTACCTCATAGGCGTCTGCCAACGCGATTGCTGGTTGAGCCGCTGGCTCTATGGTTGGCTAGATTGCGAGAGGCCCTGGAAGAGTGTGACTGCAGGTTTGTTGCGTCCGAGTTCTCGACGGGCCCCTGATAGGCTCCGGTTGTACTCTTCGGCATATCCACTATATGTTCTTAGTAGCTTTTTTCGGTGCCCAGCTAGGTTTCTATTTTCAGGATGAAAGTTGTAATCACTGTTGTATTCTGCTTTGATTCCTAATGACAGTGATGGTTGTGGTGTGTTAAAAAAAAAACGTCACTCATGGTGGGACCAACCAGCACGAGCCTCACCATCTATACGACAGTCGAAAGCAACAGCACGATGCGAATGCTCTGGCAGCCGCCGCCGCCGCGGATGCCCGAGAAGAGGTGTCCTCCCTTCGAAGGCCTTCTTATCCAGGAGCCCGTCGACGCCGAGAACGTTGTCGCCGGATAGGCTGTACTTGCGTATCATCACCGGCGACGCCATGAGCAAAGCTCCAGTTTGACCTCTGTTTCGGACTGAAAGATCCAAACGTTGTTCGAGTCGGTGTCAAATCTGCATATGCCTCAGTTTCGTCCCTTATCCGATTGTAAGTGCAAACAGAGAAAGTGTTAAGATTAGTAAAGCCAGCGTGAAACCCGTTACGTGTGCGTGCTTGTGTTCGTGTATGAGTGGAGTTCATCGCCGACTAGTATTGGTGCATGAGTCTTGGGTCCCTACTAGTTAAATTTTGCGCGGCGTCACGCCGCGGCCTTGCTGAGATTAATTTGTGGTAGTTTGTGTTTTTTTTAAATCGTGGTATATATATTGTAAGGAAAGGCAGTAGTTATAACGTGTATAATGTAGTTAGCGCAAATTCAATTTGAAATCATCCTGAAATGTGCATGTAATAGAGCGTTATTTAAATTTAAGTTCATATTTAAAGAGATTTAAGTTTACTTTAAGCATTTAGTAAATTGAATCGCATAATTGGAGCGAGTTTAGGTATATTATTTGTAAATGTTAACCTAGTCGGTTTGGTATGATATGTTTGTGTTTTATCTTACATATTAAATTTAACTCAATATTCGGAGGGAATTTTAATTGAACCCAATATTCGGAGGGAGTACATTGCTTGAGCATTTTTTGAATTTAATTTTAAACTCATAATATGAGGAAAATGAATTTGCAGGAAATATTTTGTATAAGTATTTATTAAAGTAAGTCCATAATTAGCTGAAATGAGTTTGTATTTCCTACAAATATCCAACTAATCAAGCATTTTTAAATCTAAATAGAAATTAGAGAAAACTTAGCCATATTATCTCTAATATGTTAGCTAAATTGAAATGATAAAATTTGTTTCCTATTCTGACGTAAGTAGTTCATTTAAATTCATAATTAGAGGAAATACATTATGATTATATCAAAATATTCACCAGATTGAGCATTTATTAAATTTAACTACATATTTGGAGAGAGATTAATTATATTATATCTAAATGTGCACTATCTTGAAATGTTTGTATTTTGCTTTAATCATTTATTAAATTAAGTCCATAATTAGAGGAAGTGAATTTGTATTTGCTTTAAATATCCATCTAATAAAGGTTTTTTTAAAATTTAAGCATACAATTAGAGAGATTTTAGTTATATTACATCTAATATGTTAGCTAGATTAAAATGGTAAAATATGTTTTCCTTTGTGACATAAATATTCTATTTAATTTCATTTTAAGAGTAAAAATATTATGGTTATATAGAATTATTAACCAATTTGAGTATTTATTTAGTTAAATTGCATATTTAGAGAGAGTTTTGTTATGTTATCTTTAAATGCAAACTGGTTTTTAAATTGTATGATATGTTTTTATGTTGTCTTAAATAGTTAATTAAGATACTTAAGTAGAGGAAATAAAATATATAATATTTTTTAATTCGAAATCAGCTTCATTTAATCAGAAGAAGTGCATTTTGGTTTTTTGTAAATGTTTACCGATTTTGAAATGCCCAAAAATATTTGCATTATGGTACAATTAATTAGAATTTATTTTTCTGGTTGTTGCGATATATTTTGCATAATTTTCTAGTAGGTAGATTTTAAACCATTAATTTTATAGTATTATTCATTTTATGTAAATTATTTAAGTGAGTTGGGTCCAATTTAAAAAATGTCAAAAAATGTTTGTATTATGATATAAGTAATTAGAAATTGTTTTTCTGTTTATGCTGATATATTTTTTACATTTTTCTGGTAGATAGTTCTTAAAGTATTGATTTTGTAATTTTTTTTCATTTTCTGCAAATTCTTTAAGCGAACTGGACCCACTTGTCAGGGTTTTAGTATTCACGCCGCGGCCTTTAAGAGAAATTTTATGTATGAAATGTTTTGTTATAATGACATAATAAATGTCGAAGGAAATTCGAATTTGACGAAATTCGTGGAATGGCTGTGCGAATTTGGATCTAAAAATTGCGGAGTTAGAGTCGACCAAACTCGAAAGCGATGACGGGGATGGAACCTACTTGTCGACGCGCATATATTTCATGTATGTATTTTTTGGGAAACGCGGGTTTTTTTGCGAAAAATTTGACAAAATTCGTCAACGGTTGTGCGAATTTGGATCCAAAATCGAGGAGTTAGATCCGACAAAACTCGGAACCGATCACGGGGTGGAACCCACTCGTCGACGCGCATATTTTTCCAAAAAATTGACAGAATTCGTGAAATGTTTGTGCGAATTTGGATCCAAAATCGAGGAGTTAGAGCCGACGAAACTCGAAACCGTTAATTTTTGGAAAAACATGAGGACTTTCCTGCAAAAAATTTGAATTTTTTTTGTCAAATGTTTGTGTGAATCTGGATCCAAAATTGAGGAGTCAGAGTCGACGAATCTCGAAACGGTTCATGAGAATGAATCCACTTGTCGACGCGAATATATTTCATGTATATAAGTTTTGGGGAAACAAAAAAAATCTGAGGAGAAAAAGCGGGGAAATTGGATCAAAATTGAGGAGTCAGAGTCGACAAATCTCGAAACCGTTCACGGGGATGGAACCCATTTGTCGACGCGAATATATTTCATGTATGTAAGTATTGGGGAAACAAAAAAAATCTGAAGAGAAAAAGCGGGGGAAAAAATGTCATCTACAGTGCCTGGGGAGCGATCTGCGCAGCTTTTATATATACTATGATGATATGATGATGATGATGATGATAAGTAGATGTACTACCCCTAGCTTGTAACACCACCGTGAGACGTAAACAAAGGCAATAGGCAAGTTGTTTCCTCGTATTGCCGTGCTTCAATCAGGCATCGACGAGCAGGAAACCATTAAGAAACCGAGCCAGCTCTTTCGCCGTCCAACCCTAACAGAGCGGCGAGCAAGATGGTCTCCCCGGACATGATCCGCACCGTCGTCGGCATCGCCGGCAACGTCATCTCCTTCGGGCTCTTCCTCACGCCGGTGCAAACGTTCCGGAAGATCATTAAAACGAAGGACGTGGAGGGGTTCAGTCCAGATCCATACCTCGCCACGCTGCTCAACTGCATGCTCTGGGTCTTCTATGGCCTACCCGTCGTCCAGCCCAACAGCATGCTCGTCGTCACCATCAACGGGATCGGGCTCCTCATCCAGGCATCTACCTTGCCATCTTCTTCATCCTCTCGTCCAACAAGAAGCGCCTCAGGATGCTCCTCGTGCTCGGCGCCGAGGCCGCCTTCATGGTGGCCTTGGTGCTCGGCGTGCTCCTGGGCGCCCAGACACATGACGTGCGCTCCATGATCGTCGGCGAGCTCTGCGTCATCGCCAGCTCGGTGATGTACGCCTCCCCTCTCACCGTGATGGGGATAGTAACCAAGACAAAGAGCGTCCAGTACATGCCCTTCTTTCTGTCGCTCGTGGGACTTCTCGATGGGGCCTGCTGGACGGCCTACGCTCTCATCAAATTCGACATCTTCATCATGATCCCTAATAGCCTCGGTGTGTTGTTTAGCCTTGCCCAGCTCATCCTCTACTTACAGTACTACAAGTCCACACAGGAGAAGGACAAGAACGTCTAGCTGCCCACCGTCCTCTCCAAGTCCAACAACAGCGGCCGGGCCAGGAAAAGCACACAAGCGTGTGAACCCGCGAACATTGAGAATAACTCTAAGTTGGAAAAGCATGTACGAAATATATCGATGTATTCTTTTGTCAGATTTTGTTGAATAATACAATAATAAAAATTATGTACACTTTTTTATGTAGAGATCGGGGCTTTCAACCTCTTTTTCGGAAAAAACATAAATCCTCATATCCAAGCATAGTAAACTGTAGGTGCTAATCTTGCTCGACTATGGGTAGCAGTATCCACCCGTAGTAAACTGTATGTGCTAATTTTCCTCGACGATGAGCTACACAACTAAGATAGAAAAAAGGCATCCTCACCTCGAGAGTGGATTTTTGGAACCCTGGCTACATGGAGCCTTTTTTTTGAAAATTCAAAATCGACATTTTAAGTTTACAAAAATCGCGAAAACATTATGGATGTAGATATTGTTGATATATACAATCGTGCAAAAATTCAGCTCCCAATTCGTTGCATTTTGGGCACTACAAAATAGACAGATCGGGAGAAATTTCAAAATTTTGAAACTGTGTATTCTTCACCACCAAGATCCACCCGTTTGTCTTTTTTGTGAAGCCCAAAATGCAACGAATTTGGAGTTGAAAATTTGCACGATTGAATATCTACATCCGTTTTTTTCGCGATTTTTGGAAATTTAAAAATGTCGATATCATATTTTCAAAAAAAACGAGCTCCATGTAGCCCTAGCTCCATTTTAGGTTTCCGTCCTCACCTCAACCAACTAAGAAACGGTCTTCCAACGCCGTTATCCTCGTAGTAAGGACATGTCGCAATCCTCTAGCGTGAGGAGCAGGTGGAGTTGCGTCCGGATCAACACGATGGAGTCGAGGGATGGTGTGGTCAGAGGAGGAGCGCGATGGAGGAGGGCACGGTCGACGGGATAAGGTCGGGTGTGGCGGCGGGTGATCGGGCGAGGACAGCGCGTACAACGGGCTGAGGATGGAGGTAAGGAGGGTGCAAATGCCGACGAGGAAGGTGGGTCACAGATGTCAGCGCCCAATTGTGGGAGTAGAGGGTGGTGGACGGAGTCTGGCAGTGTAGATTCGCGAAGCTGGCGTGGATGATGGAGGGCGGCGGTTTTCTGGTCGAGGGCAATCAACGGAGGGGTACAAGAAGGTGGTTTTCTGGTCCTCTGCAGGTACTTGTGTATTCAAAAGCTCAAGAAAAGCATCACCCTATGCTGGTCAAAGAACAGCAGTAGATGCAGCAAAATTATTTCTAATATTTTAGATAGAGAGGAACTTATAATCATGGAATCGACTCGATCATCAGATTATAAGTTCATTCCATACCGATGGGGGGAGATGAGTACTCCGATGGGAGATTAATTACGGGATTAACATTGACATAAGACGCTCAACCCATTTGGTGGTCAACATCCGAGCGATTTGGATTGTTTGATCAATGTTGTTTGACAGCTGAGATGGTTTATTCTGCCCATTTTAGTCTTTTTATATTAGTGGTAATGTCGGGGACCACGTGGTTGCGTGTTGTAGAAAAAAGGTTGGGTTTGTTAGTTGTTTCCGTTTATTTAGAAATATTATCTCGACCAAGAAAACAATCATTTGTGAACTTTTTAATACTGTGGTCATTATATAGTATTTTTAAGCGGTGTTAATTTTATTTACTTCATAAGTGTGTCGCCCCCGCGAGGGCTCCCCGGCGTCACCCTCCGTGTAATAGTTGTTTTTCGAGATTTGCTGTTGTTGTTTCCTTAGTTTCCACTACGAAAAGTTGTGTATTTCAGACTTTCAGTGATGTTTTATTTTAACTTAGAAACAACAAGTCGTACTATGCATATTCTGTCATAACAAACAGCATCGCCTTCCTAAACTTAATATATTGAAGACTTGAAAGATTCAGTGCTGATCCCGGTACAGTTATAGCTATGATCATCAACAGGTGCAGCTGAAAAGTGAACATGCCTATCCATGGACATGATAAGAAAGTGCAACTCTGCAAGGAAGGAACCATAGGCAACCATGGTTTCAGTTCACGGCCATATTTGAGCTGACGCACCAAGTGCACAAGCTCATCCACCTGGTAGGGATCGATCGTCGCAAAAGGGCAGCTAGAACCCGAGGTAAGTGAAAATCCACAAAACTGACCATGACAAAATTTCAGCGCAAAATGAATTTATATTTTAAAAATAATTTTGAATCTAACCCTTTTTGATAGCGTCTGTCTCCGGTGCGCTACCCTCCACATGGTAACGCCCTATACTGGGGCGCTATGCCCCTAACGTGGCCCAGGTCGTGGCAAAAATCCTAAGTAAGAGAGGGTAGCGCCAGGCACTACCCTCTAAAATCTATAATTCAAACCACTGTAATTTTTGATTTACAAATCCAAATGACGTGGTTCTTTTTCCTATCAGTCACAAATTAAATTATCTTTCCAATGCCACCGGTCTCAAGATGGTTAGACAAGTATTTAATATTTCATGAATTATTTACTTATGTTGGTTTATTTTTAAATGTTTAGACGATTTTGGAAACATGGTTGTGAACAAATATTTTGTCCAAAATTAGAACAATAGGAGTATCTTGAAAAGCCAAACAAACACCAACTTTGACCATGGTTCACCCATATTGTCAACTATGAATTTTGGACAAAGCATGTTCAAAGTGGGTGCTTGTTTGGCTTTTTAAGGTACTCCTATCGTTCTAAATTTTGGACAAAATCTTCGTTCACAACCATGTTTCCGAAATCGTCTAAACATTTAAAAATAAACATATATAAACAAATAATTCACGAAAAAATTGTACTTGTCTAACCATCATAAGACCAGTGGCATTGGAAAGATAATTTAATTTCTGACCCATAGGAAAAGATCCACGTCATTTGGATTTGTAAATCAAAAGTTACACAAGGGTTTGAAATTATAAATTTTAGAGGTGTAGCGCCCTAACTACGCTCTTGACTTAGGATTTTTGCGACGGTCTGGGACTTATGTTGCCACGTCGGCCGGGGGATAACACTCCAGTCTAGTGCGCTACCATGTGGAGGATATCGCCCCCGAGACATGCGCTAGGTTAGGGCATCTCCAGCGCCCCCCTCCCCCCAAGAGCCTCCTAGAACCTTTTTTTGCGTCGGCGGACCAAATAGCGCCGAAATTCTCCCAGTCACCCGCCCAGAAGCCCAATTAGCCAAACCCAGCCCATTGGGGGTCTGCTGGGGGCGCCGGCGGAAAGAAAACCGAGACTCACCCTCCCGCACTGCCTCCCCTCGCTGCAATGTCGCCGCCGACACCTCCTGAAAGGATCGGTATGGCCACCTAGAGGGGGGGGGGGGGGGTGAATAGGTGCTACTCAATTTTTAGCTCTTTTTCGAATTTAGGCTTGACACAAAGGTAAATTCTCTAGATATGCAACTACGGTGAATTTACCTATATGACAAGTTAACACTAGACTAAGCACGATACAAGTAAGAACTAGCGAGTAAGGAGTAACCGAACGGGATGCACGCGGAGATAAGGATGTATTCCCGAGTTACTCCTTTTTAGGGGAGTACGTCTCGTTGGAGGGGTGTGAGTTTCAAACTCAAACGCCACAAATGGCCTCACCCTATTCTCCGATGAATCTTGCCCAAAAGCTCGGTTCACCTTCCACTATCGGAATCCTTCAAGGTGGAATCTGGAGCCCTTACAACAAACTTGAGGCTCAACCCACAAAACGATTGGGGGCTCCCAAGCATCACAACACCTGCTACACAAAAGTAACAAGCAAGTAAGTACAACAAGATGCCTAGGTTTTCCTAGTGGAAACCCTAGGATCAAATCCCTCAAGTGAATGAGGGGGAAATGAAGAACACTTTGGTGACGATGTAGATCGGGCTCTTCTCCTTCAATCCTCCGAATATCAACAAGTTTGGTTGGAGGGATTGGGAGATCTAGGTTGGTGAAGCTTTCAATCAATGGAGGAGAGAGAATCTGGAATGCTTAAAGTAGCTGGAGGAAGGTGGAAATACCCCTCCCGAAATCTGTCCGTTGGAATTTCTGTCCGCAGCAACTTAACCCGGAACTTCCGGTCCAGGGGCCGGAACTTCCGGCCCACCGGAACTTACGGTCGAACTTCCGGCAGAAGTTCTGGCCGAGGTCCAGTACCGAATGCAAAAAGGACTTAGCCGTTTTTGAGCTTCAGCCGCCAGCACCGGAACTTCTACGGGCGGAACTTCCGGCCCGCACCGGAACTTCCGGCCTGTGAAAAACTGACGGCTTCTTTTGTTGTCTTTTCTCTTTTTGCTAGACACGCAAACCAGCTGTGTTCAAAAGTAACATCTGCACCTGACAAGCACTTAACACACAGTAAGACACTATTTGTGTTGTCATAATCATCAAAACATGATTTAGAGCAAACATGCTCTTTCAATCTCCCCCTTTTTGGTGGATGATGACAACACAAATAGATGGATTCACAAAATATAGACGGGCTCCCCCTAAGCATGTGCATAACTTAGAATTTTGAATTTGAATACAATATGCACACGACTTAGGATCAACACTCCCCCTATATTTTGCAATCTGAGCAAGTTCACAAGGATAGCATAAACATAACTTGCACAAATAGGTAAGACAAGGGAAATGGACGTTACAATACATAGTCTTACACAAATAGGTTCCACACGACTTACCACATGCATAGGATAGAAAGTTCACATAAACCAAATCCAACAAGTACGATAAACGGAGCACAAACACACCACGAAAAACGAGAGAAAAGCAAGTACTTGTGCTCCACCCATGTAAATCCCCGTACACCTAGTAGACATATTTCTCCCCCTTTGGCATCAAGACACCAAAAAGAGAAAAAGATCGATGCTAATGTCCCTCACTCATCCGAGTCCGTGTAGAGGTCCCCATCATCCGGCACAACAGTGTCCCAATCCACGGTCTTGTTGTTCCAGTACTTTTACTCAATGTGTGGAGGTGGAGGAGGAGGAGTGTCGGGAATCTTCAAAGCTTGCATGATTTTGTATTGGTTGACTAGGCCCGCATGCCTCTCCCTAGAGGCTTGATAGTTCTCCCTGTGAATAGCAATGTCCATGCACATGACCTTGTTGACAGCGCACAATCCATGAACGTTGCTTGGGCACGCCCGGCTTTTTCACTCTAGGGTCACGAGGTGCACGAGATCCACTAGCACCATCATCGGTTGTGGCATGATGTTGACCCTTCTTTAGGTGAGCTTGCTTCTTGTTCATCTTGACATACTTGTGGGGCTCACAATGGAAAGCCGCATCCACATCGAGCACATCATCATCATCAAAGGGAAACTTGGTCTTGATGAGCTTCATAATGTAGGGGGCATAAGGAGGCACCTTCTTCCCCATCACGGCATCATATATCTCATGGAAGATGAAGTACATCACATCAATTGGGTAGGTGTCCGGTTCGGGCTCATCTTGCATCAAGGTGTTGTGAGCAAATGTCATTAGATTGACAAGACCACCACGGATTTCATGATTGTTTCCCGCACTAGGAGCAATAGTGTGGCGAAACATGCGGAGCAAGATATCATAGATAGGAAGGAGCCCCTCTGTAGTACCAATAACTCCATCATCAGCATATAGGTCACTCATTTGATTCTTGTCATAGGCAACACCTTGAGTGTGCATGCGCTCACCATGGGCAACAAGATTACTAGTGAAGGGGTACCCAAGTACTCTTGCAAAATCATGAAAGTTGGCAGAGAGCTTGTGATTTCCTGACATCCATGTCATACCACGGTCCGGAGAGGAGTCAAACACAACAGTGGCAAATAACTGATGAATCATGTGAACATTGTAGTTGCATTGTGTAGACATGAGCTTGCGCAAACCTAGAGCATCCACCACAGCCACAGCACCACCAAAATATGCAGACTTCTTTTCCAAATGATCAAAATCAATGGGCTGCCTAGGGCACACCTTGTACTTGCCGATATTGCAGTAGAGCCCAGCAAAAAAGACAAATCGAACAAATTTTAGATTAAACAAAGTTGATCTATATTTGTCTTTTTTCCTGAGGCTAGAATACATTGTATTTCATAGAAACACTTTTTCACAATCGTCGTGCAGAGTTTTGTCTGCATCGTGGTGTTTTTGTTTCAATTTTTACGAAGCTTTAAATTTGAACTTTCTAAAATTTCAAATACCGGGCTCTTTGTCGCCCGGGATATAAACTTACTATATATAACATGGCAATGACGTATAGCCAACAGCTATTATTAACCATACTCTTATAAAAACAACAAGTCGTTGTATGCATGTTCTGCCATAACAAAAACATCATCGGCTTCGTGAATTTAAATTTCTTGAAGGCTTGAAAGATTCAGTGTTGATCCCGGTACAGTTTGTAGGCTATGCATGATTTGAAGACTTGAAAAATTCAGTGGTGATCGATCCCCGGTACAGTTTGTAGGCTATGATCATCAACATGTGCAGCTGAAAAGAGAACAGGCCGATCCTTGGACATGATTAGCAAACTGCTAGGGATCGATCGTCACAAAGGGCAGCCAGAGCCTAGAACCCGAGGTACACACGGTTCTCGGTCTACGCGCAGAGCTGGTCATCCCGTGCCGAGGACTGTTTGTACCGTATACCTTAACCCAAGCGGCAAGGAAACAACAACGCCCGCGTAGATCTATGGAATCCGATAGCAGGACGGTGACGCAACCTGTCGAAACACTGAAACAGCTAGCAGCTGAATCCGAGTCGAGCTCGAGGCCGGGTATGGGCTGCTGTTCTCTGTCGATCGAGGCTGCCATTGCGCGTTCGCTTGCTCCCGTGTATAAGTGCCTACTGCTCATCCTTCCTCATCCCACTCGATCGATCCTTTCCTTCCACCGAACGTCTCTCCACCTCGCGCATCCGATCCAGTGCCATGGCCACCCGCAAACGAGCCGCCGCCGTCCTCACGACGACCACCCAAGAACCAGCGACGTCCTGCAAGAGGAGCCGCACCAGCATCGGCAGCACCGACGAGTACGAGGAGGTGGCCTGCCTTGGCAAGGGCGGCTTCGGCGCCGTCTTCCAGGCGCGCCACCGCGCCACCGGCAAGACCGTCGCCTTCAAGTTCCTCTCGTCGCCGCACGAGACCGAGGAGGGCCCGGACGTCGCCGAGCTCCTGCGGGAGGCCCGCTTCCTGGAGGCCTGCAGCGGGAACCCGTACGTCGTCGGCTTCGAGGGCCTGGTGCGCGATCACACCGCCGGGAAGCTCTGCGTCGCCATGGAGTTCGTCGCCGCGCCGAGCCTCCACGCCTTCTTGTGGGAGAGGCGCAGCGGCCCACCGCTTCCGGAATCAAAGGTGCGCGCTTTCATGTGGAAGCTCCTGACCGGGACCAAGATGATGCACGATCGCCACCTTGTCCACCGCGACATCAAGCCGGCCAACATCCTCATCGGCCAAGACGGCGAGCTCGTGAAGATCTGCGACCTCGGACTGGCAATCACCATGTCCGACTCGCCGCCGTACAATCAGGCCGGCACCGTGCCCCCGAGATGCTCCTGCGCAAGCCGGATTACGACGCGCTCGTCGACACCTGGTCGCTCGGGTGCGTCATGGCGGAGATGCTCACCGGCAAGAGTCTGTTCCACGATGACGATGACGAAGGCCACCAGGACGTGTTTAAAGATACCGACCACATAGTCCAGCTCTGGAGTATCTTCTGGTTGCTCGGCATGCCCGACGACCGGACGTGGCCGGAGTTCATGTCCCTGCCGTTCACCGCCAAGGCGCTGCGACTGCTACCGACTGGGCACCACGACAACAGGCTGCGGGATATGTTCCCTGAAGATAAGCTGTCAGAGCAAGGATTCCAGGTGCTGCAAGGGCTTCTCACGTGCAATCCAGACAAGCGACTCACGGCGGCCAAGGCGCTGAAGCTCCCATGGTTTGCTGCTCCTCGTCCCTCCGCCGCCGCTTCTGCTAAGGTTGGAACTTTGCCGTTGCCAAGAAAGAACACGCCGCGCTTCGTGGTTCCACACGGCGTATGGAAAGCACAGATGGTGTAAAACTGTCCCAGATGCAATTGTGCTTCGATGATCCATATATGTAAATGCTCGATCGAATTGTAAAGGAACGATATGACTGTTTTATGCAGATTAGTTTTGTGTTCTCTTCAGATTATGTGATTGTTCTATTTGATTGGGAGAAAACTAATAGATCTACTTTGTATGCCCTCAACATTGTACTACTGTTTAATTATGTGGTTGCTCTGTTTAATTGGGAGAAATTGGTAAATTTACTCTGTTTTATAGGATTTTTTATGAAACTAGCGTGCTTACATGCACGTGTGCCTTAAGACCAAATTGTGCTTCATGTGCGTTCAAGAAGTATCACGAACAAAGCGGAAACTGTCTGCAACATGGCCGTTTATTACTTTCTGCACTGGAATTTTGGAAGAGAGCACTTAAGAGGAGTTGGAAAACAGAATATACAGTAAGGTAGTTTGAGTTGTAGCAACAGCAAAAGAGAGACCGGCGACATGTGCCTTCTGCTTATGCGATACCAAATTTGCTTATCCAACTGAACAAAATGTGTAGTGGCTGTAGGAGGAGGGCTTGTAGAGATCCCTGGTTCACAATTCACATGTTGCTTCGTTCGTAGTCGGTGCTACTAGCCTACTAAGTTCGTTCAGGTTTGCAGAATCGATCGAGCTGTGATGCCGGCCTGCAGCTCCATCATGCCACGGCAATTTCAGAAAACAAAAGTCATGCCAAAGCTTTGTGGTCGCTTTTGTGTCGCACAATATTGTACAAAACCGGATATTGTTATCGGAGAGTGGATATATTGGCCTAGTCATTTATCCTCTCAGAAACGAATTTTTGATCCATCCCTAATTGAGAATGATCCATGTGGGAAAAAAATTTTCTTCGTAACCATTAGACATTCCAGGTTAGCTGTGGTGGTGGATGAGGATGACACTGTAACTATGACAGATTAGTCAAAGTGCATATACTGATGTGATTTTTTCTTACCACAGCTTAGTCAAAATGAGCGACTAGTGTAGTGAATAATTAGTAGAAATTTCGCGCGTCGTCACGACGCGACTTTGTTAGTTTTTAAATTTTTATTGGCGATATCTTGTTGTAATATTTCGTGAACAATGCTTTATTAAAGTATTGCAGATGTCCAAAGCGTATTAAAGGAATGGTTTAGAATTGAGAAGATTAAGTAACAAAATCACTTAGGTGGGGAAAAAAACTTCTTATTTTCTCTGCATGTTCGTATTAAAATGTGCATTATTGTAAACAAACAGCATTTGTTGAATTAATTTAATTCCATATATTGGAATGGTCAGGTATCTTTGTAATTTGTCATAAATATCGAAATATTTAATTTAACTCCATAGTCTGAGGAAGTGCATTGTAAGGGAATTCGTTAAATTCAATCCATATTTAGAGGAAATGGATTTTTATTTTTTGCAAACATTTAGTGAATGAAGCATTTTTAAATTTTATGTCCATAATTAGAGAGTTTTCAGCTAAATTATCTCTGAATATTAAACAACTTGGGAAGATATAGTAAGTTTGTATTTTGCCTTGAAAATTTAGTTGAACTCCATATTCAAATGGATTACATTAGGTGGACATTTATTAAATTCAATCCATAATTTGAGGGAATTAATTTGGATTTTCTCCAAATATTTGGCGAACTGAAATCTTGAAATATGTTTTCATTATGCCATAAGTAGTGCAAATAATGGTTAGGTTTTTTTTCCCCGACTGCGTAGTATAATCAGAGGAAATGTATTTTGTGAGCATTTATTAAATTTTAATTCATAATTAGATGAAAATGCACCAACAATGTATACAAATATTAGGTAGTTTGAATTGTTTAAGTTTGTTTGTATTTTGGCATTAGTAAGTATCAATTTTTTTTTTCCGAGCATGTTGATATATTTTGGGGTAATTCAAATATTTTAGCAAGTTGAAATGTTTAAATGTGCTTCTTTTTCCCAAATATCATTTAAGTTAAGTATGTAGTTAGCGGTACTGCATATTTTCTGGATTCGTGCTAACAAATGGGGAAAGTCTGTCTATGTTGCATTCAAATTTTGACCATTTTGAATTGTGCAACTATATTTTGTGTTTTGCTATATGTAGTTAGCGTTGATTTTTTCTGAGCATTTTGTATATAGTTTAGTGAATGTCCAAATATTTATCGAATTAAAGTATTTAAATATGGTCGAATGTTGGCATGAATTTTTAATTGTAATTAGGGAAATGTATTTCAAATATCTCCAAATATATAAAAGTTTTGAATTTTCAGAAAGTTTTGTTCTATGGCATAAGTAATTAGCATGTAATTTTCTGTTTAGTTTGTTGTATTACCCATATTTTTGTCGGTGGATATACTCAGAGATTTTGATTTTTTGAACGATTTTTTATTTTTCTGGAAATTATCTAGCCCTTCACGCTAATACGTGGAAGGTTTTTTTTTGAAATATTGGAATTTGAATGGAGATCATATGTCATAAGTAGTTTTTTTTTCCCTTGTAGGTATGCTGTTTTTTTTTGTCATGTTTGTGAGTACCGTGGTGTAAATAATTAAAGTCTGGAAATGTGCATATTTAAAAGGTTTTTGGTTTCTAATATGTGCAATTTCAAGGAAAGTTTACATTTTTAAGTTGTTCGAATGCCAAAATTGAAAAATTGGGAAGTTATTTATATTTATTAAATTCAATTTAGAAGCAAGGTATAATTAGAGCAAATGAATTTGCATTTTGTTGAAATATTCATCTAATCAAACATTTTTTTTAATGCAGTGACTATTTTGCTTTTTTACAATTTTGTGGAATTTGGTCACATTTGATTTGGAAATGTATGTAATCAAACTTTTTTTTTGAAGTTGTTTATATTTATTAAATTTAATTTAGAAGCAAGCCATAATTAGAGCAAATGAATTTGCATTTTCTCGAAATATTCATCTAATCAAACGTTTGTTTTTAAATGCAGTGACTACTTTGTTTTTTTTGCAAATTTGTGGAATTATGTAGCTAATCAATTTTTTTTAAGTGCAGTGGCTATTTTGATTTTGACAAATTTGTGGAATTTAGTGTCAGTTGATTTGGAAATGTCTTTGAAAAGTTCAAAAAGTTTTGAAAAAATAGAAAAGCAGAACGGAAAGAAAAAAAAATAGAGAAGCCCGGCCCAGCAAGAGCCCGTCTGTAGTCCAGGCTCACCATGACGTCAATGTGACGTCGTTGGTGGCCGGAGCCGCGGCGGCGGCGACGACGTCGCCGGCGGCGAACCAGCGCGTGCCAGGTCGCGCGGCTGGGCGCGCTGGACGCGCCTCAACGCGGGTGTCGGAAGGTGGCGGCGCCGCCACAGTCTGGCCGCCGGAGTTTCGCCGGCGAGGAGCAAACACGGCGGCAACCTGCGGGCGCGGCGGCGTCGATTCCGGCGCGACCGCGGCGCTCCGGCAAGCGAGAGTCCGCGAGGAGGAAGAGGGGGCGACGGCGCACCCAGGCGTATGCGTAGATCTGAGCGAGGAGGCGTGATCTTAAATGCTTAAAAACTGAATATACTCTTGCAATTACATAACCCACAGGTCCCAGGATCGAAACCTGGCTCATATATATTTTTAAATCTTTTGTACATTATGTGCCTGCACTTGTTATTTTGATTAGTTTTTCGCTCCTTTTTCTTGAAAAAAAAACCCAGAGGTAGAACATAATTACCTTTGCTTAGGAAAAGAAACAGTTCAATTGGTTAGACAAATAAAAGAGGGTGCCATAGCGCCATAGCAGGATACCTATCAAGTACCCTAGGCGAATACAAAACTGAAAAATATCCGAAACTGAACTTATCCCAGCATGTTACTCGCCTCTTCATTAAATTCCTCTCTAATTTCTTCACCTTTTCTTCCTTTATTGCATTCCGTGATTTATCTATACCAATATAAAAAGAGCGAGAGGGGGCAGATCCAACAAATCCCAGCCATCTAACCAACATCTAACGGCTCAACTACCACCCGCAATTAGCGCTAAAACACTTTGTCCGTCAGTCGTACGCGGTACGCTAATCAATCTCGTCGCCCTCACGCGAGTCGCCTTCCCCTGCAACATCGCCACGCTGCACCCCGCCTCCACTGCCTATCGTCCCCCAATCTCCGACGCACACGCTCCGCCCTACCTCCTTCACAGCCGCCGGTTGCCCGTGATGCCATGCGCTGTCCCCACCATCCTTGCCTGCCGCAGCCATGGCCGATCCACGCCACAAACGCCACCGGATCCTCGAGCGAGACGCCAACGATGATGATCTTCATCGCAATGCCCGGATCCAATACTGCCTTTACCGCGGACGGTCGTTGTGGCCATGACGAGAGCCGGAACCACCAGCCCTGCCAGGATCTGGATACCCCATTGCCGCCAAGGATGGTTGTACTCGCCGCGCCTGGAGCAGTAACCGTCGCTGCCGCTTCCTCTCACGGAAATTCCTTCAGCCCAAATTCCTACATAGAGCAGGCACGTAAACTTACCTACTGGAAAGTGGAAACATGGTGTGTGACTCTCCTTCCACGCATAGAAATATGAGACAACGGTTTAAACATTCAGCATTGAATACCTCGCAGATGACAGAAATATCAGGTGCATCTTTGATTCGATGGAGTGAACATCCAGGTGCTGGTACAGAGCTTCTTGGTCCCAATGTTTATCTAACAATAATTCCCACTTATGATGGGCTCCAAAAACTTTTCTCTGGACAAGAAAAATTACTCCGCACTGTAGATTGATTGTGTAAGAATTATATTTCTGCTGGAGGGGTTATATACTAGCAGATTGCTTACACTACATATATTTTGCAGAACTGAAGCTGTTTGAAATGGGGATAATTGAAATCCTACTTCTAGCGGTCTACTATTGATGGAATATTTTCCCGATACAGATATTAGGTTTGCATTCAGCCTGGAAATTCCATCTTTGTGAATTCTCCATTTGACATGGAATGAAAAATAAAACGCAGAGAAATGTTGTCGCGTCCTATTTGTTCCATGCTAAACTGCTAATAATTGTTATGATTAAACTTAAGAGATCTTTGATCATTCATATGATTTCTTAATGTCTGCTATTTAGAGTGTCGTCATGTTTTATCTTGGATAAGCACGAAAGTGTTAAATGTTTTCTTGTTAGTAATTATATTATATAGTAGTAACACTATTGCAGCATGTACACCGTGCTGACCATTTTGTTATACCAGTTTTTTCTACTAAATTAAGCGGTTTCACAACTGTTATAACAGTGTATCATGCTGGGTTATCACATCTTTGCGTGAATTATAACAGTGCAACTTGCTATTAGCATTTATTCAAACTTACACGTGCATTGCACGTGCACAATTACTAGTAATTAACTAAGCAACAACCTTCTAAATAACTGACGAAGCAAAGCTTTACCACTATTCTAGAAGATACAATTTCTCCTTTTCAGCATCAGTAAGTGAACCTATACACAAAAATCTCGTACTCAAAAAAGGTTAACATCATATTTTGTCTCTCACATTTTATTCCATCCTTTTCCCTTCCTTTCGATTAACGTTCTCGTGGATGAAACAAACCTACCCAATGCAGTCCACCGCCTACTCCACCAGCCGCCACGCGCACCTCCCTCTTCCACTGCAGAGACGTCCTCATCCTCTGGCTGATGCATCCGCCTCCTCCGGCTATGATGCTCCCCTACTCGTCTGGTTGTGACGCCCTCTCCTCCGCCACTATGACATGTTGGGGCTCGCCGAGGCAGCCATCCACAACTATGAAGCTGGACAAGGCTGACGACTGTGCGGGGCTTCGACGCCCAATTTGGGCTAGAAATTTGTTGAAGTTGAGGGCCCCATCTAAAATGGCCGCATTTCGACGAGTATGGTGGTGGTTTGGCCATGTTCGACCCTGAAACTTCTCTCTCGCCAATTCAATAGTAGTTTTGAGTATATGCAAAAAACCAAGCTCTCATACCGCAAATTTACACCATGGAGGGCTATTATTTGTTTATATGCAAAAAAGGGTGTGTGCGGATGTTTTGGGTATCTGAAATGGGCAATTTGTTGGCCACCGCAAAGACGTCGGTTATTTTTATGTTTGCCCCCAAAACACACCCTAAGTGTTGGAAAGGAAGAGGAAAAACAAAAAGAAGCACCGACACAATATTTTACATTGATTTCAAGTGAATAAGAATTCTCGAAGCGGCACAATCAAACACTTGTATTTCTCGGTACAAGAGTCAGTGTAAATACATTTGGTTTTGTCGTATAACATAATTCAGCGAATTTGGTGTTTCATACTTACCTGCCGAAACTAATCTTGATTAATCCGCTTCTAGTTTTGGGTAATTCAGTTTTGGTATTTTATGCACACCCCTATGTGCAGGCGACAAGAGAGTGGCAAAGTTCAAGAAGGATATCCTTTGAAAGGTTAAATTGGTCGTGAAAGGGTGTGGGTGATATTCACCAGAGTCCAGGATATAAAGTGATGATTTATCTAGCGAAAGTAAAGGTAAATGTCGAGCCGGAGGTGGCGGCGATGGATGGATGTGTCGAAACTGGTTATTTCATGAAGAAGATAGATAGCCAGTTATATTTAGATCGAATAACTCAATAAATATACTGAGATAAAAATATAGCCAATTGCTATTTGGACAATTCTTTAAATTTAAATAAGTAGAATATCGTCACCAGAGAGTCAATTCGAAAGTCCAAATCTAAATTCAGTTAAAAAATTCCAAAATTCAGGGAGTGACTCCTGAAGTAGAGAAGGCTACTAATTTTTTCCTTTCTTGAGCTTTCCACCTCCAACACCATTACCCAAGGCATCTCCTCCCCTAGCTCGATCCAGTCATTTCGTCCGTGCAACCCTCGCAACAATCAAAGCCCCTACCACCGCCGCCACCCCAACTCCGGGCCGAGGCAACAACAGCAACAATGGAAACACTATGTCCCTAAAAAGTCTGCCCCCCATCCACCTCTAAACCTCGCCCCCACCGTCGTTCAATATAAGTGGGTACACTCTTGTTATTACTATGAGAATTACCATAGGAGTTTATATAAGAGTTACCATTATTAGCAGGACATGGCCTAAAGTTGTTACCACCAAAGTTGTTTCTATAAGCATTGTTGTTGAAATTATTTCTAGTAATAGATTAACATCAACTTGATCTTTCTCTTGTTCACTTAAGGAAGCTAAAGGAACAATATTATGATCAATAGGCACTTGTTTAGTAGCAAGCATTGACACAATCATATCAACCTTTTCATTCAAACAAGAGATGTCATCAACAAAATTTATCTTCTTACCAGTTGGAGATGTTCAATCCTGCATAAAATGTTTAAACCACCATCCAAGTAGTTAATCCGTTTGTGGGTCAATTTTTAACCATATACTTCATTCTTGACCATGCTCGGCAACATGTTCAGTATCAAATCGTTTAAAATTCATTATGTTGCTTCTTAATTGTATAATTTTAGCAAAAGATAATATTTTTCAATAAAGGCATATTTGCATCCTTACAATGTTGCCTTGGTTTCAGGTTCCATCTCGTGTAGCTTTTTGGCTGCCTTGACATGCTTCTGCCCACCGTCGTCGAGGGAGATTTCAGTGTAGATCTGGTAGTTGTATGGAGTGCGGTTACGAGAGACGTGGAGCTCGAGATATAAAGGTTAGGCTCGGCGGGTGATGGGCCACACCAGTTAGCGAGACGTGCTTGACCAGTCTCCATTGTGGGACCCACTGTAAACGTCAAGTATAATCTAGTATACGGTAATTTATGCGTTCGTTCACCTACCGCAGCAATGACAAGCAAGGTTGCACATAACCGAACCGAAGCCGGAAACTGAACCGAAAAAAACCTAACTGCAACCGAATATTCAGTTTTTCTGGTTGATGGTTACAGTTTCAGTTAGCAAAACAGCTAACCGAAAGGCATACGGTTAATTAGGGTTTAAACCGAAATATTTCGGTTAAACCGAATGAAACAGAATAGCCCAACCCAACAAAGAATTCTGCTTCCCAGGCCCAGCCCAACTTTGCGGTAACCTTCTATATAACCCTGAAAGTGGATATTGTACATGGAAGTTAACGTAACCTGCTGGTTAGTACGTGGTTTTCTCCTCTATTTTAACATGTAGGTCGTGAGTTCAACGGAAATTTAATTTGGCACCCGGGTGCATATGCACCCGGTATTTGAAAAACATATTTCAAAATGTCCAAAAAATCTGAACTAAAGTGTTGTGGATACATGTTCATATTATATGTGTTCACAAAGTCGTTTCGCCAAAAACCGATATATTTTGTGCCTTGTGTAAAAAGACAAAATAAGTGTTGTGAAAAGTCTTATTTTAGCACCATTTTTTTCTTTTTTATACAAGCCACAAATAATGTCGGTTTTGCATGAAACGACTTTGTGAACACATGACATGTTAAAATGTATACGCGAACATTTTTTCTAAATTTTTTTGACATTTCAAAATATGTGCAAAATGCATTTAAAATAAAGGGTGCATATGCACTCTGGAGCCTTCTGAGTTCAAGTACTATTTGACTTACATTTTCTATTTTGGCCCAAATTCAATGCATTTTATTTCTTTCTCTTGGAGTACACTCTGGTCGGTCATAAAATATACAAAACAGAAATATATGTCCATAAAAGTTATGTGTTGTTCAACAATTTGCGTAAACTTTGGTTTGTTTGGTTATTACCGAAACCGAACCAAAATATTTTGGTTATTACCGAAATCAAACCATATTTGTGTACAAAACCGTATTTACCGAAGTATCAAAACCGAATTTACCGTATAACTGTATAAATCGAACCAAATTAAACACATTAACCGAACGCGCAGCCGGCAAGTGCCCCACAAATCCGAGCCTATCGCTTTTGTAGTGCAGGTTGAAAAAAAATAGTGGTTCAACAAGATGATAAATTCTAGATTATGCCCCACAAAATATATTCTGTTTTGTTAAATTTTGGCACTCCAATTTGTTGTGTAATTCAGGGCCCAAAACTAGAGAAAGGGGCAAAATAAAAAAAGTAACCTAGGCTGGTGGTCGAAACCGAGTTATAGAAAGATAGAAGGTCATCTCCAGAAGGAAAAAAAATGACGTAGAGGTGGGGTCCAGCTAGCTTTGGTTTGGGGGTTTGGGGCTTTCGGGATTTGGGTTTGGGTTTGGGATGGTGGGGCCTTCAACGCGCACATAGTAGATAGATCCATATATAAAGGTTGACAAGGTTTGCTTCGTTTCATGCTGTCCACGTCGCCTAGATTTCTGCGCCGTCGGATACGCGCGATCGGACGGCCAGGAACCGTCCACGTTGGCCCCGCGCGCGGGCACTGTAGCAAACTACAGTACCACTGAATTTCTTTCAATAGGAGAGTGCCACGTCGCCCGGTTGCCCTCCGGTTTCACCCGGTCGCCGCCGTTTTTTGAAAAAAAAAACCACGGTCGCCACGAAATTACACCGCGCTCCTCCTATTTTCCGAAGAGAAGGACCTACTTCCAATTTCGGCGAAACCTAAGGACTTTTCTAAAAAAACGACACGCAGATCCCCCCGCCCGCCTCTCTCTTCTCGCGTGACGCCGAGGTCGCCGTCGCCGCCGCCAGCCGCCGCCGTCCGTCCGCGCCACCCCCGCCGGTTTGGCGACCGCGCGGAGCTCCGCCGTCGCGCGCTGCCCCTCCTCGCCCAGTATCACGTGGCGGCACGGCGCGAGCCCGCCGGAATCGCCGCCGCCGCGGTCGTCTCCGTCCGCCACCTCCGCGCGCCACCGGTCGCGCTCCGGCGACCAAATACTGGCGGCGCCGCCGCCTCCAGAGCCCGCGCGTCCGCGCGCGTCTGGGCGCCCACGCGCACGTCGCGGAGCGCGCTGCCGCGCCGCCGGCGTGCTGGACGCCGCCGTGGCGGATCCGGCCAGGGCTGACGTCAGCACGACGCCACTGCTGGCGTCAGCGCGGGCCCCTTCAGTTTTCTTTTTTGTCGATTTTTTTTTTAATTTCATAATTGGTTCACAGGGGAAAAAATGCAAACCAAAACTCAAATTTGCAAAATTCGTATCTTTCAATCTGTTATTCATAAAATTATGAGAAACATACCAAAATGTTCAGAAAAATATGAGCTATTTATTTATGTCGAGTTCATGCATGGTTGAACAACTTAAATTAAGTTTTGCTTAGAACCACTAAAATGACACTTCCTTTAATTATGAGATTGATTTCAAAAGTTGCTTTTAGTGATATTTTGAACCCATTCAAATTGTTGTCCATCTTCTAGGTTTAAAGTGAACTTCTTAATTTTATCATGTCACACATGCTGGAAAATGCAAATGATGTATCAAAATGTTCGGAAAAAATTTCTATGTAGTCATGTCAAATTCATGCATGTTTAAACAGCTCATAACCATGCTTATTTAAAAGAGAACTTACGACCCTGTTTATTTAGAGCAACAAAATCACCCAATTCATAAATTTATTAGGTGTTTTCAAATGCTATTACTAAATACATTTCGGCTCTGTTTATACTTGAACATTTTAGTTCGACGAATTTTCAGAGGTAAACTAAATCCAACAACTTATATGTGCAATCTTCTTTTTTGTAACTTCGACCGAATTAATCCTAAACAACTTTTGAATACGGACATTTACAGATTCGAATTTTTTACGACACTATATTTCTCCTTTCTACAAACTATCTACAATTATATCAATAAATCCCATCAATATATTTGTTACCACCGAGCTCTCCGCATATAAAACATAGATGATAGAACATTTAAATTTGGTGGAAAACCTTACCATTCCCGCCATATTTTTGCAACTGCATTTCCCTACGGTAGATATGTAATGCAGTAAATAAAAAATCGACCATTCCCGCCATATTTTTGCAACTGCATTTCCCTACTGTAGATATGTAATGCAGTAAATACAAAATCGAGTTCCCGACGTCCTTGACGTGTAAAGCAGTATTATTTTAGCTATTGTTTCCCTAATTTCCAACCGTAAAAACAAAAAAGGAAAACATATCAACATTACCACAAAAAACAAACGCTTACTAATTATGGCATATGGTTAGATTTCAAATTTGAAAGCCTTAAAGTTTTTAATGCTACCACAAAAAACAAACGTTTACTAATTATGGCATATGGTTAGATTTCAAATTTGAAAGCCTTAAAGTTTTTACTGCCTTCCAAACCTAGACATTTAAAAAACATGAAAAATAATTCACGACATAAACTTTTCTTAAATTTCGACGGCTTACAAATCTCATTAACTTCTTAATAATACATTCCAAAATTAAATCTTCTACGCCGCGGTACTTTTCCTTCTAGCCACATGTCGGCGGTGTGCACCAAACTTGAAAAAATTCAGATTTACATACACCCCAATACAGACAATTATTAAGTTCACAATATTTTTTAAACTCAAGCTTTTTTGAGTTCCAATAATTTCCATATTTCAACTTTTTCCGAACATAACTATTTCCAGATTTAAAATTTACTTAACGGGCGCGGCGTTGACGCGCAAAGTTGTCTAGTCGTACTACTTATACCATCAGAGAACGAACGGCTCCGTCCCGTCCTCCTCTCTCACTCCCCCAAATCCTCTCTGCTTCCCCCCAAACCCAAATCCCAAACCGAGGATGTCTCGCCGGCGCCGTCGATCCATGCCGGTCGTCCGATAACGTGATGCTGGTCCCCGATTACGTGGGCGACTTCGGCGAGTCCATCGGCCCCGTGGACTACGGCTGCGTGCGGCGGTACCGCCACCGCCGGCTCGCCACCTACCTCTGGCTCCACGGCTTCCGCGGCACGCTCCGAGGGTACATACGCAAGGCCTTTCTTCCTCCCTCCCTCCCTCCCTCTCCGCCGCCGGTGCTTAATCAGTGAATCCACCGCAGGCTGGTCGACGAGACGGACGCGTTCATCAGCGTCGCGCACCTGTCGGGGCTGATGCAGCAGGGCCTCTGGGACGACGCCATCGTCTACCTCTCCCGCTTCCTGCTCCCGGTCACGCAGCCGCAGAGCGACGAGGTCCAGGTGCTCCTCCGCTTCCTCAGGCAGCACAGGGCCTTCGCCAGCATTGTCGCCGGCGGCAACAACCGCGATCTCCTGCACCTCAACCACAAGTACAACACGATGTACCTCAAGCATGACGCATCCGTCTCCCACGACGACCTCAGGATCCGCTCCATCCTCCTCTCCCTGCTCAACTCCCCGCAAGTCAGGCGAGTACTAAGACAGATAGATTCACCGTCAAATTCCTATTTCCCCCCTCTTTCCCTCGACTCAATTTCTCTACTCTTGTTCAGGGCCTCACTGGACTGGGAGCGCGTTCGTGACAAGGCGTCTCAGATCGTCTATGACTTGGCTTTTCAGGCTCCAGAGCTGAAAGACCCAGCCCTACTCCCCGCGGATCAATGATGCCACACGATGTACTTCCCATCGGATTCAGGTCATCTTCTACTCCATCTGGCTGTCTGTTTCATTACCAACTAGTTGTAAGTATAACTCTGAATTTTGATGATGATAGCCCTGTCTCGCTAGGTCCCGTCGGAGGCGCTACGTCAAGGAACAAGACCGGCCAAGAGCTAAATCTCTAGCCGAGATCTTCCATAGGACCAGGAAGAGGTCAAAATGCGATCTTGCTGGCGAATTTAAAGATTCTGCTCTTCTTGCTGGTTTTTGACAAACATTTGCACCTTTTGCAGGATACCATCGTCAACTCACAGGCACGAATTAAACACCAGTACGATTCCTCTTTACAACCATCCTTTGCTTAAGCAATATCTGTGAGTGTAAAAACCATTGTTTACTTTTCTTGGTGGCAGGATTGACAGACAAGACAAGGAAGTGGCTGGTAGATATTATTGGTAAAACTAGCCTCTGCTCTTGTGTCCCTGTCTTGTTTATTTTGAATTTTTATGCATCTATACTTGCGCTCAACTTACTGTTAGTCCACATACATTTCGTAGCTGCAAGCTATGAGTCCTTTTCGTTTTCATCTTTTCCTCACTTTTACTTGTTCACTCTTGGAAAAACCTCTAGGATCATGTGTAAGTATATAATCTAATCAAGTTGTGTCACCTTCAGATGAAAGTTTACAAGCTGGTAGTCTGAAACCTCAATCAAGTGGGAAGAAAGGTACGTAGCCTTAGCTTAGTCATTTGTCATTGTCTTCACTTATTACCTGTCTAGTTTGTTGAATCGTTTTGGGCTACGTCTGCACATAATTTTCTCAAATCAGTTTTTAGCGGTTCCTTCTCTTTCAGCTTTACACTTTTCACATATGATTTGAAGACCATATCCCTGTTAGTTATGTGGACTTGCATCATTCGCATGCTCTTTACAACTAGGTCTTTGTTCTTACTTCACCAGTTTTATTATTTCCTTTCAGTCATTTTTAACCATTTGTTGCTTTTAAAGTGTTTCCACTAGGTTATGCATTGCATATTCCTGTGTTGTGGCCTAGATGCCCATTAGTACCTAAGCAGATCTACATTATGTTGCGACACAAAGTGTTTTGTTCTTATGCACATTGTCTGCTCTTATTTGTACAAGTTATCTTTGAAGCATCTATAGTAAAAACACATTTCCCTTTGACTTTTCCAAATCTGCCGTTCTTTTGTTGGTTTCTTTGCCTTCGTTGTCTGTTTGATGTGCATGATAATACAGAACTGCAGTCCCTGTCAGTCTTGATGATGTTGTTTGCACTTTATCAGCTTGGCTGCTCGCTCCATTATTAACTGTTTAACTCACTGCAGGTGTTCCTGGTGCTGCAGTCTTGCACACCATGTCGAATACCTTGATAGATCTTACTAAAAACTCTTGTGTCTGGGACCTCATCATTGGCCCAAATGTAATTCTCCTTGGATGATCGATCAATGTAAATGCTCGATCGAGTTGTACGGAAACGATGACATGACTGTTTTATGCAGAATTGAATTGCAGAGCAATTGTCTTATTTTCAGATTATGTGATTGTTCTGTTTAATTGGGAGAAATTGACAGATCACTCTGTTCATATGCCCTCAAGGTTGTACTACTGTTTAATTATGTGGTTGTTCTGTTTAATTGGGATAAATCGACAAATCTACTCTGTTTAATTGAATTTTTTTATCTCGTGTGCTCACATGCTCGTATGTCCCCTATATCACGCCCCAAGAACAAATAATGCTTCCTGTGCGGTGAATAAGTATCATGAACAAAGGGGGAAATTATCTGCATCATGGCAGTTTATTACTTTCTGCTATGGAATTTTTGTAAGAGAGCACTTGAAGATCAGTTGGAAAACAGAATATACAGTGTGGTAGTTTGAGTCGTAGCAACAGCAAAAGAGAGAGCGGCGACATGTGCCTTCTGCTTATGCGATACCAGACTTGCTTATCCAACTGAACAAATTTTTGTAGTGGCTGTAGGAGGAGGGCCTGTAGAGATCCCTGGTTCACGTGTTGGTTCGTTCGTAGTCGTAGCTACTAGGTTCCTTCAGGTTTGTAGAATCGATCGAGCTATGATGCCGGCCTGCAGCTCCATCATTCCACGGCAATTTCAGAAAACAAAATCATGCCAAAGCTTTGTGGTCATCGTCGACAGGGCGCCGCGTTGATGTTCTTCGTCGGCGCAATCGGATAGCGTTTAGTAGACACGCTTGCACTGAAACTGTAGTGCGGATCAGTTGATCTTCTTTTTCAGCATCTAGACTCTGAAGATGCCGAGACATGGTTTTACTTGTGGGTCGTCCCTGGAGAGCAAGAAAAGCGGAGCGTAGTGGGCAATACCAGAAGCCTCGGAATATCAGTGCATGTTAAAGCATTTCGAGTACCGTCATCAGTCCCACAACTAGTCTCCCTATAAGTAAACGAAATTTCAATCTAAAACAACATCAATCAGAGTGGCGCAGCGGAAGCGTGGTGGGCCCATAACCCACAGGTCCCAGGATCGAAACCTGGCTCTGATATTTTTTTTAAAATTTTTTACATTATGTGCCTGCACTTGTTATATTGATCAGTTTCTGGCTCCTTTTTCTTCAAAAAAAGAAATCCAGAGGTAGAGGTGCCCCCGCCGTAAAAAAACACTATTGAAACCATCCAAAAATTGTGGCAATTGGCAGTTGGTTAGACAAATAAAAGAGGGTGCCATATCGCCATTGCGGGATACCTATTAAGTACCCTAGGGAAATACAAAAACAATGCATCTGAAACCGAACTCATCTCACCATATTACTCGCCTCTTCGTGAAATTCCTCTCTCATTTCTTCACCTTTTCTTCCTTTATTGCCTTCCTGTGTTTTATAGTTAACTAAGCAACAACCTTCTAAATAAATGACGAAGCAAACCTTTACCTCTACTCTAGAAGATATAATTTCTCCTTTTCAGCATCCTATTTTTCTCTCCCTTTTATCTATTCCATGTTTTTCCCTTCCTTTCGACGAACGTTCACGTGGATGAAACAAACCCACCCAGTGCAGGCCAGCGCCTACTCCTCCGGCTGCCGCACCCACCTCCTCCTGTAAACACGCCCCCTCCCTCCTCCACCGCGGTGATGTCCTCATCATCTGTCTGATGCATCCGCCTCCTCTAGCTATGAAGCTCCCCTCCTTTTTCGGTTGTGACACCCCCTCCTCCGCCACTATGACCTGCTGGCATGGGGTTCGTCGAGGCAACCATCCACGATTATGAAGCTGGACAAGGGTGACGACTGTGCGGAGCTTCGACGCCAAGCCAGAAATTTGTCGAAGTTGAGACGCCCCATCGGAAATTGGCCGCATTTAGACGAGTACGGCGGTGGTTTGGCCACGTTCAACCCTGAAACTTCTCTTCCGCCAATTTCAACAATAGTTTGAGTTACGCAAAAACCAAGCTCTCGTACTGCAAACTTAGATCATGGAGGGTTGTTTTTTGTGTATACGCAAAAAAGGGCGTGTGCGAGCGTTTTGGGTATCTGGAATGGACAATCTGTTGGCCACCACAAAAACATCTGTTATTTTTATGCTTTTCCCAAACACACCCTAAGTGTGGGAAAGGAAGAGGAAAAACTGAAACTAAGATCGACACAATATTTTACATTGATTTCAAATGAATAAGAATTGTCACAAGCACAATCAAACACTGAACTTGTGTTTCTCGTCTAACCGCATGTTCTCGATTTTGCAATGAGTATATGGAAGAGCTCAACCGAAACATAAAAGAAGGCCATGAACTTATTTGGTTTTGCCACGCATAGGAGTTCAACTAGCACGAAATATGGGGGGAGAAAATTCCTAGATTTTGAACGAGGTCACCTTTTTGTATCATAAAGTGGACAGTGAAAACTCACACTTGCTTGCTATTTGCAAAAATCTATAATGTGCACATTTTGTGGATCTAAGGGGAAATTTTGTTCTCTATATAAATAAAACATTTGTCATTTAAAATACAGGTGTCAGATGACGATATAATAATCATGTGAATGAAAAAAAAATGATTTTTGACCCGGTGCCATGTGCACCTCGTAGCATAACCTAGGTGCGCCCATGTGCCTATACTGCTGTATTTTTTTTTGTAAACCTCATTAAACGGGTTTCTTTGTCGGTTTCCCTGCTAGATCTTTTGGTATACATGTGAGCGCATTTAAATACATTTGGTTTACTCGTTTAACATAATTCAATGAATTTGGTTTATCATACTTAGCCACCGAAACTAATCCCCGTTAATTCGTTTCTAGTCTTGGTTAGTTTGATTTCGGTGTTTTATGCACACCCCTATGTGTCGGCGGCAAGCGAGTGGCAAAGTTCAAAAAGGAGATCCCTTCGAAAGGTTAAGTTGGTCGTGGAAGGGTTGTTGGTGTTCACCGGAGTATCAGATATAAAGTGATAATTTATCTAACGAAAGTAAAGGAAAACGTCGATCTGGAGGTGGCGGCGATCGATCGACGAATGCGTCGAAACTAGTGGTTTCATGAAGAAGGTAGATAGACAGCTAGATTTAGATCGAACAACTCAGTTAACATACTGAGATAAAAATACACCCAAATGAGATTTGGACAAATTATTTAAATTTAAATAAGTAGAATATCGTCGCTAGAGTGCTTGTTTTTTTTAGAGAGTACGCAGAATGCGTACCTTATTGTTATAGAAGGCAGAAATAAATTACAAGAAAGTCACCCCTCCTAAGAGTAGGGGACCAAACACCACCACACCGAAAACACACGAAGATCTACTCTCTCGCTACTAGATGAACTCCGGCACCTACGCTTTCTTGCCTCAGACTTGTTTGCAAATCCAGTTCCTCAACGATTTCAGCAGCAATTCTTTCAACTGAGAGCTGGCGTCTCATATTGTTGAAACACCAAGCGTTACGATTCTTCCATAAGGCATGGCAGCCAATGCAGACCAAGGCGTCCACCCTTTTCCTGTCCTTGTCCCTGAACTTCGCACGCTGTAACATCCACCAGCCCTGTAGGTTACACACTTGCGTCGGGGCGCTGAACCTTTCTCCGATTGCCGCCCTGCAACGGTGCCACACCTCCCTCGCGAACACACACTGGATGAGAATGTGCTCAGCCGTGTCCTCCTCCTGTAAGCAAACAAAACAGGCTGAAATTTGATCCTGCAGACCATGCCGCAGCCGTCTGTCAGATGTCCAAATTCTGTGCTGCGCCGCCAACCAAGCGAAAAGCTTGCATTTGGGCGACGCTCCGTTCCTCCAGATAGGTTCTGCCAGCGGGAAGCGCTCTCTTCCCTGTACCAGCATGTCGTAGGTCGAGCTGGCCGTGTACCTGCCAGAAGGACTCCACGGCCAACTGAAGATGTCGCTGGCCGTCGGGTCTCTATCCACTCCGTTGATCTCCGCCCAAAGAATAAGGCATTCCCTGGCTCCTCTATATGCCATCGTTCCCGGGACATCTGCAAGCCAAGCGTTGTCTGTCAGCCCTTGAGCAACTGTCCTCGCGTTCCTTGCGCGAGCCGCTACCGTGTTAGTGATCCCAGGTGCAATATCGCTTGCAGTTTTTCCATTTATCCAACGGTCGGTCCAGAACATGACTTGACTTCCTTCACCGACCTTGATGCGCACCAAGCTATCGAATACATTCATCGCCATTGGGTCTTTGAGCATTGGTAAGCCCTGCCAGGGTCGCCCTAGCTCCGTTCGCCGTAGCCACTCCCAGCGCGTCCTGAGAGCAAGGCCATGCAGCCTGATGTCCTTGATTCCCAGGCCTCCAAATTCTTGCGGCCTGCAAATGCGCTCCCAAGCTACAAGGCATTGTCCGCCATTAGCTCTTTCCTTTGCAGCCCAAAAGAAGCCACGGAAGCACTTCTCCAGCTCCTCAAACACCCACACCGGAGCATCGGCAATAAGGAGGTGATGGATTGGTCGTGCTGCCATTACTGTTTTCACCAAGGTGAGCCGGCCTGGTTTAGCGATCATCCCTCTCATCCATGCCGGCACTATAGTTGTTGCCGCGTCAACCATGGGCTGCCATTGAGATTTTGTCAGAGGCCGAAGGGCAAGCTGTAGCCCCAGGTAACGGATTGGGAAATCCACAATTGGGCAGCGAAGCACTTCTGCCACTAAGGCCTTCTCCTGGTCTCCTGCTCTAATTAGGGTGGCTGACGTTTTCTGAAAATTTACACAGAGCCCAGACACTCTACCAAAGACTGTGAGGATTTCTCTAATGGCAAGCAGGTCCTGCAATGTTGGTTTCAGAAAGACAACCACATCGTCGGCATAAATGGAAATCCTCTGAAATGGTGTGCAATTGCCAATTGGCTGTAAGAGCTGCTGCTCAGCTGCCCGCAAGATAAGCAGAGTGGCAGTCTCCATTGCCAGCACAAAGAGCTGCGGGGACAAGGGATCGCCCTGCCGCAGCCCCCTAGCTTGCACAATGCGTCTACCTGGCACTCCATTCACCACCACCTTAGTACTGGCTGTACGCATACAGATAGCAAGCCAGCGTAAGAACTCCTCAGGCATCCCCATTTTCCTAAGCACTTCGAACAGAAATGCCCATGACAAGGTATCGAAAGCTCTAGAGATGTCCAGCTTAAGCAAGAGACCAGTTTCCTTTCTCTTATTTATTTTCCTTGCCAGCTGACGCACTAGCATGAAATTGTCATGTAGGATTCTCCCTCTGATAAATGCAGACTGGTTGACACTGACTAAGCTTTCCAGTTTCGGTCCCAGCCGATTTGAGAGAACTTTGGTGAATAGCTTCGCAAAGCTGTGCACAAGGCTAATGGGTCGAAAATCCCCAACTTCTTCAGCATTGGGTTTCTTAGGTATGAGCGTGATTATTGCTCGATTTAGCCTCCCAAAATTCCTTCCATCACCCACATATAGCTTGAAAACTGCCGCCATAATCTCATTCTTGATGACAGGCCAGGCCCGATGATAAAAAGCCCCGATGAAGCCGTCAGGACCTGGAGCTCTGTCTGCAGGTAGCTCCTTGATGACACCCCAGATCTCTTCTTCAGTAAAAATATCACTAAGCTCTGATAAGTTTTCAGCTCCAAGGCCTAACTCCTCTAGATCAAGAGTGACATCTCTGCATGCAATATTTCCTAGCAGTGCATTGTAGGTTTCAAAGAAAACCTCTTCTTTCCTCTGCTGGCTCGTGATAAGTTCTCCATTGTGTCTCAGCACCGGGATGAAATTTTTTATTCTCCTGCCATTAGCCACAGTGTGAAACAGCTTCGTGTTGGCATCCCCATCTTTTAGCCATCTCATCCTAGAACGCTGCCGAGCCATGGTCCTCTCCAGCGAGGATAAAGCTAACACCGTGTGCTTTAGCGTGTGCCTTAACCACCATTCCTCCGGTGATAAGCTGCGTCGGTCTTGAGCTTGATCAAAATTATGGATAAGAATGTTTGCCATTGCAATCTGTAGCTTTAGGTTTCCTATCTTTTTATCACCCCACGAGCGCAGGTGTGCAGCCAGGCTACGAAAGCAAGCATCTAAGCGCAGGAAGGGATCCGTGATGCCAGGGTCACATCTCCATCCCTCCTTCACCGCCTCCTCAAAACCCTCCAGTTTTAACCAGAATAACTCAAACTTGAAGCGCTGTTTGGGCCTGTGCGTTGCGCTCATAGTCAGCAGCAGTGGTGAGTGATCTGATACTGACGACGACAGGGCCTGCAGCAGAGCATCCGGGTATAGCAGTTCCCAGTCGATGGAAGCTAGAGTGCTTGCCAATTCCAAAATTCAGGAGTGTCCCCTGGAAAAGAGAAGGCTACCGACTTTTCCATCCTCTAAACACCGTTACCCAAGGCCGGCATCTCCTCGCCTCTCCCGATCCAGCCATGTCGTCGGCGCCGCCCGCACAGCAATCAAAGCCCTCCTACCACCGCCGCCACCCCAACTCCGGGCCGAGGCAGCAGCAGCAGCACTACGTCCCCAAATCCGCCGCCCCTAAACCCTCGCCGCCACCAACGCTCACCACCGCCCTCCGATCGTCGGCCGCCCCGCCCGCATCTGGCGCCGGCGGCAGCAGCAGCAGCAGCGGCGGCGGCGGAGCGGCCGATGGGTTCGTGTCCTACCTGCCGCACGACGAGGCAGTCGCGGCCGGGCTCGGCGGCCTCGACGCCCAGGAGTCGCAGGCCGTCGTCGACCTCCTCAACGACGCGCTCGCCTCGCTCCTCCGTGCCAAGCCCCGCGAGTTCTGGCGCCAGGGTAACCACACGACTCCTATGCGCACTAATTTAGTCGCAAACCAGAAACCTTACTAGTTCTTGGATTGGGACCCTGAGCAGAGCCGGAAACTTGGGAGCTTTGGCCTGTTATTTTTCAGTTTGCTTGTTTGGTTTAGCAGGGTTGCTCGAATGCTTTTAATGCCAATTCTTATGCACAATTTTGTTGTTTCTCCAATTTGGTAAGCCATGCCCTAGAAGATATCAACTCATTCAGATGGGTTTTATTCACTAAAGATGATTGAGTGCTTCATAGTTGGGATTTAAAGACTTCTATCATATTAGTAGTTTTGTTTACCTTCCATAACCTATGGATGTATTTCGTTGTATATAGTGGCTTGGGTTGAGGATTTGTTCATGCTTGAACTCATACCTATTTTATGTACAGGAGTGTTACACCCTTTGCTGGGTATAGCTTGATGGCTTGCTTGTCAATTTGATTGCTATTTCTAAATACTGCCTGCATTGTTATGACATGTTGGTATCTTCCTGCCTATGTGTAAAATGCATATCAAGATTCTCAACGAGTTGCGATTTGGAGAACTGTTGTAGTGAGTTTTTTCTTAGATTAGTCGACAAGAGAAACTGGGAGATGAAAAATTGTTCTTGTTTTCTGATTTCTCCAATGTTTTTGCTCTTAGGGTTAGCACTTGCGAGGAGAGCTCAGAGCTGCATCAGAACTTTGTAATTGTTGATCAGAACTGATATCAATAAAGTAATGATCAGATAAGCAAACAAGAGAACTAGGAAATGAAATTTGTTCTTGATCTGTTATTTGCCCAATGATTTTTGCTCCTAGAGTCAGAACTTGCGAAGAGAGCTCTGAGCTGCATGCATCTGAACTTTGTTAGTGACATCTAATGCTTATAGTTACTTTTTTTTTACCCAGTGGCACAGAATACCTCTCTGCATGCATTCCTAGATAGTTACCTACAATTCAGACACCGGTGGTATGATTTGCCACACAGGGCCCCCAAAGGAACAGTTGCTGGCTTGGTTGTTGGGGAGCTTGAGCTTTGCCGCCGTGTCTTTATGGTTCTCTACCGCATGTGAGATTTATATCATTTCATAACTTTCTGTTCAACTTCTTCTAAAAATCATTTTCATACGATAGTGTATGCTGTTAAGAGTTGCATATAACTGTTGTCGCGTGTCTCTTGTTTGTGTATTAGATCTTCAAACATGGACCCTGGAGCAGGTGCGGGTGAGTCTCTTAGTATGAAGGAGCATGCAGGTGAGATTGGGATTACTTGTTTGATCATGTGTGCATTCATTGAGTTTAGTGCAGAATGGAGTCGAATAATTTGTTCCCTTGTAGCCCTTGTACAGGATAAAAGATTGCTTGATCTACCAAAGTTATTGGATATATGTGCTATTTATGGGCATGACAATGGGAAGTTGACAAGTTCACTGGTTGGTTCCCGAGGCATTTTTTATTGGTGTTGGTGCTATTTTTACCTTTTTTTCTTGTACATGGATGTAACTTAAATTCCTATTCATTTTAATTCCTATAGTCTCAGCTATTTCTTTTCATTTTATGAACTCTGAGTGCTCCAGTTGATAATGATTCTGTACCAGGTTACAAATGCTATCACTGTGCAGCCCAATGTTCTTGATGACATCAATATTGTACTTCCCCAGTTCCTGGGCATTTTTCAAACGATGCAGGAGAGGTGCATGAAGTCATTACAGGTCATATTTTTGCATGTGTTTTGTGCAACTTGTTATTGGTGCCTGCCGTTTAAATTTTGTTGTTCATTTGTTTGGTAATAACACGTAACACCTAGAAAATAGTTTGATGATCTCAGTGTGGAGAAATCCTACTGCTAGAACTACTGGCTTTTCGTTTAGCTAGCGCTTTGTTTCTATTTCAATCAAATTTTTGGAGAAGTGCATTTGCAATGTTTGTAAAAAGATATCAGTTTGTTCATTCACCATATGAGGGAAATTAGCACCGAATTGTGAATAATAATTAAGTATAAGTATAATCCACATGTGCTTCGATGCCTGGATGGGTGTTCTATTTTGTTTTAATCATGTACTCAAATACTGGATCAACTCCAGGACCTGTCATTCTTCCTTTTAGTACAACATATCTCTGTATTGGTCTTAGATCCTTTTCTGGTGCTAGTTCCATACATTTTCAGTTGAATATGACATATATTAACCTTTTAGCATTCCTGGTACGTCAGTAGCTCTGTTAGAAATTATGTTTCTGACAATTGGTATCGCCCTTTAGCTGTTGTGAACATGCATTGGGGTTTGGGGCAGAGTAGTGGTTGGTGAAAATGGAATTTGATGGCAGACATTTTCTCTTTCTTTAGAAAAAACTTCATGTTCAAATTAAGGATATATTTAACTTAATATGATGAAAAATCAACGACATACGATATAATTAAAGAATTGATCACAGCTATCTGATGATAGATCTTGCAGTATGCATGAACACGACTTAACTGTAATTGATTTGATTTATAGGTCCTCAGCTCACCTGAACCGAATAACAGTGGACATACCCAACTTCAGAAGGATTTTTCGGAGGTAATTTTTACACATTCTGGATTACTTCTGATATATCAACTGTCCTTTGCCTAAGTTTTTATGCCGTATTTGAAAATTTAATTTCCCTCAGGTGTTGGATTTTGTAAATGATGCAATTATCTCTCTGGATGCCTTTGTTGATGCTTACCAGCCAGCTGCATTATTATTATGTACTTCTTTTGAAGTAGGGTAAGCTTCTACTCACTCATCCCAGTGATTGGTGCATGTTTCTTAACTATGCATTGATGGATAATTGGATATATACTACTTGATTTGCAGCGATGGAGTTGAGGAATTACTGAACACCCTTGCAAGATTGCATGATTCGTTGTTACCATCTTTGCTTCAAGGGTTCCAAGTTATGTCCAGTTCCCAAAGCAACGGAGGGACTTCATCTGACAGTAAAATTACTGATATAGTTCTTGGTATAAGAATGCTGTCAAAGAGAGCTGTTGGATTTGGTTGGAGATTATTGGAGTTCTGTTATTTGAATGATCAACTTAAGGAGCATGATATCCAAGCGTCCACTAAGATGTTTCCAGCTAAAGTTGAAGATCCGATGATCAGGGGAGACATCATAGTTCAAACACTCAGGGATATCAATGGAGAAGCCATTTACTCTTCTCAAGGGAATCCTGGAAAGACATTTGTTCAAGCTCTTCAAAAGGATTTTCAGTTGATAAGGCGGATTGGCGATATTCGGAACAAAGGTAAATTATCAAGAGTCTTAATGAACTTCTTACTTATAGCTCCTTATGTTTGTAAAGGTTTCACACACCTTTTCCCCTTTACTTATTATATGTCAAATTCTCAGTCAAAATTGAATTATTTTCTTTCAGAAATAGCATGTCATCTTGTAGATTTGTTTTTAGAAGTAAACAAGGTTTAATTGCCCCATATAGTGACATTTTGCATATATTAACTGAATTTCTTTCTCTTGTTGGCATACCTGTTAGTTGTTACAGTACTTCCTCACAGTCTGTGTGTGAGTTAACACAGTTAATAGGCTTATATGATTCAGTGCTGTTCCAGTTTGAGATAGTAGAGTGTTCTCACTCCATCCCATATATGGAAGATTTCAATCCAGCGTTAAAAGGAAATGTTTCTCAAGCTTGTTGGAGTATCATAATCCTGCAGGAGTTTGTAATGCCTTACCAGTTTGGCAGTTTCTGATGGCCTCTATTGGTTTGCCTCATTTAATGCACCAACTGTATTTCCATGCTAATCAAGTGCAGCAGCGCTTCTGTTTGTGTTCCTATTCATTTGGTACTTTTGAGTTATGATTTCATTTGGTTATATTTTCTGTTCATGTGAAAAATTTACAAAGATGTCAGCATCGTTCCATTTATCTACATACCACATTTTTTGTCATCTAAGAACTCAGTTGTCGTATTATTTTTATGCCAAATCGTTTTATTGATGTATTCCATGTGTTGATCCTTAACAGGATGGATATACATGGAGGATGAGCAGTTCCAGTTCATATCAAGTTTGTGTGGATCCACTGTCACTTCTTGGAATAGTGTCCCTGATTTGCCAGTATCTTCCCATGGTGAACTACAGCAGAAGGATGAGGAAGCGGCTGTCATTGAGTCTAAGATTAGTCAGATAAGGGACCTATTACCTCATTACGGGAAAGGTTTCCTTGCCATTTGCTTGGAAGCCTACAACCAGAACCCTGAGGAAGTTATCCAAAGAATATTTGAGGGAACACTTCATCAAGATCTTCTAGCTTTAGATACTTCGTTACAAGAGATGCCGCAACAAAAACCTGCACCTAGTGTTGGGAAAGATAAAGGAAAAGGCATACTTGTGGAAACTATGCCTAAGATTACAAATAAACCCCATACACTTGAAGCCCAATCTTCTTCAGTTTTATCAGCATCCAAGGCCCCTACCTCGTCTGTAGCTTTAGTTTCATCATCATCCAAGGCTCCTACCTCTTCTGTATCATCAGTTCCACAAGGTAGATTTATAAGAAAGAACAATGATGATTTGCCCGACTCTGCAATTCTAGACTTGCAAAAAGCTAAAGATGCTGTTAAGTCAGCGGTTCTTCAATCTCAGTATGAATATGAGGATGAGTATGATGACTCTTTCGATGATCTTGGCTTCAGCGTGGTAGAGTCAAGTTATGAGGAAACTGATGGCGCCAATGATGTTGAGAGTTCCTCGAGTGGCCCGCGTTGGGCATCACAGAAGAAGACACAGTTTTATGTTAAGGACGGGAAGAACTACAGCTACAAGGTAGCTGGTTCGGTTGCAGTATCAAATGCTCGAGAAGCAGCAGCCTTAAACCAAACTCAAAAAGATACAATTCATGGTCTTGGCCGTGGTGGAAATGTACCTATGGGAGTTCCCAACAGACAACAACATAGAGTTGTGGAGGAAGATGAGGCTAGTCATGCCAACAGCTTCAGCAGAGGTGGCTCAAATCCTGGTGGTCGAGGCAGAAGAGGTGGCTGGGATCACAGCAACCCATCGGAGGAGAACAAGAATTCTGGTGGCCCTCCAGGTTTTGGCCGTGGTGGAAGAAGAGGCGGCAGGAACCACAGCAACCTGCCAGAGGTAAACGATGACCAGCAAGGTTTTGGCAGTGGTGCAAAAAGGGACAACCGGCCAGAAGTGAATAACCACTCTGATGGCCAGCAAGGTTTTGGTCGTGGTGCAAGAAGGGACAATCGGCCAGAAGTGAATAACCACTTTGATGGCCAGCAAGGTTTTGGTCGTGGTGCAAGAAGAGGGGCCCGGGACGAGGACAACCGGCCAGAAGTGAACAGCCACTCTGATGGCCATCAAGGTTTTGGTCGCGGTGCAAGAAGAGGGGCCAGGGACGAGGACAACCGGCCAAATGGCGAGCAAGGTTTTGGTCGTGGTGCAAGAAGAGGGGATAGGAGCCATGACGATCCAGTGGAGGACAGTGAAGATCAAAACCCAGCACAAGGTTTCGCTCGAGGAGGGCCAGGCCCTCGTGGAGGCGGTGGAAGGAGAGGTGGCCGGAATCATAACCGGAGGGATCAGGCGCTGAGGAAGCATATGCAAGGAATGACAGGGCTTTAGCTTGCTTACGTGGTAGCACCACCGTCTGAAGTGCGGAGGGAAATGTAAATGTGGCTAGTTGGTGAGGCACAGCCGATGTTCACAAGTCAAGCTTGTGCTTGGTTGTTCCAGTTTACATTCATACGACAACATGAAGCAGCCCCCCATAGATTTTTGTTTGTTTTTATCAAATACAGTAGACTATATGAAATGAGAGAATTCGTAAAGGTGCATTCCAGTGAAGCAGTGTGCTGCTCGTGCTGGTCACGCAGGAGCTTAATGCTGCCGTTTTTGTACTTCAAAGGTTTATGTTGAAGACTATTCAATGCAAATCTGTGTAGCCTAGTGCTGTGTGTCTTTTGCAACATGTTTTGTACTCATTGGATAGTGTGAGACTGCAATGCCATGGTAAAAGATGAGAATATTTTGTACTGCAATCTTGCTGCTCTGCTTCAGGTTGGATCATAAAAACGGGAGATGTAAAATGTGTGCACTGATAACAGTTGTTTCTGCACTGATCCCGTTATCTAAAATTTGCATGGTTACATCTCATTTCGGTGTGCTACAGAATTATCAAGGCAAGGGCAATCCTGGCGCCACTGTCTTGCACGTCCCGATGCCACCCTTCAGAACGACGTCTCCTTGCTTCGCTCTGCCTAACCTTTCTCTCACATGTAGCGGCTCACTTCACCTCCATCAGGCAGGAAGGAAGGAAGGCTCGTGAAGCTTGGAATCATCATCATTCGCCTGAGAAAAAGGTTAGGGACATAACTTTCCCGTAGTGATGCTTCCCCGGTGCTTTCTTTATCTCTACGCAAAGAGGGCATGCTCAAGTGATCGATCGCCTGCTCAGAGAAAAAAGGCTGCTACTGGCAATGGAGGAGATGATGGTATTGGTGCTGGCATGGCAGCTATGCCGTCCTTTCGCTTGGCTATGCTTTACAGTTGATCGTAAACATCTGATGGTTCCCTTTTTCACCTTTCTGTCGCTTGCAGATATCTGGAAGGATGGCCTGTGCTTTTCTAGTGATATACTCCAATAAATTGTAAGGTATGGCCTAAAGTGATTTGTTTGTCCAAGCTTACAAGAGAAAATTGTTCTTGGCAGAAGAAAAGTTGAAATAAGAAATGTAGTTACCATAACCTGAAAGAGAGAAATTTCTTTAAAGAAGAATTTGAAAGAGTTAAACACAAGTTGCTTACATTCTTTTTTTAAAGAAAGTTAATTTTGAATTGTTCCTCACTCAAATTTAGTTGCCGTGAAACATGATTTCCTGTTTTATATACCGCTAATCCTCAGCTATATGAGCATAATTACATAAGAAAAAAGTGTAACAATCTTCCAATAAACTGCTAGATAATAGTGAAGCAAGCCTATTTCCTAAGCCTCTGCACTGCAAATTAGCCAATATAAAGAGGAAGATCTTCTTATCATTATTCTCCTTTTGTACAAAAAATTCTGCATTATGCAAACGTATACAGCCCAACCCCTCTTGATCTTGGGCCATCCCAAGATTGAATATGTGCTTCCTTGTAAACTAGTAACAGTTGCTGCAGCTGCTAAAGCTGTCAAAGTTCGTGTGCCCTATGTGCATTCCAAAATTCTGCCTGCTCCTTGACCCCCCTTTCTCCTACGACGACATACTATCATCGTCATCGGAGTTGTTCTCCCGTCGTTGGCCGTACAGACTTAGAACCGGCAATGAGGTCGTCGCTGAGATACGGAACGGCCTCGCAGACCCGACGACGGTTCTGTCCTGCTGCATCCGGCCTACCTCCCTGCAGACTTGATCCAGCGTCGAGAGGAAGTCCCTCACCACCATGAATATCCTCAGGGGGTGAGCCTCCTCCTTCGCTGTGTCACCATGGAAGTACTCGGTGATGTCTTTCACTCTCTCTAGAGCTCTCTTCTCCTCACCTCTCACTCGATCGATTTCCTGCTGGCTTCCTTCAGAAAGCCCTGCATCGCCATGAAGAATCTCTGTCCCTGCGTGCATTGCCTCTCGAGCTGCAACACCGACTTGATCTTCTCGAGGCCCGTCTCAAGTTTACTGACGTAGCCGTGCAGAACGTCGAAGTCCATGGAAGCTGCCTTCTTCACGTTTCCGAGCTCGCTGCTCAGCCCGGACACGACTTTCAGGCCTTGCTTATGGAATTGCTCATCTTTAGAGCTGGTGCTCACAGCATTTCCCTTTTCAGATTTTGCTTCTTCTGATCGAATCATTTCTTGGACAACAAAATGCAGCAGCGTGGTTTTACCGTCAGCTCCCTTGACGTCTGCAAGCTTCAGTAGAGTGTCGAGCTTAAAGGCTTTAGCCTCACCCCGGTTTGTGCCGACATTCATCCGGTTTCCGGTCCTCAGCACTGCTTCAAGGAGTTTTAGAAACAATCTGCTACCCTTAAGATCTTCACAAGCAGCCTGAAAACATGTGAATAAATGTGAACTAACTACATGTATAAATAGCTGTAGTACTCAAAATGGTAAGAAGGATTTGTGCGGTACGAAATTTCTGTCTGGCGTACCTCTAATGTTTCAAACGATTTCCTTAGATAATTTGTCTCTGTCTCAAAATTTGCTCGATACAGCATAGCATCAACTCTTTTGAAGGCAAAAGGTATATCCAGCACCGTCTTGAGAAAGCGTTCAGCAGTACCCAGCTTCGATAAATCACCGCTATAATCTCGTAGTTTGACTTCTTCCTCTTTAGTAGGTGCCATCTTGACTAACGTTTCCAAAAGTTCACTGCCTAAACATTCAGCATTGCCTGTTCAAATATGGAGTAGAAAAATTTAGTCAGTGGACACTGCTGAATAGAAATGATATACTAGTAGTACATAACAGCAGAACACTACACTGAAAAACATTAACATGATTATGTGTAGAGACCAGGGTTAGAGTTTAATTCAGAGCAAATCATGAGTCTTGGACTTTGGAAGATGAGCTGACACGATGACATCGTCTGTAATGGAAGAAAGAAAAAAAATAGCATAGCAATTGGTGGATGTTTGTAATGTTCCATCAGGATGTTCACAACCTTCCTACTAGAAAAGAATTGGTGAGTCATCTTCATCCCTTGAAAATTTCAAGTCCTTGTAAATTCTGTTGAGTTCTTACTATCAAGAACCAGAATTTTCTGTTAATACTTAAGTACCTGTCACTATTGAGCTGCATGCGCAACAAGGTCCAAACTCGAATCTCACTGAAAGCAAAATGGGAATCACAAAATCACATGAAAAGTGCGTCCTACCAAAGCATATGCTCAATACCTAATCTCAATCAAACAAAACTCCTTCAACTTAAGATTTGCAAACAGAATTATCATATTTTTTAGCTAAAGGACAGTAGGAAGCTGGTTCAACGTAGCGTGTGTCAAAATGAGCCGACAATTTTTCTAAGAAAAGCAAATTTGTCATAGCAGTTGAACAATCAGCATTGTACGATCACTCACCATCCAAGAGCGCGTCAGAGACCTCCTCACGCGTGACATTCAAGGCACGTAGCAGGATGGCGATGTTCTGGGCTTTCTTGGGGTCGAGCACCCTGTCCTCCTGCCGGAACGGTGGCGCCCCGACCTTCCTTCCGGCATCCCTCGGCGGTGCGGCGGGCATGGAGTTGTTCATGAACAGCGCCTCGATCATGTCCTCATCCAACCTGAAAGAAACGGCTCAACGTCAGGCATAATTCGGAGACCACCAGCATACACGGATCACGCAATTGTTGTGCACCGGTTCTCAACTGGAATGAGCTTGACTTGAGCTGGTCCCAGACCATGGCGCGGTCCGAGGTCGCCCGCACCTTGTCCCAGTGCAGCGGCTTCAGCTTCGGCAGACCGCCGGCCGAGTCGTCCCCTGCCCGCATCGACGTGCTCCCGTTGTTATCCGCCGTTGTCGCCCCCGTGATCGGCATCGGCATCGCAATGCGGGGGCCTTCCGGCGGCAGCGGCTTCATCAACCGGCGCCTCGATGTCGGCCCGGACGGCGGCTCTGCGTTCTTTGGGAGGGCGCTATTAGTTGACGCCATCGGTGGCGGTGGTGGAGGAGGAGGTGGTGGTTTTGGAGCAGTGTGAGACTTTGCCGGCGCTGGTGGTGGTGGAGGAGGAGGAGGTGGTTTTGGAGCAGTGTGAGACTTTGCCGGCGCTGGTGGTGGTGGAGGAGGAGGGGGTGGTGGCCGTGGGGGTGGGTTGGCTGGTTGCACTGGCCGCGGGAATGACGAGATGACCTGCTTGACGTCGGGGGCAGAGCCGGTGGAGAAGCGGGTGCGCGGGGGTGTGCGCGTGCGGCGGGATCGTGCGGGGGGCGGCGGGAGCGCGGCGATGGCGGCGACCGGGGGAAGAAGTCGCTGGTCATGCTGGGAAGGCTGCGGCGGGACGCGGTGGTGGTGGTGGGCGGGCTGGACGCGCTCGCCTCGCTCCACGTCTCGCCGCACGCGCCGCCGGCTCCGCCGGAGCCAGAGCCCCCCGAGCGCTGCCGCGGCGTGTAGTACGCGGCGTCCTCGTCGGAGGAGCCCATGGTGGGCGCGCGCCGCAGCGGCGGGAGCGGACGCAGCTCCGGGCTCGGGTGGTCGGTGGCCTCGTCGCGGCACACGGCGCGCCGCGCGCGCTCGTTGCGCAGCTTGCGGTACGGCGACCCGGCGAGATCGGCGCCAGTGGGCCCGCGTGGTGGGCTCCATGGTGCCGACGTAGAGGAAGTCGGTGGCGGAGGGGGCCGCGCGGCGGTGCGCCGGCCCGCCGTCGGGACCGAGCAGCTTCTGCGACTCGCAGCGGCGGCGGGCGCGGCCGGTGATGAGGAACGCGCAGGCGAAGCCGAGCAGCGCGACCCCGGCGGCGGCGGCGGCCCCGGCCGCCACTATGGTCGCTTTCTTGGGACCGCGACCAGCAGCAGACGCAGCCGGCGGGTTAGAGACATCGGCGGCGATGGTGGTGGGGGATGTCGTCGTGCCAGCACCACCACCAGTACCACCGGCCGCTGGAGGTGCCGGAGGGAAGAAGTCGCCGGGAGGGGCATCAGGCGTCGTGGCCGGAGGGCTGGGGTCGGAAGTGAAGTCCGGCGCGGGCGGAGTCGGCGGCGAGGGGGGCGGAGTCCACTCAATGGGGAAGAGCGGCTGGTGCAGCACCCTCCTGGCGCCGACGACATCGCCGGACACCGCCGGAGAGACGCAGCTGGAGAGCACCAGCTGCGCGAGGAGCAGCGCTGCGATGGCGGGAGGCATTTGGCGGGGCGAGCAGAGCAGAGCATGCAGAAGGAGATAAAAGCCAAAGCGGCTAGACTGTAGCTTCGGTTGTGCTTTCTAGAGTGAGAGAAAGGCCGGGGAGGGGAGAGGGAGCCGCCATTGTCGGCTTCGGAGACGTGCCATACGCCATTGATCGGCCATATTTGATGCAGATCAACGGTCTCGCTCACACGTGGCGCCCCTGGAATCCGCTTTCCGCTACTGCTGCTTCTTTTCCCTCTCCTCGGCCTCTCTGCTTTGGCATCCCACTACTTTCGAAAACAAATTGCTGGATCTAGTCAGTGAATAGCCTCTTTTTCTTGACAAAGTTTAGTGTGGAGTACCAAAACTTTGATCAGAACGGAGATCTCTCCCTGTGTTTATAGGTTGCTGGTAGGTTGGTACGCTGCGAAGGTAAAGGAAAATATTCCACACTAAACACATTCTCAGGTAACTGGAAGTCTGGAACACGATACTTTGCGTACCGACAATCTCTATCTACATATGTCAAGCTATGCATTCTGTTTTCATCAAGGTTGATCGCAGTAAATTACTAGCTTGTTTGACTGACCCAATTGCTCTGATTAAAGAAGACACCATTGGTTCCAGCAACAGCATTTCATCTAAAAAAAATCCAGCAACAGCAAATGCAGGTGAGTGCTCGAGGCCAGGTTGGGCTGCGATTAGGAAAGTTAACAAAAATAATTAACCGACTGATCGGCGAACGTGGTCATTACGGGTGGGTGGACGTGCATTCTTACTCGCTCAAGCATTACCCAAACAAAAAAAAAACAGTACTAACATGTCCGCCGTTGAAACAGCGCCCAGCGGAAATCCCTGCTTTAATCAGTGCTGCTTCTTTTCCCTCTTTACATATCTGACTTTCTCTTGCATGTAATGTATATATATATGCTCGCTCGACGTCCATTATTCGTTCTCTAGCCGCCTAGCCGGGATGCATGGGATCTTGGCCGGAATGCTTTGCTTAACTGCATTGCTTTCCTCTTCCTTCCTTAGTGAGATCATTCATCCATCAGCTTTAGTCGAAAGCGTTTTATACGGTGGGGATCGATGAGTGCCTCCTGCTGTGTGTCCCTAATGAATACTTAAAAATGAATCATCACACGTACTAGGAGTATCATAGTACGCCATGATTCTAGAGAGACGAACTTAAACAAAAGAGATCGTGTGTGTTCCGTAGTTCATGGTGATGGGTGGACCCCACGTGCATGGCCTCGGTCTATTTTCTCACGGCAAGCATATCTTAAGCTTTGGGGTCCTGCCTCCTGTCACGTGGAAAGCGGACCGATCCCGGAGCGCATCGTCTCTGCTATTCCTTGAGCTTCTCGCTTTATATAAAATCAGCACTTAGAAATTGGGGAACACTTCGACCAGAGGCATGGGTGAATATTTCCAAAATAAATCATGCACATACATATTGAATTGAATCTTATTCTTGCAAAATTTGGAGGAAGAAACCGACCATATATGCCCTCCATAAACGAAAATTTGGAGGAGGAACTCGGGAATACATCATTGTCTCCGCGTGCTTCCCGTTCGTTACTCCTTACTCGCTAGCTCTTACTTGTATCGTGCCTAGTCTAGTATTAACTTGTCATAGAGCTAAATTCACCGTAGTTGCATATCTAGATAATTTAACTTTGTGTCAAGCCTAAACTCAAAAAGAGCTAAAAATTGAGTAGCACCTATTCACACCCCCCTCCCTCTAGGTGGCCATACCGATCCTCTCAATTGGTATCAGAGCATCGGCTCTTTCTTCGGGCTTAACCGCCTAAGAGAAGTATGACCATCGATGAGCATGGAGTTGAGATACCCGATCTTCCCACCGAGTCCACTTCGGTTTCCGTGGAGGACTTCAATACCTTGCAGTCCACTATGGAAACTAAAATGGACAAGTTGCAAGAGATGATCTTGCAACTCATGGAAGCTAAGGGTATCTCACCTCCACCCACCTCTCATTCTTAGGAGGTTGACAAACCCGAGAATGAAGAGGGTGATGGGAAGAAGAAGGGGGTTGACCAAGATAAAATTGACACCCCAACTAAACAACCTAATGGTTCGGGAGTATATGGTGTCGTTCCTTTCCATACTCTCCCGACCCACCTATCCCTCATCCTCCTATACACCTAAGGGGAAACCCACCTAAGCTAAATGCATCTTTGTTTACTAAATGGCAATCTTCTATGAGATCTTATGTGAACAGTGCATCTATCGAGCTTTGGAGGATCATTGAGCAAGGATATCAAGCCGTGGATGAATCCAACAAGACAAGAAGAGAAATAGTTGATTGTCAACTAAATGCCACCGCTCTTGACTTGATCCGAGATGCCGTGGGAGAGATGATATGTCTCACATCGAGCATTGCACCACCGCCAAAGAAGCTTGGGCTTGTCTTGTTGAGGTGTTCGTTGGAAATGAAAGCATGAAGAGAAACCGGTTTGAGGAAATGAGCAACAAGGCCGAAGGGTTCTTCATGGAAGATGGAGAAGACCATGAGCAAATGTATCGAAGCCAATGCCTATAAAGCTCTTGGTGGACTCATGTGAATGATGATTGGATCAAAGGAAGTATGTGAATGCTCTCTTGCCCTTTGAACGGCCGACTTGAAGAGTCTCCAAGGAAGGCACAACTATCCACAATTGACCTCCAATGAAGTCATGCAAGAGATGCAATCTTTCAAAGTCAAGCCAAAATTGCACAAGACTCTCGTGCCCGAGCTATTGGAATGCAACAAGGAGCTCACTTGCTTTGAAGGCCAAGGTGGTTGAACACAATGAAGATCAAGATTGTGAAGATGTGTCCTCCATGGACCCCGAAGAACTCAAGATTGCTCATAGGGACTATGTGGCTCTTGCGGCAAGGACCTTTTGGAAGAACCCATCCAAAGCTAAAGCTCAATGAAAGAGCAAAAGTAAGTTGCTTCAAGGAGGGCAACCCAAAGATGAAGACTTGCTTCAATTGCCAAGATAGATATCACTATGTTGCCATGTGCCCTATGAGAACCGTGAAGATCATGGAGGAAGGCTTGTTCTCAAGAAGCCTCAACGTCCCCTAGCAAGAAACCTTTCTTCAAGAAGAACCTTCCCAACAAGAAGCCTCCTTCAAGAATGGTATTGGTGACAAGAGGAGTACATGTCCGGGGGTGAGAGTGATGAAGAAGAAACCACAAGTGAAGTGGCCGCTATTGCCATTACTTCATCAACATCATCCCTCTTCGAATCTCCCAATGAGAATGTCCCAATCCAATCCGCCAAGTGTCTCATGGCCAAGGCCACCGAGGTATCATCTCCTTCCCCTCCAAGACTATAAATGAAATGGATGATCTTATGAGTCTTAGAGTAAAGGAAGAAAATGTTGCTTTGGATCGTTTCATGACTAACTTGCAAGGTGAAGCCAAGACGCTTTGAAGCTCTCATGAGCGATTATGGGCGGATTCAAGAGGAGCTTGATGAGAAGGAGAGACTTGAAAGAGAGTATGCTAATGATATTGCTTCTCTCACCGTGGCTCTTGAGGAAGAGCATGAGCTTGTGTTTCTCTTGAAGAGAAACTTAAAAATCTTGATGAGTCACAAAATGCAATCTTTTCTCAAATCATTAAAGAACGTGACCATGCAATTGCAAAATATAAGCTTTCAAGAAAGAAAAGGTTGAATTTGGTGTTGGTCATGATAGACTAACCGAGGAGCTAGAGAAGCTCACCAAGGCTCACAAGGCCTTGGAGAGTGAACACTCTACTCTCACCAAGTCTTTTGAACAACTTCAAATTCAATCATCTAAAACTAATGTTCCTAGTTCCTCTACTTCTTGTGATCATGCAAATGTCATTGAGGAAAATGCTAGGTTGAAGAGTGAACTTGCCAAGGCCTCTAGTTCCCAAAGTAAGCTCTTGTTGATCTTTTGCAAGCGCAAAAGCCACACATTGGGAAAGAGGGTCTTGGTTATGTTGCCAAGAAGAAGAAGAACAAGAAGAAGGCCAAGCCCGCACAAGCAAAGAAGACTACCATTGCGAGTGGTGATGCCACAAGGGGCAACACTCCTCGTAGTGACTTTGCGGGACATGCTAACCCCAACTATATTCTTTATGTTGATTATTATGGGGATGTTATGCTAAATATGTTGGTCCTTATGATGGTTTCATTGCTTACTCTATTTGGGTTCCTAAACCCTTGTTGCTAACAAAAGAGGACCCATTGCAAATGGGTACCTAAAACCAAGCAATGATTTCTTGTAGGACTATGCTTCCGGTGGGTCGAAATGGGTGATTGATAGTGGATGCACTAGTCATATGACCGGAAGCAAGGAGATCATGACGGAGTTGAGACCAAATACAAATCAATCAACCGTCACTTATGGAGATAACTCTAAAAAGGTATCGGGTCTCGGCAAGGTGGTAGTTGCAAGGGATATCACCCTTGTAAATGTCATGCTTGTTGAGTCCCTTGGTTACAATTTAATTCCGTTCGTGCCGTTAATAAGATGGGTTTTGCCGTCACTTTGATCTTGATATTGTGGTACTCATGTGGAGCAAGACTCTAAAGGTCGCTTACGTTGGGTATGTCGAAAATGAGTTGTTTGTGGTAGACTTTTCGGAGTCAACCAACTCTCAAGCGATGTGCCTTATTCGGAAAGGCCGACGTGGGGTGGTTGTGGCATCGCCGCTTATCCCATGTCAATATGAGAACTTTGCAAAGTCTTCACAAGGGTGGCCACATCCTTGGACTAAAAGAGAATGTTTCTTTTTCTAGAGATCGTCTTTGTAGGGCTTGTGTTGAAGGAAAGATGCATGATTCTCCCCACCCACAAGACCATCATTTCATCAACGAGGATATTGGAACTTCTTCATGTTGATCTCTTTGGTGCCGTGCCTCAACCAAGTCTTGGTGGGAAGAAGTATTGCTTGGTGATTGTCGATGACTATTCAAGATTTACATGGGTTTATTTCTTCAAGTCGAAGAGTGAGACCCAACAAGCCGTCATTGACTTCTCCAATGAAGTGCAACGTCAACACAATGTCCTATATTGGCCATTAGAAGTGACAATGGCTCCGAGTTCAAGAACTACACCCTAAATGAGTTTCTTAGTGAAGAGGGAATTCGTCATCAATATTCCGCTGCGTATACCCCTCAACAAAATGGTGTAGCCGAGAGGAAGAACCGGACCCTTATGGATATGGCAAGGTCTATGTTGGCGGAGTTCAAGACCCCACTTTTCTTGTGGGCCGAGGCCATCTCCACGGCATGTCACTCATCTAACCGCCTCTACTTCCGCACGGGCAAGAAGTTCACTCCATATGAAATGCTTACCGGCAACAAGCCCAATATTTCCTACTACCGGGTGTTCGGTTGTAAGTGTTTCTATAAGATTAAAGGTTATCGTTATCTAAATTTGAGTCTAAGGCTTTGAGGGTACTTTTGTTGGTTACGGTGCCGAATCCCACACTTATAGAATCTACGACAAGTCCTTCGGGACTTGTAGAATCTTGTAGTGTGGAGTTCGATGAGAATGACGGCTCCCAAGTGGCGCAATTTCATGTTCGTGATGTAGATGATGAGGAACCTCAAGATGCAATAAGGCGAATGGGCGTGGGATTCTTTCGCCCAATCGAGATCACCATGAGGCGCCTCAAGAAGGACCAAGCTCCACCCATGTGGAGCATTCATCATCACAAGTGGAAACCACCATCCGATGGAGCAAATGATGCACCAAGCCAACAACAAGTTCAAGACCCTCCTCAAGTTGATCAAGTTGCTACGCAAGAACCAAGTTCTCCAATTATTGATGCTAGCCATGATCAAGACCAAGGTCCATCCTCCCTTCTAGTGATGAAGGTGTGCACATTGAAGACCAAGGTCATCATTCCGGTCAAGACGGGGACACAAATGATCAAGATGATCAAAGAGATTCCTCCAAGCTCTCGTGAGGACATCGACACCCGTCGTCATGCAAGAAATGTCAAGACCATGGAAAGAAGACAACACTTTTGGAAAATTATTGGTGATTTGAAGAGCAAGGTTGTGACTAGAAGGCAATGTGCAAACTTTAGTGCCATCAAGCACACATATCCATGGTGGAACCAAAGAAAGTCTTTGAAGCTATTGAAGATCCGGATTGGTTGGATGCAATGCATGAAGAGCTCAATAACTTCAAGCGCAACAAGGTGTGGAAGCTAGTTGAGAAGCCAAAGGAGTGCCGCAATGTTATAGGCACTAAATGGATATTCAAGAACAAGCAAGATGAACATGGCATGGTGGTGAGGAACAAGGCAAGATTGGTGGCTCAAGGGTACTCTCAAGTTGAAGGCATTGATTTTGGAGAGACCTATGCTCCCGTGGCTCGCCTTGAGTCCATCCGTATCCTCCTTGCATATGCTTCTCATCATAATTTTATCTTGCAACAAATGGATGTGAAAAGTGCTTTTCTAAATGGTCCACTTAAAGAATTAGTATATGTTAAGCAACCACCGGGTTTGAGGATCCCAAACTCCCTAACCATGTCTACAAGCTCGATAAGGCACTCTATGGACTTAAACAAGCTCCACGTGCGTGGTATGAGCACCTTAGAGAGCTTCTAGTAGACCGTGGATTTGAGGTTGGGCAAATCGATCCCACTCTCTTTACCAAGAGAGTAAAAGGGGAGCTTTTCATATGCCAAGTCTATGTGGACGATATTATCTTTGGCTCAACTAACAAAGCTTTCAATGATGAATTTTCAAAGCTTATGACCGATAGGTTTGAGATGTCCATGATGGGAGAGTTGAAGTTCTTCCTTGGTTTTGAGATCAAGCAATTGAGGGGAGGGACTTTCATCTCTCAAACTAAATATATCCAAGACATGCTCAAAAGTTTGATATGATTGGTGTCAAGGAGAAGCGCACACCAATGGACACAAAGGTTCATCTACAACTTAACCCAAAGGGTATAGATGTCGATCAAAAGGTATACCGTTCCATGATTGGTTCTTTGCTCTATCTTTGTGCATCTAGACCCGATATTGTGTTGAGTGTAGGGGTGTGTGCAAGGTACCAAGCCGCTCCTAAAGAAAGCCACATGGTGGCGGTCAAAAGAATCCTACGATATTTGATTCATACCCCAAAGTTTGGTTTGTGGTACCCTAAGGACAAGGTTTTCTCTCTTTGTGGGTACACGGACTCGGATTGGGCCGGTGATCAGATGATAGGAAGTCAACTTCCGGGGCTTGCCAATTTCTTGGTGGTTCCTTGGTGAGTTGGTCTTCCAAGAAGCAAAATTGTATATCTCTCTCCACCGCCGAAGCCGAGTATGTGGCGGCCGCAAGTGCATGCACCCAATTGTTATGGATGAGGCAAACTTTAAAGGAATACGGTGTCAATTGTGACAAAGTGCCTCTTTTATGTGACAATACAAGTGCTATCAGATTGCCCACAACCCGGTGCAACATTCAAGAACCAAGCATATTGAGATTCGTCATCATTTCATTCGAGATCATGTTGCCCGAGGTGATATTGAGCTAAGCCATGTTCCCACAAGAGACCAACTTGCCGATATTTTCACGAAGCCTCTTGATGAAGCAAGATTCACTATTTGAGGAATGAGCTAAATATCGTGGATTCAAGGAGCTTGGCTTGACTATTTGCATACACACCTATGTCTTGACTATCTATTGTGTTTAGGTGTAGGCATGGACATAGGGGGAGTGCGGTCCTAATACATTGGACTATCCCTCCCCCCATTATGCCGACATTAAGAACTCATTTGCTTCTCTATATTCGTTTCTATGAATTGTGAGCTTAAATGACGAGTAGTGGTAGTGAACCCAAGATATATCTTCGCGGTGTCACGCCACATACACTCATACATGGTGGCCTAGGCCACCGCCCTCTTCTTTGTGAAGAGTTGATCTTTTTGGAGCTTTTTTTGGTGTTCATTGCCTTTCCTTGTATTTTATGGAAAACACACTCAAATGTTGGTTTTAGTGTTTTTATTTGCTTCTTCAAAGTTTGAGTGTGTAGTACCATCCCTTGTATGTCTTTGTCTAAACCCAAGCCTATCTCATCCTAAAAACATGCTCTTCTTGCCCACATACATGTCCCCATCATATTTATGAGTTTCTGACATGGAGTGGCCGGAGACTCCGGTCCTCAGGACCGGAGACTCCGGTCGGAGCAGAGTCTCCGGCCCAAACCCGGAGATTCTGGCCAGTCCGGAGACTCCGGTGGGTTTGGGCCGGAGACTCCGGTCTAAGGCGTTTTCCTGGGATTCTAAAGGGGATCGGGGTGGGTGGTTGGCTCACAACTCCCCTCCCACCCCGACCCCAAAACCGCTCCCAGCCGCCGCCTCCACGCCAGAGACCCTCTCCAGCTGCCTCCCTTGCCGCCGGAATCCGTCAAGTCGTCATTTTCCATCTCCTCTCCGGTGTGGGGACCTTTCTCCTCCACTTGGAGCACCATGAAGGACAAGGGTATGCTATCTTCTTCTTCTTCTAGATCTTGTGCTAGATCTGAGGTTCTGAAACATGCCCCTGTCCTATTCTCATGGTAGATACTTCTAGACGACAAATGCACTTCATAGATAATACTTGCCCAATTCTTTGCTGGTAGATTTGACCTAGATTGGATTCTCCAATTTCTGGACCGGAGACTCCGGCCTTTCAGACCGGAAACTCCGGCCTGGCCGGAGACTCCGACCCCAGAGACCGGAGACTCCGGTGTAGATCAAGTTTTTTCAGCCCAGAATTGTTTAAGTGTTGTCTCCTTGACCTCCTGGAAATGTATGCTCATCTCTTTGCTATCTACCTACTCTTTATTCATAGATAACAAGAGGTACTATTCAGGCACATCATCCTCCAAACCTAAAGCACAAAAGAGACCAGGAAGAGAGTATTTGGACTATGATGAAGACAATGACCGTTATATGCAGCGTGGTGTTTCAAAGCAGCAAAAGGAGTTCGATGCACGAATGGTGAGGCAAGAGGCTACCCTCCTTCGAGAAGAAAAGGCCAAGAAGGCAAAGTTTGACAACATAACCACCTGAAGGACTTGAGCAAGGAGGACTTTCGAACCATGCGGGCGCAAAGTTTCTATGATATGCCCAAGAACACCACCGATGCTCACTTTTGGAGGAAGGAGCAAGAGCTCATCATGAAGGAAATCTATGCAAATTTGGACCCTAAAGCCCTTGTGTGTCCACAAAATCCGTTGAATTTGGACGTGTTAGCCAAGAAGGAATACTTTGTGGAAGCAATTTGGGTTGCTAGGAAGCTAGGCCTTGAGCGGCTCCTCTCCACTCAATAAAATTATGAGATTGAGATGGTCCAACAGTTCTTTGCCACCCTTGTGCATGGACCGGAGGAGAACACCAAGATGACTTGGATGACGGGCCCAGTCCAGTGTATTTCAACCTTTGAATAGTTTGGGCAAGTTTTGGGCTATGAGTTCAAAGGAGCTACCGTTCCTGTTGGTCGAAGGGTGCATGTTGAAGGGGTGGACTATGATAAGAAGCTACTTGCCCCTCTTGTTGCTAAAAAGGGGGCCATTGCTACCACCCGTGGACTCAAGCCCATCTACAACATCTTGATCCGCATGTTTCGTTGGAGTATTGCCCCCCAAGCGGGTAAAACGGATGCTATCTGTGGTGCTCTTGTCAACCTCATACATCATGCCCACAGGACATACCTTGCTGGACCACATTGCCAAGGGTATGAGATTGATGTGATGGACTATATAAAATGTGAGATCAACATTGCCATTCATGAGAAGAAGAATCCAATGTATGCTCCCTATGTCATGAAGCTTATCCTCAAGAAGATTCCTCAACTTGATCAATATCGCTTCAAGCAACACAAGTTTGGAACCCCTCAAGTGCTAGCAATTCATACCACTCCTCAACCTTCTTATCAAGAGATAGAGGTGGAAGAAGCTCCAAGGATTAGAAGGAAGAATGCCACTCCACCCTCATGGTCTAGTGGTGGCAAAGAGAGGGTCAACAATGAAGTTAAGCATCTCACTTGGGTGCAAAAGATAAAGCTTTGTATGGGGATTGCCATTCACAAAGAGAATTATGAGGGCTATGTTGAGAGGAAGCACATCCTTTCCAACCAACACAAGATGTTCAACGAGTTGCGCAAGATCAACACCTCCTCGCCCCGTAGGTGCTCCCGCATCTCCGGAGTCTGACACTACTCTTCCTATTGAGGAATGAAAGGTGGATGAATTCCCTTGGGGAGACTTTGCCGATGTTTCCTCCATGCCCTCGTCCTCTCGCAACCCCGGCAAGGCTCCTATGCACTATGAAGAAGATGATGATGATGAAGATGATGATGAGGATGGTGATGATGATGAAGCATACAATGAGGAAGAAACTCAAGACGCAAGTGGTGATGATGCCGACGAAGATGAAGAGGATGAGTGATCTTCTTGGGACGCATTAGCATCGCTCTTTTCCCTTTTTGGCGTTTCGATGCCAAAGGGGAGAAGTAGTTCTATTAGGTTTTCATCAGGGATTTGCATGGGTCGGACACAAGCATGTGCGTTTATCATTTCCTTGCGCTTGTGTCCATTTATCTTATGTCGTTTGAACTTATTTGATTTGGTTCTTATTGTGTGAGACTATGTTACTATTTGTGGTATGAGACTATGTGGATTTCTTATTACCTATGGTTGAGATGATATCGATTATTATGATGTATTATTGTGCATTGGTCTCTATTCTACATTATTATGCACAAGGTATGGTCCTTTCATCTCAACCCTTTTCTAATGTTTGTCTCATGTTTATGCAAATTTATCTTGTTCCAACTATTACTTGTGAGTTGCCTCCTTTCTACATGTTGAGCATTTGTATTCCAATGCAAACTACTTATATGCACACATGTAGGGGGAGCCTCTCTAATCTTTTGTGGAATTTGTCGATATTTTGTTTGTGCTATATTGCAAATCCTAGTGTTGTCATCTAACACCAAAAAGGGAGAGATTGAAAGGACATATTTTATGTCCCCCATGGTTTTGTGTGTTAGGCAACAACACTAGGATTTATCTAATACAATGTTAAGTGGTGCAGGAATTAAAAGATTTATTTACACTTTGCATTGAAACATTTGTCGAAGAAAAAGGGAGTTTGCAATCTGTCTGGCCAGGCCGGAGTCTATGGCCTGAGGGGTGCTCAGGGGCCGGAGTCTCCGGTCCATCGGGTTTTGGAGCAAAGAGCTCCACACGACGGCACTCTCCGCATTGGGTCCGGAGTTGGTCCGGAGTAACCCCAGAGTCTCCGGTTGGGGCCGGAGTCTCCGCCCCTTTTGGTCCGGAGTCTCCGGTCTAAGTGGACTGCAATGGCTACAATTTTGGGAGGGGTATAAATACCCCTCCACCTACCTCCATCCAGCCAGCTCGTCCAGAATTGAAGTCCACCATTATTGCAAGCTCAAGAATCACTAGATCTCCCAATCCCTCCACGGCTCCACCCAAACTCGTTGATCTTTGGAGGATTGAAGGAGAAGGCCCGGATCTACTACGTCACCAAAGCGTTCTTCATTTCCTCCTCATTCACTTGAGGGATTCGAGCCTAGGGTTTCCACTAGGAAAACCTAGGCATCTTGTTGTACTTACTTGCTTGTTACTTTTGTGTAGCAGGTGTTGTGGTACTTGGGAGCCCCCAATCCTTTTGTGGGTTGAGCCTCAAGTTTGTTGTAAGGGCTCCGGATTCCACCTTGAAGGATTCCGATAGTGTAAGGTGAACCGAGTTTTTGGGCAAGGTTCATCGGAGAATAGTGTAGAACGATAGAGAGGGAGATTGGCGGAATATGTGGATGTATTATTGAGCCTCGGGGGCAAGTATATATAGGTGTACATGGGGCATCTTGGAGTGCAAGACAAGACACGAGGAGTCCTATCTCTATCCTAAACTACAGCCGTACGTAATACTCTAACACCCCCCCGCAGTCATAGCGGGAGCGTCGTGAACAACATCAACGACGTGGACGGTCAGACTGGAGATAAACCGAAGTAGACCCAGAAGGCTGACACCCCCCGCAGTCGTAGCGGGAGCGTCGTGGTCGATGTCGCGGCGCGGATGCTTGGAGTGGAGAGGAAGCTGATGAGAGCTCGGGCGAGGTGGTAGCCCTTGTGCCGATGTCGAGGGAGCCGAGAGCGTGAGGCGGTGCCGAGGTCGAGGTAGCCGGTGCGAGGAGATGCCGTGGTCGATGTCGTGGTCGGAGATGCCGGTGTCGATGTAACCGCACATGAAGCCGCGGACGCGAAGAAGGCGCCATGGTGATGATGACGGAGACGCGTCGAGGGCAGTCGTCGAGGATGTCGATGCCGAGGTCGATGCAGTCTGAGCCGTCGAGGATGATGTGCAGCCATAGTTGTGCCAGAACTAGGCGCACGCCGGGGGCGTAGGCATACTACGGTTTTGCCAGAACCGAGTATGCAAGAAGAATCGTCATGGACGCGGTCGAGGCAGTCATAGGAGTCGATGCCGAAGAAGACGTTGTCGATGCCGATGAAGACGAGGCGCCGATCCGAGCTTGCCAGGCACGGGGACCCCTCGGGGACGAAGGCATGCGGCGGTGTTGCCAACACCGAGCATGCGTAGAGCGGGACCAGTACGGTGTCGTGCCATGTCGGTGATAGACTAGCAGAGAAGGCTCCAGGACGGTAGCGAGGCGCAGAGCGGCGAAGACGGGGAAGAGCCGATGCAGTCCGCGGTCGTCGGAGTAGACGCGAGGATGGTCGGTGGCGATGCCGGGAGGCGGCGTTGCCGGGTGGTGGCGATGACGTAGGCGACGAAGTTGTACTGGACGAGGACGAAGGTGTAGGCGGCGAAACCAGCGGCGGCGGAGGCCGGGCAGGTTACGTGAGGAGGCGTGGCGGCGGTACACGAACTTGGCGATGAAGAGCCGACAGCTTGACGAAGACCATGCGTGGACGGTGGCAACCCGCGTTGTGGGAGCGACGCGGTGGTAGCCTGAGACGTCGGTGCGCGGGGACGGCGAGGGAGACCGCGTGTAGCAGCACTACGGTCCGAGGGGACGACATAGCTACAGTACGCGAGTCGGTGCAGCGGCTTGATGCCACCGGCGGCATACGCACCAGGGAAGGCGCGCTCGAGGCCGGAGGGTGGACCAAGGCGGCGGCGTGCGGCCCGAAGGGGCGGCGCTGCGGCAGCCTGTTGCTTTATCGGTGATAGGCACGTGCTCGGGGACGTGCTTGGCGGCGATGTGCGCAGATCGGTTGATCAGACCGACGGAGGCGCAGGACGCGCCATGGCGTGGACGATGACGCGCATATCTGAGCTGATGGCGACGTTGTCGGTGAAGTCCCGGGCGATGACGACGAAGACGGACCGGCGAAGAAGACTGCGCGGACGAGAACAGCCTGCCGCGACGCACGTAGGGGCGCCCCGTGTGCGGCGCGTGCGGCCGTGCCAAGCGGTTGATGAAGATGGCCGGTGCAGGTCGATGTCGTTGTCGGAGTAGAGGCGCAGGTTGACGACGGCGGTGGGCGACTCAATCCGATCTAAGATCGGTAAACCAAAAAAGAAAACCGATCAAGTGATCGGAGAAGAGACTTACAGGGCAGCCGATCACGGATCGGCGGACGAACCCTGCGTACGGGTTGCGCAGCCCCCGGCGGAGATCATGGAGATCGACCTCCCGGGGGCAGCGCGGCGGAAGCGTGTCGACGACGCCTAGCACGGCGCCATGAGGGCGGCGGCGCTAGGGTTTGGGAGCGGCGGCGGCGCTAGGGCTAGGCGGCGGCTGCTCTAGGGTAGGATCTAATTAGGCTGATACCATGTAGAACGATAGAGAGGGAGATTGGCGGAATATGTGGATGTATTATTGAGCCTCGGGGGCAAGTATATATAGGCGTATGGTGGCTCTAGGTTGACGAGGGAATATCTCCCCGGCAATAATGCCAGAAACAATGCTTATACGTCACACGTCAGTTGGGAACCCCAAGAGGAAGGTATGATGAGTGCAGCAGTAAGTTTTCCCTCAGTATGAAACCAAGGTTTAATCGAACCAGTAGGAAAACGAGGTTTGCTTCGAAGGTGTTGGTGAAGGAGTGTAGTGCGGCGCAACACCAGGGATTCCGGTGCCAACGTGGAACCTGCACAACACAACCAAATTACTTTGTCCCAACTTAACAGTGAGGTTGTCAATCTCACCGGCTTGCTGAAAACAAAGGGTTAAACGTATCGAATGGAAAATGATGTTGTTTGCATAAAACAGTAGAGAACAATGATTGCAGTAGATTGTATTTCAGATGTAAAAGAATGGACCGGGGTTCACAGTTCACTAGTGGTGTCTCTCCAATAAGATAACTAACATGCTGGGTAAACAAATTACAGCTGGGCAATTGACAATTGATAAGTGCATATAACATGCATGTGTGAGCTGTGGTGTCTACTATGAGATTCATTTGGGCATTACGACAAAGTACATAGACCGCTATCCAGCATGCATCTATGCCTAAATAGTCCACTTTCCGGTTAACATCCGTACCCCTTCCAGTATTAAGTTGCAAGCAACAGACAATTGCATTAAGTAATGTGCGTAATGTAAACAATACATTCATCCTTGAATAAAGCATTGCTGTTTTACCCCTAGTGGCAACAACACATCTACAACCTTAGAACTTGCTGTCACTATCCCAGGTTAAATAGAGGTTGAACCCAACTAGCATGCATAAATACCCCCTCTTGGAGTTACAAGTATTCACTTGGCCAAGGCTTCAACAAGTAACGGAGAGCATGCAAGATCACAAATGACATAGACATGATAATATAATATTCAGCTCCACATAGGTATCAATATAAGTCAGATCCCAGCAAACACAACATGTAGCATTACAATAAGATGATCTTGATCATGATAGGCAGCTCACAAGATCTAAACATGATGGCACAAGTGGAGAAGACAACCATCTAGCTACTGCTATGGACCCATAGTCCAAGGATGAACTACTCACGCATCACTCCGGAGGCGGGCATGGCGATGTAGAGCCCTCCGGTGATGATTCCCCTCTCCGGCAGGGTGCCGGGAAGAGCTTCAGAACCCCCCGAGTTAGGGTTGACGACGGCGGCGGCAGCGAATATGTTCTGGATGAAAGGCTCGGTGTTTTAGGGTTTTCGCGTCTCGGGGAATAAATAGGCGAAGGGGCGATGTCGGCGGACCCCCGAGGGGCCCAAACCACCTGGCGGCGCGGCTGGGCCCACTGCCGCGCCTGCCTATGGTTTGGCCACCTCGTGGCTCTCCTTCGTCTCTCCTTCGGACTCCGTGTACGTGCTGGAAAAATAGGGACCTGTCATTTTGTTTCGTGCAATTCCGAGAATATTTCCAGAAGTAACTTTCTGAAACCAAAAACAGCAGAAAACAGGGAACTGGCACTGTGGCATCTTGTTAATAGGTTAGTCCCAGAAAATGCATAAAAGTGATACGAGGTGTATATAAAACATGTAGCAAATGGTATAATATAAGCATGGAACAGCAGAAATTATGGATACGTTGGAGACGTATCAGCGTACAGGGGGCATCTTGGAGTGCAAGACAAGACACGAGGAGTCCTATCTCTATCCTAAACTACAGCCGTACGTAATACTCTAACAAATAGGGTGAGGCCATTTGTGGCGTTTGAGTTTGAAACTCACACCCCTCCAACGAGACGTACTCCCCTAAAAAGGAGGAACTCGGGAATACATCCTTGTCTCCGCGTGCTTCCCGTTCGGTTACTCCTTACTCGCTAGCTCTTACTTGTATCGTGCCTAGTCTAGTATTAACTTGTCATATAGGTAAATTCACCGTAGTTGCATATCTAGAGAATTTACCTTTGTGTCAAGGCTAAACTCGAAAAAGAGCTAAAAATTGAGTAGCACCTATTCACCCCCCCTCTAGGTGGCCATACCGATCATCTCACCTGCACACAACACAAATCAAACTACTTTGCCCCAACGAAACATGAAGATTGTCAGTCTTCCTGGCTTGCTGAAAACAAAGGATTAAACGTATGGTGTGGAGAATAATAATTGCAGGAAGTAACAGAGAACATATGATTGCAGTTGGTGGTTTTATCAGTATGAGGAAATGGACCGGGGTCCACAGTTCACTAGTGGTGTCTCTCCATAAAAGATAATTAACATGTTGGGTAACAAATTACAGCTGGACAATTGACAAATAATGAGGGCATGACAATGCAGTATATGACAAGATAGTTTACTGTGAGATTTATTTGGGCATTACAACATAATACATAGACCGCTATCCAGCTAATATATGACTAATAATCCACCGCCAGGTTAACATCCGTGTCCCTGTTGGTATTAAGTTGCAAGCAACGGATAACTGTATTAAGCAAAGTGTGTAATGTAAACAATACAAATGACACGTAGACATAACATCATTCTGTTCTCCCTAGTGGCAACATCACATCCACAACTTTAGTCGTTTCTGTCATTCGAGCCCAGATTACTGGAGTCATGAACCCGCTATCTAGCATAAATACTCCCTCTTGGAGTTACAAGCATCTACTTGGCCAAAGCATCTACTAGTAACGGAGAGCATGCAAGATCATAAACAACACATATATATAGATTGATAAACAACTTGATCATAGTATCACTATTCATCGGATCCCAACAAACACAACATGTAGCATTACAATAAGATGATCTTGATCATGATAGGCAGCTCACAAGATCTAAACATGATAGCACAAAGTGGAGAGACAACCATCTAGCTACTGTTATGGACCCGTAGTCCAAGGATGAACTACTCACGCATCACTCCGAAGGCAGGCATGGTGATGTAGAGCCCTCCGGTGATGATCTCCCCTCCGGCAGGGTGCCGGGAAGAGCTTCAGAACCCTCCCGAACTAGGGTTGACGACGGTGGCGGCGACGAAACTTTTCGTGGAATAATGCTCGGGTATTTAGGCCTTTCGGGATGAAGGAAATAAATAGGCGAAAGGGCGGCGCCGGGAGGTACCCGAGGGGCCCACACCACCCTAGGGCGCGCCAGGCATGGGCGCCGCGCCCAGGGGTGGTGTGGCGGCTCCCTGGCGCCTCTCCGTGCCCTCTTTGGACTCCGTGTACGTGTCGGTTAAAAACTTGTCCCCGTTGATTTTCGTCCAATTCCGAGAATATTTCCCGACTAGCTTTTCTGAAACGAAAAAACAGCAGAAAACAGGAACTGACACTGTGGCATCTTGTTAATAGGTTAGTCCCAGAAAATGCATAAAAATGCTATGAAGTGTAAATAAAACATGTAACAATAGGTATAAAATCAACATGGAATATCAAAAATTATAGATACGTTTGGGACGTATCAACCTCCCCAAGCTTAGGTCCTACACGTACTCGAGTAGGTAAACGACAAAACAATATAATTTTTGTAGTGACATGCTACCAACACAATCTTGATCAAATAGTAATGTAAAGCTCATGAGCTGAATAAAGTGATCCAAGACAATTGTCTATAGTTTGCTAAGAAGTAAACAAAGAGTAAACGAGCTGAATCATACAAGTAAAAACTTTTCATGAATAATACTTTGGAGACAGGTAGTTATAAGAATTTGCATAAGAGTTAGCTCACAAAGCAACATTTTCAAAGTAAAAGTGTTTGACCAACACAGAGGAAGATTTAAGTTTCAGCATTTGCTTCAACTTCAACATATTTATCTCATGGATATTGTCAACACAAAGTAGAATAATAAATCAAACATGCTAAACATATAACAATTCTTGTACCAAGGTTGACACTAGTGTTTGCTTGTGGAGAATAGATAGGAGTAGAAAAACTGACTCAACAATAAAGTAAAAGAAAGGCCCTTCACAGAGGGAAGCAAGGATTAAATCCTGTGCTAGAGCTTTTTAGTTTTGAAATCATATAGAGAGTAAAAACATATTTTGAGAGGTGTATGTTAATGGTCAACGAATGGTAGTAGACAAAACAGTATTACCCATGCCAATCAGACCTTACAAGAGCGGCTCCCATGAAGGACGTTATTTCTACCAAACGGGCAGATCATCCCTCTTTCTCTTTTGTTTACACATGTAGGAAATGTTTGACTGATTGCTCAAGAACAAAATGTGAAGAGAAGTAGCGGTTAAAGTTGTAATTAATTGGGACTGGGCACCCCTTTGCCAGTTCTTTTTGCAAAATTATAGATAACCAGATGTAAGCTGCTAGTCCAGCGTAAAGTCTGATTGACAAGTGAAATAAAGACCACCTACTACTTCCTCATGAGCTGGTAAACAGTGACACAAAAAGGAGTAGTAACAATTTTGAATAATTTAAAGGTAGCACATGACAAATTTACTTGGAGTGGCAGGAAAATACCACATATAGATAGGCATGGTGGACACAGATGGCATGGATTTTGGCTCAACGATTTGTATGCACGAGCAGCATTCCCGCTTAGTAGAGAGTTTAGGCTAGGAAGGTTATTTAAGCAAACATGTAACGTCAACCGGTACAACAAGAACTATATGATGAACATATGAGAAAAATTATAAGACTCCACACTGTCTTCCTTGTTAACCAAAACATCCTTTTAACAGAAAATATCTAGACTTTGGAACTACCAATTATGACAAACCGAATAACTAAAAGCTTTATGGTAGTTCTTCACTAATGAGCCTTGCTTACATGATTCACTAGTTTAAACATTACTTACTTAATAACTCAAAACAATTGACAAGTATCAAGTTACTCAAAACAGTGATCTACAAGACTATGTAAGCATTTTCTTTATACCATTACCACATGCATAGCATTTTCTGTTCCAACCAAATACCAATCAACTTATTTAAACAACTCTCCAAACAAATATAAGTGAAGCAAGAGAGTACTTTCTTCAAAAAAACTAATAGTTCTGAACAATAGATACATGAAAACAAGAGCTAGAAGCATAACAGCGCTAGACAAGAATACTCAACAAGTATAAGTGAAGAATATGAGTATTCTAATGAAAAAGCGGAGCGTGTCTCTCTTCCAAACAAGAGTGCTAGGATCCAACTAGTTATGACCAGAGAACAAAACATAAACAAACTGAAAATAAAAACACACAGACGCTCCAAAAACAGCACATATAATGTGAAGAAATAAAAATATAGTCTTACTAGAGATGACCTGATAATTTGTTGATGAAGAAGGGGCTGCCTTGGGCATCCCCAAGCTTAAATGTTTGAGTCTTCTTGAAATATGTTGGGGAGATCCAGGGGATCCTCCCCAAGCTTAAGCTCTTCACTCTTCTTTATCTTATTATATCATCCTCCTCTCTTAATACTTGAAAACTTTCTTCACATCAAACTCAACATAAATATCATTAGAGGGTTCTTCCACACTTAAAGAATTTCACTTAATATTTGTAAAAGAGAGAATGCAAAACAAAGACAGAATCTGTCAAAACCAGAACAGTCCGTAAAGACGAATTTTTTCGTGGCACTTACGATACTCAAATCGAAAAACGTTGAACTAACGAAAGATGGGTACATATATCAGGAATGCGCACAAAAATGTGCAGATTTAAATCTCGTTTCGTTGATTTTTGGATTTTCGTACAGTGAATAACAGAAATCTGTTCCTGCGCAGCAAACCAAATTTTAGCACAATCTTGCTATTAGAGGCTCTTCTTGGCACAACAAAACAAAAAATAAAAAATACAAAGGAATTGTTACAGAAGTAAGCAAGTTCCTTGACTCAACAAAATAAAATAACAAGAAGTAAAAACAATGGGTTGTCTCCCATAAGCGCTTCTCTTTAACGCCTTTTAGCTAGGCACAAAGCATGAATCAAGTATTATCAAGAGTAGACTTCTCCAAAAAAAGCTCCGAAGTTTTTTCAATAATGCATTGTATCTTGTCTATATAAGTTTCAGAGTCTCCTCTCTCACTACTTTTAGGTGCACTGCTCTCATCAAAAGGGTTTTCAGAAACAATCCAATCAAAATTCTTCTCTAAAGTTTCATGCATTCCTATAAGTTTAAAAGGAATGGGTACTTTTACTTGACCTTCATAATCAATATTTCTAGTATGTTTTAGCCTATCCATCTCCGCGGTTTCAAGAGTATTTATAACATTAATGTAACAATCAAGCATCTTATAATGAATGAAAACTTTTCTAGCTTCCCTAGCAACATCACCAAATTCTTTAAGCAAAGTTTCTAAAACAAAATATTTCTTTTCACCATCTTCCATATCATAGAGTTTAAGAAACATTTGTTGCATTATGGGATTAAGGTTAACAAACCTTGCTTCTAACATGTGCACTAAAGAGGATACAACAATTTTATAATTATAAGCAAGCTCAACCAAGGATCTATCCTCAAAATCATCATACCTTCTCACATGATTAAAGAATTGTTCAATATTATTTCTCCCAATGATAGAACCACTACCTACCTTTATGTCTTTCATGGTAAACTTAGGTAACAGCATGACGAATAAACAGAAGACAGAACCGAAATAAACTAGATGCAAGAATTTAATTATTTTGTGTTTTTTGATTTTTAAAAGCAAATAAGATAAAATAAAATAAACTAAGCAAGACAAAAACAAAGTAATGAGATTGAAAGTGTGAAACTCCCCTTTCTGTAACTTCCTGATTCCCCGGCAACGGCGCCAGAAAATATGCTTGATGACGTGAAAGCACACGTTCGTTGGGAGACCCCAAGAGGAAGGTATGATGTAGTGCAGCAGCAATTTTCCCTTGTAATTCTACCAAGGTTATCGAACCAGTAGGAATCAAGAGAGCTTCAGAAGGTGTCAGCAGCACCCAATATGGCACAGCGCAATGTCAGGGAATGTGGTGGCTGACGTGGACCTGCACACAACACAATCAAACTATTTTGCCCCAACGAAACAGGAAGATTGTCAGTCTTCCTGGCTTGCTAAAAACAAAAGATTAAACGTATGGTGTGGAGAATAATAATTGCAGTAAGTAACAGAGAACAAATGATTGCAGTTGGTGGTTTTATCAGTGTAAAAGATTGGACCGGGGTCCACATTTCACTAGTGGTGTCTCTCCATAAAAGATAATTAACATGCTGGGTAAACAAATTACAGCTGGGCAATTGACAAATAATGAGGGCATGACAATGCAGTATATGACAAGATAGTTTACTGTGAGATTTATTTGGGCATTACAACATAATACATAGACCGCTATCCAACTAATCTATGACTAATAATCCACCGCCAGGTTAACATCCGTGTCCGAAAGAGCATGGATTCCCCATGTGTGGTTTTGGTAATTAATGACAATCCTTATGGACTAATATTTGCTTTGAGTTATTCTTATAGGTTTGTCCATAGGCAACGCTTGAACTCCATGTGTTGGATTCAAGGTTGAATGCCTTCAAGGTCATTGGATATAATGAACATATTTGAGATGATCAAGAAATAAGAAAAGATATAATGTTGATCAAGGCTAAGTTAAAAAGAATGTGGATTCAAGTGATCAACACACAAAGCTAAATATTGTATCATGTGGGATCATGTGATCCAATGGTATGGTAAGAAATTGTCTATATAGCTTTGTGAACTAACCCATGATATTTGTGTGTGTGGAGTATCCTTGTGGGGTTAGGTATCTTCTCATGGGCTTGCAACAAAAGGAAGATTTCTTGTAGCCCATGGAAGATGACATCAAGTGGTGGGCGTCATCAAGATAATGGTCGAAGTGAAGATGTTCTTTAGAGAGGCTCTCCCATAATGGAGTATGGGGGAACAACATGTGAGTCTTCACCAAGCGAAGCGCAATCAAGAAAGATGGTCCACTTGAGAAGATCAAGATCACCATCATCGGGCTCAAGTGGAATGCGCATGGCAAAGGTATGATCTTGATAGGGTTTCTATTTTACCGGTCTCATGATGTTAGTTGGGAGACTGGGTTATAGGATAGTTTCCTCCAAGAGGGGCTCTCAAATTAGTAACTTGATCGTATCGTCGTAGAGAGCTCAAACCTTTGCATTCTTGGCATCATTTTTCTTGGTTCTTATTTGGCCTTTATCTTGTTGGGTTTTCGTGCTTGTCGTGTACCAACCAACTCAATAAAAAGTCAGAACTAATGGAAAGGCTTGGGCAAATATACTTATATTCAACACATATTGATGTGTTTATTTGTTTAATATTGAAATAAAAATATGATATGCATCCGCATTGTGTAACATAAATGGAAATGGTTCGATCTATATTCTATGGGCACTTCCACCAAAAAACTATTATCAAATTTACATTTAGACATGTTTTAGTGTGTATGTTCACTCATTTCAGTATGTATCTAATCAACATGTGAAATAGATAAAACATCTTATATTTAAAAACGAAGAGAGTATTTGTTTTGTTATACAATGTTTTATAATAAGATGAAAGAGTTGCTATTTTCCTTAATTTGGAAGAAATTTTCAGTCGTGAATTCGCTCTGTAGGTACTAGTCATATGGTGTTCTGAGTTGACGGACGGCATTTTTTTTTACCGGCGAATTGGTGAGGTCGTGCGAGAAAATGGAGAAATTGTGCGTGCCTGCAAATCGTGGGCAGGAAACACCGTCGACGAGTAGAATTGAGTATGACGTGCTGGCATGTGGTGCCGTGAGTCGCGCGTGCAAAGGGGCCGCCTCTCAGCGCAATTGAGCGATTAAGTAAATATTGTTGACTGTAATTAAAAAACATGTAGGCTATGGACCGGTTGATCCAGTTTATTTTACACCGTACCTAGCTAGGCGGCTAGCAATGCTAGCAGTGATGATGTCCAAGAGGAAGACTGATTAGTTTATGCAGACTATGGATCATTGCGATTTGGCATGCATGAATCAAAAAAATCGACCTTGTCCGTCCCTCTGTCCTCTTTGGCTCTTTGTAAACTTGCATGTTTAACGAAAAATGCTACCTCCGAACATTTTTAAGTGTCGGGAGTTGCATTGTACGTTGCACGTAATCAGTCCGTTGCTGGCGGCAGATTTATCGGATCGGAGGGAGTATATTAAGGGCATCTCCACCGATACCCTCCAATAGACCTCCCAAAAACCCATTGGGGGTCCGGACGTCGAAAACCGTCACCAGCAGCACAAACTTTTTGTAATATATGACAAATATGAATGAAATTTGTAAACCGCTTAAATTTATCTGAGTTTGTTTAAGTTTTTTTTGTTTGGGGGGCGCCGCTGTGGGTTATGCCCTCAACTGACCGGACACATGTCCGACACCCTCCAATTGGACCTCAATTGAGGGTGTCGGGCACTCAATTGGAGAGTTCTGGTGTAGATGCTCTAAGATGGAATAAAGCCGGTGGCCAACAGGCCAAGCTGCAATCGGCCAGCGACACACAGGAATGGAAAACCAATACAGGAAATGTCGGTGGAAGGTGTTGGTTTGGCGTGTACTACAGTACATTGGTAGTGTTTGTGCTCTTCAGCCCTTGCACACGGACGAGATGGCAGAGTGACTGACACCAACGTTGCTGGTAGTGTGGACCGCAAGTCTGCAACTCGTGCATGCGGCTTCATCGATCGGGCATACACACATCCCTGTCGGGCAGCTCCACGCACAGGATTTTGCTAGATTAGCGGATCCATGGCGGAGGCAAACCTGCTCTCCTGAATCCCACACCGGGACACACGAGTGCAGTGAGAGTGTGTTTCTCTAGTTCGTTGGGATAGAGCCGTCGGCGTCAGGAGATCGGAGTTGATGCCATGTCGCTGTCTGCTGGTCCGGGTTACTCTTTCCGTTGTGGCTCGCATAATAGATGGATTACTATATAAAGGCCGGAAAGAATAACCCCCAATCCCACGCGCCACGTCGCCCGCTTTTCTGGTCCATCCGATCCGAGAGATCTAACGGCCAAAGAGCGTCCACAGCAACCCCCAGCGCGCGTTAATGTTCATACCGATTTTCTACCAATCAGATCGTGACACATGGCCCAGTCACACCCGGTCGCCCCGGTTCCCAACCGGTCACCACGGCTTTTTTTCAAACAAACCCTTCTCTGATCGACAAAACAACCCGCAGTCCACAACTTTACGCTACGAGGGACCTAACTGTAATTCGCGGAAAATTGAGGGACCTCACTGAAAAACCACCAGCAAATCCCCCCTCCCCCTCGCGCGCGCCGGAGGTCGCCGCCGCCGCCGACGCGCCGCCCCACCGCTCCGCTCCTCCCCCCACAAATCGAAGCACACGGAGATCTTCGCCGCCATCTCCTCCACCTCCTCACCGAGCACCGTGTGCCGGGACGCCGTCCACGCGCCGGAATCATCCTCGGCGTGGTCGATGTCCGCCGCCGCCTTCTTGCTCACCGCCGGCGGCTCCGGTGACCAAATGGTCCGAGCCACCGCCCGTTCTGCTCCCCTCTACCTCCTCTGGCAACTCTGCGTGGCCCCAGGCCCTCGCGCGTGCTCGCCTGCTCGAGCGCGAGCTCGGCAGCGCGGCCGCGTCCGCTGCCGGCGAGTGGCGTCACACGATGACGTCACCACGGGCCCATTGTCAGATTTTTTTTTTTCTTAAACAATTTCGTATTTATTAAAACCCTGACATGTGGGTCCCAAGTGTCAGATATTTCGCAATTACAGAAAAAATGTTGAAATTCGAAAAAAAATCTTCTAATTTATGATTCAAAATAATGCAAATAATATGTCAAAAAATTGCAAATTTACCAAATTTTCAAACTTTTCCACGCAAAAAGTTGCACCAAAATTACATTGTGCACAAAATAATGCAAACAATGTATCAAAATTTTCCAAATTTAACAAATTTGCAGACTTCCCACACAAAAGTTTCAACAAAAAAACCATTGTGCACATTTCAAAATTTACGAAATTTTCAAACTTTACACATGAACTAACAAATGTCCCTTTTGTTGAAGATTTAATTTACGAAAATTTTAAATTTACAAACTTTGCACACGAACTAATAAATGTCCATTTTGTTGAAGATTTGTAGAATTAGTTTTCGAGATAATTTTTCTATTTTCTCCCTGAAAAAAAAATTCAAATTCCAACAGATTTCAAAGTTTTTGATCACAACGGGCAAGGAGAGTTACCGCGCTAAATTTCACAACTGTATTACCCATTGTAAATTCAAAAAAAAAAGATAAAACTCGATCTCCTCCGCGCTAATTTCCTAATGTATTTGATGTATTGTTCTTTTCTAATCAGAGTATCACGTATTGGAGAACGTCAAAAGGTGAAACTGTACTGTAGGTTGGTGTTGGCTGACAATGAAACAACTGGATACTTGGATTGGCAGGTTCAATTCCAATCTTATCTTCTGTCCCTTTCCCTCAATTGCAAAATCTTAATCGGTGTCGTGTGATTCATACAGAAAGCAGGGTATGCACCTGCTCTGCCAGTACATATTTCATTTTTTCTATCTTTGCCTCAAATACAATTGTACAGTTATCGAATTAGCTAAACTAATCATACATAATTTTCCATCGGTATCCTCTTTTTATAATTTTGCTATAATCATTAAATAAATATTTTTATTGTAAAGGTGGTAGTTAATCTTGGATTTGGCATGCATGTATGCGGTTGTGACAATAAATTATGTTCAGTATTAGGAACCACTGACTATTTCTTCCTAAATCTGAATGTACTGCAGGTTCTACCTCACGGCAGTTCATCCTGAAGATCAACGGATTATTTCCCTTAATATTGATAAAACTGCAGCAGCAATCGGCATCTACTATAAAATGGAACCAGTAAACCAATATTAGTGTTTTACAAAAAGGGTTCTCAACAGTGATTTTTTTTAGTTGCATACGTTTTGCCTTTTGAGCTATCTAAAGATATTCATTGTTACAAAATGGATATAAGTCATGTAGTTAATATATGTCTAAGTCAATTTTAGGTAAGATCTATCCATGTAATGTGGAACTTTTGGTACAGGCAACAGTATATTTTTTTTATGGTATACGATAAGAATCCAATATCAAACTTATGCACAAGGCAGCTGAACTGTAGGTCAGTCCTCTACTTTACATTTCACATTTTATTTTGCTAAATGCCATGCATAGTACTCTGCTATGCTTTAGCAGAAGGAATTATTTTACAGGTTTGCTCCGTGTAGTTGTTACTGATCCAGTTGAGGCAAGTTAGCCGGTACATCTTCAGGAAATGGAGAGATTCGGTGAGAGCTATCGCTGATCGAATCAGTTATAGTCTCTTGAAACCCAACAAGTTCACTGTATGTTCTTCGCAAGCTAGCATTTTTCATTTCATATTTTTTCTTTCTTTATCAGTAACATGGAGTTGTTTCTGGAATTAAACATGGTCTCTGCTCGCCGTACTTTTTTGTTTATTTTATTAAAATTAACTATTTGTCCTTCCTTCCTTCTCCATATGCTTCAAATTCGAGGCCCAACAGAAATTTCCATACTAATTCTAGGATTTCTGCACGCTTGCGGATAGTGATACCTCTTGTTTAGACCAGTTATTTCAGTACTGATGTTGATCATTTTCTGTTAAACATTGTCTTCAACTACTCACACAATAAATACCACACTATTGTCCCTCTTTATCTGCTGACAAAGGGAGTTGCTTGATTACCAATTTGGATTAGCTAGGTAAGATATTATTGATCCCATCGTCTTCCAGTAATTGATTGGTTTCATTGGTTCTGTCATGCAGTTGTTGGTAGTTGCATCTCTCTTAAGTTAATCGACTAGATAACAATGGACACTGTCTGCACGAAATATTTTTTGACTGCATGCATAACGTTTTGCTACCTTCCAATTATCCAATCCAAATAGTTATCACAGGAACTGAAATATTTATTTTCCCAGAAAAAAAAATCCAACGTTATTTCTCCATTATAAATTTAATGTGAGTTTTTCGACCTCTTCTACGGTAATAATATCCAGTCGATGATAATTACGCACAACAGACGACTTAACGGGGAGGACGCGGCGTATCGCCGCGCTAAGTTGTCTAGTTAATATATAAAGGCTGGAAAGATTCACAGCGTCTCAGCACATCCACGTCGCAGGCTTTTCTCAGCCGTTCGATCGGCCCGATCCGACGGCCAGGAAACGTCCACGACAGGCCCCAGCGCGCGCAACAGTACACGGCGATTTTCTACCAATCACACGGTGCCACGTCGCTCAGTCACCATCCGGTGGAACCGGTTCCCAGCCGCTCACCCCTCCCCCGCACGAATTTTGGCGCAAAAATTTATAGAGAACCCCCCCCCAAGGACTGACTTGCAATTTCCGGCAACGGCAGGGACTTCCGTGCAAAAGCGTGCCCACAATCCCCCTCCCTCTCTTCTCTCTCACGCGCGATCCCGAGCTCGCCGCCATCGCCGACGCACGCCCCCACCGTTCCGCTCCTCTCCGGACGAATCCAAGCACGTAGGACGCTCCGCCGCCGCGTCCTCTCCATGCTCGCCGAGGATCGCGTCCCGGTGCGCCACACGCGCGCCGGAATCGTCGACGTCGCGCTCGCCGTCCGCCACCGCGGATTTGCTCGCCGCCGGCGACCAAAAGGTCCATCGCGCTGCCCGTCCGGCTCCCCTCCACCTCCTCGCGCGGATCCGCGCGGACCCAGGCCGGCGCGCGCGCAGATGCTCGAGCGCGAGCTCGGCAGCGCGGCCGCGTCCGCCGCCGGTGGACGACGTCACATGCTGACGCCACTGCGGGCCACCTGTCAGCTTTTTTACATTTTCGTAAACGTTTTCCAGAATTAAGAAAAACCTGACGTGTGGGTCCTACCTGTCATAAATTTCACAATTACAACAAAATGATGAAAATTGTAAAATTCATAACTTCTAAACTGTAATTCAGGAAAATGCAAATAATATGTAATTTTTTTTTCAAATTTAACAAATTTTCAAACTTTACACACAAAAGTTGCACCAAAAAACAATGCCCACAAAATCATGCAAATAATATTTCGAAACTTTCCGAGACTACCAAATTTCCATACTTTCCACACAAAAGTTACAACAAAAAACCATTGCACACATTTCAAAATTTAAGAAAATTTAATAAATTTTCAAACTTTCCACACGAACTAATAAGTGCCCATTTTGTTGAAGATTTGTTGGATTAGTTTTCCAGATAATTTTTCTATTTTCTCGCAGGAAAAAAAACAAATTCCAGACGGATTTCAAAATTTTCGATCACAGCGAGCACGATATGCCACCGCGCTAAATTTTTCAACAGTACTGTCCATTTTAAATTAAACAAAAAAACAAACTCCTTCACGATATTAGGTTCTTGACAGATAGGACCATTTTACTTAAACAATTTCAAAAAAATGAGAAACTTTGGGAAACAACGATTCTGAATCTATCCATCAGAAGAAAATATGGATAACATATCAAAACGATCAGACAAATACATGCTATCTATTTATGCTAAAAAACAAACATATTTAATTATTTCAGATTGGTAACTATTTCTATACGATCTAGATGCACTTTCTATAATTATTATGGAATTAAATCCAACAAATATGCATTCCCACTACTTACATACTAAAATTAAATATTAATGGGAAAATATAATCATAGTTCAACATTTCAAATTACTACAAAATTGGAGATACTCCAACATATATAGACATGCTCAGAAGAAAAAAAGTCCACTTAGATCTATATATCTCTGTTGTGGAAATGCAGACTAATTTATCTATGTTATTATATTGTTTCGGGTTTTTTACGGAGAATTAATCAACTTCAGTTTATTCCAAAATGAATTGGTAACAACAAATCAACTTAAGAGTGTAATGGACCAGATACTTTCACATGGCTTCAATATCTTTCAAAGTCGTGTTCTGCTATTGTACAATGCAATTTTGCTTACACTGTCACGCTGAGCTAAGAAGAAGTAAATGTATCAATCAATAACTAAGTAGAGATCAGATAACCATTGCTGCTGAAGTTATCACAAAGCTTCAAATAGCTTTCAAGTTTTACACTGAAGCAATTACACAATGCTGGCTTCTATCCATGATCTAGAAAAATTGGCAACAAAATGCTGCTAAATTTCACGAAGTATAGCCGCTCAGAGAGATCATATCATTTTGCGATCCGGCATTACATACAACTCTAGATGACATATAAGTTATCCAGCAAAATAACTTCGTACTATCTGCAATTATATCGACAAATCCCATCAACATATTTGTTACCACAAAGCTCTCGGCATATAAAACGTGGATGATGGAACATTTTAATTTGGTAGGAAACCTTACCATTCCCGCCTCATTTTTGCAACTGTATTTCCCTACGGTAAATATGTCGTACAGTAAATACGATGTCGATTTCCCAACGTCCTTGACGTGTAAGACAGTATTATTTTAGCTATTTTTTCCCTAATTTCCAACCGTATTTTCCCAATTGTATTTCTCAACTTTTAGTAATTTTGTTACGCTCTTAGAATAGCCTAAAAATATGAACTCCCCACGTTTTTGGATTGAATTTCATAATTTTTTTACCACAACGACAAATATGGAGAGTTTTAGAATTTTAGACAAATTCCTACTTATTTGAAATACGAACATTTCTTAATCAAGTTAAACATGATGTTCACGGCTGCAATTTAACTAAGTTTTCAAATTGTCCCGTAAATGTTAATCTAATTTTTTTCTCCAGATTAAATGTTAATCTAACAAAATTATCACTAGGGGCGCGGCATGTCATCGAACTCTTCTTCCTAACTACTAGACGGCAATTCTACGACACGTCTACCGGTCTTTATGACGGTGGTTAGACTACGTCTATGTCAGTATTTCTTTCCCATTTCCCGCCACATTTTCCAGTTGTAATTCTATACCTTAAATTTGGTGTCGATTACCCGACATCCTCGACGTGCGGCAATTCTACGACACGTCTACCGGCCTTTATGATGGTGGTTAGGCTACGTCTATGTCAGTATTTCTTTCCCATTTCCCGCCACATTTTCCAACTGTATTTCTATACCTTAAATTTGGTGTCGATTACCCGACATCCTCGACGTGCACGACAGTAATATCTATTTTTAGCGCCTTTTTTCTTAATTTTTATCTGCATTTCTCCAACGTTATTTCTTTATTATAAATTCAATGTTAATTACCCAACCTCTTCGACGGTAACTTCTAACTAATGATATTTAACCATAGCAGACGAATCAATGGGAAGGGTGCGGCGTATCTCCGCGCTAGGTTGACTAGTGTTTCTGAGGTAGGGCTTGTATTCTTTACACCCGGCCGGTCTTATGTACGAGGGGACCATTGCCTAGCTGAACTTACGGTGTGTTCTTCCTCATGGATCTTGGCGGCTCCTTTATTTAGACGCGTCATTGCGGCTAGCATCTCCACCGGTGCTCCCAGTAAAGTGTCTGGCAAGTGCTATTGTGAGCGTCGGCACGCGTTGCCGCAGTATTGGGAGCGGTGGACGAACTGGTGATATTTCATTGAAATTTTAATGACATTTAACAAAGTTAAACAAAATTTGATAAACGACATTTAACGAATTTAAACGAAATTTAAACTAAACCCTATATCTAGTGGCGCTTCCGGTGGGGAGCGGAGGAGGCTGGCGCTGTATTAACGCGAGCATCGGCTCGTCTGTCACGGCATTGACGCCGACGACGCGTGTGAGCCACCGCCTTGGGAGCCAATTTGCACCCGCCTGAGGAGCCGGTGCGTCATTAAAACGGACATACTTGCCACAATAAATCCAACTACGTCTTTCAATCGCTGACACGTTGGTCCCGCCCGTCAGATTCCGACGTGGCATGCATTGCTTGTGGTTGCCCACGCGTCCCGTTGCCTCCCTAGGAACATGGGGCGTAGCTGGGTTGCCGGACGTTCTATTGAGCCCGTCCGACAAATTTGTCGCTATTGGGAGGCCCGATGAGGGGTGTTTTATTGCCGACGCGTCCAATAACCTTACTGAAAGCACTATTGGGGGCACAGGTTGAGATACCCTAATAGATACAGCGTGTGAGAACAAGTTGGCAAAAAGGACGGATAAATTATAGCACAAACTTATAAGGCCTGGAGAAACGAAAATGCTAGACTCTTCACAGCAGGTTCACCCCGGTCACATGAGAAATAAAACATTTTAGCATATTTTTAGGATAAAATCATTTTAACAAATTCACAGCAGCACTGCACGTTTGCCAGCCCACCCATGATGCGTAGGCTGGTCTGGACTTCCCGAACAAGAATGGGCCTCTTCCCCAGGATCGTTTGTCAACCACACCACGGCACCACACTGCATGGATCAAACTTCGCTATCTTACAGGAGTATTGTGTTTTCAAAGGCCTGCCAGCCAGCCCACACATCACAATCTCAAACAAATTCTCAGAACAGAGTCACAATCTAAACCAAAAAAAAACTGAGCTGAAGCACACATCGCGAGAGGCCGGAACGGAAGCGGAACGGCGCGGCCGGTACTCCTGCATCCGTTCACCTCCGCAGCAAGCTAGCCGCCATTGTAGCAGATTAAGCTAAAATTGCCTTTCGGCGTTTCTGTTGGCGCTTTCGGGGACCTGGGGGACGAAGTTTTCAGCCGCGCCCCAGGTTTCGGCCCCCAAGCACATAAGAAATTGGGTTTGAAAGTTACTTTTCCCGCTACAAAAAACAACAATTGTTCGACAGTCTCGGCGATCAAAACAGGCACAATTCGGCGATCGAATCAAAACAACCACAGTTTGGCGATCGGTCGAATCAAAATGGCCACATTAGGCGACACATAGATGATCAAATGGTAGATCGAAGGCGCCTCCTCCGCAGAGCTCGGCGATGTTGTGGTCAATGGAGTTGCGTGAGAGCTAGGCGCTAGCGATGGTGTGGTGGAGTTGCGCCCTCGGCTTCCGCGGTGGTAGAGCTCGGTGTGGTGGCCGTAGTGGTAGAGCTTGGTGTGGTGGCCGTAGTGGTAGAGCTTGGTGTGGTGTCCGTAGTGGTAGAGCTCGGCGGTGTAGGAGTGTCCATAGTGGTAAAGCTCAGCAGTGTAGGAGTGGCCGTAGTGCCGGAGTTCGGCCCGTTCGTCGCTGGTGCTCGCATCTGGTTCAAGATCACACGGCGCTCCGCCATGAACCACGCCTTCACCTCGTCTTCCTTCTCCCAGTCAGTGTTGGTAATGCCCGGCGGCCTCTTCATCAGCAGCCTCGGCTTCCTCTGCTTCCGGCGTCGGGACAGCGGCACTTCGAGGGCCTGTGAACTTCTTCGGCGGCATGGGCACCGGATCTGGGGCGGCCGAGTGAAGAAAATGACGGGAGCTGCGGGCGGGAGGGGGGAGTATGTGGGGAAAAGGAGGGAAAAGGAAAAAATGGAGGGAAACACGCCTTGTCTCCCCGACAGAGCTGGCCCACGTCGCCTTTTCGCTTCCGCCGGCGCCCCCAAGCGCGCCGTAGCGCGCTGGGTTCGGCTTGGGTGCGCAGGATGAAGTCTTGGGGGCCGAGTGGGAAATTCTTAGCGCCGGCAGAAAAAAAGGTGTCCTGGGGGGCCTCTGGGGACGCTCTCAAGTGGCGCTAGCCTTTTTTTTTAGCAAAGTGAAGCATCTCACATTTGCGTGTAGCACGGCGTAAGAAAAGTTGGAGTGGGCCTAGCTAAGTGAGGCTACGCTATGAAGTATCCATGGTTCACAAAATTAGACTCTAGACCGGAACCGGAGGTCATCCTCCTTTTAAAAGAAAAAATACACTCTTTCAATGGAATATACAAAGAAAATAGAATAATAATGAGAAGAGTATATTTTTTTTTTGACGCCAAAAACAGTAGGGGAAAACCTGCATTATTTTCATTTATAAAAAAAAATTACACAGATACATCCGAGTTTGGCGTCAAAAAATTCACAAGGTGTCAACCCATTGTGACATCCCTTCCTTAAGAATAGGTTTGGCTTTGTGCCTGGCTAAAGTAAAGTTTTCTAAAAAGAATCTCTTACATTCCTGCTGTGAAATTGGCTCATTTTCAAAAATGGCCTTATTCCTATGGTTCCAGATTGCCCAACATCCAATAATGAGAATTTCCTTGAAGCAAGCAGTTCGGTATCTTGTTCTGCCATCAATAAGAAGATCAAAGAGAGCCAGATCATTGTTCCATATTATTTTCAATAGGACTACCGGAGGATATTGTTCAAATGGGGACGAGAAGGGTTCAAACACAATTGTACAATGCGAGAAGAATGGCTCATGGTTGTCCACACCGCCGAGCAGCCCAAAAATACCGCTCGAACCGAACCATGCGGGACTCCAAAACCAAGGATGGATGTTGTGACACGCGTATATGACTTATCTTTTCTGAAAAGGAATCCTCTCCATCGATTTACATGCACAACCGAAAACTATATCCGTTAGCAAAGGAGGCGTACAAATTTTTTAAATTCTATTTTGATCAAGAATTATTTACATAACTTATACCTTTGGATCCATGTGAGTAAATCGTGAAGGACTCATGAAGTTCATGAAGGTAAAGGAAAATAATAGTAGAGTGGATTAGCATTCACCCCAAAGGGCTGGAATATCATGGCAGCTGAGAAAATAACGGAATAGACTACTTGAAGGGCAAGGCTGAAGCAACTGTTTTTCTTTCAAAATGATCTTAAACACCGTATCTATATGAGGCACATTGCAAAAACAAGCTCATTCGTAGCAATCGAAAGAAGATGGTGAGGCACATGGGCATGAAGATTGCTAGTTGTTCCGAGCATAATTAATATCACACCACCGAGTGAATGGAAGTCCAAACAGTCATTTTGGGATGATGATGAAGCCACCTCTTCACGCGTTCCGGACGCCAAGTGGTTCTCGTGCCCTAAAACCCACTATTTCGTGTCCGGAGATGCTGAATTTGACCCTCATTAGATGTATGCTTCTCGAAGTCATCCTAAATTACACTGTAATCTTCATATCGACACAAAACATTGTGAAAAAAATAGAGCTTGTTCACTAAGCATATTTGAGTTATCACTGGTTGTGTTGTAGTATTCACCGGTCATAACACCGATCAGACACCATTTGAAGGGGAAAATCCAATCAAGGATTGAGCCTAAGGGCATCTCTAACCGATCCCCTAAATTTTAGAGGAGTAAACTGACTCCTAAAACTTAGAGGAGTAAAAATACTCCTCTAAACACAAGCGGCGCAGAACCGATCCCCAATACTTAGAGGAGTAAAACTCCAATTCAACGGAATTTGACTCACACATTTTGTCGAACACTTGCGATACATCTTTGAACTGAGCTATGCATATCAGTACATATAGCAAAATTGACGACTCGGCCGAATCGATTTAGCCAAATCCTGTGCTAGCAGTAATGTACAGTACAAGCTGAAGATGCCTCGGCAAAGAGCTGGACATTACCTGAAAATCAACGGTGATTCAGTCGATCGAGTTGTGCCAGCTGATGACCGGTTGCAGCACAGCGGCGCCGACCAGCGCGCATGAGCATGACGGGGCCTTGCGCCGGCGCTGCGAATCCTTGCAGCACGGGTCGATCCCCACTTGGCGAGCTCGCCCAGATAGTCGATTCCGCCGCCGCCCGTCCTGCTCCGGCCCAGGCAGCGTCGTCTTCGAGTTCTCGGTAATCCCACACACCTATCAGGCTTCTCCTTGGTCTCTCTCCCCTTCTCCTCCGATTTGCCTATTTCTGAAAAATTCCCTACAGCGAGAACCGCCGAAGGAAAGTCGCCGCCGCCCGTTGATGGTGTCCTCGCCATGGTTGTTCCCAAGCTGAGCCGAGCGCAGGAATTGAACGCCCGCGTCGTCTACTTCATCCTCGCCAAGAACTAGAGGCCGGAGCTGTAGGAGTTCGTCGAGTTCGTCCCATCATCCATTACGGCACCGGTCCTGGCCCTCCTCCTCCCTTCTGGTGGCGGGCGCGGCAGGGGGGATGCAGCAGCTTCCCATCGCAGACAGGAGCGGAGGTGGCGGTGCGCACCCAAGCGAAGCCATGGAGAACCGAGCTGCTCCATTTTGCGATTAATCGAGGCCGATTTGCAACAAACCGGGGCGGCGCCCCGCGAAATCTCCATCTCCTAGTCGATTTCCGCGACGGCGAGATGCGCCGAGCGACGGCGAGGTGGCCTAGAGGGCGGCGCAGGGACCGGGATTGGGGCGGCGCGGTCTGGCGGTCACCGGCGGCAACGCCGGCGGAAATGGTTGCTGCGGGGAGGAGGGCCGGAGTTTTTCTCTAACTTGGCCCTCGACTCCTATATTTACTCATCGGTGGCCAAGTTTACTCCTCCGATGAGTAAAATTTTACTCCTCTAACCGTTTTGGGGATCGGTTAGATGCCGCACCTCCCTATTTTTACTCCTCTAACCGATTTTAGGGGATCGGTTAGAGATGCCCTAAGATCCATAAGATAATATAGCAGAGAAGATACAAGCAGTTTTTTTTTTTTTTTTTTTTTTTTTTTTTTTGACACATCCAAACCTCCGTATATTCAGCCGTCCACATACACCGTACACAGACATAAAACAAAGAAAATACAGTACGAAGGGGAGAAGGATCCAGAAGCTTCGAACACTTCACCACCACCGTCGCCGGAGACGAGGGAGACCAGCCGCCGTCTTGCCGCTGCCAGGGAAGACTTTGCCCTATAAGAGACGCCGCCGTGTCCGTCCGCCGCACCGCGGCGGAGCTGTTGTCGATGAACGACCCGGGCGAGCGCCCCCCGCGCCCCTCCGATCCACCTTGCCTCAGCCGCCGTCGTCGCCGTTGCCGGAGGAAGAAGAAGAGTTCGACGAGCCCACGGATCCATCCGCGGCCCCAGCCACCAGATCCGTCGCCTCGGATCCAGCCTGGGGTCGGGGAAGACGCGCACGGCGCTCTTTCATCACATTCACATCACATAATCGGAGCAGTGAAGCACTAAGTTAAGCCGTGTCGTCGTACAACGACGCAAGATCCAATGATCAACAGAACCTTTCAGGCATTTGCTTGTGGGCTGCATTGCATTAGTGGGACGCATTTGATGGGGGTTGACTTGGTGGTCTCGGATGTCATTGGCTCCATGCTGCTAGCTGCTGTTGTACTAGACGCTCTGATGTCAACTCTTGTTCATTGGCTCAACCAATTTCAGTAGAGGTACTGCAGAACGTCTTTTTTTTTAACCGAGACTTCCATGGCAATTCGTTTGTCATAATGTTCTTTTAAATCGACTCTCCACGCTTTTTTTTTTTTGCTTTCGTTGACTTTTTTTAATAAGCCACTGATCGTTCTGTACACCTTTTATTAGTCTGTTTCGTTCACAGACCAGTACGAAATAAATAAAATTACTGGCTACTCGTCACAGCTTGTCACTTTTCTGCAACACCGAAAATCCCAGTGACCCTTTTAATTACGACGTACTACTACCAACCCGTACAGTACCCGCGTGACAGGCTTTGCACCGAGGAGATGAACATAAGATTGCCTGACAGAGGATGTATACACCAATGGTGTCTAGTTTTACTGACAAAACAAGATGGTCAAGCAGATCAGTACACTGACTGCACGGTTGCCACTCTCTGCGACAAGCAGTACAGCGTACTAGTACTTGCGTTTTCCTTAGGAATTGATTTAACCGTCGAGATACGTCGGGTATAATACGAGCTAGAATCTGATCCGTGGAGGCATAGTACTAGTATGGTACTTGGCCGAATAGTACGCTTATGGGATTCTTTCAATTTGTGGTTGATCTTCTTTCAAGTTGTGGCTTCAAGTCAGGATCTTGCTCTCATGATGACAATTGACAAGTTTGGGGAAGATCCTCGAGATTAAACAACAATAAGTGTTCTAATTTAGAGCGATAATGAGCATAAGTTTGGGGCAAATCCTTGTTCTCATGATACAAGTGGTCCTCGATCTCATGGTGACCACAAGACAATTTGTGATTACGCTCCTCTTGCAAAAACAGCCCGCACGTGACGACAAATACCAAGGCGCCCCTGGACTTACGTGATCATGGCCGCCAATATGTTTTGAGACACTGATTTTAGTTTGTGTGTTGTGTATTTTAATGGCTTGGCTACTTTTCAAAATTACCAGGGAATAATTTACACAACTTCACTCGCAGAAACACAGCAACCAGTGAATTGCATATCCGAAATACAAAAAACCATCCAATCCACGTGGGATGAGTAATTAACGGCTGGGATTCACCCTAGAAATAAGTATTTTGCGTTGAATTGTAAACAAAGACTCTTGTATTTTTTATTATGAAAGTCGCTACATGCAGCAAGGATGAGCCACCAATGCAAAATCAAAAGTTCCTCTCCTCTACTTTGACTTCGAATTTCAAACTTAGGGCATCTACATGCAGTAATTGTTGAAGGAAGCCAAACCAAGGGCAGACACACACAGAAAATTTCGGTGGGGGTTTTAGATAACTGGGGCACTTCTATTAAGAATTTAAATTTTAAAACATTTTCCTTTGCGAACAAATTACACTGAGATTTAACAAATTGAGTGGGGTTCACCACCCCTACTCTGTTATGCCTATGTCCGCTCTTGAATCATCTGTTACAAATTAATCGATAAAGAGGAATATATTAATATCGTGAAAATATCAAGTTCACTCGGACTCTCCAACAACTCAATATCGCGAGCAATTCGAAACATCGAGGATGCAAACAGTTAGAGACTCATGTAGGCCTTGCTTAATGTTTATCACTTCGTCACCCTCTGTCAAATACCCTCGGTTCTAGCTGGTTCACTCCCTTACCTCCTCCACCAGTCGATCCTAAAATGGTAGATTGCACCGCTGGTAATGGACGGTGTCGTGTAAGTTAGAATCAACCTACTCGATCCATTTAAGTGAGCGAGCTTAGAGCTTCTTGAGAAGGTGGCTAGAGAATCAACTATGTCGACTAGAGGCAGGGGCCGACCTATCGTACCTCTAGCCTGGGCGGCCACCTTCTCGACGGTGCAAAGTTTGCATTTTATGATTTTCCGTAGCGAGTTCGTCCAAAAATTTGGCATGTTTAGCTCGCTTGCCCGGGCTTCCGAAAGTTTCTAAATCTGCCACAGACTAGAGGGGGTGAATAGGCGACTGTAATATTTTACTTCTATTTGATTTTAGAGAAATGAGAAATTAAAATATCACTACAATGAAACTACATGTCACAATAGTATTTTTTTCAAAGAGTTATTATAGCAACAATAGACAGATAAGTTAATCAAGATAACTAAGAAAGATAATAACAAGGAAAGAGTTAATAAAGTGGCATGGCCAAAATGATGCATCCCAAAATTTAAGTCCCTCCTGGTGGGGTGGGATATCCTCATCCTTTCCTCAGTTGACTGATTTCGACCACTTTGACCTTGGTTTTGTCCTAATCGGTGACACATCAACTATTTCGCTCTCCTCTGTGCGCGCCAACTATTTCGCCTCATCATTTCCACAGCTCAACTAACTGGTTCCGCCCAAGCCATCGGCCAATTTGATCTCATATTTTAATAGATTGGAAAATGAATTATTTCTGGTCTAATGAAACCTTTACATTTTCTATCTGTGGAGTTAAATTTTGAACCCTAAACTGTGAACTTCAAACTTAACTAGCAATTTTTATCTCAAAATGTATGCTAATTTCAATAAAAAATACACAATAATAACTGGCCTTTTACTACATTTTAATTTTTTGTGTGTTTGAATTTTGAGCTAAGAATTTTAATTTAGCTAAAATTTGAACATATTTTAAAATAATTAGTAGATAAAAAGTAATAGAAAATTATCAAGAATTTATTTTAGTTTTTTGGGTTCAAAATACAAACATAAAAAATAGTAAGCCAAAAAAATTCATTTTCCAATATGTTAAAATGAGAGCTCAGATTAACAGTTTGAGAACAACACACTGACTAAGTTTCAAAACTGAATATAGATAGGAGCTGATGTGGCTGGTAGGATAGAAAAAATAGGATAGGCGAAATCCATTCATGAAGACAAAATCCAGGTCAGAGTGACCTAACCTGGTCATTTGAAGGAGGAAAGGGTGTTTCGAACCAGAGTTGCAATTTGAATCCTATGACAAGTTTGGGTTAGGGGTTAAAGTGGAGTTGTCTCTCGAGGATTTGCAAGCAACCCTTCACGCTTTGCCTATTTTGTATCTTTGCTGAGAACCTCGGGATAGTTTTCAATTGGACTACACGGATTGTTTGTGTGTCGCGTGCCCGTGCGTACTATATGTCCGCACGGATTCACGGTAGAGTTGTGACAGATGATAAATAAGTTAATAATGTCGAGATCGGTAGCCCCACAATTAGTTTGTCATTCCATTTTTCTAAAATCGTTATTTTCGCGATTTATTATTTTTTGTGACTTCTATAATTTTCAGATGGTCATGAGCGCCCTCAGTGTTTGTGCACACATCAGAGTAATAGAGCTCTTATTTCAAATAAAAAACTACTGCTTACTCTTCACAACTTATCCGATTTGTGCAACACAAGAATAACCCCACGTGTACGAAGTACCACCGTGTACACTACAGTTAGGAGTTAGGACATGCTTTGCACCATGGAGAGGAAAGTGAGATTGTCGGACGGATGATACATCAATGGTTTCTAGGTTTACTGACAAAACATGGTCAAGCAGCTCAGTACACTGACAAACTCCACAACTGCCACTCTCTGTGACAAGCAGTACAACTGTAAATTGTACTACTTGCGTTCTTCAGGGACTGATTTAACCATGACGATATGTCGGGTTGAGTGCTACATAGTACTTAACCGTATATTACGCCGCCGAGATTGTTTCCATTTACATGTATGATCATTCTTTCAAGTTACGGGTTTAAGTCAAGATCTTGCTCTTATGGTAATTTTAAACAGCAATAAGTGTTTCAAATTTGGAGGAACTGAAATACAAGTGGCCCTCGTGTGGTTACCACAAGCAAATCTGCAATTACTGCAAGTATTTCCTTTTGAGGCAACGCAACTACCGCAAAAAAAAATCTTCTTCTGATACCATGGACCTACGGCAGATTGTTATAACAAAAATTATGACGGATTCACACTAAATACCAGCACTCTTTCTTTTCCGACAAAATGTGGATTTTTTTAGATTAAAATGGAGCATCAAGGGGATACAAGAACAATGAGCACACGCAACCTCTACATAGTTAAAATGCACACAACTAACACCAATGCAAACACACACAAAACACGCCGACAAGTGGCAAATTAAAGTCCTAAGACCAAAATGCCTAGGCGACGGGAAAAGAACTAAAAATCCAAACCGATCAATGACCTATCCACACCAACCATCTCATGACCATTAACAAAAAACATCCATGAAACAATAGGGACGACACGATTTTTCAACATTAACGCCTCCAGAAAGGAAGGGACACTCAGGCCCCACCGCCACTGGATCCTACCACACAAGGCCATATTCTATGTTTTCACCCCGAAGAATCAGTCAGAGCATATCAAAACAATGCCTTTAACAAAATGATGATGATAAAAAAACATCATAATCACACAATGACCCTATCCACACCAAACATCCCATGTCACAATAGGGGACGACACGATTTTTCAACATTAACGCCTCCAGAAAGGAAGGGACGCTCAAGCGCCACCGCCACCGGATCCAACCACACAAGGCCATATTCTATGTTTTCACCCCAAAGAATCAGTCGGAGCATATCAAAACAATGCCTTTAAACAAGTGACGATGATAAAAACATCGTCATTTTCACGTATTATAACCAAGTCGGGTTAGATTACCCAAAGCTCAAGACCGGGTGTCTGAGTAGCACCACCATTGAAATCACTTGGGTGTTGTCGCCACAACTTTTCCGCAATCCCGACAGCTACATGCGATGTGCGACCATTGGGATTTCGACTAGCCTCATTTATCGATTTAGCTTTGAACCTGAATTTCAAACTTTGAACAATTTTTGCTTAAAATGTATGGTTGGTCCCCTTGTCGTGTTCCCTCATCGATCCACCCTCCCTCCCTCGCCATCCATCCGTGCGAGTGGGAACAGGTGCATCCATGCGCACGTACGTGCTTCCGGTCACACGAGCGCAACAATGTCAGTATGCACGTCGACCGTAGGTATATACCACCACCCACATACGGCAGAACGCACCCGGGAGCGTGCGCGCCATCTGGGCGAAAAGCGGAGCAGACCACTCGTCGTCGCCCGCTAGCGCTAAACCCTTTCCTCTCCACTGGCATGGCGCGAACCCCAAGCGCGCGCACCCGTCCAAAGTCCAACCCACGCGGCCACGCGCCACCTCAACTTCCCATCCATCTCTCCCTCGTCTCCAACTGCAGATTTGCCTCCATTTTCGCCGCGCGCTTGGGGCGGAACTCAGGCAAGGAAGGAGGAATCATTTTCTGTTCCGCCCCGCCGCCCGCCCGCAAGGAACGAGATCCTCTAACCTAGAGCAAACAACTGCAGAGGGACGTCCTTCGCCGTGGTCCGCTCGTTGCACATCGGACGACGTTCGATTAACTAACTGCATGTTACCTATTTTGCTCGTGGAAAGAGACTGACCGGCCCGTGCGGCCAAGTCTGAACCCAGCCCTTGTAAAAAAAAAAACTGAACCCGACCATCATTAGAAGATTAGGGGAAAAGGGTGCGAGGACACGGAAAATATTGAGACTAATATTATTGAAAGAAGATTTATAAAATAGAATAAGCAAAGAAGAAACGAGCATCCGTATAATGTCCCACAAAAATCTGATTGTTCATAGTGTTCGAATAAATGTTCACGAATAAAAAATGGTACAGATAGAGCATCTCTATACCGAATAAATTCAAACCGCAAAACTATTATCGGATACCCCCGAAAAATGTTCACGCATAGAGCAGATACTTGGAGTTGCGCCGGATTTCGCGCAGGAAAAGGCGTTGGCCGCGCCCCTACTTCTCCCATCGCCACACGAGTGGCGTGCTCGGCGTCCCGACGAGGGCCGCGCGCGATAGTGGATAAACACGGAAGTTGATTCCCGTGTGCAATTGAGGGGTCTTAATTACCCGATATGTACAACTGTCAGCTCGACGTCGTCGGTGATGGCTGCGAGCTCCTCGACATCATCGACGCCGGTAGATTAATTGTCGAGGGAAGAATCGTCGTCAGAGGAGGATTAGTCCTCGTTGGTGGAGGCGGACTACTCTGATTTTTTAATAATATTTTTAAAAAAGATTATTTCGGAAGTAGCATCCGTTTTGAGTCCATTTCAAAAGTAGCGCGGCAGCGGCACTGCCGAAAGGGTGTGTTTCGGCTGCGCCGTTGCCGAAAGGGTGTTGTCGTTTTCGGCAACGGCGCAGCCGAAACAAGTGCTTTCGGCAATAGTGCTATCGATGGTGCGCTACTTCTGAAATTAACTCAAAACGGATGCTACTTTTGAAATAATTTTTAAAAAATATATTATATGGAAAGCACTTGTTTAATAGGAGATTATACGGAATTTTCTTTTCCTCTTTGCTTATTCTCCTTTATAAATCGTCTTTCAATAAATATTAGTCCCAATATTTTCCGTGTCCCAACGATGCCAGGTTTTTTTTTTTTTTGACAAGGGCCGGTTTCAGACTTGGCCGCACGGGCCGGTTAATCTGTTTCCATCGGCAAAATAGGTAACAGGCCAACGTCCTCCGATGTGCAACGAGTGGACCACAGCGAAGGACGTCCCTCTGCAGTTGTTTGCTCTACGTTATAGAGGATCTCGTTCCCCTTTTCCTCCGCCCTGCTCCCACTAGAATCTCTGTTCTTCCCTTTTTCTTTCCTTTTTCCCCGCGCATGCACGACCACGGGGTCGCCTGATTCTGATCCACGGCCGCCGCCCCAATGGGGGACTTCGCTCCCGCCACGCCCACCTCCACCCTCATCTGCCTCGAGGACGGCCACGACCTCTTCCTCGACGCCGACGACGATAGCCCGTCCGGCGACGGCGACGCGGGTTTGTTACACCTCGCCGCCGATGACCACCTCCTGCTCCTCGACCGGGACGACGACGAGTACGTCGCGCTCATGCTCTCCAAGGAGAGCTCCGGCGGCGGCGGCGCCCTGGTCGAGGAGATGGACGGGTGGACCAAGGCCGCGCGCGCCGTGTGCGTCGACTGGATCCTCAAGGTGCTTCGCGCGTTCGTCTTTTCCCCCAAACAGAATCTGCTGGATCTTTCCCTTTTTCTTAAATGTTTTCTTTGCAATGTTGGCAGACGAATGCGAGGTTCCGTTTCAGCGGGAAGACGGCGTACGTGGCGGTGACGTACCTCGATCGGTTCCTGGAGCAGCGGCGAGTCGAAGTACGCAATAATCACGTCCCTGCGCGCCGCCATTGCATTCCTCTGTTCTGCTCTGCTCTGTTCTGTTCCGTCGTCGAGTGTTCGATGTAATGCCTACTGACTTCCGCATTGCCGTTTTTGGGGGTTCAGAGGGGGCGGGAGTGGGCCCTGCAGCTCCTCGCGGTGGCGTGCCTCTCGCTGGCGGCCAAGCTGGAGGAGCACCGGGTGCCGCGGCTGCCGGAGTTCCGGCCGGACGACTACGACTTCGACTGCGCGTCCATCCAGCGCATGGAGCTCTACGTCCTCACCACGCTCAACTGGCAGATGATCGCCGGCACCCCGTTCCCGTACCTCGGCTGCTTCGCGGCCAAGTTCCGGCACGACGAGCGCAAGGCGATCGTCCTGCGCGCCGTCAAGTGCATCTTCGCCTCGATCAAAGGTCGGCCATTCATTCCCTCCCCTGCTCCTGTTCCATCGAATCCGATTTTGTTTAGTAAAGCTCACATCTTTTCCTCGTGTCGATCTTTCTTATCTGCAGCGATGAGCTCAGTGGAGTACCAGCCGTCCACCATTGCTCTGGCATCGATCCTCGTCGCACGCGGCGACAAGGACGGGACACCAACATTTCCCAATCTAGACGAGGAGCTGAAGGCGATCTTGGGCTCATCATGGCAGCAATTACACACCGTAAGCACTCCCGTTCTGCCGATGCTGCCGCCATAATAATGATAATCCCTTTTGGAAATCTGTTGGTGGAAAGGGCAATGATGAGTAAATGCTTGCGTTCTTGTGGCGCAGGGGCATGTGTATTCCTGCTACAGCGTGATGATACAAGAGGAGGATGGCAGGTCCATGCGGCAGCACTCGAGCAGGGAGCTGGCTTCCTCCGGCGTCTCCGTTGCCCACATTGGGAGCTCGGACGCCTCCATGGGCGCCAGCGATAATAATGCCACCACCACCTCGGCGGCGGCAGCAGCAGCAATCACGGACGGCAATAAGAGGAGAAGGTTGCATTCACCGCAGCGCCAGTAGGAGGAGCTGGATGTAGTTGGTTGGAGTCCAGCTCGCACTCCTCTAGCTAGCTCTAGCTGATTTCTTTCACCCCCAACCTGTTTTTTCTGTAGTTTCAGCAGTGTTTTTCTTTTGTCAGGGGAGGGTGGCTAAATAAGGGTTGAGAATTTGATTCTTCTGATTGTGCAATTATTACAACTGATTGGTAAGTTAGGATTGGAAAGATTTTGGTTTTCATGAGAACTTTCTTTCCCTGGCTTAAAAAGGCAGTGTAAAGAGGAGAGAGATAGTGAGAGTGAGAAAGGCTCGGTTGTACTGCAAAGAGCTTCTCGCTCAAAGCGAGATGAAAAGAGAGCAAAGCCTAGGTATGAGTGGGGAGCCCATTTTTTTCCTTGTTTGTGTGTGTGTGAATACTGTGCCAGCTAGCTGGGCCTATCCTCTTTTGGCTAATGGCCTGTCACTCCACCAGTGACAAAATAATACTTAACCAATCTTCATATGATTATGGCCTGCTTCCTCACTGTTGAGTCATGCCATTTTGGCGCCCATTACCATGTTCTTCAGATGCTGAAACAAACTGTACTATCCTGTTTCAGTAAACACGCGAGCACGATTGGATTCCTCTTGGGTCCTGCCTGCGAGACCCGTGTGCAATGGGTAGTTGGGAGTTTGTTTTACTGTTATATTTGTGGGTGAAAGAAACTGTGCTCGCCATTCTCAGGCTGCCTTCGTGCCCTGTCACCACATCACCATCCTGGCACTGCTATTTGCAACAATGGTTTGCTGTTCTTGGGGTGACTGCCACTGCTTTCCTTCTCTGAACCCACTGTGTTTGTGTATCATACAATGCAAGGTTAAATTCTCAAAAACGAAACAAAAAGGACAGACCCTCTCTTCCAGCTGCTGAGGTAATTCGGATCTGTTGCAGCATGTGAGGAGGAGTGCATCGTTTGTCTGTGCTCTGTTCCTCTTCTCTCTTTTCCACTGCCTTCAAGAAGGGGGACTGTGTAGCGTGTGTTCCTGTGAAAATTTTCAAGTACAGGAGCTGTGTGTGTCAGTATCTTGACCAAAGAAACCACTCCCCTTGCATGATCAGATGGATCTCCATTTCTTTTAGAGCATCTCCGTGGGCACCCCCAAAAAATGTCCGATCCGGCACCCCTAAAAATGTCCGATTTGGGGGGTGCTGGATGTCCGGCACAATGGGGGGTGGGTGCTGCCCGCAGCGGCACCCCTAGAATGGCCGCCCCGATCCATTTTTGATTATTTTCACATTTGCAACAAAATACGCTATGCCGATAACAAATCCGGCTACCAAATTGTAGATAATCATAGTCTGGCCATACCACAATAGGCAGCAAATAAAGTCTTGGCCATCAACAGGCCCGCCACCAAAATGACACCAACATCAGAACACCTCGGCGGAAATGCATAGAAATCATTCTTCGGCCGGCTTGGCCCTTACTTAACTCTTCATTCTGGTGCACTCTCTTTTCTTGGTAAAGTAAAGCCTTTTGATTGGATCTCATGTTGCTAACGTTGATGGACATGATCTTGCACTACTCGTCCCTTTTATTGACCTCCATATCCTCTTGAATCTCCTAAATTTTTTGGTCTGTCATGCCAAAGTAGGTTTCCCACCTTCGTTGGTTCTCTTCGTGCATCTTCACTTCGCGAGTCAAGCACGATGGGACATCCTTCATGTACTTGACAATCCAATCTTGGATGGAGAGGTGAGAATGACGCCTTTGCTTTCTTGTTCCCAATTGGTCGTTCCGGGTCGGCTCGAGGTTTCCTCTCTTCATCTAGACAACCACCCTCCTCCGTTCGGCCGTACAAAGTGAGTCGAAGTGCTTTCCACTTTTGAAATTCTAGAATCTTTGTCCAAAATGCATCAAATTGAAGGACTTTTTCTTGTATATTTTCATGTACATCGCCAGAGTATTTTTCAACTAGATAATAGGGCACATGTCAAATATATAGGAACTTGAGATCATGGAAAATTATAGAAATTTCATGAGCATGGCAAGTAAATAGGAGTTTGTAGCATCTTACTTTCTCGGCATTGGTCTTGCCACTCTCATTTCTCGTCATTATTTGATCATGGCACCCTTAAAACTTTGTGCAATGCCCTTGTATGACGGCCCATCGGTGTTCAATTGCACTCTCGTTGTGATCAATGTACAATTGGCCGTGTGACGGATATCCTTCATTTCCTTGAAATCCTTGTTGATCCTACTCCAATATGATCAACGAGTTTGTTGTGCGCCAGTAATGGGGTCTTAGCTTATTGACATCCAAGCGTCACACAACAACTCATCCTCGGTGGCGATCCACGATCAGTTCCGAGCCACCCTGTAACAGCCCAAAGTTCAAAACAAAACAAAAACGAATAAATTTTTCCACTTTTGTGTTGCATTGCATCATGGCATTCATTTAAATTGCTTAAGTTGAATAAAGCCACACATGGAAAGTTAAAACAAAGGAAGCAAAACTTCCCAAACCTCCAAACTAAATTACATTTGTCACTTTGGCAAAACAAATTATTCTTGAATTTCCAAATTGTCCAGGAAGTGCCAAGAATACATCTTATAAAGATTTGTCAAAAACAAATTCTTGCCAAGCAAGGAAATAAATTTGAGACTTCAAAATGGGTTCAATTCAATTCTATTTTTGAAACCAAGTAAGCTTTCCAAAAATTCAAATTAAAATCATGGGGAGCGTCAATATTATGGTGAGAGTCTCCATGAATATTTTCAATAGTTTTGGAGATGCTTAAATACTCCAAATAAATATATTTTGGAAATTGTCAAAAATAACTTTATTTAAAACCTGTGAACAAAAGTGGTACCAAATATTTTATTTGGAGGAACCAAAATTCCTGGAGCATCTACAGGTTACTGGGAGCCTCCCCAAATTTTGGAATATTAGTATTACATGTGTTGGTGCCTAAATTTAAATCAGGGAATTGCTGCTGGATCTAAAAGAAAGGAGAGAAGGACCAATCCGTGGTGGAAACAGTTGATCCAGGGGGGTTTTCGCAAGACTACCATCTTCCCTGTAGCGACCGCGAGCTGCACGCACCGCACCATCGTCTCGACGCGCCGACCCCGCGCCCAGGCACCCCGCGCCCACCTGCCGCGCCATGAGGAGAAGAGGAGGTCCCCACGCCGCGCTGCTCCCCATTCCACGCTCACCTGCTCCCCTTTTCTCTTCTTCATCGAGCTCCCGCGAGCCGCCATGGCCGCCGCCACCCTCGAGCTCGTCGCCGCGGTTTGAGGATTCCCCGAGCGAATCGAAGCCGGCCATCGACTCCGCCGCGTCGCGAGCTCCGTCCACGCCAAAGGAATCGACGCGGGACGCCAAAAATCGCCGCCGCCGACCCTGTTTCCCCGCGCAGCCGTCCGAGCTCCGCCGCCGCTCCGCCGGTCGATTTCGCCGCCGTCCGTCCACCTCCGGCGTCGCCGTTGCTTCGCACGGGTTCCTGGTGAGCTGCCCGTCCCGTTGGACCTCCCCATCTTCCCTCCCCCTGCTCTGTGCCTCGCCGTCGTGCGAGATGGACCACGGCCAGCCGCCGTGACCGCGCCGGTGTCGTGCACGGGCACGTCGCCGCACGGCCTCGTGGTCACCCACCCACATGCACACGAGCACGCACCGTCGCCCCGTGGACCTCTCCATGCTCTCCTCCTAGCGCTCCCCGCGCTCTGCATCCTCGCCGTATCCACCGTCGCCGTTTTTCCCTCTGTGCACGCCCGGCCGTGGAGACGGCCTAGCCGGGCTGCAAACCGGGCGCCTCTGGCCCATAGCCGGTCCAGGAGCCGGCCCAGACCGGGCTGTGTGCCGGTGGGCTCTGGAGCCAGGCCGGCTGGCAGGCCGGCCCAACCGGGCCACAGGCCGGCCACACTGTTTTTTCCCTGTTTATTTCTTTTTCATTTCTCCCTCGTTGCACACACTTCCGCTTCCCCCTCCCGCATGTAGGGACATCGAACCCCGATGAGTTACGTGTCCCATCCCTCTCTCTCGAGTTCGAGTGATTAAGTTTTGTTGTTGTTGAAAACAATTTAATTAAAAGAATAAACTTAAAAAGGGTAATTATAAAAATCATAACTCTTTATCGGGACCTCAGAAAATTGTGTCGATATACCAAAATGTTCGGAAAAGCATGAACTGTCCAAAATCATCGTCATCATGCATCATTGATCCCAATTACAATAATGTGTTCTAGTAGTATTCAAAATCACTAAGTTTAAATATGGGGTTCATTCCAAATAATACCATAAATATAATGGGGACCCCATTTAACTTGTTGATCATGATCAATGCTTTTAGGGTGCATTTAAAATGTCATATCATCATTCTTGTATGCATTGCACAATTGCCATGTGTTGATTGTTGTTCTTGCTTTCCGGTGTTGTTTGCTCTCCGGTAGATCGCGAGTTCGGAGTTGATCAACATTACTCCGACGAGCAGTTTGACTCCTCCGCTCAACAAGGCAAGCGTAATCCCCCCTCTGAGCATGTCTTATCCTATTTTCTGCAAATATTTTCTCCACTATAATATTGCATGCGGTTCTAAATGTCTTTTTGCTTGGATTAGAGTATCCTATAGAATGCATTAAGATTCCGATGCCAATGCCTGTTTTCCCCTCCTATTACCATAGGTTTGCATTGTTGGCCTGATATAATTACTATGCTATGCAAATGCTTAGCCATGCTTAGTTAAATGCCTAGTGGTACTATGGTGGTACATGCTGGAAACAGGTGTTGACTTGTGACAGCGATGTGATGGTGGAGAATTGTGGAGACAGGTAATTAAATGCTTAAAGGTGGGGATGAGAGGCCACTTTGGTATGGTGGTGCTTTGTCTCACTCTCGCCGCCTAGGTGCGAGTTCTTTACCTCTTGAACCAAGAATGAGCGCGCTTCCTTTCGGTGGGGTATATGGAGCCCTCGTCGACCGACTAACTTGGGCGGGACTAGCCAGGGTCCTCTAGTTTGAGCTTCCATTTGCGCGTGCGTGAAGACGGTGGCCAAGACTGAGATGAGGACAGTGGTGTTTAGGAAAATGAGTGGCCACGGGACAGGGTGCTGGGAGCACTGAACCTGTCTCGTCCTCACTGATGATCCTGGGTTAGCCCTTAACAAGGTAAAGGTTGTAACCGTTCCCACTCAGCCGGCTTTCCCCGGAAGAGAGCTACGTGTAGGCAATGGGCCGGGCGGTACCGAAGGTAAACACAGTGCACCCCTGCAGGGTTAAATCTTTTCGAAAAGCCGTGTCCACGGTTACGGACAACTTGGGAAAGGACGATAAGACCATAGAATAACTTTAACGGAATGATTAAAAACTGGGTACTAGAGGTACCACTCACGAATGCAAGGTGAGCTTCCTCGAGGGTGATTCGGGGAGGTGCCTTTGATGAACAGGTACTATGAGGGTGATGATGGGTGATGATGAGAAATGTGACTCAAGAGAAAAGAGTTACTTCTTACCCCTTTTCAAATTAATCTGATTAGACGATGCCATGGAGTTATGTCTTTTTAAATAAAATCAGCTTTATGCAAAACAGCCATAAAACTTTGGAAGCCAATCATGGAGCATATATTAGCTCTTAATCTTGCGAGTTCGTCGAACTCAACGTCGTTTGCTTATTTTCAGGAGAGGACTTCACCGACCTCGAAGGTGGGTTCTTTGTGGACGTCGACGAGTAGTCTGGGGTTCCTAGGTGGCAGCTTGGGACATCCGGAACAGCTGGCGTTGGATGTTTATCTGTAGGCCTCTTAGGCCATATTCTGGTTCTTGTTGTTTAGAACAACGCCCTTCGCTTTCGCTTGATGTATTGTTGGGTCTGTGACCTCTGGTTGTCATTTGCTATCTTTCTCGGTATAAGAGTTGAATTATATATTTTTGTGTCGTAGAGTCTGTGATGTGCCAGTTGTTCCACAAGTCTTGATCTCTCTATTATGCTTTGATAGTGTGTCTGATGGTATTGGATAACCGGAGACACAGTATCACTGTATAACAGTCGGGTCGGGGCGCCACACACCCTTAGCTTTTTGGTTATCTTGTCGGTTTCAAGATTTTGAACCTCCACTTCCTCTTCGACAGTTTCATCGCCGTCCTGGTCATCCTGGCTGGCCTCCCCGATCCCATGGATAAGGTAATTCATGGCGTCGGTGGCCTTTTCCTTGTAGTTCGGGGAAGACGGCGAAGAACTTCGAGAAGGGATGGTTGGCATGCTCCCTTGGCTTAAATCGGCTAGGATGTCAGCGACAGAGTACGCATTGTCACCGGCTAGCTCGAGTGGCGGACGCTACCGTGTAAATCTGCTCCGGTGTGAACCCCTCTGGTTGCTTATCGGGCTCCTGCTTCATCGCCTTCAGCTCCTCAATCGACGCCGACAACTTGCGAGGTTGCGAGAAGGGGGTCATTCAAGGATCGGGGAAGGAGAGGGTTGCGACAGCTATGTGAAAATGGAGGGAAGAATTTGGGATTTTGACGGCCGGGACAACAATGTAGAGAATTTGTTGCCCGACCTGTGCCCCTCTGTGCCTATGACAAACGGGCCATGTCTGCCGGAGGCGTTGTCTGGCGCCCCGAGCGGGTCTCCAAACTTGGAGGCGCCTCGGGAGTGCCGGACATATTTCGTTTGGCCTGGTTGCCGCTGGGGTTGATCTTTCTTTCTGGACATCCACTGTGCCTTTGGGTCATCTAGGGGTGCCCGTAAAGATGCTCTTAGATCTCCACTGGCGCTAGCTATAGAGCTCCCAATAGCCCTATTGGGCGTGCCGACACGAAATTGCTCCTACCGGGCCTCCCAATAGCGGTAAAGTTGCCAGACGGGCCCAATAGCTCGTCCGACAACTCCATTTCGCGCCTAGTATGTAGGGAGGCAGTGTCGGCAACCGTGACAACGTGCGTCACATCAGATTCTGACACGCGGGTTCGGCCATTTCAGCGACACAATGCCGATCTATTTTACTTTCCCCTTCCCCTTCCCATTTTCATTCTCCCGCCTGCTGCCTCTCCCGCCACCTCGTTCCCGCACTTCCCACCTTCGGCGATGCACGTCCACCGCCAATGTCTCCCGCCAAGTGTAATCTTGGCGTTGCTCGGCGGCGGAGGTCTCGTTCCTCGCAAGTCCCGTGCGCGACCGGCGGACATGTCAGATGAAGTGTGGGAGCAGGAACTGCATCATCGATCACTGCTCACCAACGACAGAAAAGGGCGTCGCGCTAATGCAGTCGCCAGGCAGCAGAAAATCGATCTCGTGGCCGCGCCGCTTGTGCTTAGTGGTGGTGTGGGCGCAAGTCAAGGGAGCACCAACGGGCCGGGGGGGTGCGTCGCCATTGAACCCAGCCTACTTCGATGGCGGCGGCGCAGCTTCGCGTTCAGGGACAAGGATCATGCCCAGGTTTGTTGAGAGCGACCTTGGCTTCGACTCGCCGAACGTCGGCCTCGGCGTCGACCTTAACCAGACGTTCTCTGACTCGCCAGCTCTGCAGAGGGTGCGGCCACGATCAGGCATCGATGTGAGTGGCCGCCAAAGCCTCTTTGGCGTGGCCGGCGATGGTGCCCGACCCAACGCGGGAGCCAACAAACGAGCACAACTCCGCCAGATCCAACGCTGGGAACGACCGTGGAGACGGCGGTGGAGATCGAGGCCAAGATGGAGACACAGGAGGACGCGTCGACCATTTGATTTCCATGCATATTTGATGTTTCTAATATGATCGCCGGACATGGTGATGCTTTATGTTTGATGAACTTGACCGTCCTGTTCGAACTTACCGATGGGTAGCATTTTGAATCGGACGCTCTATTGGCGCCGGTGGAGATGCTCTTTAGCCTTGCCCCATGCAGTCAAAAGCAGAAAGGAGACATGACACGGTTGAAATTTTTGGTGTAGTACTGCCCTCTGTGTTGTCTTGTGCTGGCTGGCAGCACAGGTTAAAAATTGTTCACACGGCAGGGGCAGCTACTGACTGACGCCCTTGGAATTTTATCCCAAGTGGCTGCTTCTCTTCTTTGCCAGCCAGGACTGTAGGAGTTGTTGTGGTAGGAGTAACAAATGCTTACCTTGACTGGTCAAAAACATTTTGTACTGCCACTGGGTGCAGTAGTGATGGAAGCAAGCTGCTTGTGTGTCAATCGGCTGTGATGTTGAGATAAGCCTGGGGTGCCAGAAGAAGCTAACTGCCAAGGCACATACTGTTCGGTGGTGTATCTGCTGATGCTGGCATCCGGATTGCAACAGATCCCTGGTCAAAGTTAGAGGGTGGTTTTTCTTGGCAACTTCCGAAGAATCACACTACTCTAGTGATAGTTAGACTTCACACCTCAGTCACACCGTATAAGACAAAACAAAATGAAATTTCATCACATTATTGGCTAGCACGATTGGCCATTAAAAAACACAAGGATGGCAACAGGAAAACCTTACACGAGTCAATCCAAACATTATGTCAAAGGTTGCAGTATCAAACAGATTCTCCAGTACTTCAGGTTGATGCAAACTTATCAAGGTGATCCATATACAATTCCAAGCTCCAACATTACAAGGAAAGATCGCGAGGAAAATAACATGAAAAAAAACTATAAGAGTCTATTAAACACTTCTAAAGAATCAAGCCCACAATCTTGGCTCGTCCTCTAGATCAAATGCAAAAGAAAAAGGTCCTACATCCACCTAGACAGATGAATTATGGCAGAAAGAACAGTTTCTTATGCTCATGACGGTGTCCAAACTGCATTGGCACAATCAGCCTGTAGTCCTACAACCTGACTTCAGTTTCTGCCTGAAATTAGTTATGATTTCCTACTGGGAGCCAACAGGGATCATCTTGACTATCGCAGCGATTGGCATGCCTATGAAGCCGATGACGATGCAGGAGAACCACTGCTTGAATGAGAGAGGGGTAGTGTTCGCGAAATCACCAAGGAACTGTACTATTATGATCTGGAATATGACTGTGCTGCCAAGCACGGCGACGAACACATTGTTGTCTAGAATGCCTTTGAATACATTTATCCTCTCCATCTCTCTAGAGCTCACCTCATTGAATACCTGCGAAAGAACGAAAATGTCAGTGGACTTTCGTGCACTACCACAGAAAAAAGTTTACTTTCTCCTCTCATTCAGAATTATTTGGTGATGAAGTTCCCAAACTTGTTTGGCTTGTCACATGTTCATATGCTGCAAGGTTGTACTAGTGATAGTACTGCATTATAGTTCTGTTAGTAAGGATCCTACGGAACACTATCCATTACTTTACGAAAAATATGTCTGTATTTACATGGTAACGGCTATATTTTAGTATGTTTGCTGAAACCAGGGTCCAGTTGATACAAAAAATGACATTAGAGAAGCAAGAAACAGAGAACATATCCAAACGTATCCTAAATAATTTGTCAGATATCAAATGGATGCAATAGGAACTTCGAAATTACCTGGCAGAACACAAAGCAATTGAAGATGAGTGTGTTCAAGATAAGATCGGAGTTGTCACCCTTGAGTCCAAACATCGACTTCCCTTCGGTCTGCAGATACCAAATCACAAGGAACTGGTAGAATGCCTGTCCCATGATGTTCCTCCACATGACGTTGCTGATGAAGTTTCCTTTCCTTCCAACAGGAGTCCTCTTCATCAGTTCATCGTTTGGAGGTTCTGTGGCCAATGCCAATGCTCCTAGTGTGTCCATGATCATGTTGACCCAGAGCAACTGGACAGCAGTAAGGGGAGCACTCCCTGAATGTTCATAAACAGTGAAATACATGTCATAAATAAACCAGGAAGAGATAGAATTTCTAAATTAATATACCATGTGTAGTTTATTATTAAATACTATTATATTTCGTGAAAGAACATTTGGATCACAAGTGACAGTAATAGACTTGAAATACTATGTATCAGTAGTTCGAACCGGGAGTTGATTTATGATAATAAGTACGACATATGAGCTTAAGCAGAGAAACACCACTACAGGTAACATCCGAAATGAAATGATTTAGAGGGTAAGGTAGAGTTCAATAGCTGAAGGTTTACTTTTAATTTTAACTTAATCAGTAGAGCTGGGATAAATGCCTCCTTCTGTAAAATGAACCAATTTAGAGTTTAAACCGTTGAAGGTTCTCTTTATTTTCACAGATTCAGCCTATCTTTTTTCTTGAAGATTAAAGCCAACTTCAATGAAAGCATCAAAGTTTCAGGTATACCTGTCAAGCAAGCTGACGAGAAGTTCACAACGAGAGCAACCACATTGACTGTCAGTTGAAACTGCACGAACTTCTGAATATTGATGTACACTGACCGACCCCATTTGGCAACGGTGACTATAGTGGAGAAGTTATCATCAAGAATAATGACATCGGCACTCTCTTTCGCAACCTGCAAACAGATAATAAACTGAGTCTTGCTGGAACTAAGTAACAAATGGAATTGCTAGTACATGTAATTGACTGCATATCGTAGAGTGAAAGACCTTATAGATGCTGCAGTGACGTTTAACAATGATAGAGAAAAAACTACGCTGCAATGACGTTTAAAAATTTGCTAGGACATCTAATTGACTGCAAATCATGGGGTAATTATAATGTGAGACCCTTAATATGAGTTGTAGCTAGTTATGTCAAGAAAAATCTAGTATCATATATGTTAGATTGACATGACTATTTCCCATGAAAGAGAAATATTAATAATTATTGGTGTTCTAAATTACCTCAGTTCCAGCAATGCCCATTGCAAGTCCAATATCAGCCTCATGAAGTGCAGGGGCATCGTTTGTCCCATCACCCGTCACCGCAACAACTTCACCAAATGTAGTCCGAAGATTCCTCACCAAGGTGTGCTTGTCAAGTGGTGAAGATCTAGCCATTACCTGATACATGCAATCACATTATATTGACAAATGAAATCCAGAAACGATAGGGAAGTTAAGTGGTAAAAGCAATAAGCATACCTGAATCTTTGGTATCAATTCATTCAGTTCTTCTGCGCTCCTAGTTCTAAAATCCGGGCCTTCAATGGCAAGACCACCTTCAGTCAAAATGCCGCATTCCCGGGCAATTGCCTTTGCTGTGTTGATGTTGTCACCTGTACCATCCTGACAGTAATACCAGCTGACCTGCAGATTGCGACAGATTCCTTCACACCCGGACGCACTGGGTCTTTAATCCCCACAATGCCAATGCAGGTGTACCCATCTTCAGGAATCTGATCATTAGCCGAGAACCCATCCTCGACTTCTATGTAGGCAAGGCACAGAGTACGAAGTGCCTCATTTGCAAAGCTATCAATCGTAGCATTCAAGTGAGCAACGGTTGCACTATCAAGGGGGACAACAAGTCCTTGGTCATTCAGGTATTTGCTGCAAGATGCCAATATGATCTCTGATGCGCCTTTGCAGTGAGCACGGAATGCACCCCCGGGAAGCTGGATAACCACTCCCATTCTCTTCTTCGCCGAGTTAATGGCTCGACTTTAATGAGGGTGCTTGCTTTTCGCACCGCCTGGAAATCTCCATCGAGTGACAGGCCAAGCTCTAGAATTGCTGTCTCAGTTGGTGTGCCCAGTATTTCACGTTTGCCATCCTTGTTGATGACAACGTCACCACCGGTGTTGTTAAATATGGACTGCAAGAGCATTGTTATGGCAGAATCTGGTAACTCAGAGAATAGGCTCTTGGTATCTGAAGAATTATCCACTTCTTTAATCTTGCCACAGATGCAAGCCTTGACAACAGTCATGTGGTTCGTCGTGAGTGTGCCAGTCTTGTCACTGCAAATGGAGGTTGCTGATCCCATGGTCTCACAAGCTGCAAGGTGCCTGACAAGTGCCTTGTCATTCATCATCTTCTTCATGGCAAATGCAAGGCTCAAGGTCACAGCAAGTGGTAAGCCTTCAGGAACTGCAACGACGACAATAGTAACAGCAATAGCAAAGAACTCAAGCAGCTCCAGTGCATCATCACCAGTCCAACTCAAGTACGAGCCATCCATGATCTTGCGCCGGAACAGGCTTTCAGTGAGCACTGCAAATGTGACGACTGCAAAGACAAGGCCTATTTTGCCAATGATGGTGGCAACACCGTTCAGCTTGACCTGCAATGGCGTCTCATCATCGCCACCTTCAGTTAGGGTGGCCATGAGTTTACCCCATTGGGTCCTCATGCCGACTGTCGTGACGAGCATCTTGCAAGAACCGTCTTGCACTTTAGTACCTGACAGAAGGAATGGATTCTCGGCATTGACAGCAACTGGCTCACTCTCCCCAGTCAGGCTTGATTCATTAATCAGCAACGAGAACCCAGATACAAACAAACCGTCAGCTGGTACTTGATCACCAATGGAAAGGTGCACAATGTCACCAACGAGAAGATCATATATTGAGAGCTTCTGTCGGTATCCACTCCGGGTGACCTGTACCGTGATCTTCTTCTTCTCCTTGTCAAGGTCCTTGAACTGCAGGGATTGCCGGTAGTCGCTTGTCGCAGTGACAAACACAACCAGAAGAATACTGGCCACAATGCCAAGGCCGTCATGTGCGCCCTTGGGCCATCCCTCTGTGGCAATGCCAACAACGAGCGAGAAGAACGCGCATGCAGCAAGGATCATAAGCGTCATGTCCTGGAGTGCCTCCCAGACGAAGACGAAGAAGCTGCGGGACTCCGTCTCGGCGAACTTGTTGATGCCGAAGATCTCTTGCCGGGATGCAAGCTTGCGCTTGGACGTGCTGACGCCATCAGACTCTGAGGTAGACACCTTCGATAAGAGGCCTTCGGTGCCACCATGTAATTTCAGCTTCTTGATATCGTGGCTCTCGACAACAGAGCTCAGTTCCTCAGCGCAGATGCCGTAGCCTGCTGCCTTACGTCAGCAGGGACTGTGTAGTCACTCTGGGGAGCAAGACCTGTGGAATCGTGTTCGTGGTAAAGTTGACATCAATAAGAAAGAGATATAATTGATGTAGATTAATTCTTGTATGCTCTGGTATCATACCATGGATGAACTGAAGTGCAGCCTTTGAAACAAGCACAGCAACACGCAGCTTCTCCTGAAATAGTTAGTGTTTTGTGACGTCAGTCTCAACAATACCCAACTGTCCTCAGATTGTTTAGAGCTGAGAACCGCATAAAGATGTAGTAGAAAGCTCCAGAGAGAAATCATAGTTGACAGGTACTACCCAATGTGTTCTAAAAACTTAAATTCGCCAGTTTAACTTTGTTGGTTTACATTATTTAAAAAAGACCACCTGTTGCCAGACAATCAGAGAAGGTCAAAAAATAGAAAGGCAGTGGGTTCTTCTTGAATGAAGTACTAGTCCATAATGCAGTTATTTAAAAAAAAAATGGTGTAGGAGCATCCACACGACATAATACTGCGTTTTCCACAAGTGTCAGAAATTGATGTAGACTCTCGCCTCTTGTGCGATCATTTGGATAGAAAGTACTAGGAAAGTTAGTTAATAGTAATATAAACACAACAGTTCCAATGAAAACAGTGCGACTATTGGTGTAAATCACTATTACTGTATGAATTTAATGTGCGTGAATTACACGACACTGACATAATGTCACTGCAGTACTCTAAAGAAACTGGTTAGCAGTCAGTCTTGAAGACATGAAGACTCGGTCACACTAGTACATTACAGATCAACACCACTGTTATTTTTTTGTTTGTTTGTTACGACATCTCAGAAATTTGCTTCCATAGCCCAACAGACAGAGCGATAAGAGTTTATACAACACCCACAATTTGATATGGTATGATCTACTCGCTGTGCCAAATATGGCATGTGCAAGCTGCGCTTTTTTCCACGTGCACACAAAAGCGAGGGGAAACGGCGACATTGGCAAGCACGACGACGATACTAGAAGTCTAGATGCAGAGGGCAAAAAAAAAATCGCGCCTTTGTGCCTTTAATTCTCCGTTCCAGTTCTGCTTTCCAGCGAAATAACACCGAGGAAACGCTGCGAGAACACGAAGATCGGGGCGTACCTGGTTGGTCCGCTTCATGGCGGCGGCCTCGGATCGCTTGCCGAGGTTGGCGGTGAAGCGGAAGCGGCGCTTGGGGTTCTTGACGACGCCGACGACCTTGCGCCATCGGCCGAGCGCCTCGTCGGAGGAGTGCTTGGGCTTGACGCCCCCGAAGTTTTCGTTGAGGTAGCTCTCCATGCGCCCTTCTTCTCTGTCTCCCGTCAATCAACCAACGAAACCAACCCTGCCCTCGCTTTCCCCCACCAGCTCCGGTCTATATAGCACGCGGACCGGACCAGACGCGGAGCGCTCCTCACGCCGGCATTTTCCAAGAAGAAGCGCGTGGGGAGAGGTAAGGTAAGGGGAGGACCGGCGTTGACGCGTCGTGGGTACGTACGTGGGGCCGACTCCGGTGCTACCTCGATCGGCGATATACTTTCATGGAAGAGGTTGGGTGGGTGCCGGATTTCATGGAAGGTGGCGAGTTTTTTAGGAAGGAGGGATCCGAGCGGGGAGGAGAGGGGCAACGGCAGGGAAGGAAATTCCTCTGTTTGCTCTGCTCTGGGGAAAGAAGGAAGGAGCGGAGGTTCAGGAGGGGTCAAACGGACCGGGTCTCTTGGGTTAGGCCGATCATCGCGGCATGTCTGCGTCTCAGCCGGGGCTTGCCAAAAAGTGGATCGTGTGTTGTACTATGATTGTTGCGGGAAATTCACGGTGTGTTGGACGAGTGCGATGGAAAGTTTGCAGTGCTTTCCATGGGAAGGGGAGTTTGTGCAGTCCATGGATCCAAGACCATGGAGTAATTCCTTGTTTGTTTCACGGTGCAAATTCCCACGCGTCCAAAGGGGTCTAAAATAGCAACGCGGTTTTTCCATATCTAGTTGGACCCGCACGGCTTTTTTAAACCATTTCAATTCAAATAACTGTAGTTTGTAGTAATTTTTATATTTACAATCTTCACTTTTAATGGTTATAATTCACAATCCAAATTTTTTGTCAAACGTGTGATCCAAATATTTTGTTAATGCATCATTCAATTATTTTGTGAATGTGTGATCCCAGTTTTTTTTATTAATGTGTGATCAAAGTTTTTGTTGATGCATAATACGAATTTTTCATTCATGTATAATCTGTTTTTTTGTTAACACAAAATTCCTTTTTTGGTTAATACATAATCCCACTTTGGGATTTATTTGCAGCGGGTCTAAAGCAATGTATGTAGAGAGTTGGAGGTCTGACTATAAAATGATTGCACAAATCTCAATGACATGGACGCATGACACTTAGGACTAGTTGAGGTTTTGCATTTTGGCTAAATGGCAACAGTCAACTTTCGTATCCATGTCCGCGGTTCTGTATTCGTTTCTCGTATGGTACATTCCCGTGTTCGTTTTTCAGGGTCATGTATTCGTTTCTCTTCCGCAAAAAAATCTGGCATTACCCAAACATGTTTGTTTTATCCTTAATTTGTGGGACTCATTTGAAAAATAAGTAAATCATAGACGTTGTGAATTAACTAAGTAATTGGTTGGTCGTGCATGTGTATTTTGTCGAAAAGGTATGTACTACACATCAAAAGAGAGACACAAACATGATATTTGCACTGAATTTCTCAAGAAATAAAAATGTAAGGTTTGAACGGATGTTTGGAAACAAGACATCACACTCTTTCACGGACCAAGTCTTCCGAGGAGTGTTGCTCGAAAACGGGCCATATATATGAGGTATGTGTCACTAAAAGAGACCAAAGAGCAAGATGACGTGCATTTCAATCCTTGCATGGTGAATGTTGCCATGTAGATCCTTCTCCTAGCCCATCATGCTTGTTGTTATTGTTCTGATCCTCATACTATCGTCTTTTCGTGTAAATCCACTGTCAGCAATGTTCGAAACATAGGGGGTGGGTATTACCCGCCCATCTAATGGATTCCACTCCTTCTAACCGCTTCTTGTCATGTCCTCCTCATATGTCTTTTTGTACCTCTTGTGCTATAGTTTGCCGGCTAAATAGGCTAAATATAACCCCCGACCAGTGAATAAATTTTCCTCCTCACACAGGTTTAAGTGAATATATTGTAAAACATTTGTGAATATATGATGAATCTTTAATTGAAAGGACCATATATGTAAGCAAAGACATGTGCATACTTCTATATATGTCTCACTTTGGGTGAAACCATTGTGCATTTTTTATCAGGCTTTAATTTGTTGTATGTGTGACTCGAGCAAAGAATAGCCATAATGGCCACTTACATGGTTGTTGTAGATTTACAACCATACAATTGCATAATAATGCATGGTTTCCGGTAGGCGATTATCTCTATCTCTATCTCTACTATATAGTACGGCTTAACAACTGTACGTACGTCCGTGCGTCACGGCATTTTTGCACAAAGCCCCTTGAGAAATCTGATACTCAACCCGCAGTCCTAACTTAACTTCCGAACCGTTTTTTCTGTGGCTCGAGAATTCCTCTCGTTTCGACGCCAACAGGCACGACCGAATCCTCTCTACTTTTCACTTTTATTATTTGCCACACCGTGTGTCACTGACAGGTGGTGGTCAAAGAGCAAATTATAAAGGATCTGAGGTAAAGTGTGGCAAATAGTAAATTATCCCCTCATTCGAACCCCACCGCCGCCGCCACAGGCCACGCCGGCCGCCGGCCTCCGACCGCGCCACCCCCATCGACACGCACGCGCTTCTGCCAGTGGGCTGGAGAATCAGATTCGAGACATCCAGATCCATGGTCCTCCTCTATGCCGGCGACTCCAACGGTGTGGTGGCTTCTAATTTGGCATCCACCCGCCGGTAGGTCGGCTACTCCAATTTGGGGTCTTCAATTTTTTTCCTTTTTTTTTGCTGGTGTTCGTTCGAGGACAAACCCAGAAGGGAGACGGGAAGGCCGGCACGTCAGCGCAAAGTGCATCTAGACTCAAAGTTATTCTGCCTGAGATTGTTTCTCCGATGCAAAGTGCTTTCGTTCCTGGGCGATTGATTACTGACAATTTCCTTATTGCCTATGAGAGCTACCATGCTATAAAAAAAATAAATGAACAGGAAAATTTGGTAAGTGCGCAGTCAAACTTGATATGCACAAGGCATATGATAGGGTTGAGTGGAAATTTTTGGAACTTATTCTGCTTCAGATTGGATTCGCTGCTGATTGGGTCTCTCTCATTATGGAGTGTGTTACCTCGGTCAGGTATAAAGTTCGCCTAAATAACACACTCTCGGATTTTATTGTTCCTTCTAGAGGTTTGAGACAGGGTGACCCCCTATCTCCTTACCTATTTTTATTATGTGCTGAAGGCCTAACAAGTCTGATTATGCATGAGGAGCTTGCTGGTAATTTACAAGGGGTCAAAGTCTGTAGGGCGGCGCCCTCTATTTCCCACCTTTTATTTGCTGATGACTCCTTGATTCTTATGAGAGCTGATTCTGGTAATGCTCTCAGTTTAAAAAGAGCTCTTGATGAATATTGCCAGGCGTCGGGCCAGTTGGTAAGTGATGCTAAATCTAGTATCTTTTTCAGCCCTTGTACTACGGTTGAGGTTAGGGCAGAGGTTTGTACTACTCTGAATATTATGACTGAAGCGATCACCGATAAATACTTGGGCCTTCCCCCCCCCCCCCCCCCCTTGTGGGGTTTGATCGATCTGATTGCTTTCAACACTTAATTGATAAAGTGTGTAAATTGTTAATTGGTTGGAAGGAGAAAATGCTGTCCTTTGGTGGAAAGGAGGTGCTAATCAAGGCCATTATTCAAGCCTTGCCTGCATATGCTATGTCTGTATTCAAACTGCCCAAGCAGATTTGTAAAGGGATAATCTCTGCAATGTCCCAATTCTGGTGGGGAGATGATGACCAACAGAAACGTATGCACTGGTTTGCGTGGTGGAAAATGTGCATCCCAAAGAAGCATGGAGGTATGGGTTTTCGAGATTTGGAGTGTTTCAACCTAGCTTTGTTATCCAAGCAAGTTTGGAGGTTGATTGCAGAGCCTGATTCTTTATGTGCTCAAGTTTTACGTGCTAAATATTACCCATCTGGAGACTTATTAAATTGTGATCTAAAAAAGGAAGTTCATATACATGGCAGAGCATATGGGCAGGTATTCAAACTTTCAAACGAGGCCATGTGTGGAGAGTCAGCAATGGTGAGAACATTAACATTTGGGATGCTTGTTGGGTTCCCTCTAGTCCTTCTAGGCGGATCATGACAAGGAGGGGTAATTGTCTTCTTACTCGAGTTTCTGAACTGATTGATCCCGAAAATAGAGTTTGGGATGAAGAGCTGATTAGAGATAATTTTTGGCAAGTCGACGCTGAAAGAATTTTAAAAATTCCATTGGCTGTCGGTATGATGGAGGACTTTGTCTCTTGGCATTACAATAAAAACGGTCTGTTTTCGGTCAGGTCTTCTTACTATCAACAATGGGATTTCCAACATGGGAGAAAACTGAGAAGAACCCACCTATTCGATGCTGCTTCAACTGATCCTATATGGAAGGCTCTTTGGTCTCTTAATGTACCAGCGAAGATAAAAATTCATTATTGGAGAGCTATCATGGGGCTATTCCTTGTAAAGGAGTTTTGGCTAATCGGCATATGCAAACTTCCAGTCAATGTCCGCTGTGCTCTATAGACTGTGAGAGTATTTCTCATGCCTTTTTCAAATGCCCTAGAGTGGTGGAGATGTGGAGCCAACTAGGCATACATGATCTGATAACGACAACAGTCATGCAGGAAAATCAAGGTGTACCTGCTCTTATTCAGTTACTCCTCAATTCGTCTCCTACTCCATTGTATGCAGGTCTCTGTGTTAGTGATCTGGTAGCTGTTGCTGTCTGGTACGCCTGGTGGGAGAGAAGGAAAGTGACTCATGGTGATCCTGTCCAAGACCCAAGGCGATCTGCTCAATCCATTGCAGCTTTGACACTGAATTTTTCCAGAGTTAAAAAGAATAGAACCCTACCTATGGTTCGGCGTGGGTGGGTTAAACCACCGGAGGGAGTGGTCAAGCTCAATGTTGATGCAGCTTTCAACACTGATTCCGGCGAGGGAGGTACAGGTGCTATTATTCGTGACCACTCGGGAATCTTTATTGCGGGTGGCAGATGGTGCATCCTACACGTTGAAGATGTGGCTACAGCTGAAGCACATGCTTTGCGTAATGGCCTCCTGCTTGCTGGTGATATAGGGTGCAACAGGCTTGTTGTCGAATCTGACTGTCTGGAGGTGATCCAGATCATGCAGGATGGAGGTAACTCTCTGGGGGCGGCTGCGGCAATATACGAGGAGTGCACGTTTCTTTGTCGTAGTTTTGCCCTAGTTTCCTTCAGCCATTGTCCTAGAGAGGCTAATAGAGCGGCTGACACTTTAGCTAAATTTTCGGAGGTGCTCCACGCTACCTGGCAGGGTGACCCTCCTATTTGTATCTGCTCTGTAATAGCTGATGATGTAACGATTGTGAATGCTTAAAAGCGGCAAGTTTTTTACGCACTCTTTTTCTTATCAGGGTACCTAAGGGACTGGAAGGTTTTTAATGAGGCGGCTTGCTGACTTAATATAGTGGTGGTTTAAATTTCAAAAAAACCACGAGGATTAGCATTGCGCCCTCCGCTGCTAGCTCCTTCACAGATTCATTTGAAGTTGTAGCTACTGCACGCATCAAGTGGTGAATCATATGGGTAGAGGATCGTACAGACAGGCTCAGGCCCCTTGCTACCTAACATCCGTCAAGAACACGTACTACCCTGTCATCCCCCAATGTCTATTATGTCGCCATGCCGCCATGGATGAGAGCTTCGAGCTTCTTGTCTCATGTGAATCGCTGAACAAGGCCTTGTTAGCGATTAGGCCTTAGCTTCCTAAGCCGGGGGTTGCCAAAAAAGTGGATCGGCTGCACCAGTACTAGACATAATTGTTGCGGAAAATTTACGGTGCGTTGGACGTGTGCGATGGGAAAGTGGAGCAGTGCTTTCAATGGGAAGGGGAGTTTGTGCTGGCTCGACACAATAAACACACGCTGCTCAGCCATGGAAGACCATGGTGTAAATCCTTGTTTGTTTGAGCACGCAAATTTCCACGCGTCCAAAGGGTTTAAAATAGCAACAGTCTCCTTTCGTATACATGTCCGCAGGTCGGTGTTTGTTTCTCGTAATATATGTTTCCAATTTTGGGGTTCTGTATTTTTTTCCGTTTCCGCAAAAAATATGAAAACAAATGTGGCATTACCAAACCTATTTGTTTTCACTATGTTCTTATTCGTAGTTTTATTTTGGGGCCTCATTCAAAAATAAGTTAGAAAATCGTATACGTTGTGAATTAACGAATTATTGGTTGATCGTGCATATGCATTTTGTAGACAAGATGTGTACTAAATACAGATCGAAAGACCGACAAAACATGATACTGCATTTAATTTCTCAAGAAATAAAAAGCAAGGTCTGACCAAATATTTCGAAGCATGACATCACACACTTTCATGGACCAAATTTTGCGAGGAGTGTCGCCAGAAAGTGGGTCATACATATGAGGATGTAAACGGATCGGCAGGGACGAAGCCAGCCACAATGCTTGGAGGGGCAAAATGGCTTAGAATTGCTAAGCAAAAGTGTGAGTACTAACATGTTTATGAAGAAATTCAGATTGATGAGGGCGGCTTAGCCCCCGCTTGTCCCCCTCCTTCCTCCGTCCCTGTGGATCAGATCGGATTTTGTCTATAACATCCTCCATCATATTTTTTCATCAGTTTCAGATCGAAGCGGATAAGGATCGGTTGCGGATTCGGAGGCGAATATTTGTGGTCATGAATTTGAAACGAAAACGGAGCGGCACAAGTACATTGTCAATCCATACAACAAAACAAATTGATTAAACCTAACAAATTGTACAATAACCATGTAAGTGAGTTGTTGTTCATCGGATGAACTCGGCAACTCACTAATGACAAATTTTGCTCTATTAGGTTAGACACTTCGGTACAAAATCAGATTATTAGGATTAAAACCATCAGATTATCCTATTAATTTTGGGATGATCCGTATTCAGAGTTATTTGATATACCATATCCTATACCGTATCCGGGTGTCAAGTTCGAAATTGGACATCATTATCCACCGGATTGCTTAAAAACCAGATATGAATTCTTGAAAAGTGTTTCAGAATCGAATATGGTATGGAAATTATCTTATCAGTTTACACCCCTACATACATATGAGTTAGGCGTCATTAAAAGAGACCAAAGAGCAACAAGATATGCATTTCAACCCTTGCATGGTGAACACGCCGCCATGTAGATCGTTCTCTTACCCCATCATAGTTGTTGTTACTGTTCTCCTCCTCATACGATCATCTTTTTTGCGTGTACATCCATTGTGAGCAATGTTCGACATATATGGGGTGGGTATTACCTGCCCACCGATGGATTTCGCTCCTTCTAACCGCTTCTTACCATGTCCTCCTCATGTGTATTGTGACCTCTTGTGCTATAGTTTGTTAGCTAAACATGCTAAATATGACGCTCGAATAGTTTGAATCATTGTTTCAAGATTTGAGCTAGTTTTGTTTCCTTACATTTATGCATATGGACCCTCTGTTTTACAGAAATCAACCTGCACTCCACCTCACATTTTCGCACACATGCCCTCCTTTTCCCGAAATCAACCTGCACCATGTCAAAGATGTTTCATAAATGACACTGAGGTTTCACACAGATTTCAAACAATTTTTCACAAATAGGTTTCAGCGAAAGTGAATATATCGTGAAACTTTAATTGAAAGGACCATATATGTAAGAAAAACATGTGCGTAGTTTTATATATGTCTCATTTTCGGTGAAACCTTTGTGCAATTTTGTATGGGACTTTTAATAGATGTATGTGTGACTTGAGCCAAGAATAGCCATATTGGCCGGCCACCCACCATGTTTGTTGTAGATTTAAAACCATACAAGTGCATAATAATGGTTTCCAGGAGGCGTCTATATATAAACATGAGATGGACTCTTGTATATGATAATAGAGGAAACGGAAAACTTGAGAGTAAGGCTATTTTGACACCATTTTATTGCTTATTCATAACTTGCAATGTATGGGCTTGGGATGCATCAGGAACTCATCAAATCCAACATGCCCAAATTGCTCTTGGTGTTAGTTATGTTCTCCTCCTAGTCTATATATCCTAGCCACCGGTATCAGCGTTGTGGTCTTCGCCGTTAGCTCCCTCATAGAGGCATTTGAAGCTGTAGCTACTACATGCATCAATTATCGCATGGGTAGAGTATCGTACAGACAGGCTCATGCCCCTGACTAGCTAACATCGCCAGTAACATGTAGTACCCAATCATTTTCCGAGGTCTAGTATGTTGCCTTGCCGCCATGGATGAGAGTTTCGAACTTTCTTGTCTCATGTAAATTGTTGCACAAGACCTTGTTAGCGATTAGGCCTTAGCTAGGAGAAGTTTATTGCCCAGTGGGTTATAGTGAGAACTTTTATATGTCTGGACAGAAGCTTCCTAAGCTAAAACAATCAGGCGAGCATTTTTTTTCCATCTTTCTCGACTGTGTGCTTGCGCCTAGAAACATAGAGGGACTCCAAAGAACAACCGAGAGTCTATAGGGAGGTGACAACGATGACAAAGCCGACTAGGGTTCATTGTGTACATGCGGACGGAGGTTTCAAAGAAGTTTGTTGGATCTAAGGAGAGCGTGAGTTTTTATGAAACGACCATTCAACCTTTAAAGTGCAGACCCAATCCGAAAATCAATGACATTTCGTTTGAGGTTTTAAAAGATGATTTGTTAAAATCAAATGAGAAAATGAATAAGAGCAATGAGATTTTGAGTTGGCAGATTTTAGTGTTGATTTAAACGAGAGACACAAATCCATCAATGTACAAATTAGTAGGAGTGTATGATTTTGCATTAGGAAGAATTCATGAGTCGAAGTTTGTTCCCTTGTGTTATCACATTTGCTTCTGTGAGAAATCCACACCACCGAATGTTCTCCTCAGAAGTATCCCAACCAGCAGTGTATGGCTGCAAACAGAGTTATACTGATTGATGATGACAAACTGACAATGACACGATCGAGACTTGCCGTATGGCGTTTGGCGACATGTCGTAGACTGGCGATTTGCCGATTTCTCCTCAGTTTGATCCTTCTCACATATTGCTTTCCCAAATCTCCCTTGTTGATTCTCCTCCGAACTCTCTCTCCTCACCTCCTCGTCAATCTGTTCATCTCTCAGCTCTCCATCGATCTGTTCTTCCCCTCGCCTTTCTCCCTTAGCAGCCAAGACCAAAAAATCCCAAATTAGTGATCCACAATCTGTATCTGCAGCACTACCTTTCCGTTTCTCGACGGCAGACTTTAATCTGGCCGATTGCTAGAATCTTGGATTAGTTTGCCCTCTCCCGAAAGTGAAATCTACCGTTTTCCCACGGATTGATTTGAAAAAGCGGAAGTCAAACTCCAGTCTAAATTTTTGGCTGCTGTGACATAGCTCGCACCTCGATCCTCCGTCAAATCTCTGATTCCAGTACAGAGTTCTTGTTACCGCACATAGAGAAGCTGGTGGCCGTGCTTCCGGCGTCTGGTTACCATCCGGTGGTGAGTCTCTGTTCTGCTCTAACTGAAGTTCTGTGGTGGCTGTGGATTAGTTTGGTTGCTCGTTTGTTTTCTGCTCTGTATGCAACGTCTTTCAGCAAGGATCTGTTTGTTGTACTTGACGAGAAGACCTAGTCTGGTTCGCCGATTGATTTTGTTCTGTGTTCAAGGATTGGTGGCTCCATGAGCAAGGTCTGGTCTCAGCGAGGAGTATGAGTCTCGTAGGATGGAACTGCCGGGGTGCAGGGCAGGCCCTGACAGTTCAAGAGCTTGTCTGCTTGGTTCAGACATACCATCCCAGTCTAGTGTTCTTGTGTGAGACTAGACAGAAACCCGACAGGATTCGCAATTTGAGATTTCGTTTGGGAATGAAGGGATGCTTTGCAGTGGAAGGGATAGGCTCGGGAGGAGGCTTGGCGCTGTTCCATCATGAGGATGTGGAGGTTAATCTCCTCTCCTTTAGTAAGAGGCATATCGATGTGCATATTCAAGGTGGCCCGTTTGGTGCTCGATGGAGGGGGACGTTTGTTTATGGAGACCCCAAACCCAGCGAGCGTCATCATATGTGGACTATGTTGAGGCGAATCAAGAATGCATCTGCTGAACCTTGGCTCATGCTTGGCGATTTTAATGAGGCGATGTGGCAGGCGGAGCATTTCTCTCGTGCTCAGCGATCAGAAAGGCTCATGATGGACTTCCGCGAGGTGTTGTCACACTGTGATGTCCACGATCTGGGGTTTATCGGCACCCCGTGGACTTTTGACAACAAACAGCGTGGAGACAGAAATGTTAAAGTCCGGCTTGATAGGGCAGTAGCTTCCCCGGCTTGGTCGTTGCGGTTCCCAGCAGCACAAGTTCGGCATTTGGTCACTCCTAGATCAGATCATTGCCCTCTGCTCGTCACGTTGATCCCTGCAAACGTTGAGGAACGGCGACGGAAACCTATACGCCGCTATGAAATCATGTGGGAACGTGAACCCACGCTGACGGCAACAGTGGAAGAGGCGTGGTCTCGGCGTGTCGGTGTGCGGGACCTTGGTGATGTGTGTTCCTCTCTGCGTGGCGTGATGGGGTCTCTATATGATTGGAAAAGGCAATACTTCAAACCAGTCACTCAGGAGATTGAGAAGAAGAGGAAACGTCTGGAGGTGTTAGCTCAAAGCAATGATGCAGCGCAACTACAGGAAAAACAGCAGCTTCTTGCTGAGATCGACGAACTGCTCTACCGTGAAGAACTTATGTGGATGCAGCGATCTCGGGTTGCTTGGCTCCGTGAGGGTGACCGCAATACAAAATACTTTCATCGGAAGGCCACTTGGAGACAGCGAAAGAATAAAATCTCAAAGCTAAAACGTTCTGATGGTACGTGGACTGAGAATGTGGAGGAAATGGGGAACTTAGCTACTGATCTGTTTCAAAAGCTGTATACACAGGATGTTAATATTGATCCAACCGAGCTGCTTGAGCTGTTCACGCCAAGGCTGGATGAAGAGATGAACTCCAAGCTGTGTGCCCCTTTTTCTGAAAAGGAGATCAGTGACGCTCTCTTCCAGATTGGCCCTCTCAAGGCTCCTGGACCCGATGGCTTTCCTGCTAGATTTCTGCAGCGGAACTGGGACCTGCTCAAGGAGGATGTGGTAAAGGCTGTACAAGTGTTTTTCTCTGAACGAAAGATGCCAGATGATGTAAATGACACAACTATAGTTTTAATTCCCAAGAAGAATGACCCGGAGGAACTGAAGGATTTTCGACCTATAAGTTTATGCAACGTGGTCTTTAAGATTATATCAAAATGTCTGGTCAACCGTCTCCGACCTCTCTTGAACGACATCATCTCTCCGATGCAGAGCGCATTCATCCCAGGCAGGTTGATCACGGATAATGCGCTCATGGCTTTCGAATGCATCCATGCAATTCAAAGTAACTCTCCAGATAGGGGTAAGTTTTGTGCGTATAAGTTGGACATGGCTAAGGCCTATGACCGTGTGGATTGGCGGTTTCTCGAAGGTGTTATGACGAACCTGGGCTTTAATAGTACATGGATACGGTGGATTATGGAGTGTGTTACCACCGTTCGATATTCAGTTTGTCTCAATGGACATGTGTTGGACACCTTCACGCCAACTCGCGGGCTACGCCAAGGCGATCCACTCTCCCCCTATCTGTTTTTGCTCGTCGCTGATGGTCTCTCTCGCTTAATCCAAAGAGAGGTGGAGAAGAACAATCTAAAGGAGCTCAAAATATGCCGCAATGCGCCAGGTATGTCGCATCTTTTGTTTGCTGACGACTGCCTGTTATTCTTTCAGGGGTCCGTCCAACAAACTTCGGTGGTAAAGGATATCTTGGATAAGTATGAAAGAGGGACTGGTCAGCTTGTTAGCCTTGGGAAGTGTTCAATTATGTATGGTCAGCGGGTTGAGGCGCATGTAAAGGCTGAGATGAAGGAGCTACTTAAGTATGAAACTGAAAGTTTTGAACAAAAGTATCTTGGGTTACCTGTTCCTGAAGGCCGATTGAAGAAAGGAAAATTTCAGTCTCTGAAGGAACGGTTCCATAAAAGGCTGTGTGATTGGACTGAGAAATATCTCTCTAGCGGGGGCAAGGAAATCCTTATTAAAGCTGTTCTTCAAGCCCTCCCCACTTATGCTATGAGTGTTTTTCTGTTTCCTGTAGGTCTCATTGAGGAGCTAAACAAGCTGATTCGTGATTTCCATTGGGGCGATGAGCATGATCGCCGGCGCATGCATTGGCTCTCATGGGACAAAGTGACATTGCCTAAACTTGCCGGTGGCATGGGCTTCCGCGATTTCAAATTGTTCAACCAAGCTCTCTTGGCTCGCCAGGCATGGAGACTGCTGCAGTTCCCTGACAGTTTATGTGCACGCCTCCTGAAGGCCAAGTACTACCCAAATGGCCACCTTCTGGATACTGCTTTTATCCAGAACATGTCGGCTTCGTGGCAAGGCGTTATGTATGGGCTTGAGCTTCTGAAGAAGGGTGCAGTATGGCGTATAGGTTCTGGTTCCATGGTCAAATTCTGGCGGGACAATTGGTTGCCGAGAGATGGTGGCCTCAAGGTGTCAGGAATGAATGTCGGCTTCGTGGCAAGGCGTTATGTATGGGCTTGAGCTTCTGAAGAAGGGTGCAGTATGGCGTATAGGTTCTGGTTCCATGGTCAAATTCTGGCGGGACAATTGGTTGCCGAGAGATGGTGGCCTCAAGGTGTCAGGAATGAAGGAGCGGTGCCGGCTCAAGTGGGTATCCCAATTCATCGATCCTGTGACTCGTCTTTGGGATGAGGGTCTGATTCGTAAGTTCTGTTACCCCCATGATGCCGACACAATTCTGAAGATAAAGCTCCCAATGCGGCCTGCTGATGATTTCATTGCGTGGCATCCTGAAAGCTCTGGTCAGTTCTCTGTTCGTAGTGCATACAGGCTTGCTATGCAGCCCAAAATCCTCAATCTCAGCAGAGGGCAAAGCAGTGCTGAACCTGACGGTGACCGAGGCATTTGGAACTTGGTTTGGAAGTCAAAAGTACCGCAGAAGCTGCGTGTGTTCGCGTGGCGTCTCGCGACGGATTCGCTCGCCGTCACGGACAATCTACACAGACGTATGCCCAAGGTGATCCCAACCTGCTCCATTTGCGGCACGGAAGCTGAGACTGCACACCACGCCATGGTCAGGTGCACCTTGGCTCGTGCTCTCCGTGACGGCATGCGCCATGTTTGGAACCTCCCGAAGGATGATGCGTTCCGGAATTCTGGACCAAGCTGGTTTTTTAAGCTGCTTGACGGGGTAAATGCTGATACTCGAAGCAAGCTGATCTTCCTCTTCTGGCGCATCTGGCATCACCGCAACAACGTCGTCCACGGCGATGGTAAGGCCTCCATTGCGGCCTCTGTGCCTTTTCTGCAGAACTATGTTGCAACTTTCAACGGCGTCGCAAGCGAGCTGGAGTCTAGGGAGAAGGCGCCAGAGTTTCCGTTCATCGGTCCTGGGCTATCATCGCGTGTGGCTCAGTTGTCATGCTGGCAGGCTCCTGACACAGGGTGGATCAAAGTGAACGTGGACGCAGGATGGGATGCCACCACGGCTGCCGGTGGCACGGGACTGGTTGCTCGTGATTCAAATGGCATTGTTCTGCAATCTCAATGGAAAACCTTGGCGGCGTGTGCAAGTGCGGAGGAGGCGGAGGTGCTGGCCATCTTGGAGGGAATCAGATTCCTGGCTGCAAATCCTCGGCAACCCGGGATCATCGAAACTGATTGTGCTAAAGTGGCTTCTGTTCTTAACTCGACGAATAAAGACTGCTCGGGACACTGGTGCCTGTATTTGGAGGCAAAAGCTTTGTTGGGAGTATTGACCGATGTCAGGGTTAGTTCGATCGCTAGGGTGAGCAATGGTGTAGCACATGATTTGGCTAAACTAGGCAAGCGTGAGTGTGGTGTTATCCTTGGGGCAATTCCTTCTTGCGCGTTGGAATCCCTATTGCGTGATTGTAATAACGCTCTTGTCTAATCTATAAAGCTCACTCGTAAATTTCAAAAAAAAACTGACAATGACACAAAAATCTTTCAAAATATGCAAGAAATAAGCAAAGCGGACAAGGATTCTCGAAACTAATCCTACAGTCCACGGTACTGAAGGAACATCTACTACGGATATTCAGTCTTATGCGAAATACACTACCATTTCAGCCAGCGCTTGTCCTTTTAAATTTACACCTTTGGTCGTGCGAACGAGTCGTGTTACTAACATGCAAGCGCGACCGCAAAAAGAGAAGGACATTTGTTTAAGCGAGAATCTGTGTGTGGTAGGATGGTGGTCGTATCCCAGCTCATCAGAGGTCAAATCTCATGTTTGATATTGATGTTTCTCATTTAGCCGGAATATTTTTCAGTGGGAGGCGACGTTCCCATCGACAGCGAGGCGCCTGTGGCGACTTCATCAATCTAAAGACCTGACTGCCAGCTCAGTCTCTCGGAGGTGCTCATAGAGGTAGGATGTGCGTGTGTGCATTCATAGGGCTGAGTGTGTGGACGTGTATGTGAGCGTCTGTGTTTGTTCTGTGTTTCGAAAAAAAGACATTTGTTTAAGCGCGGACATGCTCCACAATATAATCCGAGAGACGCAATTGTTGACAGCGACGTGCAGGCAGCTTATTAGCACGTTGTCGTACCGTGATCATAGTACAGGAGAGTCGCTGGAAAGTGGGTTGCATTATCCGGAGGCAAAGAGACAAGACCTCCATTCTCTCCTTGATCCGAGGGTAGTATAATCTATCTACTGGATGGCACGCGAGACACTGTGCCATGTCAAGATTCGCCGCGTTTTTGGTCCGGTTGCTACACGTCCTTGACGAGCGTGCGTCTTCTCCGTGGGCAGCTGGGCAACCACCCCCGTTGGGCCAGACGGCCTGCGACAAACAGCCAGCTCGCAGCATTCGCAGGTTGTGTCATGGCCCGGCGCCCTTCCTTGCTCTCGCTCTAGGCCTCGTATAAACCTGATCTCATTTTCCTCGTGTAAGATGTACTTATTACATGCTTCCTCTCGGCCGCATTACTACATGCACCCTACTATTGGTAGGCAGATGAAAAACGAGGCAAATGACTTGAGTAAAGACAGCCATGATGGCCACTTATAACCGGTTCATAATAATGGTTTCCACGAGGCGTGTATATATTACACACAGGAGATGGACTCTTCTATATGAGAATAGCAGAAACGGAAATTTTGGAGGTTAGGTTGAGTGTGAGGCCATTGTGATACAATTGAATGGATTTTTCATAACTTGCAATGTATGAGCTTGGGAAGCATCAGGAACTCATCCAATCCAATTGACCCAAATCCTTCTTGATGTTAGTTGTGTTTTCCTCCTAGTCTATATGTCAAAACCACCAAAATCAGCACTCCGGCCTCCGCGGTTAGCTCCCTCACAGAGGCATTTGAAGTTATAGCTACTTTGGGCACCAACTTGTGAACATCTTGGGTAGTACAGACATGCATGCATGGGCCTTGACTACCTAACATCCATTAAGAACATATAGTACCTCGTCCCCCCCCCCCCCCCCCCCCCCCCGACCCGCCCCGAGGTGTAATATCTTGTCATGCGTCAATGGATGAGAGGTTCGAGCTTTTTATCTCTTGTGAATCGCAAAACAAGACCTTGTTAGAAATTAGGCCTTAGCTAAGTTCATGGCCCACATGAGTTCAAGTCATAATATATATGTAGGCCCGACTAATTATTGCTCATTTTGATATGTAAGGTCAGCAGCTTTCTAATCTAAACAATCAGGCTGGCAGTTTTTTTGCATCCTTATAAACCGTGTGCTTGCGCCTAAAACCTTAGAGGGGGACTTCACTATACAACCGAGAGTCAGCAGGGAGGTGACAACAATGACAAAACCGACTAGGGTTCACTGTGTAGATGCAGATGGAGCTCTCAAAAAGTTTGTTTAACCTAAGAAGAGTGCACGTTTTTATGAAACGACCATTCAGCCTTCAAAGTGCAAGCCCAACCCTGAAATCAGCGGCATTTTTGTTTAAGGTTTCAGACGATGATTTGTTATAATCAATAAATTTTTTTAAGAGATTTTGTGTTGGCACAAGTGTACAAATTAGTACGACTGTATGATTTTGCATTTGGAAGAATTCATAAGTCGAAGTTTGTGCCCTAATGCTACCACATTTCCTTCTTGGATCACGCATTTGACTTCGTTTCACCTGGATATTTTGTCGCGCTTCCTCTAGAGTGTCAATGATATCACTACCATGAATGAGATCAAAGCCATCTCAATGCTCTTGATAACCATCAAAGGTATATATCCCTACATGCTCTCATCCAACATTGTCGTCCACACGGAAACAAACTCTTCAGCAGCGTATATTGGGCACACATAATAACAATATAATACATGGAATATGACGCAAGATAGAACTCGTGACAAGTTAAGATTTCTTTAGAAAACTTAATTACGTTACTAACTAGAAATCTGACAACTTTATAATAATGGAATTAACAACCCATTATGATGATGCAAAAAATGCTTAAAAACACGCATAGTCACTATAGGCTCCAACAACAACGGAAATCAGAAATGCAATTTTTTCACTACACTACATGGTGAAATGCCATAAAAAATAAAGTTGGATCAAGACAAATGATGTAGTTATGTATAGCCGTCACACGAAGATGGCCTTACAATCTATAATTTTTTTGGGTTTTTATCACTTCTGCCACTATGACCTATGCTAACCTCAGTTGCCATTTGACCAACTGAAAACTCAATCTTGCCACTGCTCCGTTAGTCCGCTCTTCAGTTTTGCCACTCCGTTAGTTTGTTCCTTACGGTGGAGTCCTGCACGAGCACGGTTGTGGTTGGTGACACCTGCTGTTGTGGCTTCTGATGGTGCCCCGTTATTGACTTCGTCTCACCATGAATATTTTACCGGACGACCTGTACAATGTCACTGAAACCACTACCACGGATGAGAGATCAAAACCATCCCAACACTCTTCATAGTACCTATATGGCGGATTTTTTCTTTATTTTTCTTTTGGCTGTGTGCATCCTTCATGTCTCTACTAGCTCTTGACATTATGTTGTTGCAGAGGCTGGATGTAATTGATATCTGCTTGGTATTAATATATTCCCTTTATCAAAAATATGGACTCGGTCCAATGATTACGCATGAGGGTCGCTGAAAAGTGGGCTACATTATCCGGAGGCAAGGAATGGACCTCCATTCTTTCCTTGATATGGGAGTAGTATTTTTTATTTTACACCGTGTACTACTCCCTTCGGTCCAGAAAAAGAGTCACAAATATAGCTATGGATTTGTACTAGTCAACAGGAGCGAAGCTAGAGCAGAATCTCATTGGGTTCATCTTTGTTAATTTTAGTGTATTTTCCATAAGCAACTTTAAAAGACTAATCATGTGAGGAATAGATAAACTTTGTTGGGTTCAGCTAAACCCAACACTTGTATACCAGCTCCGCCACTGCTAGTCAAGTTCATTTCCCATGACACTTTTAGTGGATCGGGGGGAGTAGTATAATATATTGGCACGCGATACACTATTAATTCCAGATCAAGATGCGCCGCATTTTCTGTCCGGATGCTAGGCAAGGCACATGACCATTGCCATGACGAGCATGCACCGCGTCTTCTCTGCAGGCAGCCGGGAACTTCATCGCTGAATGTGACAAAGACAGCGTACGTTCGGCGGTCCAAATTGTACCCTCCGAACGTCAACATGGCACGTCGGGGCCTCGTCCCGGCCTGCAAAATCTTGGGGTCTGGGCGGCCCACACATTATGTGCTTTGGTTGTACCTGAAAGCTCGTCCCGCGAGTCCGCGATACCTCTATTGGCCCGGCGACTCGATACCTCCAGCCGTTAGGCCAAACGGCCTGTGACAAACAACAAGCTCGCAACATTTGCAAACAAAAATGATTGTGGTTTATGTTACGGCTCATCCTCGCTATCGCTCTTGGGTCTCAGATGCACCTGATTTCATTTTTGAATTTCGTGTACGATGTAATACATGATTTTCCCCTACAAAGAATGTAAATACATGCTTCATCCCGGCAGCACTACTACAGGAATTGTACTTCTAGTACCTAGATGAAGCACGAAGCAAGTGACCTGAGTAAAGATATCCATGATGGCCACTTAGATTTACAACCGTGCATAATAATAGTTTCCTGAAGCCGTGTATATATATATATATCCACAAGAGATGATCTCTTTGTATGCGAGCATAGTGAATAGGTCTCCGCCGAATATAGAAACCAAAAGCTTGGAGGATAGCCTTAATAGTGAGGCAATTTGAGACCATATATTTGGTTTTACATATTGCTATGTATGGGCTTGGGATTCATCAGGAACTCGTCCAATACATGAGAGACAAGCTATTCTTAATGTTAGTTGTGTTATCCTCTTAGCTTGTATGTCCTCGATCACCACCAGAACCCACGTCGCTGCCTCTGCCTAAGCTTCGTCACTGAGGCATTTGAAGCGGTAGCCACGAGGATTAAATGGTGAACCGCATGGATGCTTGGACCTCTAATTACCTAACATCCATCGAGAACACGTAGTACCCATCATCCTCCGATGTATTTTGTGTGTCGCCATGCCGCTATGGATGAGACTTTCGAGCTTCTTTTTTCGTGTGAAGCACAGAAGAAGGCTTTGTTAGCTGCTAGCCTTCAGTTACGGGAAGTTTATGGCCCACTGGGTTAAAGCGATAACATATATGTAGACCTGTCTAATTATGTAGCCAACTTTGATAGTCTTGTCAACAACTTCCAAAGCTAAAATTGATAGTTTCCTTGTGCCCTCGTCAATCGTGTGCTTGCGTCTAGAAACATAGAGAACAACCAAGAGTCGACAGGGAGGTGACACCAATGACAAAGCCGACTAGGGTTCACTGTCCACATGCAGACATATGTGTCAAAGAAGTTTGTTGGACCCAAGGGTGTCTCCAATATATAAATAAGAGGGGTCTTAAGCAGGAAAGTGGCCTTAAGACCCACCCTTATACATTGTGGCACTAGACCGTAAGTTTAAAATTTTAAGACCCATCCATACAACCATGGCCTGACTATAAACCATTTATTACAACAAATTAATGTTTCTCTCACCTATTTCGGACAATTTGCATGTGGCTATTAATGAAAAAAATTCCGCTATGTGGGATCCACCTTAAGGTTTAGGTCGGCTTTAAACATTGTGAAGATTTTAGGCAGCTCTATGCTATGGGGTCCAGCCTGTTATCTGAATCGAAATTAAGCATTGGAGACGTCGTGCGAGTTTTAAGAAACAACCATATTCAACGTTCAAACTGCAAGTCCAATCGTAAAACCAACGGCAATTTTCATTTTGAGGTTTTAGAGGATGATTTGTTAAAATCAAATGGGAAAAATTAACATGAGAAATGAGATTTTGAGTTGGCAGATTTTGGTGTTGATTTAAGCCAGAGACACAAATCATTATTGTACAAATTAGTAAGTGTATGATTTTGCATTAGGAAGAATTTGTAAGTCAAAGTTTGAGCCCTAGTGCTATGGACTACGGTGCTACCGCATTTGCACCTTGGTTCATGCTATTGACTTCGTCCCACCGTGAATATTTTGCCTCACTCCTCTACCGATGTCACTGTAAGCACTACAATGGATGCGATCAAGGCCATCTCAACACTCTCTTTATGGTCATTAAAGGGTTATATCCCTACATGATCTCGTCAACCTTACCAACTGAACACAAGCTCTTCAACGACGTATATTTGAAACACATAATAAGACTGTAATGCATGGAATATGACACCAGATAGAATTTGTGCCAAATTAAGACACACATTTTAGAAAATGTTATTACCTTACTAACTTCAAACCTGACAAGTTTATACAAATGGAATTTGAGAAGTATTATGAACGGATGAAAAAAATGCTTAAAATTTATGTATTGTCACCGTGGCTACAACAACGATAGAAATCACGAATACAATTTTGTCACTACATTAAACAGTAAAATACCATAGAAAATAAATTTTGGATCAAAAGAAATAATGTAATTGTTATACTAGCAGTAGTCACACGAAGATGGGCCTTACAATCTACAAATTTTGTACTGTATTTTGAAGATAAGCCTAATTAATTGAAGGGGGGTTACTAAATGGACCATGCTTCCACACCATTTGTTATCGCTAAAACGGATGTATCTATCAGTATATACATTTAGAAAATCCGTTATAATACAATTAACATGGGACGGAGGTTGGTACTTGTAATATGAAGCTAGACAGGCCTCATGGTAAGCTAAAATACAACTAGCAAGCTAAAGTTCCGTGCGTTGTCATGGCACTATTGAGAGGTATAAAGCTCGGTTGGTTGCAAAGGGTTTTAAACATCGTTTTGGACTGGACTATGAGGACACGTTCAGCCCTGTGGTTAAATCTACCACCATTCGTTTGCTTCTCTCACTTGCAGTTCAACGAGGATGGTTTATGCGTCAGCTTGATATTCAGAATGCTTTCTTAAATGGTGTTCTTGAAGAGGAAGTTTTTATGCGTCAGCCTCCTGGTTTTGAAGATACTGATCGCCCTCATCATCTATGTCATCTGACTAAGGCTATTTATGGTCTTAAACAGGCCCCTCATGCATGGCATGCCCGTCTTGCAACAGTGTTGCGACAGCATGGTTTTAAAGGAGTCTACTGCTGAAACGTCCTTGTTCATTCTTCACCGGTCTGATGTCCCTATATATCTTCTTGTGTATGTTGACGATATCATTGTTCTCAATTCTTCATCACATGCTGTTGATCGGCTTCTTCTTGGACTTCGTCAGGAGTTTGCGGTCAAGGATCTCGTCCGCTTCATTATTTTCTTGGTATTGAGGTGGCTCGACGAGGTGGTGGTCTCACAATGACTCAGAGCAAGTATTCTCTTGATCTCCTTCGGCGCGCTGGTATGTTAAAGTGCAAGCCAGCAGACACACCTATCTCAGCCACTGTTAAACTGTTTCCTGCCGATAGTCCATCTTTGTCGGATGAGGATGCCACCAGTTATAGAAGTATTGTGGGCGGGTTGCAGTATCTCCTTCTGACGCGCCTTGATTTGTCATTTGCGTTTAACCATGTCTGTCAGTTTCTTCATATGCCTACTGAAGAACATTGGTCTGCGGTCAAGAGAATCTTGCGGTTTGTTAATGGTACTCTTGATCATGGACTATTACTTCGTCCTTCCGTATCGAGTTCTGTTGTTGTTTATTCTGATGCTGATTGGGCTGGAGATGTTACAGACAGGCGATCAACGGGGGGATATGCCCTCTTTTATGGTGAGAATTTAATTGCCTGGAGTTCTCGCAAACAGGCTACTGTGTCGCGGTCCAGCACAGAGTCTGAATATAAAGCTGTTGCTAATGCAAAGGCTGAGTTGATCTGGGTGGAAGCCTTGCTTAAGGAACTTGGTGTGCGACAACACTCTCCACCTGTCTTATGGTGTGATAATATGGGTGCTACATATTTTGCTTCCAACCCAGTCTTCCATGCACGGACAAAGCACATTGAAGTTGATTTTCATTTTGTCCGTGAACGTGTTGCTCAGAAATTGTTACGAGTCCGATTTGTTGCTTCCAAGGATCAGCCTGCCGATATCTTCACGAAGCCGCTACCACTACCGTTATTTCAGGAGTGCAAGCGCAATCTCCATATGTTTTCCATAGTTGAGATTGAGGGAGGTTAATAGAATACGTATAGGACTTGTGTTTGTATGTATATGTAAATCTATTGTAACTGTTTTGTATGTCAATATATAAGCAAGGACGCCCCCCACGTTGGGGTTGTGCGTTTCACCCTAAACCTAGTTTGTCTTACACCTACCGCACAGCTCAACCCCACACGGTGCAGCCGTGCAGGTGCATCTCCAGTTCCAACAATCCGGTTGGTTGGGGCCGTATTCGGCAGAGAGTTTCCGATGGCTTATACAACTCGCTATATGACGTCAGTCTGTGAAGCGAATGGCTTGATACGCGCATGGGATATATAAACGGAGCAAGCGAGCTCCGCTTCACTTCGGACGGGCCTCATGGTAAGTTAAAATACAACTAGCAAGCTAAAGTTCCGTGCGTTGTCATGGAACAAACGATATTCATAGAAAAGATGTTCATAGAAAAGTAGTTGAAATCTGCTACGGATCTTTTTTTTAAATCGAAATCTGCTACGGATCAGTATTATGCGAAATAAAGAAAACACTATTTCAGCTGAGCGCCCTCGTCCTTTTAAAGTTGCAACTCCGGTCGAGCGAACGAATGGTGGTACTAACATGCAAGCGCGACCCCAATCATATAGAGAGGCTGGGGCTTCAGCTTTTCGAAAAAAAAGCGCCACCCCAAAGGGAGAACTGGCATTTGCTTAAAGCATGGACTTGCTCCAGAATACGATCCGATTCCGAGAAACGCACTGTTGAAAACGACTTGTAAGCACGTTGTCGTACAAAAATTATACAGGCGAGTTACTGAAAGTTCCTTGCTGAAAAGTAGAGCTCCATTTCTTTCTCTATCTGTTGGATGTCACGCGAGACACACAAACAAAAGGTCTAGATGGGCCGCGTTTTGTGTCCGGTTGCTAGGCGAGGAGCGTGCACCGTGTCTTCTCCGCGGGCAGCGGTGAACCACATCGCGTCGACGTGACCCCACACGAGGTACGTTTGGGCGTTTGGCGGCGCGGCTCAGGGGTGACCCAAGGGGTCTCAACCCTACACTAGTAGGAAAAGGCCCTGCAGGGAGAAACTTATCAGCGGCCGCACTTTTGTTTTTGTGCCCCACTGGTATAGTTTTCTAGGATGTCAGGGGAGGAGAGAGAATACATGTGGCGCAAAAAAAAGTGCGCCGTCAAAGACACTCCAAGGCGGCGATCTCCTTCCATGGGCCCGGTACCGAAGGCGCTTGGGCGGAAGATTTGTGGCGGCGGCTCTCGAGTGCGATTGGGGTGGTGTCCGTGGAGACATGAGCGTGCGGCAGTCGGGGCGGCGTCCCTTGGCCGTGCGGCGGCGGCCATCTCCTCCCTGGATGACGGCATGAACGGGGGGCTGAGGTCTCCGACGGCTTCTCTTTCTATGGTTGGTGGTGGTGGGCTGTGGATCTGATCCATTGCCGGCGTGGCTTCTTGCAGGCCGGTGGCGCGTAGAGCGCCGGCGAGGGGCTGCTGGAAGGCCTCTGTCAGTGTTCTGGCGGTTGCGTGCGCCTCCATGGCGTGGCTCCGCATGGATCTAGTCAGCTTCGAGTTCGATGCGGTGGGACTGCCGGTGAGAACCGAGCCGACTACGGTCATGGCGGATGATACGGATCAACGTGATCCAAAAGGGTTTTGGCCCAATCTTTCACGGCGATCAACAAAACAGCAGCACAACAAGTAAGAGAACCCAATCTGAAACAGATCAAACTGATTCCTCTTCAATTCCTCACGTTAGAACTGACCAAAATCAATTCCCACGCATGGTAAAACATCAGATCTTGAAGATCAGCAAACAAACACAACGATATGCGCCCCCAAACATTGGGACTTTTCTGGTCTATTTTTTAACTCGAAAAATAACAAGCCCCCCTCCCAATGGCGGCTGCCTAAACCCTTATAGGGTGACTCCAAACGCTACTATGACTGGGACAGGCCCCAAGCCACACCTAAGGCCCAAAGGCTGGACCGAAATTGTATTTGGACAGGCCCAAATACCACGTGGAAAAATAGCACGAAAAAGAGCAATAAAACATGACCCAAACTGAATAAAAATGATCAAACTAAATTGCTTTGGCTGTAACTCCTTTGCCAAAACGAAACTTCATTGGAGGCGTCCGAAAGTTGGGCTTCACCTCATCTTCTGGAGGCACTTCAACACAGAACGGTCCAAACTTCAGAATATATTTAGGTGGAGAAAAAGATGGGATAATAGATATCCTCCCCTCATCATCCCCCCAACTTGAGAGGAAACCGTCCTCGGTTTCGCCTTATTGTTCTGGACCTTGTTCTTCACAGCAAATGCATCCACTTTGATATCCTTGTCAAGCATAGGCTGCAGCACATGACGTTTGCCCTTATGCCACAAGGAATAAACATTGGTTCTGCCTTCATGAGTGGAGCGCATATCAAATTGCCACGGTCTGCCTAGCAGCACATGACATGCCTCCATAGGCAAAACATCGCAGACCACCGTGTCCTCATAAGTACCTACAGAAAATTTTATGCGCACCTTATGTGTGACCTTGAGCTTCCTAGAATTATACAACCACTCAACGCAATGTGGCTGCGGGTGTTTCCATGTAGGTAATGAGAGAGATTCCACCAAACTCTTGCTAACAATATTGGTGTAGCTGCCACCATCAATAATGAGCTTGCAAGTGGTGTCTTTGACTGTACATTGGGTCTGAAAAATATTTCATCGCTGCCCTTGTCCTTCTATGCGATCTTCCGGTACACGCTGCACCATTAGATTTTTACAATTAGCAGCAAGTTCATACCCATCTACCGACACCTTGTCGTTGTCCTCAGATTTCTCGCTAGATGACTCATCAAGGTTCTCATCATCCGTCACATAGCCATCTTTTGTGAGCATAACCCTCTTTGCATTAGGGCATTCACGCCTCATGTGTCCTCGTCCTCCACAAGTGAAACACTCAATACCGGCTGTGGTATGAGTAGATGCAGCTTTGGAAACGCTTGACTTCGGCGCTTCGGTAGTGGAATGATAAGCAGAACGTGTAGGAGGTGTCGACTTGGAACTAGGACCAGCAGCCTCAGTATGTGAACGACGCCATGGACTAGTAGGGGGTGTCACATTGCGACGTTGCAGCTGTTGTTCCGTACGCTCAGCCTGGTGCAAAAGCTCCTCTAGATCATAATATTGTGTCAGCTCTACACGGTCTTGTATCTCCAAATTCAGTCCATGAAAGAATCGAGACATCTTAGCCTCCGGATCCTCTCTTGTCCCCGTACGTATGGACAGCAACTCCATCTCCTTATAGTACTCAGCAACGGTTTTAACACCTTGAGTGAGACGCTGTAACTTATGATGCATATCTCGCTTGTAGGTTTGACGGGCAAAACGACCTTGCATGAGAGTTTTCATATCAGCCCATGTCGCTGGACGATTACGAAACTGCAGAATTTGACTCCACCAAACCAGCACATATCCGGTGAACTCAACTGCAGCAAGTTGGAGCTTCCTCTCCTCAGAATAACTGTGGGTAGAAAAAATCTGTTCCATGCGCATCTCCCACTCCAAGTACTCCTCAGGTCCACGGTCACCAGAAAACAACGGTATGGTCAATTTAACACGCCCAATACCTCCATCATCCAGTGGTAGACGAACAGCATGGCCTACCCGATCATTTGGCTGCAGACGACGGGCACCAACAGGGTTACCAGCAAAGTGACGTTGTCAAGGCAAGTAATCAGCATCGTCTCCAAACTCCTCACGAACAGCAAGATGTTGTTGGACAGCAGGTGGCGGATGTCCAATCGGTAGAGGTGGAGCAGCAGGTTGTCGTTGTGCAGCCGAAAGACCAACCTGATTAACTAGCGCATCCATCCGTGTGCCGAGATCTGTCATGTGCGCAGCTAGCACATCAAACCCTGCACGAACATTAGGATCTAACCCCTCAACAAAGTCAAGCTTAGGCAGCTCCTTCGGTTGACCTCCTCTAGCAGCAGCAGCGGCGGCGGATTCAGCATCGTCCGACATCGTCGTCACAGCAAATTCAGCAGAGCACAGGAAACAGACGATGTCGATACTCGATAGTCAGACGAGAACGAGCGTGCTTCAAATCGCGAGCAGAACGATCGATGTGTCTTCCTGGGAACAGGCTGACTCCAAGTAGATCACGTAGCAATTTAATCTCCCTAGGCAAACGTGTCCAAGTAGTATTCCAACAAGGTCACGTACGTGATGTTTGATTCGGACTTGATCGGAAACCACGGACGGAAACAGAAACCTTGGCGACCACAGGCGTAGCTTCTTCACGATCCCAATTTCCAAACACAAACGGCAGAACGGCTCTGACTTGAAAATCGAAACAAGTCCCAGCAGCAGATTGCGAACTAACAGATCGAACAGAACCGGTGTCTTGGCGTGGCGCCTCCGGCAGCAATACGTCCAACAGCAGATCAAAACAGCAGATAAATCTCAGCAAGAAATCGCCGTGAGAAACCCGACGAATCTGATACCAAGATGATACGGATCAACGTGATCCAAAAGGGTTTTGGCCCAATCTTTCACGGCGATCAACAAAACAGCAGCACAACAAGTAAGAGAACCCAATCTGAAACAGATCAAACTGATTCCTCTTCAATTCCTCACGTTAGAACTGACCAAAATCAATTCCCACGCATGGTACAACATCAGATCTTGAAGATCAGCAAACAAACACAACGATATGCGCCCCCAAACATTGGGACTTTTCTGGTCTATTCTTTAACTCGAAAAATAACAAGTCCCCCTCCCAATGGCGGCTGCCTAAACCCTTATAGGGTGACTCCAAACGCTACTATGACTGGGACAGGCCCCAAGCCACACCTAAGGCCCAAAGGATGGACCGAAATTGTATTTGGACAGGCCCAAATACCACGCGGAAAAATAGCACGAAAAAGAGCAATAAAACATGACCCAAACTGAATAAAAATGATCAAACTAAATTGCTTTGGCTGTAACTCCTTTGCCAAAACGAAACTTCATTGGAGGCGTCCGAAAGTTGGGCTTCACCTCATCTTCTGGAGGCACTTCAACACAGAACGGTCCAAACTTCTGAATATATTTAGGTGGAGAAAAAGATGGGATAATAGATATCCTCCCCTCATCAGCGGATGATGGCGACATGTAATCGTCGCTCCCTTGTCAAAGGCATTGTCATAGCAGTTCTCGCCCCTTCGCGCTCGGACTGTTCCGGGGAAAACCCGAGATCTAGGTATACCTGATTGGACGATGACGGCGTACTGCGCCGTTCTCCCTCCCGAGAGCATCGTTTTTGGATCAGGGCTGGCTGGGAGGGCCAGGAGGTGGCGTGGCGTGGCATCTACCGCGTCGACGACGGCGGTTCTCGGCGGCGTGGCGCAGCGGGGTCTCGGTGTGGCACGTGTGATGATGGAAGCGCGCAGATCGGAGGTTTTGTGTGGCGTGGTGGCGACGTTGACTACAAGCGTGACAAAGTCTTTGCGTTGATCTCTCCAGAAAATGGGTTGGCGGAAGACGGTGGCAGCGACTTCTAAGTGTGCGCATGTAGTGTATGCTGAGGGTCTACTGGAACGGTTTGTGCTCACGGCTCGTCGTTGGGCGGCTTGGTTGAGGGTTGAGTGAGGTCAGTGCAAATGGCTCTGATCAGAACCTCCGTTTTATCAAACTTGTAGGTGTAGCGACATTTATCGTCGGAAAGGTGGCTTCCAGATTGATGTATTTCTTTTAAATGATTTGTGGTTTTTTATTAATATAAATTATTTTGATGCGGAGGCTGGTATAAGGTTTTTTTTTAAGAGCATGGCTATAAGGTTTGCTGCTCCGTGCAGAACACCCAGTGTGCGTGCACTCCAACACTGGGCGGCCCGCACTAGTTGCTTGGTTCGGGAGCTCCTACTCAACGCGTTTAGCGTCCGTTGCGGAGCCTGCGCGTACCCCCCAACGCTGTAGTGTTTCTTGTTGGGCTCGGCCCATGTACTGTTTTACTGTTTCCGCGCGAACCACTGTTTCCGGTCGAACGGCGAGCCTACTCATACCACCATATACGTTGTGGGCTATCTGGTATGCCCGTAGGAAAGTTATCCATGAAAACATGTTCAAGAGCCCACTTTCAACGTGAGCTTTCATCGAGAATTTTTTGAGGGACTTGAAACAAGGTTTGGACAGTGGGAGCAAGGTGAATCCTGCATATGTACCAAGGCCGACTGTACCGAGGTGGATTCCACCGCCTCAAGGTAAAGTAAAAATCAATGTTGATGCGGCGCATGGGAAGACGGAAGGGAAGGCTTCAGCGGCAGCAATTGCAAGAAGCCAGCATGGTGTTTATCTAGGGGCATCATGCCTGGTCATTGACGGTATGACACGCCCTGAAGCTATGGAGGCGATTGCAGTCCGGGAGGCTTTATCGCTGTCTGAAGATCTTGGTTTTCGATCAATTTAGGTGGCGAGTGACTGCTTAAGGGTAATCAATATCCTGCATGATGGGACTAGACCGGTCTACTCCCAGATTATTGATGAGATCAGAGAGCGAGCTAAAGCTTTCGTCCAAGTGCGTTTCGTTCATGAACGCAGGAAGTCGAATAGAGAAGCTCACATCATTGCAAGGTCTTCTGTTAGCCTTGATGAAGGCCTCCATGTGTGGCTGATTGATCCACCAATTGGATCTTGTATCCTATCACGGTAAACGTTGAATAAAGTAGGGTACTTAGTCTAAATAAAAAATCTACGCTGTAGTTTTGTCTAAAAAAAAAAAGCCTACGCTGTAGCTAGCTTCCACGCTTTATGTACTACGAGCACCACTAGTTGCTCAAGTTCTTGTTCAAAAAGAAAGTTGCTCCAGTTTTTTCACGTGTTTCGGACATAACTTTCTTCATTCACAAATCAGTGCCTATGAAAAATGAAATTTTTTGAACATATGAACCATTTTCAAAACTGAACATATTTCAAAAAAAGAACCATTTTCAAATGAAAGTTCTAAAAAAAATGAACCAATTTTGTAAACGAACCATTTTAAAAAAGAACCATTTAAAAAATGAACCATTTACAAAAATGAACCAATTTTAAAAATGAACCATTTTAAAAATGAACCATTTGAAAAAATGGACCATTTTTGAAAATGAAGTATTTTTCAGAAATGAACCATTTGAAAAAATGAACCATTTTTGAAAATGAACTAATTTTCAAAAATGAAAATCTGAACTATTTAACCATTTTTTAAATGAACCATTTTCGAAAATGAACTTTTTCAAAATCTAACCATTTAGAAAATAAACAACTTTCATAAAATGAATATTTTTCATAAATATAAAAATATTCATGAATTTAAAAGGAGTAAAAACGAAAAAACAATCGAAAACAAAATAAAAATGGACTGAAAAGCACAAAAAACGGTAAATAGAAAGAAAAAACTCAAACCGGAACTTCTGGGACGGCCCATTTATTCCGCCCCGCGTATGCTGCTGTGCAGCAGGGGGTACGCGTCGAGGCGACCTTCCGACGCAACGGGCGTCAGATAGGTTTCGCCGCTTGGTTCTACCTCGAAGCGCGTCCAGCGAGGCCGCGACATCTGCTGGCCCGGGCCCTGGGGCCTCATGTCTCCAGGAGTTGGCCCAAAAGATATGTGACAACAGACAGCTAGTGAGCTAGCAACATTCGGAAAAAAAAAATCGTGGGTTGCCTCTTACAGTCTCACGTGCACCTGATTTCTTTTGGGAATTTCGTGTAAGATCTAAGATGTCATATATGCTTTTCACCTAAAAAAATAAGTAATACATGCTTCCTCCCGGCCACTAGCACAGGCATTCGTAGCTAGATGAAGCACGAGGCAAATGTAGCCACAATGGCCACTTAGGATGGTCGTTGTAGATTTACAACCATACAAGTGCATTCCCAGGAAGCGTGTGCATATATATCCACATGGTGTGGACTCTTATATATGAGTAGTGAATACGTGAAAATATAGAAATGAAAAAAAATACTTGAGGCAATTTTGACACCACATAGTTGCTTCTTCAAACCCTTGCAATGTATGGGTATGGGATGCATCAGGAACTCGTCCAATATAACTGATCATGGTTACTCTTGATGTTAGTTATGTTTTCCTCTTGGTTTGTATGTCCTCAACATCGGGATCTGCATCGTGACCTCCACGCTTTGCGTCGGCACTGAGGCAAGTTGTACCTACATGGATTAACTGGCGAACCACGGGTATGCTCGGTCGGTCTGTCCCCTGATCACCTAACATCCATTAAGAACACGTAGTACCCATCGTCTCCTGAGGTCTTGTGTGTAGCCATGCTGCCATGGATGAGATTTTTGAGCTTCTTTTTTCATGTGAATCAGGAAGAAGACCTTGTTAGCGGTTAGTATTTAGCTAGGAGAAGTTTATGGCCTTCTAGGCTTAAGTGATTACATATAAGTAGACCTGATTAATTATTTAGCCAACTTTCATATGTTTGGTCAGCAACTTTCTAAGCTAAAATAACCAGGATGACAGTTGCCTTGTGTCCTTGTCTACCGTGTGCTTGCACCTAGAAACATAGAGGGACTTCACAGAACAACCGAGAATCGTCGGGGAGGTGACAACAATGGCATAGCCGACCAGGGTTCACTATGCACATGCGGACAAAGGTGTCAAAAAAATTGTTGGAGCTAAGGAGAGTGCGAGTTTTTATGAAACAACCATTCCACCTTCAAAGTGCAAGCCCAATCCTAAAACCAACTACATTTTTTTAATTTTGAGGTTTTAGATGATGATTTGTTACATCAAATTGAAAAGTCAACATGAACAATGAGATTTTGAGTTGGCAAATGCTAGTGTTGATTTAAACCATCGACACAAATCCATTATTGTACAAGTTTTGCATTAGGAAGAATTCGTAAGTCCAAGTTTGTGCCCTACTTCTACCGCATTTGCACCTTGGTCATGCATGTTATTGACTTCGTCGCACCATGGATATTTTGTCGCACGTCCTCTATTGACGTACTTAAACCACTACCATAAATGAGATCAAAGTCATCTCAACATTGTTGATGGTCATCAAAGGGGTATATCCCTACATAATCTCATCCAACATTACCAACCGCACACAAGGCAAGCTCTTCAACGAAGTCTATTTGACACACATAATAAGACTATAATAAATGGAATATGACGCTAGAGCACTCATGTTAAGTTAAAACACAATTTTAGAAAACATAATTATAATAGTAACTACAATATGACAACTTTATAAAACATAAGAAAACTAAAAAATATTATGAACTAAAGGAAAAACTTAAAATTTATGTCTAGTCACCGCGGCTGCAAGAACAATGGAAATCATCAATACAATTTTTTTCACTACAATAAATGGTGAAACATCATAGAAAATAAATTTTGGATCAAAATAAATGATGTAATTATTTATACTCCTTACAATCTTCAAATTTTGCATTTTGAAGATAAGCCTAATAAATTGTAGGGGGATATTGGAAGGACCATGTTAACACATGGATTCCATGCTTTTATTTGCGCCAATAACCTGCAATGTTATCGTTTATTAAAAAAGGACAAAAATATCAATACGGTTCTTGGTGAAGCCCAATCAAAGGAGGTACTTCGCTTCTCTGAATAGTGTCCTAGAGGCGCATGTTCAAATAAATTAGAGGAGATAGCTTGCTTCAGTCCGAGAGCGTATATGTTGCAAGGATAAATTGTCACTCCATAATCCAATCATCTTGATTTAAGCAAGACATTCATCATGCATAGCATCATCCAGTTGTTCTAGGAAGTACTACTACTAGCTAGATGTAGCATGATAGGTGACCTGAGTAAAGATAGGTATGATGCCCACTTAATATGGTTGTTGCATATTTACAACCATACAACAACATGATGCGCTTTGCCGACCACCGGTGATGTCATGTTTGCTTTGCCGACCACCGGTGATGTCATGTATAGAGCTCTCTCGTACTAGTTCGGTTCTTTTTGGAGCTAGGAAATTAATTCTAAAAATATTTGATAGAATCGGTTGATTCTTCTTGCTACACGGTTTGGATAAAGTTGGCATGATGATAAAACTCAACGTCGTAATGTTAATCATTGACAGTATGTCAAAATCACGAAAAGCTTCATGAGGAAAATATTGGCAAGGATTCATGGTGGTTCCAAATGATTTATAATTTATTTAATGTGGCACAAAAGATCTAGCCGACAAATGCTTTTTTAATGCTCAAGACAAACTTATTTGTAACAAAAATATACTGAAAACCCTCTAACTTTCGAGAAAAAAAATCGGCTTGAACCGCCTGTAATTCTGCACTTTTCCTTGTATCCAAACCTACCGATCACATCTGATACCAACCCTACAGAATTCGCACAGTCATTATAAGATAATTCAGAATATGCAGAGCCGCAATAAGCAATGCGGAAAGCCAGGCGACGACGACGAGGATAAATTGTTATTGTTAAACCCTGCTTCGGTTGATGCCCACCCAGTCAATAGCACTCTACCTCGGCTAGCCGACCAGACGGAAGTCTTCACGCGTCGTCACTTTAAGCGTAGAGGAGCGCCCACCCGCCCCGCCAGTTAGGTGCTTGGTTATACCTGGAAGCGCGTCCCGTGATACCTACTGGCCTAGCGACTCGATACCTCTAGCCGTTGGTCCGAACGACCTGTGACAAACAGCCAGCTCGCAACATTCACTTGTTGTGTGGCCCGGCGCCCTTTCTTGCCCTCACTCTCACTTGATTTCATTTGCGAAATTCCGTGTAAACATGCTTTTCCCCTAAAAAAGTAATACATGCTTCCTCCCGGACGCATTGGCACCGTACTACTAGTAACTAGATGAAGTATGAGGCAAGTGACTTGAGAGAATATAACCATGATGTCCACTTACGATGGTTGTTGTAGATTTACACCCATACAAGTGCTTAATAATGGTTTCCGGGCAGGGAGACATGTATATATATCCACATGAGATGAACTCTTGTGTATGAGCATAGTTAATACATGCACCGTCAAATAGAGAAATGAAAAACTCAGAAGGTAGAGTTAATAGTGATGCAATTCCGACACCATAGAATTGCTTCTTCATACCTCGCAAATGGGCTTGGGATGCATCAGCAACTCATCCAATCCAATCGACCCAAATCGGTCTCGATGTTAGTTATGTTTTCCCCTTAGTTTGTAAGCCCTCACTACCGGGATCTGCATCCAGACATCCACTGTATGATTCCTCACTGCAGCGTTAGAACTTGTACCTACAAAGATAAAATGGTGAGCCGCAAGCATTCTCATGTCCCCGACTAACAACCACCCATCAAGAACACGTAGTACCCCATTGCCCCCCGAGGTCTTCTGTGTCCGCATGCCGCCATGGATGAGAATTTCAGTCTTCTGTTTCATGTGTATCCGAATAGAAGGTTTAGTTACCGGTTAGGATTTAGCTAGGAGAAGTTTATGATCCACAACGCTTAAGTGATAACATATATGTAGGCCTCACTAATTATTTAGCCAACTTTGTTATGTCTGGTCAGCAACTTCCAGCGTGTGCTTGCGCCTAGAAACATATAGGGATTTCACAGAACAACCGAGAGTCGACATGGAGGTGACAACAATGACAGAGTCGACTAGGGTTCAATGTGCACATGTGAGGAGAATGCAAGTTTTATAAAACAATTCGACCTTCAGAGTGCAAGCCCAATCCTAAAACCATGTCATTTTTCGTTTTGAGGTTTTAGAGCATGATTTGTTAAAATCAAAAGGGAGAAGTGAATATGGGCAATCATATTTTGTGTTGGCAGATTTTGGTGTTGATTTAAACAAGAGACACAAATCGATTAGTGTACAAATTAGTACGAGTGCATGATTGTGCATTAGGAAAAATTCGCTGGTCAAAGTTTGTGCTCTAATGCTACTACATTTGCACATGTGGTTCGTGCTACCGACTTCGTCTCACCATGATTATTTTGACGCATATCCTCTACGAATGTAACTGAAAGTCCGGAACTACTACCATGAATGAGATCAAAGCCATGTCAACACTCTTGATAGTCATCAAAGGGTTATATCCCTACATGATCGTGTCCAACCTTTCCTGAGACATAATGCATGGAATATGACGCTAGATAGAACCTGTGCTAAGTTAAGACACAAATTTTGAAAAACATAATTACCTTACAACTTTATCAAAAAATGAATTTTGTAAAATATATTATGAACTGATGAAAAAATCTTCAAAAATTTATGTATAGTAATCGCGGTTGCAACAACAATTGAGATCATAAATACAGTTTTTTCACTACAACAAATGGTGAAATACCATAGGAAATGAAATTTGGATTAAAACAAATGATGCAATTATTATACTTCACCCGAAGATGGGTCTTTTTGGGGCCGGGGACCCGGCCCAAAAAGACGATCCTTGCCTTATCATGTACTCCTACTCCTAGGCACCAAATCGGTCGTCGCCCCTACCCAAATCACCCATCTCCACCTCCACGGAATCCTCTCCTCCTCCCATCCCTTTCTCACTTGTTTTTTCCACCGGCGCCCTACTCACAGCAAGAATAACACGAGCCTCGATCATGCCGCAGGCGATTCGGAATCTCTACACGATTTTAGATTTTGGCTGTTAGCTGAAATCGTAAGGGGAGCACGGGCCGCGATTGTTATTGTTAATTAAAAACTTAAACGTTCGGTTGATGCCCACCCAGCCAAGCCAACGGAAGCTAACTTAGATAGTACTGTACTAGCAAGTAAAGTATCTTGGATTCTATAGTTTGTGGTTGTGGGTTGGGCTAATTAGCCAGCAACAGCGCACCTACCATATCAAAAGCTGAGCATCACGCTGATCACCACCTTAGCTCAAGATCTCAAATGGACCCCCACACACACCCACTCTCACGCCCACATACTACTACATCCGTAGCTAAGCTAAGCTAAGCATCCATCCTAGATAACAACAAAACAAGTCGTACAAGAACAAGCTTAGGGCCTGTTTGTTTCAGCTTATAGATTATATAATCTGGACTTTTGGAATAAGCTGGAATAAGCATCTCTTGGCCAGCTTATTGGATTATCATAATCTGGCCTCCAGATTATATAATCTAGATCTATAAGTTGGACCTGTTTGGCAACCATCCAGATTATATAATCTGCTGGATTATAAGCTGAAACAAACAGGCCCTTAATTAAACAGCAGCGCCCGCAACTTGATCTATAAAAACGATACAGTAAAATGCTAGTGCATCCTCAACTTCTTTGTTTCTAGATGGATGCGATTCAATATGTTAAGCTGCAGTAGCGCAGTGCAACACGTCTGTGGCTGTGACTGCCTCGTCACCGTTACTCCCTCCGTTCTAAATTAGTTGACTTGGTTTTGTCCAAATATGGATGTATCTATACTTGTTTAGTGTCTAGATACATCCGTATTTAGACAAATCCAAGTCAAATAATTTGGAACGGAGGGAGTACATGGCAAGATGATCCTGTACGAGTCTTCTTCACTAGGCTTAGCTTAGCTAAGTTGGAAAAGTCAACTTTATTATTTGCGCCAGCCACATGACGATAAGATGGGCCATGCACGACGTGGACAACCAACTGCCATGGATTATACTCACTCAGCCATACTAAGGAGTAGATAACCACTTTCCGTGGACTTATCCAAAAACGATCAAGGAATTATTAGTGAGATTAGAACAGTCTATTCGCATTAGAAACAATAATTATTACCGCTTTATAAACAGAAAAAAATAACCACCGCGGCGGCCTGATGTTACTGATGGGACAAGAGTGCAGGACAAGGAGATGAAGGAGACAAACTGGTACTGTGGTGCACAGTCTCGAACTCTCGATGCGGCCCCCCTGTTGCTGCCACGTGGCATCCAACAGGCCCACCCACATCCTTGATCCGTCGGTAGTGCAATCGTGCATCGCAGTAAAAATTACGCCTCAAGGTAGAGAATTGAGTTAAGATGAAAAATCTGAGTACCCGTACGTGCTACAGTACAGTACACTCTTGCAGTCGCCACACACACACACAGAGGCCGCGCTGGGTAAAAATCGATGCGGTAAATCCATAAAGTTACAGAGAAGAAACACGGCGTAGGCTCCCCGCGTACCACACAGTACGTACGTGAGCAGAGTACTGTACGTTTCTTCTCCCTCCCTCGCTATTTTTCTTCTACAGTAGCTAGTACCGAGCGAGCGCGCGGCGGAGCACCTGGGCGAGGAGGCTGGGCGCGCTGAGGTGGGGGAGATGGCCCTCCGTCGCCAGCGGCTCGATGGTGGTGCGGCCGCCGAGGTGGGCCTTGAGGTAGGCGGCGACGGAGGCCGGCACGGAGACGTCGCGGGTGGTCTGCACCACCACGCACGGCGCCTGCACCATGCCCAGCACGCCGCGGAGGTCCGTCTTGAACACGCTCTGGCACACGTGCAGCGAGATGTCGGGGCGCATGTTGAACAGCGTGCGGCTGAACTCCTGCACCGCCGCCGGCACGTCCGCGCCCACCGCCAGCGGCGCGTACCCCGTCGCCCACGCAGAGTAGTTGGCCGACATCGCGTCGAACACCTGCTGGATCTCCTCCAGCTCGAAACCGCCGTGGTAGTCGCTGTCGTTCAGGAACCTGCCCATCGATTGTTCGTCCGATCAATGATTATTAGTGTTGCCGCGCCCACAAAGAATGAATTTTGATCGGTGGGTGGTGTGAAAGGAAAATTCTTTTACCCACCTTGGTGAGAAGCCGATGAGGACGAGCTTGGCGAAGAGGTCGGGGCGGCGGATGGAGGCGAGGATGCCGATCATGGCGGACACGGAGTGGCCGACGAAGGCGCAGCGCGGGATGCGGAGCGCGTCGAGGATGGCCAGGAGGTCGTCCACGTACGCGTCCAGGCCGTTGTAGCGGCGGAAGTCGAAGTGGTCCGGGTTCACGCTACCGGCGCAGACCAGGTCGTAGAGCACCACGCGGTGGTCGCGGGTCAGGTACGGCAGGATCCTGCTCCACGCCGACTGGTCCGTGCCGAAGCCGTGCGACAGCACCACCACGCGCTCGCCGCTGCCTACGACCCGCACGTTCAGGATCTGCAGCAGCTTGGCCCCGCTCGGCGCGCCCCCGCCCACCATCTTCTTCTCGCCGGAGCCGGACGCCGGGGGCGAGCTCTTGCTGCTGCTGGGGCTGAGCGTGTGCGTGGATCGGAGCATGAGACGACGACTGAGATGCCGGGCTGGGTTTGCACAGGCCGTGCCGCTCTTTATATACTAGCAGCAGCGGAGACCATGGTGCATGGTGGTCATCTTGGCTCTCGGCTACTAGCTCTGTTTCTCTCTTTGATTTGAGATCTCTATCTCCCTCCTCTGCTTTATTCCCCTCTCTGATTTCTTCTTGGGTTTGGTGCGGGCGATGTGATGAGGCAGTTCTGTTTTGTTTCCGTCCTGGATGTCTGATGATGTGCCCAATTATCCAGGCCACACCGGATAAGAAGAAAGAAGAGGTACCTATAATTCTAGGTTTTGTTTTCTATTGATTTGGTCTTTTGCGTGCATACCGAATAAGTCATGTGATTATATGGTTAAGTTCTTTTTTACTTTGCTCGAACCACTCCCGTTGATTAAAAAGAAGAAGAAGAGGTGCCTATAATTCTAGCAGGAGGTAGGTTTTGTTTTCTATTGATTTGGATTTTTCCGTGCGTGACAAACCAGTAGCATAGCGCCAGGCCAGAGGTGCCAATATGTCATTGTAGCAAATTACTTTGACTTGCTGCGGTGTTTACCAATCAATGTCTTCTTCTTCTTCTTTTTTTGAAATTTACCACATATATTAGGTCAGCAAGCCGCCTCATTAAAACCCTGTCAGTCCCTTTCGGTACCCTGGTTAGGGAAAGAGTGCGTCTGAAACTTGCCGCCTTTAAGCATTAATCACAGTTACATCATCCGCTATGGTGCTTACAAGATAGTCGGGAGGATCCTCATGCCAAACAACACACATAGAACCCTCCACATGTCTAGCTAACAAATGAGCAGCCCTATTAGCCTCCCTAGGGCTATGATCAAACACCACAACTGCAAAATTGCGACACATCAAAATACAGTCTTCAAAAATCGCCGCTGCTGGACCCATAGAATTCCCGCCATTACGCATCACATCAATTACCTCCATGCTGTCGGAATTCACTTCAATTCTATTGCAGCCGATCTGACCAGCGAGGATCAGGCCGTCCCTAAGAGCATGGGCCTCAGCAGTCGAAGCATCGGAGACAAAAGGCAAGCCTCGACAGCTACCTGACACGAAGAAGTCCCTGTCATCACGGATGATTGCGCTGTGCTACCTGTGCCTGTATCCACATCGAAACTGGCGTCAACATTAAGTTTAACAAAGTCTGCTTTAGGCTTCATCCATCCATGTCGTTGAATGCCCATTTTTTTTCTTTTTTGCTCTCGTGTAGTTCAAAACGAGTGTTGATATTGCATGTGCAGTTCGCGCCGGCGACTGCACCGCCTCGCCATGCGTCGCCTTCCTACGTTCCCACCAGATATACCAAACTGCTACAGCCACTAAATCATTGTGATCCACTTGTTCCAGGAGAGGTGCTTTAGCAGTTCTATCTCAGAGAAGGACCTCCAACACCGATCGGCCCTCCACCTCAACATCGCATACCCGGGCAATTATATCTTCCATTCCAAGCAGCTTCCAGATATCTCGCACTCTTGGACAGTTAAAGAACGCATGTCGTATGCTCTCACACTCCACGTTGCACAATGTACATTGAGAACTAGGTTGCATATGTCTGTTAGCCAAAACCCCATTACATGGAATAGCACCCAGGAGAGATCTCCAGCAGTGAATTTTAATTTTTGCTGGAACGTTTAGGGACTATAACGTTTTCCATATTGGGAGCATGGACGAAGAGCCATAGCCACTGGTCCTCCTCAATTTCTGACCATGTTGGTGCTCCCATTCCATATGATAACAAGAGCGCACCGAAAAAGTACCCGATTTGGTATAATGCCATCCAATAAAATCCTCCATCGTGTTGCGAGCCAGGGGAATGTTCAGTATTCTTTGAGCATCAATAGGCCAGAAGTTTCTCTAATCAGTTGTTCATCCCATGACTCGGTATCAACATCAATCAGTTTAGACACCTTTGTAAGAAGGATGTTACCCCTCCTAGTCGCCACCTTTCTATTCGGACTAGACGGAACCCAAGGATCATTCCAAATATCGATTTGGGAACCATTCCCACTCGCCACATGTGGCCACGCTTAAAAGTCTGAATACCAGCCCAAATGCTCTGCCAGGTATAAGAACTTCATTTTTTAAGCGTACAATTTAGGAGATCACCTGAAGGGAAGTATTTAGCTCGGAGAACAGACGCACATAGAGAATCTGGTTCAGCAATAAGTCTCCAACACTGCTTAGCCAGCATTGCAAGGTTAAAACATTGCAAATCCCGAACCCCATACCTCCTTGTCCTTTGGGAACACACATTTTCCACCACGCACACCAGTGCATATGTTTCTGTTGATCATCATCTCTCCACCAGAACTGGGACATTGCAGATATAATCCTTTGATAATCTGTTTGGGTAGCTTGAAGACTGACATAGCATAAGCAGGTATAGCCTGAATGATGGCTTTAAGCAACACTTCCTTCCCTCCAAAAGACATATTTTTCTCCTTCCAACCACTTAGCAGTTTGCAAATTCTATCAATAAGATGTTGAAAGCAATCCGACCTGTCAACCCCAACAAGAGGGGTAGCCCGAGATACTTATCAGTGATCGCTTCAGTCATAATGTTCAGTATCGAGCACACCTCCACCCTCACATCAACCGTTGTACATGGACTGAAGAATATACTTGATTTTGCTTCACTCACAAGCTGTCCTAAGGCCGCGCAGTAGTCATCCAGGGCGCGTCTTAGACTTGTTGCATTGGTTGCATCTGCTCGCATCAGAATGAGCGAATCATCCGCAAACAGGAGGTGCGAAACTACCGGGGCAGTCCTGCAGACACTGACCCCCAAAAGGTGACCAGCCGCCTCCTCGAATTTCAGTAGACTTGTAAGACCCTCGGCACACAAAAGGAACAAATATGGTGAGAGGGGATCCCCTTGACGGAGACCCCGAGACGGAAAATATAATCAGAAAGTTCATTGTTAACCCGAACCTGATACCTCACCGAAGAAACGCATGCCATAATGAGCTCCACCCATCCTTGGTCGAAACCCAGTTGTATCAGAATTTTTTTCAAGAAGGACCAATCACTGTCTTCTTTATTAGCTGTATAGACCAAGTGTGCAGTTCTATAACACTGTAATATTTTTGTACTTGATTAAGGTCAGTGCTGAGCTATTTTTTTAGCTATCATGAAGGTGAGGATAAGTAACTTAATTGTAAGGTAAGTTCTTTCTTTTTCGCTCGAACCGCTCCCGTTGCTTTAAAAAGTTCTCAAGTGACCTATCTTAAAAAGTTTCCTAATTTCATGTTTTTTACCTAACACCTTCCCAAAATCACCAAGTTGACTTGACATGCCTGGCCCATGTAACACTGGTATGGACGCCATGCCACGAAATATTATACATCATTACATATTTATCGAATGGTGATTTTAAGATCACATCCAATCATTTTAACTAAAATTGTGTGATATTTGCACCTGAAATTTGTGAAAGTAAAATATAAGAGCCTCTTTGAGTGCAAGAGATAGAGAAAAAAAAACATAAGAATACAAAATATTTCTTAGTGGTACTATTATCCATACAATTCAAATGAACATGGCATTAAAGAAAATTGAGAGTTTTTTTTTTCCTTGGGTTGGTTTCCGAGGGAAAAACTTTAAATTACATTCCTATGCACAAAGAACATGGCAAAAGCCATAAGTTACATGGTAATGAACCAAGTTTACCTTTGCATATGTTTTAAGCTTTATTTGACCACGTTTTTCAAATTTTCCTATTCCTAGAAATCAAGCATAAAAAATTGTAGAGTCCTATTTTTTCATAATCCTCTTCTTTGCGCCTACAAACCTCACTTTGTTTTTCCCTATTCATATATTTTTAAATTCTATGAATCGCAAGAGGCCTTAAATTGTTATCTTTCTTTTTCCATATTTTTTAAATCTTAATTTAATTATGGATTCATCCTTAGTAGATCATTTTCATTTAATTTATTCCTCATCCTTACTAAAATAACTAATATGATATTTTGAGATTATACTTCAAAACTACCTGGGTAGCGCCATTTTAATTTGATTTGGAACGTGTTGCGTGTTGGTCAGAATTATGTTTGTTGATGTATACTTGGCACACACAACAAGTATTCTATGCTCCGTTTGGAATGCGTTGCATGTTGGTCATAATTATGCTTGTTGATTTATTGCTTGTATTTTTTGTGTGACTTGTTACTACGTTGTTTTGTGATTTACCTACTCCCTCCGATCCACTAAATGTGTCGTGGAAAATGAACTACCTAGTACAAATACTTAGCTGCACTTGCGACACTTTATCTGGACCGGTGGGAGTACATCTTAGACATGCTTTTAAATTTTTTAATACCGAAAATTTCCTTAAGAATGGAGAGTATGTTATGTGCTCTTGGAAGCGCATGCCCTTTATTTTAGAAAATTCTAAAAGCACGGTCAAAAGCTTTTAAGAATCTAAAAACATAATGTGTAGATAGTGGAGTAAGTAATGTGCCAGCAAGTTTTTATCCGTTCTCCAAGTCAAAGGTGAGTCCCACGAGTCAGTTTGTAGATTGTATCTCAGAAAATATCATCTTTGGTCTTAGTGGAAATAAAAAAAGTACAGTAAGAAGAGAGCTAGAATATCAAAAAAAAAAAAGATTTGAAAAAAGTGATTGAATTGTTATTTTTGCACAACTCCCATATGAATTACGATACTTAAATCTAGAAACGAACTTGAGTCATTTGAATGTGAGATTTCTTTTTTTGGATGAATGCCAAATTACTTTTTGTAAATGGATCGTGAGTTCCCGGGCGCACTTGCAGATTATCTAACCATTGAACTGCTGGCGTAAATTTAAACTAACGTTGTATCCGCGCTAACTTGTAACTTTTTCTCCATTACATCCTAGAAACATCAAATCAAATCCGGTTCAATTTTTAATGCGGTGTACGAAGATCAGTTCGTCCCTTCTACTCCAACCAACAGAACAGAACCGATGTTGATACACAGATCACGCGAGATAAGGGAGCTTTCTCTTTTTTAATTTCTCTGCTTCGTCAATTTCTACGATGCTTTATTTACCGCATCTTCTATGCAATCTCAGACTACCGTGGTACGATCCACTTGCATTAGGACAGAAGAACTCGCGGCTCAAAGCCTTGTGCGAACGCAGCATCAAAGCCGCTTTTCCGCTGCGAATTACGGCTCGCAACTGGCTCTCATCACAAGTCGAGCTCAACCGGAGCCACATGAGATGGAAAGAGCCGCTTTTTTTTGTCCCGTCGCGCGCACGGCAGGTAGCCTGGGGCAGCGCGTTCGCCAGCCAATGGTGGCGATACTGTCTCGGTCGGTGGATGATTCTTGATTTCGGTAGAGCCTACAGGAGACGACCAAGGCCACGAGTTTGCCCGCTCTACTGTTTCGTGCTTTACATGGGTGATGGTCTCGTGTAGAGCATCTCCACTCTTGGAAGAGGGCCTCTAAAACCCGGTGTTTATTTTTCTCTCACCATTTCAACATCTACTCCGCGTATATTAAAAAAAACATAGGTAATGCCGATGCATAGAATTCGATCGTATCAAAATTCACTTCCAAACGGAAAAAAAAAAATCAAATTTAACTTCATTTTTAAAATGAGAAAGGCAAATACTAGTACAAAAGTGGGAAAAGGACTTCACCTTTCCTCCCCGAGCACAATGTTGTCGACGGCTGTCCTGGTAGCGGTCCTTGGTGGCAGGGATAGAGGTGACATCTGACAAGGAGGCGACCGTGAGTTGGAGGAGCGGCGGAGCGACAGCTCGCCCACAAGTGCGATTGCACGTGACACGAGTCACCCTCGTGGCTTGTTCGAAGGCACGACCACGAGGAGTGGTAGGTCAGTGGCTAGCAGTGGCGACAGATCATCACAACAAGACGGTTCGGGAGTCGACAATGACATTTGTAACACCCAAACGAGGGAGGACCTGGCAGCGGTAACGGTCGTTCCCACACTGTCCTAACCCTGACAACGTAGGGTTCCGACGCCGATGACCAGGGAGGCACCGAAGATAACAATATATGCTGAGGGGATAGGGGTGAGGAAGACGATCGAGGGAGGCACATTATACGAGAAAGGGGTCGGTTGGGCGTGAGGGGAAATGGAAAAAAAAAAAAACTTTCTAGGGAAGCCCCTTGTACGCCCATTTGAGAAGGGGCTATTAGGGGGCAAATTATGGGCCTCCTTATTTTAAGGACCCCTTTAGGGTCCTTGACGGATCAGCCACGGGACACTTCATCAGTGGGCTCGCATTGACCTCCTCTGACGCATTCCTTCTTAGGTTAAACCAATCATTGTGTTTATCCATGGCTTTTGCAATGGTGAGTAAGAGACTTGTGTGCATCCGAAATTGTCAAGTTGCATTAAGGTTGAATTAATCTCTCACAAGCTTAGCATGCACTCCGCTCTATCTCGATTGGTGTACAAACGGCCGAACTCAAAGTCAAGGAAAGCGGCCTAGACCACTGACTTTTGCTCGTTAGGTTGTTCTTCCTCTAGGTCTCTCCATTCCAAAGGAATATTTCTTATTGGGCTATAAGACATTAATGATAGCTCTCGAGCATTTCAAAGGTTTGCTCTCTTATTTGGCTGAACCATGCAAACAAGAAAAATAAATACATCACCGACATTTCCAATGGTAGTCAAGTTCAGTGGAATAGTTTCGTTGAGCTATGATTCACTGTCGAATTAGCAATAAGGAAGTAAGTTTTTTTTTGATAAAGGGATTTTTTTACTTAAGAGTTTTAAGCATTACACCCGGCCTCTGCATAGATAGGATGCACATAGCTAGGAAGTAAGTAAATTTTCATGGATAATTACTTTTCGTTTCTTTGTCTGAGCCTCACGAAGAAAAATTGATATAGCATAGTCCTGCTGAAAAAGAGGAGGCCCAGTCCCGAGAAGGCGATAGTTGATTTTGATCCTCAATTTGGCATCAGACTTTGTAAATTGGACATTAGACTTTGTAATTGATTATGGACCCCCACCTGCTCAGGACGCCCCGCCTGCTCAGAACGATCCATTATGGTCTCTCGGAAGGGGACACGCTTGACCCAGCACAAAAACGGGATTTTATAGATATCCTTTTTTAAAAAAGTAGATATTCTGGGAGGACAAAAGGAAGAACTTTCCTTGACAATGAGCGAATCGTAATAAAAAGAGGGTGGCAAGGCAAAGGTACTATGTCCCTAGTGTTCGCCGCCAAATTTCCTCATCGAAGATCATGACAACGACCATTTCAAAGTCATCTTCATCTTCTTCCTCCTCCGACGATGAAGAGTCGTCGAGGATCATCTCCCTCAATCTCTTGATCTACACTACAAAATTGACTAGATTGCATTTGATTGCCAAAAAGTAAAAAGAAATGAAAAAAACACAAAGAAACTCACATAGTCAATTCGGGGAACACTTGAAGGACGGAGAAGATGAGAAGTGGTCGGAAGTTCTTCGTGTTGCCTCGATTCCGGCGCCACCTAGTTCTGCGGCGGACGTTCTACGTCATCTCTATCGTCCGACGGCTCCGTTTTGGAACAAACCGACCTCCGAACCGACGCGGGGTTCGATTTTCGGCGATGGAATGAAGGCAGCGACGACAGACATTCTGGCAACGGCAGCAACCGGCAAGCAAATCGAAGTGGGCCAGGCGGCCGATGGAGGTTGCGGGGTGTCGGCGGAGGCTAGGAGTGGTCACCAAGGGAACACCGACGATGATGCGGTGCGTGCGGGAGAGAGTGTCGAGTTGGGGTGGAGGGTCGAATTTTTACTCCGAGCATCCACAATCAAGTATATTTGAAAGTCGGCCGTCGTGAAGAGTAATTTTTTTAATCCTCTAAAGACTATAAAGGCTAAGCTAGATACGATTTAGCCGCTTAAAACAAAAAAAATTACTCCTCCAACCTGTTTTGAGGTATCCGGTAGAGATGCCCTCCTTATTCCCCATCCTCGTACTCACCCTATAGAGTATAGACAGTCTACATGTTGAAGTGTGGAGACAATTGGATCTGAATCAAAACAGGGTCCTACTTATCAGACCATGACACATGGCCAAAATTAACAGTGGTTCTCTTCAAAAAAAAATTTAACAGTGGTTAATAAGTTGAGCTTAGCTGGGGGCAGTGAGACAAATCGGATCAAGGTCAAAATCAGGCCAAGCTCGAGCCCGGACAACATATCCTGGATATTTCCTGTCCATCCAAACTGCGGTGAGCCATTTGCAAAGCTATCAAGCAAGTCTCCAACTCATCCGATACAACATGTAGCAGAACCACGATCCATTGCACACAGACAAAAGCACTAGTGAACGTCGACGCTAACGGATGACAAGAGCTTCTTCTGAACTTGTCCTGGTCGGAGCCCACGTGAAGCCCAAGGGGCGGGCGTCGCCGTCGATGAACGGGACTACGGGTGCTAATGACCTGAGCTCGCTCGCGGTAAATAGTCGCTAGCGCGGTTGTCCATTGCCATTGGACGATAAATCATCCATCCTCCAGGCTGTTATCCTCGCTCTGTCGCCGGTTGTGGCACGGCGAGGACGATGTAACTCGCTGTCTTTGCTGACGATCCGCCTCCAATCCGGGCTACCTTCCAAAACCCAGCGACCGCCAGACGCTCTCCATCATCCACACAATAGCACTGGCAAAGCATGGCTAGCTATCGCCTCTCGTCACCATGATAATTAGGGAAGTCTTCACACATCCCATCGCTGTATCCACGCTCTCCAGTTTTGTGTTTATTTCGAAGTGTTAGTCTCAACTATTGTAAGCCAAACCCATCCGTTTACAACATCACTTCAAATACAAGAAATACAGGTCATTATCATGGTCGATCGGGATCTTACCCGTTACAGTTGACTGGACGGAGAACATATATACTCCAAGCTTTTGAAGGATTTTTACACCTCCAGGTCCAACCACAGGGCGTGCTAACCGAATCGATCATCCGGAAAGAAACAAAGAAAGATCCCATCTAGATATAGAGATCCCTCCCGGCAGCAACATGCGCAATGCATTGCTCGCTCCTCCACTTACACCATATACCAAGGGCCCACAACCTTTTTTTTATCTACATTTCAACTGAAAGCTACACGAAGATTGATCCTTCGGAATATTGTAAATAGCTGAAACATATCGTTTTCCGCGGAAAGAAGGACAACAAAAAACAAGATCATGGGGATAACAATGCATATATGCATGGGAATATATGCATAGCTGCAGATCAGAAACGAAAAAGAAAGTTCTATGTGCATAGTTACATATGGATGGACTTACCATGTATCTTTTGCTATAGAGATATACGGGTCACCATTTATCATCACAAATTGCACTAGATGTTCAATTAGCACTCCTTATATGTTAATATTAAAAAAAATACTTCGGGCTTGCTTCAAAATTTCAAGTCAAAAGATTTGTATCTTCATGTTTTTTATGAAATATTTAAAACACTGATACAGACCATCCACACTCTCCTTTTCAAGGTCTTGTTTAGGTTCTCCGGCTTTACTATGCGTCTTAGTGGTCTATGTATGTCTCGCTAGATGGGGCGTTTGCAAAATTACCCGAGTTCATTTAGCAGCCATCTAGATAAAATATATGTATATTTGTTCTCTCAAATATTACCAAAGTCTAAGTCGGTCCACAACTAGTACCTGGTGCTCCTGGCGCCCAAAAAGCATTTTGATTTGGTCCTTTGCTCCACTAAAAATGGTTTTAACAAAGAGCAGCAGATATTTCTCACACATGGCAACCCACTAAACACAATCAAAAAACAACAAATTGTCTAAAAGCTTGACAAGCAGAAATTTTGAAGAGTTGTTTGGGAGACTTAACTAATTAAAAAAAGGGAAACATAGATATCTGTATGGGAAGTATAAAAAACCGAACCCCTTTTAAGAAAACAAAACATTGTCTAAAAAACCATAATACTTTCTGAATTGAAATATTTAAAATAAAAACAGGAAATTATAGTAAAAAAATATTACAAGCACGCAATGTCCTGCTTCATGGCGGAGAGGAGCACACCCATGACCCTCTAATCATGTACTCACCACTGATGATAAACAAGATTGGGCACGGTTGTGTCCCGCATCACCAGTCCTGGTTGTGATCGTCGCGTCCGAAACAACAGTTGTGGCTTTGAGGTAGCCTTGAATGTTGTGGCCGGATAGGTTGGGGAGTGTGAGAGCACGCCACAACATGAAGTTGTGACAGTTAAGGCGAACCGCCGGAGTGGGCATGGGGGCGGAGATGGAGACGGAGGAGACTAGGACACCGGCCGTGCTAGAGGGCTACATCTCCAAAAGGTCACAGTGACTAGCGAGATTGGATCGGCTCTCCTACCAAGTTTGGAAGCTTAATTGGCTCGCCAGCCATGTCATGTTATACTCCCTCTGTGCAAATATATAAGACGTTCTAGCATGCTAATTTAACATACTAAAACGTCTTACATTATGATATGGAGGAAGTAATATATAGATAAATAAACGTGTACAATAAGTTTACAAGAGATATTCAGAGGATACACTTCATAAGCCTAAATCGATTCCGTTAATACTCTTAACATGGTGGGCTGTGGGCAAGTCTCTAGACAAATTTCCACTGGCATCACTACCAAGCACTAGTAAATTATGACAACGTTGCTAAAATAAAGGTAGATCCATTCACCCACCACAAACAAGATAGACTAGAAGAAGTTTAATGACAGGTGAATGCGGCGACCCTACCAGTGTGGTGTTATTCGACAGTAAATTCGTGTGAAAGCAACTCAGCACCGGTAAAGATAGAACCTAAACATATTAACAAACGAGTAAGGTTGGCTTTAGCAAAAAGGTATTTTTATTTCCTTGTCAATGAAGCACATGAGAGTTGTTTCCTGAATTTACAGACACATGAATCTTGTATCTGACATATGTACCTTGCTGGGTTTTACTGTGTGTGTGGAATATAAAGAACTGGCAACTGGATCATAATTAAACAAATTCTTACTCTAACTTTTTTTAAAGCATTGGGTTGACAATATGGACGCATGTTATCTGCTCATAGGCGACAACGACAATTGGATGCTGCAACAAATCACGGGAAATAAACTAAAGGAGGATGGCCCCATGATAAGATAGTTGTTTTCATCCCAGTCACCTTTGATTTGATTCTTTCTGAGAAATTATTGTTGCAGTGACCATTTTTTCTCGTTGAGTCCTTCAAAAAATCTCACTGCAGCTAACTAGCTAATTCAACTCTACGGCGAAAAATAATTTGGAATAAGCTTTGTTGTCATTTTTGTTCAGAAGTATTATTACTAGCACTTGCTATGTCTTCAACAAAAAACAAAAACAAAAATAGCAAATGAAAGCTTTGTTACCCCTTACATCTGTCATCAAATAAGTATTTGTAACTTTCTTTTGTGGGGATTGCCAGCAAAATGCCCATTTTGTTAGAGCAACAGGATGAATCTCCGGTACTGTATAAAAAAGGATGAATCTCCTGTTCCATTGCAACTGAAATTTGCAGGGAGGTCTACTACAGTTGCATACAGCGTTTTGGAGAGTTTTTGCAGAGATGCTGCCAAAAGCCACTTGAACTCGGAAAAACTTTTCCGTAAATAAGCAAATGAAACGGCGGCTGCGCCGCTCACACGCGGATGAATCAGCAAAATGTCTATTCCTCTGAGCAGAAGGCGGATGATGTAGCCCTAGAGTAGTGTGGTTAGAACAATTCAAGCACACAGTACACCAGTTGGCTGTTGTAACAAATATATAAATAGATTAGGAATGCTAATCCTGCTTTGCCGCTGCTGTGGTTGGCTATGTGTCGGCATTGGTGACATCCCTATCAGCACGCTATCATCACAAGCATATAGGAAATTGTTTCCCAATCACATTCCGGCAATATTCTTTGTCCACACTGGGAGATGAGAGCGAGCCTCCGGTCCTCTCTATCCCTCAGTGGGGACATGGCGCCAATGCGTTAGGTCTCCGCACCATGGCAGTTTCGGGATGGCTAGCTGACTCGGAGACTGTGATCGGTATGTAATATAGTCCACAAGTCGCAGATAATATCGCCTCTGGGACCCATGAACGATTGTGATGCAGTAGATGTGTCGAGGAGTACTTGGAATAAATTCATCCAAATTGTAATTGTCTTATGAATGCAACAGTCCGTAAAGAAATATGAATGCAACGAGTAGAGTACACTCTACGTCGCTATCGCCGCATCGTTGGAAATACGGCGAAACCTATCCATCCACGATGGCATCCACTCCTATGCAACTCCCTCCGCCCCGCCGTGCTGCAAGTGCCAAGGCAAGAGGTTGGTCCTGGCGGCGAAGGCGAAGGTACTGCGTGCGTGCAGTCAGGTCGGTGGATTGGGAATTCAGAGCAAGTAGAATTGATGTGATGCTGATGGCTAGGCTAGGCTAGGCTAGGCGCCCAATTATTAGTGGATCGGGGGATGGACAGATAGTAGTTGGCAGATCAGATTGGCTTGGCTAGTGGGCAACGTCGTGTCACGTTGCCATCTGTGCGACTGCCGGCGTCCCACATCGTCTCATCCTCGCCGCATTTCGGCCGACGAGACGAGAGATTTGCGGTACTGATATGGTTCGCCGCTGCAAAAACGGCTGTTCTTTGCTACTATACCAAAAAAATATGAGGAAATCAGATTGAGATCAGTGACGAAAATCTATGACGACGGATTCGATGACGCCCAACGTCAGGCGGCTCACTAACAATAACCCATACAATGGCACGCAAGTATAATCCGGGCGCACTAGACGCGTCGTGCATGGGACACGCTATACGGCGGACGTCTCTGGTTGGTGGGAGAGAGGATGCTGAGTAGGGAGTGACAATGCTTGGGCACACGTGGTCCAATGCTAACTGGAGGCAAATGCTTTCGCAACTCGTAGTGCTGTGCTGCTTGGAGGACCAGAAAGTCAGCAGCAAAGCGAAAATGAAAAGAGAGATAAGCCTCTAGCCCCTTGTTCATCCCATGTAAAGGATGTCGATTGGAGCTAAACCTCATGATGGCCCGAAGACGAACCTGGAACTAACAAATCAAACACCATATCTTGATGCCGAAAAGTGAAGGAAAAAATCAGCTTGATGGGGGGAGGAGATCCTTCCTGAAGATTGGGTTGGGTCAACTTTGTGCTTCATGGCTGACTAAAATCAAATATGCTCAATTTTAAGTGGGGAACCATGCACTTTACCCCCAGCCCCAGGTCGACTCAACTTCCCTGCAACCTATTGACATAATGTTCAGTGGATGTGAAATTTCAATCATGCGTTCTCTTTTGTGAAGATGTGTTTTGGTTCAAACAGTTATTATGCGCGTTTCCAGCATGGTTACACATCAGAGAATGGATGATCAGGGCCATGCTTGGACAAGAAACAAACTGTGACTATGAGAAGTTGGCCAATAAACCCTGAGGCACAGCGACAGCGTGGTGCATACTGGAATACAGAGATGTGGATGAGGCTGGAGGTGTCCAGTCATATATGCAGAGATGGATGGATGGATAACACACGATCGTGGGAATCTGATTCATCCCTGTGGCCTAGCGAGGACTTTCTATCCAATGATAGTGGCCACCGGTGTGCGTGCGCGCGTGTTAGCTTTTTGGGCTCTCGGCTATCTTGTTGCCGCATCCACCAAATCCCATGACCCACCATAGCATGTGTAGCACATCACACCTCCCATGGTGGTTCCCTTATCCCCTCCATCCCCCTATCACCTCAGGTATTCTCCCTCTCTCTCGTGCCCGTCAACTGACGGTGACCACGACTCTTATCTCTGCATGTGCTATCCCAAGCCCCTAAATAGGCTCCAGCAATATGTGAGTACATAAATAGCCTTGCCAAATGCAAGTCAACTATGATGTGGCACAATCCTCTCAGTGATCTGGTGGGGGTTCTTGGTAACTCTGTACACTCATCATTGACAACTGCATCTTGCTTGCACTCACCTATGCCTCCTAGACAATTAGTGGTCCTACAGTGGCATGTGTGGAAAACTACAAAATTAATGCTAACAATCCACTTTATTTTATGCCCCATTCTCCCCTATTGCCTATTAGCCACCGACAACAATGAGGATGACATAATATCCTAAAACACTGTGATAAATATTCAGCTGATGTCCCACAGATAATGGCCATGGCAGCACAAGTGATTTTTTTTCTTTCTACTAGCCATATGATCATATCGTTAGGAGAAATTACGATCTCTCCTTGACAATTCTTTGATCACTCAAATCTTATCATTCCGTCAAATAAAGGACGTTAACAGACCATAGAATGACACGTAGTTTCCTTCAGAACATTTACCTAGGTATTTTCTGAAGACTGCCAAGACTGTGTTTTCAGATTTCAAAGACATTAATCTAAAAAAATCAAATACATTGCCTGTTGCCTGCATATTTTTCTGGAAATAATATGCTGTTGTCCGCATGAAATACGCGAATAATAGTGGGGCTAGAATAGCAACCTTTCGTCCTACTAGTACCAAATTATGTTTTCGCTGGCAGTCTCTTGGATGAGATTTTGTATGCTCACATATTTTCAACATGCATACACCTGAGTTTTTCTTTTTAGAATTTTTCAAGAATCAGTTAATCACAAAAGCAAAATTGAGTAGGGCATCCCTACACCCGAACTCTTTTGACTTACCGGATCATAGGCACCATAATATTAACCATTATACACACTTGTCAACTTTAGTGAAAAAGAATATCGATGATACTGGTAGAGTATGACCTGAATAATATACTAGTATAGTCTGGGACAAGTGTGTTAGATATTACCCAAATACCAGCATCTGTTTGACATTACTGGGTTCAGTTATGGGATTCACTGCAAACAATTTGGTTTGTTTTCATCTGCCACAAATAACATCAGGCTGATTTGTGAGCATTAGATCTGCAAAATGATGAAACAAAAATCAGAACCTGTCTCATGTTTGACACTAATTTTCTAAAGGTAGACTGAAAAACTAACCATATTCGCATTGGTTGTTCCGAAGTTTGGCGCGTAACCATTGAGCTATACTAGTCCAGTCTGAACCCAAGATCATGCAGAAGATGAGATTTTATATCCAGCCTAAGCAGGATAAAAACATAAGTGTTCCAGACATCTTTAGCAAGTTGGACTATATTTTGCCCTGATACTGGAAGTGCAACTTATAGTCTTGCACCAAGTTAGCAAGAGTGGTTCGGCATGGGCCCTCTATACAAAGCCAAAGAGCAAAATAATTATCTTGGGTGTCAAATAGCACTTATAGTAGCAAAAAATGTTCAGAAATAGAACGGGCAGAAGTTACGAACCACCCAGATATGTGTGAAGCTGTTGAAAATCACTTTCCTCACAGATATCAATTAGGGAATACACCCCAGGTCGCAAGGCCTCATCAATTTCTCTGCAACGTATGAAGGGTGAGATTGCTGGAACAGAAGTATAAATAGATCTACACACGCGAAGAACATACCGTGTTATGCCTGTCTGAAATGGACCCTGTCCAGAAAACATGGAAATGTAACCAGCAAGAAAGTGCATTGAGTGCTTTCCCAGAATTTCCCTTTGCTGACGCATCTATTTAGTCCATAAAAAAGGAAGAATTAGTATGTTTGATTTGTGGAAAATATGGACGGCTAACTGACATGGCATTTCCTTGCTGTGCCATTTAGATTCTTTTTTCATGAAAGCCAAACTGTGAAATCGTGTGTTGCAGCAAACTGCTCCTAATTATTAAGCCTGGTTTTAGCAGGATACTGCAGTTAAGGATGACAAGAACTTTGGCCGATGAATAAGCCCAGTGCAAATGTGAACTAGATCAAGCAGAGAGCACAGCCCAAACATATGTCCAAAATTGGCATACTATGAAAGCAAGATATATAGCATTTCAAATAACGGAATATAAGCATCACTGACCTCTTCATAGATCCTTCTAAAAAAGGAAGCACATTTTAGTGCCTCCTCCTTGTTCCAAGCAAAATATCCTGCCATGCTAACCATCTTGGAATCTGCAGACTCCAAGCAACTAAGAAGTATGTTTACCGAGTCTTCCAGGACAGCCACACATCGTCCAACCTCACTACATTGAAGGAAAAATAATAATATAATGGCTCAACTTAAAGAACATAAAATCACATGAAGAACAAATACAGCGCCAGATCTTTACCGTTGTTGGTGCCGAAGGGCAGTGCATATCAATTTACAACATGCAGCATACATGTCAATAGAAAATTGTCTGTCAAGTATGTATGCTTTAGCACCCAGAGCTTGTCCTACAGTTTGGTCTGAACAGGATACACTTCGACCAGCAAGAAGATGTTTGAAGCCCTTAAAAAGTGTTACAGACAGATGCAGGCACTGGGACACATGGCATGAATCAATTTGAAAAGTATGTCTCCCCACGAATGCTGTGATAACCTCAACACACATTAGAACAATGGCTCCGGCGTCTGGATGAAAATGAGGATAAAGAGAGGGCAGCTTCTCTATATAGAAAATGAGTGGACTTTGAAGGTGTAAAACAATGTTGAATAAAGCACCAACTAGGCCAGGGACAGTTCTCTTAAAGACACGCTTATTTCCTGCAATATGAGTAGAAAATCAGTCCAAACAGCTTGTCTCCAGTCTGGAAACAAGATGTAAAGCACGGATTGCTGATATGACAGGCAGTTGAGAAGACGCTGGCAACAATATGAACTCCGCACCTTTTATACTGTAGTAACTTTCTATCTATTTTGAGAATACATGGGAGCTTAGCATTTTTTATTTTGGGGGCATATATGGGGTTTGAAACCGTAAAACCGTAACCTTTCCACACCAACTTTCTCTACAACCAAGGTACACAAGCCGCCCCTTACACTACTCATCATTAAGAACTATTCAGATTAAAAGGTTCAAAATAGCAACAATAAGTTCCAGGAATTATGTGTTATAAACATTCCACTGCACAAATATATTCATTTAAGGAAATTCGCAAACTCTAAGCATTAACAAACTACTCTGTCGCCAAAAGAGGATTTTTTTTGGAAAATGTGGATCAAGCGGTCCTAAATAGCATAATTTTATGTACAGAACTATCTATGACTGATCCAAGTTATTAATCATCAAAGAACAGCTTAATGTTTATTAGTACTTGATATATTCAGTAGTGGACACTGGAACATATATTAATGAGCAGCAAATCCTAAGATTAATGCTATTGTCAGGTTTGTTGAATCACTACTGTTGGGTAAGTAATCTAATTTACACGCATACCATGATAAAGATTTAGTAGGTTCTCGTTTTTTTTTTTGGAGAATGAAATCAACTTCCATTACTTCCATAGAATATCAGACAGAAATTTTTGGATGCTAACCTGGCACAGAATCAAGAACAAGATAGAGGCAGTCAATTCCAGCGGCAACATCAGAAGAAACTGTTCCACCATCAGAGGTTCCAGTCTTCACTTCATATATTGAGTGGCTATATTGATTCACTCCGACCAATGCTCTTTCAATGACTTGTAGAGTCGCATTTAGATGCATGTTTGATGCAACATTTACAAATTTTCTCATTGACAGTCTAAGTCTTGATTTCAGCGAATTTAATCTATTCTGCCTATCGATAATGTTTTTGGTAGCTATATAATCAGATGTATTCTGTAAATGAAGTGTTTTTGTACTTGATCCAATCTCATGGGTAGGTAGAGTTGCGCTCTTTCCTTCAAGTACAATACATTTTCCAATAGCCCTCACATGTGCATTTACTATCTGACCATACAGTTCTTTTGACAACTTGTGTTCAGGCAATGTTCCTAAAACTTCAAGATACCTTAATATTCCATCAATCCATACAAGAGAAAACATGTCTGGCCAACTAGACATGTCTGCAATTTTCTGCAGAGCTATGTAAGCTGTGCCAACCATTGGATCCAATGACAGCTGTTGGGAAGGATTCCATGCCTGCCTGCAAACATCGCGGGGAAATGATAGGAGTTCCTTCAACCTAATAATAGCAGCAGATGCACTGTAGAGCTCCCTCAAAGTAAAGGCTACCAACGGACCTTCACCATTTAATAGATTTTCCAAAAGAGATATTTTCATACATCGTATATTGAACAGACCAAAATTACGACTTTCACTTGGAATACTGGGTGCACCATTTGACTGTAATTCATTATCCTTTAGCTGATGCACAGTCCATCCATCCATGACTGCATCAATATTCAGAAAACCATTCTCACAGTCCAGTTCTTGTGGAAGGCAATCATGAATGCCTTCCACAAGAACTGGACTGTGAGAATGGTTTCCACAAGAACTGGACTGTGAGAATGGTTTTCTGAATATTGATGCAGTCATGGATGGATGGACTGTGCATCAGCTAAAGGATAATGAATTACAGTCAAATGGTGCACCCAGTATTCCAAGTGAAAGTCGTAATTTTGGTCTGTTCAATATACGATGTATGAAAATATCTCTTTTGGAAAATCTATTAAATGGTGAAGGTCCGTTGGTAGCCTTTACTTTGAGGGAGCTCTACAGTGCATCTGCTGCTATTATTAGGTTGAAGGAACTCCTATCATTTCCCCGCGATGTTTGCAGGCAGGCATGGAATCCTTCCCAACAGCTGTCATTGGATCCAATGGTTGGCACAGCTTACATAGCTCTGCAGAAAATTGCAGACATGTCTAGTTGGCCAGACATGTTTTCTCTTGTATGGATTGATGGAATATTAAGGTATCTTGAAGTTTTAGGAACATTGCCTGAACACAAGTTGTCAAAAGAACTGTATGGTCAGATAGTAAATGCACATGTGAGGGCTATTGGAAAATGTATTGTACTTGAAGGACTGCTAAAATTGGAGGCATGTTGAAGCATCTTTTTTCTTTCCTCTGAGCTTTCTATTGGATAGTCTTTGATTGTGCTTTCAACTGATGAAATAATACCCCACAAGAATCCACCTATGCAAGACATAGTGCACGATAATTTATTCCAGCACACATTTTCATAACAGTTTTCCAATTTGATAACACAATTGCGATCCTTTACAGTTACAGGTATGCCATTTGTAGTCTTCTCTAACTGTTCAGCCATGGTTTTGACGTATTCCAAGGCTGAATTTTCCAGTGTATCAAATGTCCGGCCATCTTGTTCAGAAATGTCACTTCCACTAGCACTATGCTCCAGGGAACACCCAATTGGTTTCTTGGGACCCAACAAGCAAAACTTAGAATTCATATGCGCAAGTGTAGAAAATATTTCTGATGTCTTATCTACCAAGGAGAATAAGTTCTTCTTCTGATCAGTGTGTTCTTCAAATATTGTGCGAGACAAACAAACAATCTCCTGAACAGATCTCAAAAGCCAAATGAGAGAGCATGAGTTACCAACAAGTTTGGATAGTGCTAAGTATTGCTCTGGCTCCGGGTATCCTTTACTAAATTTGAAAAGTAGATTCTGCATTGCCCTTCGACAACATATAAACAGACAAATTAGCTCACTGGGATTGCATGACTCATGACGGCTCAGCAATGCCAATAGCAGAAGTCTGCAAGAAAAGAAATTGAGTAATTGTCAGCGAGCTAATCAGAGTGTTACTATTGCATATAAGAGACGTGCATGCTAGCGTGTTTTCCTCGAAATTGTTGATAATCCAGATTACATAAGAAGGCTGTAGCATTAATTAGGTGGCACATAGTTCACCATCGACATGTTGTATGAGAAATTTATCTTGATTCATGAAATACATAGAAATTGAAAGTCCCTAATAGTAGTTGTGTCAAAACGCCATAAGCACTAGAATAACCAATGATGTTAAGATGAAAAAATCTAAGTTGTACAGATCAGCAACCAGTAGTTTTTTGTGTTGACATGAAAGTTAAACTATCAACAGCATAAAGATCATAAAAACAATTGATCTTCTGTTCTCAGAGATTTGGCACTACTACTCCTACCCTCCAATTAATCAATGAGGTAAGGCCAAGGACATAGGTAGAATTAATGAACATAGAGTAGAAAATATGCCTAGGGGGGAGAATATTTGTGAACATTCACTTGGGTCAAAAGTGCCTTGCTGTCAAAAGCCCCGGGAGAGGGGATGCTGAGCATACACAGATTCAGATACTAACATTAGTACAATGGCAGAAAGCATAGCCGTCATCATTTGCACAAACAAATGGAGAAATGTATAAATTGTGCACTTGCCTTTCAAGGTGGAGAATATGAGTTATAAGTCTCAAGAATGACTTGGAGTTTGAATGAAATCCAGGAACTGTGCTCAAGAAGTTGAGTAAATTCTCACAGATCCGATATTTATCTACCACGTGGACATCAGGATGTGGACCACCAACCAACTTCTTGTTATTCAGTTTATTTAATATCTCCATCAAATCAGGTGAGATATCCAATAATGCATCTTCATCAGCTCTGGTGACAAAAGAAGTTACCGAATTCTTCAGAGCATGGCAAAAACTTGATGCCAAATTCTTCAATAACACCTACGAGTGGTACATATATTCCAAATTAGACAAAGTAAGTAGGAAAGGGCAAACATAACTTACCAAAACTTTCAACTACGAAATAAACACATCATCATCATGAAAGCAGAGCATGGACAGTAAATTGTTGAATAACAATATTTCCTTTGGATTGAAAGATTAGGATGATGCCAACCTTTTGATCATAAATTACAGTATCACAAAGAAGCTCCACCGAAATAGTTTGTAAAGATATTTCTCTGTGTGAATAATGATTGCCACTATTATCCTCATCTTTGCATGGCCTCTTTTGAACAAAAGAAAACTTTATCAGGTTAGAAAAGAAGCTCTTCAAGTCTTTCTTAGATGCGTGTGAACTCCAAATGTCAATGTTTTCACATAGAAGCCGCCAAGTTGCTACATGGAAGGAAACTTCATCTAAAGAGCATATACTCAGATCCCAAGAAGAGCTAATCTCATAGCACCGAAAATGGCCATTTTCTCCTGAAGATAATATTCTCACATAGTTCATCATAAAACTGGTTAGTCGAGCAGCCTCGAGAGAGCAAGACTCCTTTAATAACTCAGTGTTTCCTCTATCCTCTGTATAAAACTGCTGTGTATCATCTTCAAGCAAAAAATCAAACGCATTAATCTGCCTGTTAAGGTCACCAAGTCTTTGCAGAGCCATCACATGAAGGATGTAAACAAGCATAGCAAAACCAGAGAGGTTTCTTGGAATGGCTTGTGCTAAAGTTTCGATAACATCCAATAGGGAGCCTGGACTTTCAACAATCCAAGCAAAGTAACCTTCCGCGGTAATATTGGCTGTATTGGTCCACTCCTTTCCGCAGCATACAATGAATGAATTCCCCACTAATTCTGTTGCTTCTACTGCTAAATCTGGAGGCATGAGGCTAACAGATTGCTGATACAGATTTCTACATGATGTATATATGCGAAAGAAGAAGACAAACAACCAGGACAAACTTGGAATCTTCTGCCAATTGGCATGTTGTTTCTTAGATAGATTTGTTCCTACAACTGAACAAATGAACTCACTTGAATTAATCGATTCATTTCTCACCAACTGACTTAAGTTGGGTCGGATTGCGTTGATCAACCTTTCAACAGATTTTGCCACCAGTGTAGTATTTGAAGCGGTCACAGTTATTGAGTCAAGCACGCTTGCGTATAGTTCAGATAAGTGCCTTCCAAAAAGTTCAGCTTTCTGAGAAATAACTGATTTCCTGGCAATCGAGCGGGACTCTCTCTGTGATCCCAAATCAGCATCCTCGCTGCAACTGTTCATCCATTTCAACGTATCTGTAAGATCTACTGTCAGCTCCTCTATGCACCGACTGGACTGTCCTTCTGGCATTGAGTTTATTGAAGTACAGATGGCATCCCTCAAAGTTTGAGAGCTCAAAAAATTTGCCAGTGATTCCAAACATTTATGCGACGATAAAGAACCCACAGAAAAGGGTCCCGGTACTACATCAGGACCAGCAACAGTTCTGAATGTTCTCACAGTATTGCACAGCATACATATAGAGTGTGCAACCTACATGATTAACCAAGGGAGAGAAATCATCAGACTGAAAATAAAAAATATATACACTGAACAAGGTACTTGCAAAAAATCCATCCCTTTGCAGAAATATAAACTTGAAGTTGGCAATGGAAGAATAGAAAAGCATATGGGAAAAACAATAAGAAAAAATATAAACAATATTTTTTAGGAGAACTTGCTGAAAGTAATCACTGAAAAGGTACACAACTAACCTGACGAAGCTCACTAAATGTGTGAATCACTTGGGACGAAAGGCTTGAGATCTTTGAGGTTAGTAGGAGGGAGGGTTTGATGTCCTTGGAAGATGCATTGATAGCAGCCAAAGCAAACAGCATTGACCATAATTTTACAAGGTCACCGCCCATAACCTTGTATTCTATTTCTATAAAATGACCAACTGCAACAACAATCTCCACAAACATTAAAGGCAGCATCTTCTTGACGTTTGTATCTTCTAAAGGCAGAGCCAACAACCAGAAGTCATACATTTTTTCAGCCATTAAGATTAAGACCCTGTAAATGTCTTGCAAGAACTGCAAGTAAGATCCTTCTGGTGTGTCCTCTGTAGGGACATAAATTTTCTCTTCAGTAACTGTTGTCAATATCTCATTGATGGACTTCAGCATGCAATGAACTTCTACTAGCTTCGTAACTCCTAAACTGGAGAAGTCCTTTTGCAAGTATGATTTACATTCTAACACCAAAGGTTCCATAAACTGCATGAACACTTCAAAAAGGGATTCTCCATGATGCTGGGGTTCTTCAGAGGCTTCACTACTTTTTTGCTGACTTTTGAAGGATGTTCCCCTCGGTGCTAAAGATGTTTTTTGACTTCTAGCTCTACCAACAAACAACTGAAGCAAGTAACCAAACCCAGCAAGCAATACAGCCTTGCTTTCTGCTTTTATTCCTTTGAAACGCTCAAACAGATGTCTATGGTAGCTTCCTCTGACATCCTTAGCAACAGGTGCTTTACTCAAATTCTTGAGACCAAAATATCCACCAAGATGCTGTGGATGAAACAGTCCATTTGACAGAATTTCTTCAACAATTTTCAACGTGGTTCCTGCCTGCTTGCGCTCAACAAAATTTGCTTGTGAATGAAGTAAAACCAACAATTCCAACAGTGGATCAAGAACCTTGTCAACAAAAGCACGGAAAATATTCTTAGGATTTGCATGGAATCTTAGAAAGCTTGAAAATTGCTCGAGCAGACAATTTCCAAGATTCAGAAGAACAGTACAGCCACTCTTCTCATTAGGTGAAACCTTCTGGACAAGACTAATAGTCTCGGTGACACAAGAGGTCCACAAATCCACGCCTGCGTTGAAGAAAGTTCTTGTATTGGAGGAGAAAAGAAAGGATACGCAGTCCAAAACTCGTTCAAATAGCAAATATGATTCATAGTCATCACATGAAGCACCAATCTGGACTCTGCTCAAACCATCGTTTGCAACACGGCCAAGTGGTTTTAGTAGGTTCAGAGAAATTGAGATGGACGGCTTCTTTTCAATGCAAAATCTCAAAATGACCCAGCATCTGTAATCCAACACGGGATCAAAAGGCTCCGAAACTTTCTTACTGTTCTCACGCAGAATTAGGATAGACTGCACCCAGTTTCCAATAAATGACACCATACGCAGTAGCTGAATATTGTCCGCCCTATGGCCATGGCTTGATCGATTTGACACGGTCGTTATAAAACTGAAGGCCAGTTCAATCTTTCTGCATGGTTTAACAAACAGTGGTTACGAATACAAAGAGCAAGAGCATAAGGTTCATCAAAGGATGATTTAACAAACGTGCTCTATCACCAACTATGAAACGCTGGACCGTGTATTAGAAATTTAAGAATATCAAACACACAATCCCACTGGGAATTTGAAGTCATAAAAATACTACATATTCATAGGCCTATTTTGTTCTGCCTTGAAACATTTGAAAATACAGAAAAAAATTACAGAAACTATAATCTGGCCTTAGTCAATGCAGCTGTTCTCTAGAGTATACACTATCCTAAGTCAGCAATGACCCAATCAGTGCACATGTAAACTGCTAGCCACATCAATCAAATCACAACTCAAGCAGGACGGTGACTAAATTTCCAAAGACGCTAGCTAGCTTGGCTGAATCAGTCAAATTTCCTCAGGCGGTTACTTAAATAAAGCAGTAAACAGGTATTCCCAAATCCACATAGCAGCAAGCAACCAGACTAGAAGTACGCGAATTACAGAGGAGAATAATCGCTCCAACCCTACTCGGCGAGCCACATGAGTGCTAAGCTGCGTTAAATGGCAAGCAGGGGCAGCAAGCCGGTCACCTTTCGAGGGAGAGCTCCTTGCCCTGGAGGGAGAGGATGAGGTCGAGGTTCTCCCCGAACCGGGGCCTGGAGAGCGCGGGCTCAGCTGTCCCCTCTCCCGCTGGCGGCGGCGACTGGCTCCGCGGCCGCTTCCTCGACGCGCCGCCGGTGAGGAGAGCGGCGGAGTCCATGGCCGCCATGGGAGTGCGAGGACGGAGGCTAGGGTTCTGGGTTTTGCGGGAGTGTGTCGTTTTGACGCATCTGTGTACGTGTACTCCATCGGCGTGGCCAAGCCGGCCTAGCGCGAATCTCAAAGCACGCACGCACGCACGCACGCATCGGCGTGGACAGAAAGTGATCAAATTCAGCTTGGGGATTGCAAGGAATTCACAGCAAACAACAATTCACAGTAAATATTAGAATTTTATGTCTCGACAGAAACCGAAGCCTAAATGAAAATTTAGAAAAAGATGAAATTTACAGAAAATAATCGAAAAAATATCAGAGCCAGGTTTCGATCCTGGGACCTGTGGGTTATGGGCCCACCACGCTTCCGCTGCGCCACTCTGATTGTTGTTGTGATGGTTGTGAAACTTAGCTTATTATAGGTTATTAACATAGCCTGTTCTTTCTCCTCAGAGTGGTTTCTGGCACTGATCATTCAGAGGCTTCACGTACTGTCTAATGCGCGTAGCGGCGTAGGCAATGAATTGATGGTGGTTCGCAAGGAACGACTATGCATTTTCTTTTAGCAAGAGGAGTCTGCTATTTCTATGAGCTAAGTTTTTTTTTGATGTTCTATGAGCTAAGTTGATACAACTGAAGACGCAGGTTCAGACAAATGCTGTTCAGGGACAGCCCCCAATTTTTTTTTAAATGCCTTGGCATAATGGTGATACTTCTTGATGAAGCATGATTTGTTCTTGAGGCGTCATGTAGGGGACATACAAGCATGTAAACACAAGAGTAAAATTAAATTTCCTAACTGAACAGTACAACGTTGAGGGAATATGAAGAGAGCAGATATATCAATTTCTCCCAATTAAACAGAATATTCACATAATCACCACTAATATAAAAAGGGAGAGAGAGGGTGATCCAAATGATCCCGGCCACACATCAGTTAATCCAAGGGTCATTCGCTAATCCGGACTAACCACGGAACGGAGCGGAATGGAAACGGTGATCGATCCCCCGATCTCCTATTTCTCTCCGTGTATTCTTTCCAAAAACAACACCACACGCACCATCCTCACAGTCGTCGCCGACCGCTCTGCCGCCGCCGCCGCCCACTAGATCCGTGCTGCCGTCGTCGCCCGGTCTCCATCACCGCCTGCCCGGCTGACGTACGGCCGCCCTGCACGGAGCCACCACGCGCTCGAGCGCCTGCCTGCCCGCTGCACCACGCGCCTGGTGTTGCCCCTGTCCCCTGCCCAACATTCATTCATCGGAAGCAAAGTTCAGTGTTGCTGGCGCTTGGTTTTCGTCATGTGGTCTAATTTCTGCTTTGTCTATTTGATTTTCCCCTCTTCTAAATTTGCATATGTTAAAGCTTTCTTTTGTAAGTTTAGCTACACATGATCTCGCACTGCAGATTTGCATGCCCGGATGGTGAATACACGTGATTATTCCTTTCCGTGAAGTCGCCGTATGATTAAAACGATGTACATTTTAGAACCCAAAGCCTGTCTACCAGCACAACTCGATGTAACCTCCAGTCCTCCACCATATTTATATGAACAACAGTCATGACTCATCTGTGTGTTTTCTTTATCTGTGCATTACGTAAGCATTTTATGTCATAACTTGCAATCATACATGATTTATAATTTAATAAATAAACATTAAGAAAACTATAGTTTATCCTGCTAAATTGTGCATGCGTGTGTTAGCTATATCAAACGTGCTACTTCAAAATAAATTATGTAATTATTGTGTTACGACAAGTAACATTCGGTTCAGAATATTTGGCTGTTCTCTGATGAAAGGCAAGAAATCAACGTTGGCTAACTTCGAAGTAACTTGATATAGCTCGAGCGCTCCTAACAATTAACAAACTAAACCTCACCATGTCCTACGGGCGAAGATTCTTTGTTTCTCTCTCCTAGGCTTTGGCGATCCTAATGGCGATCGCCGTCGTCTAGGGTTAGAAACCTCGTTTGGATCGTGCTCGCGGGCGCGGTTCCCTTCCAGTGTCCTCTCGCCCGCACTGGTTGCCCTAGGAACCCTTTCCGCGGAGCTGTCTTCAGACTCGGGGTGATTAAGGGGCTCTCCTAGATTGCTGCCCACCCTTGGTCTGCGGTTTTCTCTCGGATTGTGGTTTGCGATGACAGGGCCGGCGGCTGGGATCGGAAAGGACAAGGCCGTGATGGCGACCTCCACGATGGAGGCCGGTGGATCTTCAGGAGCAAAGGTAACTGCTCCTTCGTTGGCGGCGGGCGCCGGATCTGATGATGATGTTGCAAAGTTGATGGGCAAGTTACGTCTAACGGTGGAGGAGGCGGCGGCGGCGGTGCTGGATGATGCTGCTGATGAGATCTCGGTCCACTCCAAGTGGGCGCTCGTCGGCAAGGTGCTTTCTCCGTCCACGCTTCACATCAGTACGATATCAGCGGCGCTACGTCCAGCTTGGGGCAACCCGCGTGGCTTGCTGATGAATTCTGCCGGTGACAACTTGTTTGTTGCTGAGTTTGGGACGAAGACCGACATGGATCGCGTGACCAATGGCCCTCCTTGGGTTGTTGGTAAACATGCAGTCCTCCTGCAGGAGTTCAATGCGGATCTCAGGCCACGACACATGGTTTTCAACAGACTGAAAGTTTGGGTTAGAATCCTCAATCTGCCCTTTGGATACATGGAGAGGAAGTATGGTACTACAATTGCTGGAACTATTGGCATTGAAGGAAGCGTCCCGTTCGTGGACTGTGATGCATCTGGGAGATGCTGGGGAAGCTATATGCATGCTCGAGTTGAGGTTGACATTGGCAAACCGTTCCGACGGGGAGTCACTGTTTTATCTCAAAGGCGTAATGTGACGGAATGGTATGAGGTCCAATATGAAAACCTCCCTATCTACTGCTTCTCATGTGGCTTTCTTGGACACTCCTCGACCGAGTGCAAAAACCCTGGGGATAGGGACGCAGAGGGGAAGCTTCCCTATTCAGCTGATCGGCTGTGTCCTCCTGATGAGAAGAAGAAGAAGTTTCAGGGCCCTCGGTCCTCGAGTGGCTCCGCATCGGCTGGGCAAGGCCGCTCTCCTCCCCAATCAAAAGAGAGGGCTGACCAGTCGTTCAGCAAGAGCGGGACAGCGGCTGGACAGCGGGGTCCTGATGCCTATGCGGAGGCTTCCTCTACGGTTTTAAACAAAAAGCCGCGTGCCCACGCCAATCAGCCTAAAACCAGCAAAGGTACAGGCAAGGACAAAGATACAGTTCAGGATGGGAGAGTGATAACGGGGCAAAAACGGAAAAGCCAGCAGGTGTACCGTGCAAAATCTCCCCCCAAACTGACTGATGCGACGACCAACCCTTTGGCGTTGGTAATCCATCCTAGCAAAGCTCCTCTTGTTGAGGCTAGTGAGCCGGGAGACAAAGAGATGAGCAATGATTCCAATAAGAAAAGGAAGGGCAGTAACTCTGGATCGGCGGATCAGGCGGGCGCTGTTGAGCAGCCCGCCAGACGCAATGAGTATTTTATGCTGGAACTGTCGCGGATTGGGGTCGGACGCGACAGTTGGCGAGCTCCGCTGGCTGGTGAGAGCTCATCGACCCTCCCCCCTCTTTCTTTCTGAGACGAATATGAGGGATGATAGAGTTCGAGGATTCATGTGGTCTCTCGGTTACTCTGGTTGTTATGCTGTTAGTAGTAATGGATTGAGTGGTGGTCTGGCCTTGTTTTGGTTGTCGTCAATTTCTGTCACTGTTGTGCCTTGTAATGCACGGTGCATGGATGTTCAAATCACACCGGAAGACGGAATTAAGTGGCGGGCAACTTTCGTGTATGGAGAACCTCGCCGAGAACTACGCTCTGAGTTCTGGGATTTTCTCCGGTTTATGCGCGCACAGTGGAATGGTCCCTGGGTATGTTGTGGAGATTTTAATGAAGTTCTCTCTCAGGATAAACATATTGGACCCCGGGACAGAACTGAATCTCAGATCAGTGCTTTCCGGGATTGCCTGCAAGATTGTGAACTAATGGATTTTGGGTTTTGAGGGCCCCAAATTCACTTGGAGTAACCGACAAGGCAGTGATACCAATGTCAGAGTTCGCCTTGATCGGGCCGTTGCAAACGGCGAGTTTTCCCGCATGTTCGAGGACTGTGTGGTGGAAAATTTAATCACTACCACTTCGGATCATTATGCTATCCTAATCTCTTTGGTGAAGACATCACGTATCAGTGGACAGCAGCCAGTCCAGCAGAGTTTCAAGTATGAAGCGATGTGGCTGCGTGCTCCAGACTATAAGGAGGTGCTAGAGAAAGCATGGTCAGAGGGCAGTGATGGGTCTCGGTCTTTGCAGTCGACATGGTCCAACTTAAATCGTGTGGCCAGGTCGTTGAAAGACTGGAGCCGAGCCACTTTTGGTTCGGTGAGGAAAAAGATACGGCAGCTGGAGGGCAAACTTCGTGACATTCGTGAATCTCAGCTGACGGATCAATCTGTGATGGAAGAAAAGATGATCGAACATGATTTATGTGAATTATTCGAGCGGGAGGAGATAATGGCTCGACAACGTTCTCGAGTTGAGTGGCTCAAAGACGGCGACCGCAATACATCTTTCTTTCATGCGAGAGCATCAGCACGAAGGAAAACGAATACAATTAATTCCTTGGCTCGTGCAGATGGCTCAAAATGCGAAGATCAGGGGGAGATTAAAGGTATGGTGCAAGGTTTTTATGAGCAGCTTTTTTTCTTCTGAACCCTGTACTTCAGTGGATGCAGTTCTTGATGCCATTCCCTCTAAAGTTACAGTGGAAATGAATGAGGATTTATGTAAACCATACACTGATGAGGAGATCGGAGCTGCTCTTTTCCAGATGGGCCCAACTAAGGCACCCGGTCCTGATGGTTTTCCGGCGTTGTTTTATCAAACCCATTGGGAGTTTTTCAAAGAAGAAATTTGCCAGGCTGTGAGGGCGTTTATCTCGGAGGAGAGGTGCCAGAAGGCTTTTGTGACTCTGTCATTGTTCTCATTCCGAAAGTCGTGAAGCCGAAACATCTCAAGAATTTTCGCCCCATTAGTTTGTGCAATGTGATTTACAAGATTGCCTCTAAGGTCTTGGCAAACAGGTTGAAAGTAATTCTACCTTCAATCATTTCCGAGCAGCAGAGTGCATTTGTTCCCGGCAGGCTTATAACTGACAATGCTCTTATTGCTTTTGAGTGTTTGCACTCAATCTGAAAACAAGACAACAAACGCCCTTTCTTTGCTCTGAAAATTGACATGATGAAGGCATATGATAGAGTTGAATGGGAGTAATTGCATGGCTGTCATTGTAAGCTGGGTTTTGCCTCTTCGTGGATACAATCGGTGATGAGATGTGTTACTTGTGTTCGTTATGCTGTTCGGGTGAATGGCGAGCTAACTGATCCGGTGGTTCCATCAAGAGGCATTCGTCAAGGGGACCCCATTAGCCCCTATTTGTTTCTTTTGTGCACTGAAGGACTGTCATGCTTACTACAAAAAAAGGAGGACCGTGGTGAGCTCTATGGTATCAAAAATGGTAGACTCGGCCCCCCTATCTCACATTTACTGTTTGCAGACGACAACATTTTCTTTGCCCGGAGTGACAATAGGAGTGTGGATGCCCTGAAACATACATTGAAGACTTTTTGTGATGGATCGGGTCAGAAGATCAACCTTGAAAAATCCTCAGTCTTCTTTGGTAGTCATTGCGATGAACTAACCAAGAATAGGGTGAAGGAGAGCTTGGGAGTGCAAAGTGAGATACTCAATGATTTTTATTTGGGTATGCCAACTTCGGTTGAGAGATTGTGGGGACCCCGGACTAGCCGTCCGAAATACCCGATTATGCTTAACACAACGATCCCGTGATCAGTCTGTCGTTGCACATAATCCGAACTGAATATCAAAGTTTACATCCATACAATACCGAGTTTAAAGTCTTACAAACCTGGCCATACAGGCCTAATTATACATAGGTGCCTTCAAGGGCCAAACCATCTTTATTCAGCGGAAGCTACGGTAGTAGGGCTAAACCAACTCGACAACACCCGACAGGCAGCTGACTTATGAAGATCTTAGTTCGCATAGACGTCGCCAAACTCCTCTTCAACGTAGGGTTCCTCGAAATCTGGCTAAGACAATAGCCAGGGACGAAACCAATATGAGTACATTTGATTGTACTCGCAAACTACCCCAACTAGAGTAAGCACTAACTAGTTTTATTTTTAAAAACTTTTATGTGAAAACTCTCAAATCCTTACTGGAAAGGGTTGAGACGAAGTTTATAACCATCCTTTGAGAAAACACCACTTTAGCTATTTTTCCCGAAAAATCCTTCCCTGTCCGACCAAATCTCAATCAGGGTTCCAAACCCTTCACCACCTTGCACCAACTCATTGGTACAGGTAAGCAACCTTTTCCATCTCAGTTTCCTTTCAAACTCAACGCTTTATAAAACTTTTATCAAAACTTGCACATGGTCTTAGGACAGCCTTCCAACTGTCCATATCCGAGGACTCGGCTATTCGAATAGTTTTACCCTCTGCAGAGGTAGTACGCTTTTCCCACACCCATCCGGTCACTCATCGTGTCAGCCACGTCCCGCCATACCGGAGGTATGCGAAGTTGAGTTCCCGGCCATAGCCTGTCCTTTGCTCATGCTAGTATAGGACCCTGCCTCTACGACACTTTCCATCGACACTCAAATCCTCAGAAACTAAGTGTGAGGACTCGTAGTTCTGTCCGGCGGACCCAAGGGAGCCCTTCAATCCTCTTCCTCCGATACGCTCATACCGGCTTCCGGTAGACTTCAATGAAGAGGACCCAGGTCAGGGGGTAGGTCACCAAACCATCCCCTCATGGAACGAGGTCATCCTCGTTGTTGAGGTATCCAGTACTAACACGAGCAAATTATATGACTACGCCCTTGCCCATATGTGGGTAAATGTGGTCGCACAGGTTATCGGCTGGTAGTCATAGTACTAGGACACAATGTGCATTTTTCGCAAAACAACACCATCCTTCTTTAACTGAGCACCGACCTTCCGGCAGGTCTATCCAAGTACTTTCAAAGGAGTTTCAAGAAAACATTGTTTTTCCCATCCTATAGTTTTAAATAACTACCTTATACTCCTACACAAGGTGGCAAAATAGTTTTTCCGGTAGTTTGTAAAAAGGGGGTTTTTCCAAAACTCATTGTTTCCTTTGAACAACTCTTGAGACTAAAATAGAGGTATATAAATGCAAGCTCAGTGAAGTAGCTTGCCTTGCTCAGCAAAGTTCTCGGGGTCTTGTTCCTGCTGATCAAAGTACTCCCCTTCCTCGAAGACTCCGGCAGCGTTTTCGTCTAACGTCAACAAGCGATACAAACAATTACTATACTAACTCAAGCATCATCACAACATCACACTTGCTACACATAGCTACTGCACACATCAAGCAACACAAGGTGGTTTCAAACTGATTGAATTAATCTTTATTTAATTAATTTCAAACTAAGGCAGAAACTAGTTGTACACTAATTAATTCACCACTTAATCTATGTTTGTCACAAAAATTCAAACTAAAATTCTATGGATAGCTACTGGTGTGTAGAAGATCACCCAATTGGTTTGGGATCATTTGGAGTTACAAAACTCCCTACACATCTGTTTTACTTCAGAAGGGTTTTAAACAAGTTTTAGCTACCAAACAAATTTGGTTGCTCCAAAAATTAAATCCTTTTAGGGGTATCTAACCTTGGTTGAGTGTGACCTAACAAAATTGGTTTTAGACCAATTGGATCTACCAACAGTTCACACTAATTGTTTTAGTGCAGAAGGGTGCACTGAAGTTCAACCAAAGGATAAGGATTTTATACTACTCAATTAATTCTACCAAAATTTGGGGAGCTAAAGGATCCTAATACAAAGCTACCAAAATTGGTTTCAAGTTATTTGGATTTATATAACTCCAGAAACAAATGGTTTAGTGTTTTAAACCTTCTGGAGCATTTTTACTAATACATTTTTATTATTTATTTAAATGAGATGAGACCACTTTGGTGAGTTAAAGAATTTTATAAGCTTTCCAGAACATCTGAGTTTGATTTATTTGGATTCCTAGAACTCGAGATAATGAATTTATAAACTAGGTCCAGTACTGACTTATCCAGAGAAAAAGAATTAGGAAAATCATCTCCTCTGGATAATGTTTAAAACTATGACATGTGGGGTCGGGTGGTCAGTGACTCAGTGGAAAACGTTTCGCGCGCGGTTTAAGTTTAAAATGCTGACGGGTGGGGTCCACCAGTCAGTGTCTAAACAAGGCGAAGCGGTATGCTACCGTCGGATTTAAATCCAACGGCGCAGGATCAACTTCTTCCTCGACTACCGGCGTACGACGGAGCCGTGGCTCCGGCGGCGACGAGGTGGGTCAAGGGCTCACCTAGGGGCCTCGGGTGGTGGCGGAGATGACGTAGATCGACGGCGGAGGGAGTGGGGAAGCACTGGGGTGAGTTGCGGGTGCTGGGACGGCTCCAAACGACAGCGGCGTGGTCAGCACCTTCTCCGCGGCCGTGCTCCAAGTCCGGCGACTCCTCCGCGGCGCTGCTGTGCACAGAACACGGGCGAACCGCGGCGGGTGAGCTAGGATGCAATGGTGATGCGGCTAGGGTGCAAGGAAGAGAGGGAGAGAGAGAGGCACGGCTCGGCCGTGACCGTCGCCCACCTTCTGCTCCGGCGAGGTGCAGAGCACGGGCAAAGGCAGCAGCGCTTCCGCGGCTGCGAATCCGCCCTCCTGGCGGTGCTCTGGAGTGAGTGGAGTGGAGTGGAGTGGAGTGGTGGCCGTGAGGGAGTGTGGAGAGATGGCGAGGCACGGGTGGCCTTTTATGGGCGAGCTCGGGCTCGTCGTGGACGCTGTGCAGGGATGGGGCTGGGGAGTGGGAGAGCTTGCCATTGGCGCGGAGCCGGTGCAGGTACGGCGTAGTGCGGTGGCAAACGAGGAGAGGGTGCGGCGGTGTTGCCCGCTGACCCTGGCAGGGGTGGCGTCGCGCTCGCGCTCTGGCCGCGGCGTGGCGAGGGTGCACGCAAGGGGTGAGGGGGCTCTGCGGCGCTGCGGTCACTTCGAGCAGACGCAGAGGTGAGTGAGGGAGGCGTCGAGCAGAGCGTGGCGTCGCATCGCGGTTTCCTCTGCTTCCTCCACAGAGGGACCACGGACGGCAGCGCGTGGCGTCGCGTCGCGGACGGTGGGCACGCCAGCGAGCTCGGCAGCGCTTGAGTCACGTCGACTAGAGGCAGAGGGAAGAGGGTGGTGTGGCGGGCACGGCGCGGCGTCGCCTCTGCGTCGCGTCCTTGCTCACCACGGAGACGACCCGTGCGGCAGTGCGCCACGGGCGGCATCGGCGTGGCGCACGCCACACTCCACCTCCGGGTCCACGAGCTCGTTTCCCTCGCAATCATTCACGTGTGAGAGGTGAGGAAGGGGTGGGAGCTACTGGAGTGATCGATTTCACCGAATCGAGTTCGAATTTTGGATTGGATTTTCAGTTTAGGGAAGAACACAGTGTGATCAACAAGTGTTCGACGAAATTCCAGAACCAAATTCAAATTTGAATTTTCTGAAATTCTTTCCATGGTTTGCTTCAAAATAATTTGTCAAGGTTTGTGGTACCACTGGGGTATTTATTTTGGAAGTGTAGCTTGGTGATCTTGATGATTTCCAAAGTTAAAGAAACATTTGAAAATTGAAAATAGAATTTTGGAATAATTTTGGAAATAGAATTAGAGGGAAAAGAAATAAGAATGAAATGAGAGAGGTCACTCCTCTCCACTGGATTCTTATTTGGAAGAAATTTTGAACTTACTTGGAGTTTTTAGGGTGACACTTGTCACTTTAGTTTTATTATTTTATTTCTTTTCTTTTCTTCAAAAATTCAAACAAACAACACAAGCAAGCACTCATAAAGTAACAAAAGTTTTTGTTGGCCCACAATTTTTGACTAATAACACTGGGTTACAAATTTGGGATGTTACAGATCCTTCCCCCCTTAGGATAAATCTCGTCCCGAGATTGGCTGGGCTTAGGTGCTAAAGAGGTGGGGAAATTCGCTCCTAAGATAGTCTTCACGTTCCCAAGTTGCTTCCTCTTCGGAGTGGTTAGTCCACTGGACTTTATAAAACTTGATCTTGTTCCTCCGGGTGAGACGAATATCTTCGTCGAGAATTTTGACCGGTCTCTCACGATAAGTCAGATCATGGTTCAGGTCAATGGATTGGTGGTCAATGTTCTTGAAAACATCGGGCTGGTCAGGAACTTCAAGACACTTCCGGAGCAGAGAAATGTGGAAGACGTCATGAAATTCCGATAACTCTGGGGGTAACTCTAGCTGATAGGCTACTTCTCCGCGACGGGCAAGAATCTTGAAAGGTCCAATATATCTGGGTGCCAACTTTCCTTTGACATGGAAACGTTGCATCCCTTTGAGTGGTGTCACCCGAAGATAGACAAAATCTCCTGGTTGAAAGGTGACATCACGACGCTTGGAATCAGCATAACTTTTCTGACGGGATTGGGCTGTTTTGAGACGTTCACGGATAAGTTGGACTTGCTCCTCGGCTTCACGGAGGGTATCTGGTCCAAACACTTTTCCGTCTCCGGTCTCGGACCAGTTCAAGGGTGTACGACACTTCTTGCCGTAAAGTGCTTCAAATGGGGCCATTTGCAGACTGGACTGATAACTATTGTTATAGGAAAACTCTGCAAATGGAAGGCAATCTTCCCATTTAGAGCCATAGGCTAGGACACATGCACGAAGCATATCTTCCAGAATCTGGTTTACTCGCTCGGTCTGTCCTCCAGTCTGGGGGTGATAGGCTGTGCTGAAAGATAAGTGTGTTCCGAGGGCTTCATGAAGAGCTTTCCAGAACCGTGAGGTAAACTGCGTGCCTCTGTCAGATACAATTCTCTGGGGAACTCCGTGTAGGCTTACTATCCGGGACATATATAAATCTGCTAACTGGGCCCCGGTGTATGTGGTCTTGACGGGGATAAAATGGGCAACTTTGGTCAGCCGATCAACGATGACCCAAATTGAGTCATGGCCTCGGTTTGACCTAGGAAGTCCGGTGATAAAATCCATTCCAATTTCATCCCATTTCCACTCGGGGGTCTTGAGGGGTTGGAGCAATCCGGCAGGGCGCTGATGCTCTGCTTTGACTCGCTGACAATTATCACACTTGGCCACGAAAGATCCAATTTCCCGCTTCATTCCATGCCACCAAAACTTCTCACGAAGATCTTGGTACATCTTGGTTCCTCCGGGGTGGATCGAGTATGGGGTATTGTGGGCTTCTTTCAGGATTAGACCTTTAAGTTCCTTATCATCGGGCACACATAGGCGTCCTTTGAATCTCAGAACTCCTTCAGCATCTATGGCAAAACCAGGTGCTTTATCAAGGGGTACCTTTTTCTTAATACCTTCAATACTCTCATGACCCTTCTGGGCTTCTTTGATTTGGTCCAACAGGGTTGGGGCTAACTCCAGGTTGGCAAGATATCCATAGCTAACCAATTCAAGTCCGAAATCTTCGAACTCCTTAAATAAGGTTGGCTGCTCTGCTTGGATTAGGGTATTCAGGGTGCATGGCTTCCGGCTTAGGGCATCGGCTACCACATTGGCTTTTCCGGGATGGTAATGAATTCCGACATCATAGTCCTTAATCAATTCCATCCACCTTCTCTGCCTCAGATTCAACTCCTTCTGAGTGAAAATGTACTTCAAGCTTTTGTGATCTGTATAGACCTCGCAGCGATGACCCACAAGATAGGGTCGCCATTTTTTTAAAGCAAAAACCACAGCTGCTAACTCCAGGTCATGGGTTGGGTAATTCCCTTCATGCGGTCGCAATTGTCGAGACAGGTACGACACAACTTTCCCTTCTTGCATCAGAACGCAACCAAGTCCGAGACGTGAAGCATCACAATACACGTCGAAACTCTTGGTGACGTCTGGCATGATTAGGATTGGGGCTGAAGTCAATCTCTTCTTCAGTTCTTGGAAACTATCTTCACACTTCTGGGTCCATTCAAACTTCTTATCTTTCTTCAACAACTGGGTCATGGGTTTGGCTATACTGGAAAATCCTTCAACGAACTTGCGGTAATAACCTGCTAGTCCGAGAAAACTTCGGATTTCCGTCACACTGGTGGGTGATTTCCAGTCTAGAATGGCTTTGATTTTCTCGGGGTCAACAGAGATTCCTCCTGCAGACACAACATGTCCGAGGAATGCCACTTCACTTAGCCAAAATTCACACTTGCTAAGTTTGGCATACAGTTTGTGTTCTCTGAGGGTCTCCAAAACCACACGCAGATGTTCAGCATGCTCTTCTTCCGTCTTGGAGTAGATAAGGATATCATCGATAAAGACAACCACGAACTTGTCGAGGTACTCCATGAAAATCTTATTCATGAGATTCATGAAATAAGCTGGGGCATTGGTCAAGCCAAAGGACATAACGGTGTATTCAAACAATCCGTACCGGGTGGTGAAGGCGGTCTTGGAAATGTCAGACTCTCGAATCTTCAACTGGTGGTAACCCGTCCGAAGATCGATCTTAGAAAAGACTCGGGCTCCGTTCATCTGATCGAACAGATCCTCGATCTTGGGCAGGGGGTACTTGTTCTTGATGGTTACATCATTGAGCTTGCGATAATCCACACACAGGCGTGTGGTACCGTCTCTTTTGTCCACGAAGATGATAGGTGATCCCCAAGGTGATGCGCTTGGGCGAATCAAACCTTTACTGAGCTGATCAGCTAACTGCTTCTTCAATTCCACCAGTTCTTCTGGATTCATCCGGTAGGGTCTCTGAGATATAGGGGATGTTCCAGGAATAAGTTCAATCACGAACTCAATATCCCGGTCTGGCGGCATACCAGGCAATTCCTCCGGAAAAACATCCTTGAATAGATGGACCACACGGATCTCATCTAGGGTTGGTCGGGCTATGCCTTCATGACAACAGGGTTGGGATTCGTTGGCTTGTGAAGCATACTCCACTTCAGTTCCTTCGTCTGTGGTGAGAGATACGGCTCTTCTGGCACAGTCGATGCGACCATGATACTTTGCTAACCAATTCATACCCAGAATGACATCTATGCCTTGGGTTCCTAGAATGATTAGGTCAGCTGGGAAATTCTCTCCTTTGATCTCAAGAGAGACGTCGGGACAAAACAGCTTAGTTTCTACTAGGAACTCTGGGGTTTGTATGAGTAGGGGTTTGGACAAGAGACTCCCGACCAGACCTCCCTTAACAACAAACTCCTTGGTAACAAAGGAATGGGTAGCACCAGAATCAAACAGGACAGTGGCAGGTACTGAGTTGACAAGGAACGTACCCAGCACAACATCTGGCGCTTCCTGGGCTTCTTCAGTGTTGATGTGGTTCAGACGGCCTCTTGCAACAGCAGCATTGCCACGGGGTGCAGTATTCTTGCCATTTCCATTTCCATTACGGCCTTGTCCAGAGTTGGGTGCCGGTGCATTGGGGCGCGGAGCATTCCTCTTGGGATTGGGGCAGTCTCGGGAGTAATGACCCTTGTTGCCGCATTCAAAGCAGACAACGCTGGCAGTAGGGGTAAAAGGGTTGGTGTTTCCTCCGGGACGATTGTTGCCATTGGGGCGGTAGTTGTTGTTGATGTTTGGGCGGGGGACATTGTTGTTGCTGTTGGGACGGTTGGGATAGTTGGGACGTGGAGCTGGGGGTGGTCGATAAACTGGCTTGGGTGCTGGCTGGAAGGTGCGAAGCTTCTGGCTGCTGGAACCTTCCTGAATATTCATCCTCCTCTTGCGACCTTCAAACATGGACTTGCGCTTGGTCTCCAGCTGAATGGCCTTGTCCACCAGTGACTCCAAATCACGGAAGTCCTGGACAACCAAGGCACATTGCATCTCATCATGGAGTCCATTCAGAAAACGCTCCATCTTCTTCTTCTCCGTGTCGGTATCTTCAGGAGCATACCGAGCAAGATCGGTAAACTCATCCAGGTAACCAACCACATCTCTGCCTGCCTGCCTTAGCTTACGGAACTCATCCTTCTTCCTCTCGATAAGACCGCTAGAGATGAACTTCTTGCGGAATTTGTCCTTGAACTCCTCCCAGGTAATGACATGACCTGCGTGCTGGAGGGTCTTGGTAGTCTCCCACCAAGCTCTTGCAGGTCCAGCAAGGTAGTGGGTAGCATACAGGACCTTCTCATTCTCTCCCACCGAGGCAACTTCCAGGTCGTTCTCAATAGTGCGGATCCAGTCATCTGCTTCCAGGGGGTGAAGTCCCTTGGAATAGGTGGGCGGTGTGGTCTTCTGGAAGTCACTCAGGGTAGAGCGTTGATTTCCACCCTCGTCGCCATTTCCATTGCCACCATTGTGGTTCTGGTTGGCGTGGGCAGCGGCAAGTTGCTGCAGGGCGGCGAGATGAGCTTGGCGCTCCTCTCGAGCAGCTTGGCGATCCTCCATGATGATCGCAAGCAGTTGGGCAGCGGTTGGTTCCGGCGGGGTGGTGGTGTCGCGTGCTGGTTGTGGCGAGTGTTCGTCATCCTGGAATAGATACGATATAAGAGGCAAGGCAAAGAGGCTTTGGCTAACGATGAAGTCACGAAGGGGTGGTTGATAAATCACTTCGTCAAACAAGACCATCATTTTTTTTTATTCAACACAACATCACATCAAGGAGTTCACACAACAAGCTTACAACATCCTAATGCACCTAATGTACATACAACATGATTTCACTAGGAACCATCACACACACTCTACTCGCATAGGGGGGGGTCGACACAGTCCTAAGGTAGTGCTCTCGTCGCTCAACTACTGAGGTGGAACCCCAGGCTCGACGACCTCAACGTCTGAGTCGTAGGGTGGCTCCTCGGGATCCTCCTCCTCGAGAACTGGCTCAGACGGCTCCTCCTCCTCGTCAACTAACTCCTCCTCGTCGTCCTCCTCCTCGTAATCCATCTCCTCAAGGTAGTCCTCATCATCACTGATGAAGGCACTGTTCTCCTTGCGGAGATCCTCGCCCTCCTCCTCCATCTCGTTCGCCTGCTGCTCCATCTCGTCTATCATCTCGTTCTGCTCTGCTACCGTCTTGCGGAGCCTGACGATAGACCTCCTCTGACGGGCCAGCTTCAGGCGGAGATTATCATTCTCCCACTTCAGCTGGGTCTCACGGTCTCGGGCATCGTCGAGGGAGCTACGCTGGAAGTGAACCTTGAGTCTAGCATCGCGCAGGTTCTCCTGGGTGTCGTGAAGTAGCACCTCCATGTCGGTGATGTACTCGCCGAAGAGAGTGTGCTGCGCGGGGTAGGTGGGGTTTCCATCGTCGTCACGCCTTCCGAAGTACTGGAACCGAGTGCCCACCAGCTCGTCCTTGTGCTCCTCACAAAGGCGGGCTAGTAGCCTCTGCATAACTCGGGTCAGACCGTCAACCCAAGTAGTGTCCATCGTGGAGTAGACCAAGTCCTTGGAGCGGGGTGGCTGAATCCTGCCTCGGACGGACGACTTGATGAGCCAGGACAGGTTCCCATCACCGAGGGAATCGACCTGAGTTCCCTCAAACTCTGGAACAGGGCGTCCCAAAATCTGGCTCAACTCGTACAAGTCCTGCTCGAACATCAGCAGGCCGTCCTTCCTCACTTGGACGAACTCGGACACGTTGGGTGCCATCTACAAGTTTAGGCAAAATTTTAAGTTAGTTAAGTGACATGAGTATCAAATGTAAACTTAATGGAGTAACAAGTGTGCAAAATTTTAAGGGTTCAAGAAAAGATTACTCTTAATGAGTGTAGGGTTTTAAATAAATAGGGGGGGGGGTTGGGGAGATAAGAAATTTTCGAAAATACTTCACTTCCTTGTTTTAGAAATTAACTTTTGTAACTCTTGACTAACGCCCATGCTAACTAAAGTCTCCTAAAGTCAGGATGGCTCTGATACCAGCTCTGTGGGGACCCCGGACTAGCCGTCCGAAATACCCGATTATGCTTAACACAACGATCCCGTGATCAGTCTGTCGTTGCACATAATCCGAACTGAATATCAAAGTTTACATCCATACAATACCGAGTTTAAAGTCTTACAAACCTGGCCATACAGGCCTAATTATACATAGGTGCCTTCAAGGGCCAAACCATCTTTATTCAGCGGAAGCTACGGTAGTAGGGCTAAACCAACTCGACAACACCCGACAGGCAGCTGACTTATGAAGATCTTAGTTCGCATAGACGTCGCCAAACTCCTCTTCAACGTAGGGTTCCTCGAAATCTGGCTAAGACAATAGCCAGGGACGAAACCAATATGAGTACATTTGATTGTACTCGCAAACTACCCCAACTAGAGTAAGCACTAACTAGTTTTATTTTTAAAAACTTTTATGTGAAAACTCTCAAATCCTTACTGGAAAGGGTTGAGACGAAGTTTATAACCATCCTTTGAGAAAACACCACTTTAGCTATTTTTCCCGAAAAATCCTTCCCTGTCCGACCAAATCTCAATCAGGGTTCCAAACCCTTCACCACCTTGCACCAACTCATTGGTACAGGTAAGCAACCTTTTCCATCTCAGTTTCCTTTCAAACTCAACGCTTTATAAAACTTTTATCAAAACTTGCACATGGTCTTAGGACAGCCTTCCAACTGTCCATATCCGAGGACTCGGCTATTCGAATAGTTTTACCCTCTGCAGAGGTAGTACGCTTTTCCCACACCCATCCGGTCACTCATCGTGTCAGCCACGTCCCGCCATACCGGAGGTATGCGAAGTTGAGTTCCCGGCCATAGCCTGTCCTTTGCTCATGCTAGTATAGGACCCTGCCTCTACGACACTTTCCATCGACACTCAAATCCTCAGAAACTAAGTGTGAGGACTCGTAGTTCTGTCCGGCGGACCCAAGGGAGCCCTTCAATCCTCTTCCTCCGATACGCTCATACCGGCTTCCGGTAGACTTCAATGAAGAGGACCCAGGTCAGGGGGTAGGTCACCAAACCATCCCCTCATGGAACGAGGTCATCCTCGTTGTTGAGGTATCCAGTACTAACACGAGCAAATTATATGACTACGCCCTTGCCCATATGTGGGTAAATGTGGTCGCACAGGTTATCGGCTGGTAGTCATAGTACTAGGACACAATGTGCATTTTTCGCAAAACAACACCATCCTTCTTTAACTGAGCACCGACCTTCCGGCAGGTCTATCCAAGTACTTTCAAAGGAGTTTCAAGAAAACATTGTTTTTCCCATCCTATAGTTTTAAATAACTACCTTATACTCCTACACAAGGTGGCAAAATAGTTTTTCCGGTAGTTTGTAAAAAGGGGGTTTTTCCAAAACTCATTGTTTCCTTTGAACAACTCTTGAGACTAAAATAGAGGTATATAAATGCAAGCTCAGTGAAGTAGCTTGCCTTGCTCAGCAAAGTTCTCGGGGTCTTGTTCCTGCTGATCAAAGTACTCCCCTTCCTCGAAGACTCCGGCAGCGTTTTCGTCTAACGTCAACAAGCGATACAAACAATTACTATACTAACTCAAGCATCATCACAACATCACACTTGCTACACATAGCTACTGCACACATCAAGCAACACAAGGTGGTTTCAAACTGATTGAATTAATCTTTATTTAATTAATTTCAAACTAAGGCAGAAACTAGTTGTACACTAATTAATTCACCACTTAATCTATGTTTGTCACAAAAATTCAAACTAAAATTCTATGGATAGCTACTGGTGTGTAGAAGATCACCCAATTGGTTTGGGATCATTTGGAGTTACAAAACTCCCTACACATCTGTTTTACTTCAGAAGGGTTTTAAACAAGTTTTAGCTACCAAACAAATTTGGTTGCTCCAAAAATTAAATCCTTTTAGGGGTATCTAACCTTGGTTGAGTGTGACCTAACAAAATTGGTTTTAGACCAATTGGATCTACCAACAGTTCACACTAATTGTTTTAGTGCAGAAGGGTGCACTGAAGTTCAACCAAAGGATAAGGATTTTATACTACTCAATTAATTCTACCAAAATTTGGGGAGCTAAAGGATCCTAATACAAAGCTACCAAAATTGGTTTCAAGTTATTTGGATTTATATAACTCCAGAAACAAATGGTTTAGTGTTTTAAACCTTCTGGAGCATTTTTACTAATACATTTTTATTATTTATTTAAATGAGATGAGACCACTTTGGTGAGTTAAAGAATTTTATAAGCTTTCCAGAACATCTGAGTTTGATTTATTTGGATTCCTAGAACTCGAGATAATGAATTTATAAACTAGGTCCAGTACTGACTTATCCAGAGAAAAAGAATTAGGAAAATCATCTCCTCTGGATAATGTTTAAAACTATGACATGTGGGGTCGGGTGGTCAGTGACTCAGTGGAAAACGTTTCGCGCGCGGTTTAAGTTTAAAATGCTGACGGGTGGGGTCCACCAGTCAGTGTCTAAACAAGGCGAAGCGGTATGCTACCGTCGGATTTAAATCCAACGGCGCAGGATCAACTTCTTCCTCGACTACCGGCGTACGACGGAGCCGTGGCTCCGGCGGCGACGAGGTGGGTCAAGGGCTCACCTAGGGGCCTCGGGTGGTGGCGGAGATGACGTAGATCGACGGCGGAGGGAGTGGGGAAGCACTGGGGTGAGTTGCGGGTGCTGGGACGGCTCCAAACGACAGCGGCGTGGTCAGCACCTTCTCCGCGGCCGTGCTCCAAGTCCGGCGACTCCTCCGCGGCGCTGCTGTGCACAGAACACGGGCGAACCGCGGCGGGTGAGCTAGGATGCAATGGTGATGCGGCTAGGGTGCAAGGAAGAGAGGGAGAGAGAGAGGCACGGCTCGGCCGTGACCGTCGCCCACCTTCTGCTCCGGCGAGGTGCAGAGCACGGGCAAAGGCAGCAGCGCTTCCGCGGCTGCGAATCCGCCCTCCTGGCGGTGCTCTGGAGTGAGTGGAGTGGAGTGGAGTGGAGTGGTGGCCGTGAGGGAGTGTGGAGAGATGGCGAGGCACGGGTGGCCTTTTATGGGCGAGCTCGGGCTCGTCGTGGACGCTGTGCAGGGATGGGGCTGGGGAGTGGGAGAGCTTGCCATTGGCGCGGAGCCGGTGCAGGTACGGCGTAGTGCGGTGGCAAACGAGGAGAGGGTGCGGCGGTGTTGCCCGCTGACCCTGGCAGGGGTGGCGTCGCGCTCGCGCTCTGGCCGCGGCGTGGCGAGGGTGCACGCAAGGGGTGAGGGGGCTCTGCGGCGCTGCGGTCACTTCGAGCAGACGCAGAGGTGAGTGAGGGAGGCGTCGAGCAGAGCGTGGCGTCGCATCGCGGTTTCCTCTGCTTCCTCCACAGAGGGACCACGGACGGCAGCGCGTGGCGTCGCGTCGCGGACGGTGGGCACGCCAGCGAGCTCGGCAGCGCTTGAGTCACGTCGACTAGAGGCAGAGGGAAGAGGGTGGTGTGGCGGGCACGGCGCGGCGTCGCCTCTGCGTCGCGTCCTTGCTCACCACGGAGACGACCCGTGCGGCAGTGCGCCACGGGCGGCATCGGCGTGGCGCACGCCACACTCCACCTCCGGGTCCACGAGCTCGTTTCCCTCGCAATCATTCACGTGTGAGAGGTGAGGAAGGGGTGGGAGCTACTGGAGTGATCGATTTCACCGAATCGAGTTCGAATTTTGGATTGGATTTTCAGTTTAGGGAAGAACACAGTGTGATCAACAAGTGTTCGACGAAATTCCAGAACCAAATTCAAATTTGAATTTTCTGAAATTCTTTCCATGGTTTGCTTCAAAATAATTTGTCAAGGTTTGTGGTACCACTGGGGTATTTATTTTGGAAGTGTAGCTTGGTGATCTTGATGATTTCCAAAGTTAAAGAAACATTTGAAAATTGAAAATAGAATTTTGGAATAATTTTGGAAATAGAATTAGAGGGAAAAGAAATAAGAATGAAATGAGAGAGGTCACTCCTCTCCACTGGATTCTTATTTGGAAGAAATTTTGAACTTACTTGGAGTTTTTAGGGTGACACTTGTCACTTTAGTTTTATTATTTTATTTCTTTTCTTTTCTTCAAAAATTCAAACAAACAACACAAGCAAGCACTCATAAAGTAACAAAAGTTTTTGTTGGCCCACAATTTTTGACTAATAACACTGGGTTACAAATTTGGGATGTTACAGAGATCACCTAAAGCCACCTTCAATTTCCTATATGATATGATCTGGAAGCGCCTTAATGGAGTTACAGATCGTCCTATGTCTAGGGCTGGCAAAGAAACATTTCTGAAAGCTGTCATCCAGGCCATCCCTACATACATTATGAGCTGCTTTCAACTCCTTGTCTCACTGTGTGACAAAGCGAGATCGGCGATTGCAAACCAATGGTGGGGAGTTGAGGATGGTAAGAAAAAAGTACATTGGAGATCTTGGGAGTGGTTATCAACACCAAAGTCTCTTGGCGGTATGGGGTTTCGAGACCTGTTGTTATTTAACCAGGCCATGCTTGGCCATCAAGGGTGGAGATTACTAACGGAGCCGTCTTCTCTGTGCGCCAGAGTTTTGAAAGGAAGGTACTTCCCATACACAGATTTCTGGCATGCTCCTAAACCCCGATCGTCCTCTTATACCTGGAGAAGTATTCTTTTTGGTCGTGACCTGCTTCTTCGTGGTGCCCAATGGGGTATTGGTGATGGTTGTTCTGTCAAGATTTTGTCAGATCACTGGATACCAGAAAGGCCGCCGTACATGCTACGGCCGCTAAAGCACATTCCTGCAACTGCTACTGTCAACTCCTTGATTGATGAACAAACTGGGTCCTGGATTCCGGAGACTATCTATGCCTTTTTTGATAAAGAGACGGCTGATTTGATCATGCATGTGCAGTTTAGCAGATATGGAGGAGATGATTTCGTTCGCTGGCCACATACAAAGAATGGTATCTACTCAGTTCGGTCAGCTTACAATCTTGCCAGATCATCCAAATTCTTTGCAGCGCGGAGTCTTAAAGGCAGAGGTATGTCCTCTAGTGCTGCTACCGAAGAAAAAAAGTGGAAGATGATTTGGAAGATCAATGCACCGGGAAAGATGAAGATTCATCTGTGGAGATTTGCTCATGACCGTCTCCCGAGTGGTGCACAGCTTCGGCGCCGACAGATTCCTGCAAACGATCGTTGTATATTCTGTGGCAGAGAGGAGGATGTTGAACACTCGTTTCTCCAATGCCCTTTTGCAAGGGAAGTCTGGGTTTCCTTCAGCTTCCAGCTTGGCCGGCGTGATTTTACGTCGACCAAACATTGGTTGTTTGATTTTCTGTCTCGAGCAACGGAGCTGGAGGCTACCGTTCTTGCGGTTGGGTCTTGGCATATCTGGGAAGCAAGGAATGATGTGCGGAATAACAAAGGAACGCCTGACCCGAGGCGCACGAGTACGAAGATACTTGCGTACGTCGATCTGATAGTGCAACACTGCTTCAAAGCATCGCCTGGTAACAGGCGTGTGTCCAATGAGCCTGAGAAGTGGACACCGACGCCGCTGGGGGAAATTATGGTGAATGTGGATGCTGCTCTGTTCGAAGATCAGCGGCGGATGGCTATGGGGGGCAGTTTTCCGAGACCATCTTGGATCCTGTCTGGCTGCAGCCAGCGAGCCCTTGTTGGGTTTCACTTCTCCGGAGCTAGCCGAAGCTCTTGCGCTGCGACGTGCTGTGGCAATTGCGAGAGATAGAAATTTTGACAAAGTGATCTTCGTTTCTGATTGCTTGTCCTTGATCCAAAGACTAAAATCTGTGAAACCGGATCGCTCTCCGGTAGGCTCTGTGGTGATGGACATCAAGCACTTGGTGGACGGTTTTTCATCGGCTACCTTCAGGCATGTTAGCCGCTCTTTCAATGAAGCGGCACATATTCTTGCTAAAACTTGTAATCTTTCTGGGTTAGGCTTTATTTCGAACTCTGCTCCGGATTGCATCCGGGAGACTCTATGTTTTGATGTTTTGTGATCAATAAAGTGCTGTAAAATTCAAAAAAAAAAACTTGTTATAGCTCCTTTGCAGTGCTTAGATCTGAACTTCATAGGCAATATATTCCCGGTTGCCGTACTTCTGATGTACGCAGCACAAAGTCTATTAACCATCCTGATAGTATATGTAGTACACACCCTAGGGAGACGTGTGAAGTGACATACATGTGTATATAGCTCAATTGCTTTTATAGTTTTTGCACACTTCGCCAACTGAATCTGAAAACTTCGCCAGCTGAATATTGCAAGATTTTACATTACTCTCCTCTCGGCTTCTGAATCTGAAAACTTCTATCTGTTTTTTTTTTCTAAAATTGCTCTCTGTTTTCAATTTACTGTACACAAGCAAGGTATAACTATTATTAACATACCATAATATTTTTAGCTTAATCGGAGTTGATTTGAACTGCTGATAAATTTGAGAGCAGTGCAGCCAGAATCTATTGCAATGCAGTGGTACTAAAAGTTTCACTTTCAGTGTCGATTTTGCCAAGGATGAAGAATCCAAAACTCACTGTGATGTCGGCTGGTCATGCTTTGCATGTTTTCGTTAACGGATAATTAACAGATAATCATGAGTCTCTAACTCTCTGCAAAAGAATTGCAGAAATATATGTATCTATGAACGTGAAAAGCTAATTGTTATTTAAATGCTTTTAATCTGCTAATAGGAATTGTGTATGGAAGTGCAGAGAGCTCAACACTTACATATACTGGGAATGCAAAACTATAGGCATGGAGCAAGACTATTTACTGCTTAAGTAAAGCAGTTGGTCTACCATTAAGTTGATAGTTTGCTCACCAAGACAACACAATTGATCATCTGCTATTTGAGCTTTCATATATTCATTTTTATTCTTTCCTCTGTCATAGAATTTTTGACAACATTTTGAGACTTGGAATGCTGTAATTCTTGGTCCAGTGACACTTTATGGCTCGCATGAGAGAAGAAGATATCTCACATGGCAGCCCTAGGCAAGCTACTGAATTTATTCTTCACCATTTTTTTTGGTATATGGAGATACGACACACTTGATCTTTTTTATTTATGTTTTCTATACGATACACTTGAATAAAAAAACTCCGTTTAGCAATGAAGTTTTTTATTCATACATCAGATGTGTGTGGAACAATGCTTATTTTATATGGTTGTCATTTTCGTATAATTAATATAATACAAAGTTTGTGTCATGTTGATTAGTTACTATTGTCATTTCATTGATTTTGCACTTAACATAAAATTATTTTCTAATATTACACGTGCGTGGCACGTGCACTGTTACTAGTAATCTGAAAAGAATACAACTACTCTGCAAACAGAATTTACATCGTTTCTTTACAACTCGATCGAGCATTTACAATTTTACATTGATGGATCATCGAAGCACAATTACATCTGGGACAGTTTTACACCCGCAGTGCTTTCCATACGGCGTGTGGAATCACGAAGCGCGGCGTCTTCTTTCTCGGCAACGGCAAAGCTTGAACCTTTGCGTCGGCGGCGGAGGGACGAAGAGCAGCGAACCATGGGTGCTTGAGCGCCTTGGCCGCCGTGAGTCGTCTGTCGGGATTGCAGGTGAGAAGCCCCTGCAGCACCTCGAATCCTTGCTCTGTCAGCTTCTCTTCAGGGAACATATCCCGCAGCCTGCTGTGCTTCTGCTCCGTCGGTAGCAGTGGTCGTGCCTCATTGGTGAGCGGCAAGGACCTGAACTCTGGCCACGTCCGGTCGTCGGGCATGCCGAGCACATAGAAGATACCCGACAGCTGTACTATGTCACCTAAATCAGTGAACTCGTCCTGGTCGTCATCATCATCGAACAGTATCTTGCCGGTGAGCATCTCCGCCATGACGCACCCGAGCGACCAGGTGTCGACGAGCGCGTCGTAATCTCGCTTGTGCAGGAGCATCTCGGGGGCCATGTAGGCCAGCGTGCCTACCTGGTCGTACGGCGGCGAGTTGGACATGGATATTGCCAGCCCGAGGTCGCAGATCTTCACGAGCTCGCCGTCCTCGCCGATGAGAATGTTGGCCGGCTTGAGGTCGCGGTGGACGACGTGGCGATCGTGCATCATCTTGGTCCCGGTCAAGAGGTTCCACATGAAGGCGCGCACCTTTGATTCCGGCAGCGGCGGGCCGCCGCGCCTCTCCCGCAAGAAGGTATCGAGGCTGCGCGCGGCGATGAACTCCATGACAAGGCAGAGGTCGCCGCCACCGGTGGTGTGGTTGCGCACCAGGCCCTCGAAGCCGACCACGTAAGGGTTCCCGCTGCAGGCCTCGAGGAAGCGGGCCTCTCGAACCAGCTCGGCGTCGTTGCGCTCGGTGTTGTCCGGCGAGGTGGGGAACTTGATGGCGACGGTCTTGCCGGTGGCGCGGTGCCGCGCCTTGGCGACGACGGCGAAGCCACCCCTGCCAAGGTAGCTCACCTGCTCGTCGTACTCCTCGGTGCTGCCGATGCTGCAGGTGCGGCTCCTCTTGCAGGACGTCGCCGATCCCTGGGCGGCAGCGCGCTTGCGGGAGGCCATGGAAGACTGCAAGCAAAGATGGATCGATTGGGACGGGCCCGACGGGGAACGATGACCTGTACGCATTTATACACAAGAGGAAGCGAACGCGCAATGGCCTCGATCGACAGAAGAGCCGTGCATCCCCGACCTCGACTCGGATTCAAGTTGAACTGGAGCTGTTTCAGTGTTTCGACACGTTGCGTCAAGTTCCTGCTATCGGATTCCGTAGAACTACAGTGGTTGCGAGGCCTGACGGCCACGCGGGCGGTTCGTTTCCTTGCGGCTTGCGTCACAGTACAAACTGTTCTCGACACGGGACGACCAGCTAGCCCCTTTGCGACGATCGATTCAGGGGGACGAGCTTGCGCGTCAGCTCGAATATGGCCGTGAACTGAAACCATGGTTGTGTTTGTGTATGTTGAGCACCAATGAGTTGAGCGCCTTATGTCAGCGCTAATCCCGTAATTAATTTTCCACCGGATCACTCATCTCCTCCCACCCTTCTTGTACTCACTCAGATGACAATTAGGTTGTGAAGAATCACATAACATGTCATTATGTTGTTTCTCAATGTCCTCCTATGCCTTGGAAAATTCATGTTCTTGGAATTTGAGATGGTCTTCACAAATGTAGACCAACTAGGATAAATACCGTTGAGTGTACCCGGCAAACCAACGAAGCAATGCCAAATCCACAAATTTTCGGACGCAACGGCCTCAAGCAAAATTGTTGCATCACCACTCTTGCCACAATACTGTCTGTGACATGCCTTCGGGCAGTTTTTTCAAGTCCAATGCATGCAGTCAATACTTTCTAGCATGCCCGGTCAATCTCGCTTCTCGTTCGCTGCCATCAACCTCACCGTATCTTCTTCATTGGGTGATCTAAGATAGACATCACCAAAGAGACGGATCATCACTTTGGTGAACCTACGCACTGCCTTGGTTGTAGTATCATCGCCAATGCGAAGATACTCGTCGGCGTAGTCAGTCCAAATGCCATATGCAAATCACCCACATCACTGCGGAGATGTTTTGATATGCACTAAACCCAATTACGCCGCGTTCCTCTCACGGGTAAAATAGTGACAATTGACCTCACAAGCTGTCACTATCTTCACGGAGAGGCTCGGCGCATTCGGTACCTTCTACAGAAGAGGTGAGGAGGATACGCAGCTCATTCCCGAAACGACGGTTGCGAGGGATGCAAAGGCGGCCAACGGTGTATCCTCGCCGCTTCTTTTTCTTCCCATCCTCGAGCTCCTTCACGGCGAGAACCACCACCACCAATTGCTTCTGGTGGTTCTCGAGCAACGTCTCTACGTCCGAGTCGTCGGACGAAGACGAGTCCTCGAGCAAAAATTCCTCGCACGGGCTCAAATCCATCTAAAATGCGCAAGGAAGCTCTAATGAACTACGAATCTACGAAATCATCGGTATATCCAAGCTTAATTTAATGGAGAGGCACTCACCGATGTATCCGGGCGGCGGCGGCGAATGGGCCGGGAGCGGTCAACGCGGGGCGGTAGTTCCCGAATCGGTGGGGCGCGGTGGATCTGGGGTGGCGACGACTCGGTGGCAGCTTACCGCGGGAAGTTATCACCGATTAATGGCCGAAATCGAGGGCAGCGGGGGGGGGGGCGGCGGTGGTGGTTGGATGCGGAATGGGGAGGGAACTCGCGAGGGCTGAAATGTCCCTCCCGCCAACACTTTCCTCCCAATACAGGGCACCGTCGGGTCGGCTACGGAATCCGTGTTTTCTCGGGTCGGATGGGTGATTTTCCGCAACCCTCAAATTTTTTAAAGGTCGGGCTCGGAAGCGTGTTTGTTCAGGTCCCTTTTTTTCGCGCAAAACCGTAAACTGGCGGTTATTTTCCAGTTCCGTGGGATATAAGGGGTCTGCTAGAGATGCTCTTACTAGTACAAGGATCCCACTGTAAAAGTTTTGTGCTGGGCTGCTATCATTTGAACTAAAGGTGTTTGGATTAAAGCTATAGCCACAACTAATGGTTAATGCTCATGTAACATGTGGTTTTCACAGTACAATTTCGTAATTTCGGAAGCCAAATGCTCCAAATGAAGGGAAAGGCAATTATAGCAACGATAAAAAATGATCTGGTTTGTTAAACATTTGATATTGTGTTTACGGTCAAAGAATCAGATCACAGTAATACCGATTCATGCACGATTCGTTTGTTAGTCATGCCACAAAATTTTCCAAAGCGTTTAGGGACAAACTACTAGCTCGAAGAAAAACAAACCTCCGAACACAAAACTCTCAGGCGAAACATAAGCGCAGAAGATAAAACAGACGAATCCGCTGCCCATTCCTCATTGAACAATATTCATATTCAAGAGTGCGGTTTGGACAATTAGAGAGCACCCTGACTGTTAGAATTGAGACACATTTTCTCTACTGTGTCGATTGAAGTGGATATCCAAAACAGTATGCTCATAAGCTTTGGTGCGTGCCCATTCAGACGAACTTGCACCCCATGTAATATGATATTGCATATTCACCGTTAACATTCTATAGTTCCTATTCTTCGTTTTCCTGTGTTGATTCCCCTGCTTTCTCCAACTGCTTTTCTTTCTTGCCCTGCATTGATAATTAGGAGACAGATTAAATGAGGCAGATGCAGCATGAAATGAACCTGATTGCCTTATGTCTGAAGTGCCGAAGACGAAAAAGTGGACTAAATAAGCAGCATGAGCACAACAATAGGAAAAGAAACAACAGATGAAAAAAAAAAAGGCATCCTTATGGCCCAAGTTTATCAATACATGAAAATACATGTGGAGAAAGTAGGTTTTGCTCAGCGAATCAGCTATTCTCCCTGAGGTGTCAATCACACATATGTGCACATAGGTTGGAGATTAGCTCGAGTTACCATGGTGTCGAATAAATGCTATTTTTGCTTCCACCCGCAGTACAAATGTTATGTGAGAACATTCTAGTTCTGTCGGCATCATGCAAAACTAAAAAAATGGCTAGTACCAATTCAAGTAGAGAATTACTTACTGTATATCCCTCATATTACTTAATCAATAACAATGGATTTTAAAACCTTTTTTCAGATGACATTTAACAAAGAATTGTTATTGGGATAGTTATTTGTGCAACTTGAAATAAAAGGCTTAAGAAACATAGGGAAATAAGTAAAAAGGTTACCATTTGGTAATAACTAGGAAATCACAGTATGACAGGTTATTTCCTTCTAACATCACCCTACTTTATCATCTATTTTCTGCACTATATATTTCAGTTATTAGTGAAATTTTAACTGTTGTCTGAGCCATCTATTTTACTTACAGACATATTAAAAAATCACAATTGGTTTAATGGTAAGTGATGCTAAGGTACAGCTCCAACAGAAAGGTCAAAATTCAGAATAACAGCACCAGCAATGTACCTTTGGAAGAAGCCCTTCCGCAGACATCAGCTCATACAACTTGCGCATGAGTATTTCCTCTTCAACCTATAGAAAATGATAGCAACTGATTAATACAAAAGATTACCCCTGAGGATTCCTTCTTACATAAAAGCTTAAAGTATTAGAGGTCCACCTGTAGTTTATGCAACTCATGGGACATTGCTCGGTATGTTTCCATTAGGGCATGATTTTGCTTGTCCAAATGCCTGCAGATCATTTGTATGTTATATAATGAACTGAAATCATTGCGATTCATGTGTTGCTAAAGGACAGTCAAGTTGGTGTACCTGGACATTTCAGCAGAATGTTTCGGTTCCATTATCACCAAACAACTTTACACTGCTTCTCTGCTACTTAATGAAATGCAGGAGCACCTACCCCTCTTGATGAAAAAAAATATGATACTCCCTGCAAATTGTTAGGCCAATTAGATAATCAGAATCAAGCTAGAAGTTGTCCTCCACATATTTACCAACAGTGACGGATCCAGAAATAGATGATAACCAGTACTAAGTTTTCAAACATCTATGTATACTATCAAGTTGAACTAAACACAGCAAAAGTAAGTAACTAGTAGTACGGTACTCGAGTCTCATGCTTATGATACAGCAGTGTACAAAAAAAAGTATGTATGCTGTTAGAGAAATAAATTCCATACTCAATTAATTAGACTAGCCCCATTAGAAAGTCACTACTGAACATATCCAAAGCAATCAGCATTACTAGTACATGGGTACTCCAAAACCTGAATTATCCAGCGTCATCAAGTTAGCAGATTGTCCGGTGCAGGCTGTGTAATCAACTATTCAAATGTACAAAGGGATCACACATAGAGATAGAGCAAGTTTCGTGATCTACAGAATGCGTTAAAAAATACACCAAGTTCAAAGTGCCAACATGTGCAAAATTCCTCCAGACCACTGTCGTTAAAGACTTGAATCACGTTTGTCTTAGAAATATGAAAGGATATAATTTGCCATTGCAGCTTATATGAGTTCTCCAAATATGATTATACTAGCACAAACATGCTGTAGTCTGTAGACACTCTTTGAGTGAAAATTTTGGGAGAAAACATGACTATGCAAAGAAGATGACGTTTCAATTATAAAGTATTCATTCATATCACCAATAAGTAAAATAAAATTTTGTAGTTATGACCTATTGACCTACAATTTGACAATGACTAACGATGTAAGGTGGACCAAAATCGTGCTGATTTTGTCGTACCGGACAAATCAAATCTCACCAAGGATATTACTCTACGAGAAACAGCAAGCATGGCACTGGAATTGACAAAAGGAGCAGGCTAGGGTTGAGGTTTTAAAGGACGGGCAACCTGCTGGCGCTGGCCTCGTGCGGTCTGCAGTGCCCCCGCGCTCCCCGGCCGCTCCTCGCTGCTCGCCGTCTCGCTCTCCCTTGCCGTCTCGCTCGCCGCGGGGCAGCCGCCCGGTGCCTGCGGATTCCCCTTCGCCTTCTTGCCGGCTCGAGCGGGTCGTGGCGGTGGCGGCTCTCTGGTGCGGCAGCGTAATCAGCGTTGTCGGGGAACCTACCGGATCGAGTACCGACCGGCCGATGATTTGGGCCTATGGGCAGAGGAGGGCTTTATTTGGGTTTAACGGGCTCGTAGCTGGCCCACGTGGCAATCGGTAGCCAGTCGAATTCGGTCCGGGCGCGTTTGCTTGCTTCCTGTGTGTGTGTGTCGCGTTCTGTTTTCTCCCATGGGCCTTTCGTGTGATTAGAGTGCCTTTTTGACAGGGTGAATATCGTGTCATTGCCTCATTGGGCACCAAAGAAAAGACCAGTGGAATAGTATCATGTTACATGAAGATAGTGATTGTTTCCCGAGTTGAAAAGGACATAGATCATCAATTATTTACATGAACAAAGACGACATATGCGACTTCGTTAAGAAAATGCAAATGCCTTCCATTTGTCAGTCTTATTGCACATTCTTCAGTTTCATCCATACAACTCAACCGGCAACCCCTCCATTTTGGTTTACAAGGCCTATTTCTCTACTAGAAAAACATGGGATACAATACGGCCAACTGTTAAGAGTGTTTCTCATCACTGACGAGCGGACTAACCGTCTGTAAAAAAATATCGTTGACATGCAAGTTAGTACTAACCGACTGTGGACATGCCACATCAGGATGGTCACTACTAGCTAGGCGTCACCGCTGACAAGCACACTCTAAGCGCCTGTTAGAGCTAATAATATACCACTAACAACCTCAGTGACATATGCATTGGTGCGCAACAAACCGATTGCGAGCAATATCTCTATGACGGGTGACTGGCGGTCTCGTGCATCAGCGGTATTTTTGTGGTCATTTTTTATCATACCGAGCCGAAATGACCGCTGACCCAAAACCCCTCGCTTGCGGAAAACCCATCATGATAGGGTTTAAGTGTTGGTCAGTGATTAGGTGTTACGAAGTGTGTAGTTTTGTCTTCAGGGCATGTTTGATTCGTGACTAACTTCGCGCGCTAACCTTAGGCAAATTGTAGTTGTCGCAAAACAATTTGGCGATGATTTTGGCGAGCATCCATGACAACTTCCTCTATGTAAAAAAACTTGGCTCGCCGGCTACACAAGAGCAAAACTCCATCCCTCCTCTTCAAGTTAGATATCCGCAAGGCCTTCGACTCCATCCGGTGGGAGTATATTTTGGACCTTCTTCAACGGCGTGGTTTCCCTCCTAGGTTTCGAAATTGGATAATCACACTCCTCTCCACATCATCATCGCGAGTCCTCTTGAATGGGGTGGCCGGCTTACCTATATACCATGGACGCGGTCTTAGGCAACGAGACCCTTTGTCACCCCTCCTCTTTGTCATCGCTATCGACCCCCTCCAACAAATCCTTGAGTTGGCAACCAATCTTGGGTTGCTCCACAAAATCCGTGGGAGAGGCACCGTGTTGAGAACTTCGCTATATGCGGATGATGCGGCTATCTTTGTTGCCCCAATAAAAGAAGACATCCAAAAACTTGCGGCGATCCTTCATGGTTTCGGTGAGGTTACGGGCCTTTGCACAAACTTCCAAAAGATCTCCGTGGTACCCATCCATTGTGCCAACGTGGACTTGGAGAACGTCCTACAAGGCCTTCCGGTGGTGCAAACGACCTTCCCAATGCGTTACCTTGGGCTTCCGCTTTCGGTATGGCGTCTTAAACATGGGGACTTCCAATATCTCGAAGATAAATGCGCCGGCAAAATTCCCCCTTGGCAAGGGAGATACATCACAACGATCGGGCGGGGGACCCTTGTCAAGTCGGTTCTCTCCTCTCAAGCAATCTACTCCTTAACACCTCTCATTGTCCATCCGGGCGTCCTCCAAAACATCAACAAAATTGAGCGCGCTTTTCTTTGGGCGGCCACCGATAAGGTTTCGGGTGGGCAATGCAAGGTAAATTGGGAGGCGGTGTGTCGGCCAACTCACCTTGGAGGGCTTGGCATTCTCCATTTGGACAAGTTCGCGAGGGCTCTTCGTTTGCGATGTCCATGGCTCCAATGGAATGATCCCAACAAGATTTGGGCCGGTTTGGGGAATCCTTGCACTAGTGAGGACATGGATCTCTTCTATGCCTCCACTTTGATCACCGTTGGCAACGGAAAGAAGACGTCGTTTTGGGACGCCCCTTGGGTGAATGGGCACAAACCAAGGAACATCGCTCCTCTAATCTTCAAAATCTCTTCAAGGAAAAATTGGAGCATACATGACGCCTTGCTCAACAATGCTTGGTTCCAAAAAATTAAAATGGATGACGAGTTTTCCATGCAACACCTCCACCAATTTGTCACCCTTTGGGTACAAATCCATGATTTTCAACTCGACAACGACGTGGAGGACACCATCACTTGGACCATTTCGGCTAATGGAGAGTACTCGGCTAAGTCGGCCTACCAAGCTCAATTCCTTGGCATCATTCATACCGACATGAAAAGACTAGTTTGGAAAGTTTGGGCTCCTCCAAAAATCAAGTTCTTCGCATGGCTTGCGCTTCAAAATAAGGTGTGGACGGCGGATCGCCTAGCTCGAAGGGGTAGACCAAATTGTGGTTTATGCCCCCTTTGCAAGAGGGCCCCCGAAACGATTGTACACCTCCTTGTACAATGCCGGTTTACTTCAAGATTATGGGGTATGATCAAAAATTGGCTTGGTTTACACGCTCTTGACGCCACCGGATGGACGAGCCTATCAACTTTGGGGTGGTGGCGCCAAATGACTATGGGAGTCTTACCCCATCGCAAAGACATGGCTTCCATCACGCTTCTTGTCTCTTGGGAGATATGGAACGAGCGCAACGCTCGTGTCTTCCGCAACAAAGCACGCGTCGCCGCCCACTATCTTCGCCAAGATCAAGTTTGAAGCCAACCTTTGGGTCCTCGCGGGAGCGAAGCGCTTGGGTGAATTAATACCGGGAGAGTAGTGGTCGTTGTGTTGTGTTGTGTTGTTTTGTTGTTGTTGTACTATTGGACTACCCCTGTTTGACATTCTCTCTTAATCAATCAAAATGGGGCAAATCTTTTGCCCCGCTAGTTTCTAAAAAAAAAAGTTGTCGCAAAAAGTGTGATGAACAAAATGCTCACCACAAGCACGGCAAGATTTGGCATGAAGAGTCTATAATATGTGCATAATACGGCTAAAAAGTGTGATAAGTCACAACTGTGGCAGTGATCGATCACATGCCTTAGTGTGATAAGACTAAGATTATGCGTGACATCTTTAGGAACCAAACATACTCTTTAAGTCTAAGATTTCTTAAATTTGACTAAGTTTATATATAAGAAAATATTGGCATCTACAATACCACATCATTACCACTAGATGTATCACAAAGCATGTTTTCATAGTGTACTTGTAGAGTATTGTAGGTGTTATTAATTTTTACTGTTGATGAAACAAGTTGACTAAGCGTTGTAAATCTAAACGGAGGAAATACTATCTTTGTGTTACGAAGTATCGCTTTAAATTGCACTCAACTTCAGAGAAAATGACTGAGAAAATGGTGTCTCATTCCAATGGCAAAGCATAATTCATCTCGAGAAGACAAGGCGCAAGTTGGTAATATATCTATCAGTTCTTTATTAATGACTAAAATGAATTCAAGAGGGGGGGAATCTAAACAATGAAGGATCATTTGTATAAGTATGTATATATGCCGAGAAAGCTTCTTCAGCCTCATTGGCTCCAGAGCTGATCATTGTTGCGGCGGAGCGATCTTGAGGTCGAGGCCGACGTTGAACCCATTGTAGGCAATCGGCGCAAACATCCACATATCGTCTGAGCTCAAAAGCTGTTAACAAAGAGAAATGGTCAGGGTCAACTTGTTCAAAACATTGGTGCACCTTTTGATGTTCTATAATGTGCTCTTGTGAATAAAGAAAATGTTTTCATGAAAAAATTATCAGTAGATTCTTTGTTTACAAAAAAATTATATTATTGGAATATTTGCAAGAACCAAACCTTGATTTGGAGCTGCATGAACTTAATGTAGTGAACCGCTTCTTCCAACATCGTGCTAATGTCCACCTGCTCCACGTTCACGTGCATTAGAACAACCATCATCATGCCCATATGTCTCTATTAGTATACTAACATTTGTTCCAGTGGGAGTTCGAAATTCGAATTAATGATCAAAATTTCAAATGCATTACCTTAGTTCCATTAGGGACAAGGTTCTGCAGCACCTTCAGCCGCTCGTTGATCTTTTCTCTACGTTTCTGCTCAGGGGAACAAAACTATTTCAGATTAGTATTCAGCACTTCGTCACGACATTGGCACTCATCTTAATGAACTTACCCTGGCGTAGAGACTTTGCGGGTCGGTGGCCGCGCCACGCCCGGCCCTGGCCTTGGCGCCACCGCCGTGCGACGACGACGCCTTCTTGGACGCCGAGCTCCTCATGTTGCTGCACGAGGTCATCTCCAGGGATTCGTCGTCGTCGCCGTCGGAGAGGTAGTTGCTCGAGCTCTGCACGTTGTTGCCGCCATTACTCTCTTCCTGGACGCCTCGGCTGCACGCGCCCTTGGAAGCTTTCTTGCCCTTCTTCTGCAACTGCATCGATCGATCACACAAACACTCGCATCGTCAGCCACACATCGATCTGGAGTCGTCAGCCATTGATCACGATCGAGCGAGTTCACTTTGTGGTACTTACCGGCGGCGTTGCCGCTGAGGCGGAGCGCGTTTTCTTCTTCGGAGCAGTGCCCGTACTACTCTCACCCTTCTGGTCGCCCACCTCCCTCTTGCACGCCGACGTGTTTCCGGCGGCGTCGCGGTTGGCGCCGTCGTCCTGGTCGTCAAACTGGAGGTTCAGGTCGACCATGAATCCAGCAGGATCGGCGATCTGCTCGTCCGGCGCCACGAAGAACTCGCCCGCCATGGCACCGCCGTCGTAGTAACCTTGACTGTGGTAACCTGGGCCAGCCGAGGTGCCTTCCTGCATCTGCATGTAGTACGGCGCCGAACTGTAGTACTGGTCAGCCTCGTGACCGGGCCAGTACATGGACGACGCCGCCGCCGCCGCCGCCGCCGGTTGCTTCTGCTCGTTGCCGAATAACTGCACCCCGAGCAGCCGCGCCATGGCCTCCGAGTCCTCGGCGGCCACCGACGGGTCGAACGAGTGCCAGCTCGCCTCGGAAGACTCCATGGATCTCCTTGCACCAGAAGTACGTAGGCTGATCGATGGACGACGATATGACGATATGGCGAAGTATCTTCTGAAGATGCCAATGCGTGTGGTGGTATTTATACAGTAGTAGGAATGTAGGACTACTCCTGATCTTGGGGTTCACAAATGGAATGTTTCGCGCCTACATGTCTGACCATTGTGCTTTCAACATCAAGGCTTTGCTGCCATTGTTTAACACGGACCATCAATCCTTGGGGAAATTCGTTAATTCCAGTTGGAGATGCCGGGACAGCTATCGGAGACCGCTGAATTTCGGGCAACCGCGGAATAGAAAAACCGAGGTGCGAAATGCAGACAAAAAAGAACTACACAGTTTCGATCGAATGATCGTCCGTGGAGGCGATTGAAAGGGTGCAATGAGTGTAGCTATGAGTGCAGGTGATCATAAGAATAATAATCGGAATAAATAATTAGGATCATGATTAGATGAGCATAGCTAGTTGATCGAGTCATGTACAGGGGTGGTCTCATCTGAGTGATTTGAATTGGATGACGAAACGAGAAACACAGATGGTAGGACTGTAGTTGGGACTTGGGAATAAAAAACGAAAGACAATTGATCTTTCGATGGTTGTGCAGGAGTTGGCAAGATCGTGGGGAAGAGTTCCCTGACATTATAATCTCACGAGCAATTCTTTTGTTGTCGTTGCTTTCAAATCATTGATTCTGATCTTTGCCTCCTCCCGGAGAACTTCGTTACTGACGTTTTTTTCATGTGTTTTAGTTTCTTGGCTAAAGTTGGAGGGAAGAGACAATAGTCAAATAAATTAGCCGTTAGTGATCGTGATTGGTAGAATTTTGATTAGTTTTGTTTCATCCGTGTGTTTTTCTTTCTCAATTGCTTTGTTCACGTCTATGGCTCTATGCATTGTCTGTTGTCTACGACAAAGCAAACATCATCTTTGACCACTTTCACTGGTTCGACAACAAACATTAAACTGTAGCTCTGCATGTTTTGCTTGCACTAATTTGCGAAGTGCAATCTATACTTTCCGTAAAATAGGTGCAATTAATTTATGCATTTTCCAGTACATATTATTGCGCATTTTCTCCCACTAATTGTACCAGAGTACCAGATTGAACTAGAAGTTGAACTGGTTCGAGCTTTGTCAAGTTGCCATTGTAACAGCTAGCACAAAAGAAGGAAATATGCGGATGTATCTACTTGCTTACAACTTTCATTAGCTCCCGAATCTAAATGTGATCATATACGTGTTTTATTTGAAAAAAGTTGTACTTCCGCTGCTTTCTCGTTGAGGAAATATGTATAAATATTGTTTCTTTCTTTCTTTTCGAGCTGGCAAATCTGCACATCGACGACATTATAGTACTTTTTATTGTTGCGAGGGGACATTATAGTACTTTAACCCTCTGCAAATTTTCCCAGAGTTCTCGGTAGGGTTGTGAGCCAATTAGCAGTCGACAGCTGCATGCCTCTGCATTGTGTCGTCACTCTTCTCATTGTTAATGTGTTAACGTACGATAGGCAAGACCGCCCAGAAATCAAATTAGAGCCACGTTATAACCACGTCCAACAACCATAAGAAAAAAGAAGTGAGAAGGAAACCGGAGCCATATATTTGGTCGGCTTCCGACGACATTCTTGTCATCTTGTGCACTGCAGAAAAATGGCCACTACGAGGAATTGCACGTACGCTATATTTTGTAGGGTAGCCTTTCTCTGTCTTCGAGAAAAAAATACGCGCAGGTGCAGCTAGCATGTAGGGTATGACCTGCAGAGTGGCCTAGTTCAGGCCGTTCTTTTTTGGGGGGGCACGAAACAGACCGGCAAACAAAAGCATTAAGTAATAGATCCCAAGTTTACAGTACGAGAAACACCGTTCACAGAGGAAGGTATATACAATAGGTACTACAATGTGCAGCAGTTGATCACCTTCGACGACTTTCTGTTATCTTTGGTTACTCGCAGGACGGCTGGCCCGAGCTGGCATGAATCTTAAAGCACCCTTAGCCAGGCTGCGGTGAACGGTTGGTTCGGCCGGGGTGTGGAATGCAGATCCTGAAGATGGCGGGAGAAGAAATATTGGTGCGGCATTTGGCGACAACGCTTGGCTCACCACCTCTTTACTCGGTCACGTCTAGTGGGAGAAGAAATTCGATTATTTCGGTACGAAATGAGGCGACGGCGACGGAGGCGATTTAGATCTTGGGAGGCGACGACGACATCACTGGTAGCGGCGAGGACCAAGAGCTCCGGCGGCTGGAACAAGATCTACCCATCTACCGCCTTGACTACGGCACCGATAGGTCTTGGCCTTCTTCTCCATGGAGGTAAACACCATTCCACCCGGCGAAGGCATAGAGCATCACTAGTATCTATATGTGGCCCATGCATCTTGATTTCACTAGGACGCCCAGATGCAGCTTATCATTAAGGCAGCAGCACTGCTAGCAGTGATGCATGCCTGGATGCTATTAGTACATCATAGAGTAGTTCGTCGGAATTACACGGGTGTACTCGGATACGGTCCATTGTTTGTCTGGAACCAGGAGAGGATGGCCCATCTCAAATACATCTACAACAGCGAGGTAGAAGCCGTGAACATGTTGCGAATGGGTAGAGCCCCTTTTGCCTAGCTTTTGGAGACGTTCAGATCCAGGAGTCTGTTACAAGATAGCCTCCACACCTCTGTGGATGAGCAAGTATCAATGTTTATGCATGTTGTAGGTCATAACCATAGGTTCAGAGCGATTCACAACACGTTCAGGAGATCCAGTGAGACGATATCCCTGTTTTATATGCGGTTGGAGAGCTCAGAGCAGAGATGATCAACTCACCATCTGGCCAAACTCCACGTAAGATACGAGATAACCAGAGGTAGTACCCATATTTCAAGGTGGGGAACTCAGATTTTTTTTAGTTCATGTCATCGCATTATTGTATTGATGTGTAACATAAGATTTTTTTCTTGTCAACATGATTGTATTTGTGCAATTGATGGTACTCATGTGACAGCTAGAGTGTCGAGGTCACATTCTGGCGCATACAGGAGTAGAAAGCACTACACCAGCCAGAATGTGTTCGCGGCTGTTGATTTTGACCTCAAGTTCACATATGTGCTAGCTGGTTAGGAAGGATCTGCCTATGATGCAAACATTCTTGCTGATAGAATGAGTCGAGTAGAAGGGATAAAGTTCCAGATGGCAAGTTCTACCTAGGTGATGTAGGATATGCATGTCACCCTGGTGTCCTTCCACCCTTCAGGTGTATCAGGTACCATCTCAATGAGTTCACCTTCAAGGAACTATCCTAGGACTATCCGTGAATTGTTCAATCTAAGACACTCTAGCCTTAGAGTTATGGTGGAGGGGATTTTGCTGCTCTGAAGAAAAGATTTAGGATCCTTGACCAGAAGCCATTCCACCCTTTTCGCACCCAAGTTAGGCTTGTTCTTGCATGTTGCATTCTTCATAACTGGATTTTAGGGTGGGGTCTAGATGAGTATTTCCCCGACGAGAAAGATGTGACACCATATGGCCAGGACTTGGGTCATGGTGTCAAAACTCATGATCAAGAAGTTTGGAAGAACTTGAGGGAGGAGTGGGCTAACGCTATTTGTGCAAATAGAGGCACTACCAGGATCTAAAGAAAAATAATAAGAATAATAATAATAATAAGTGACCGCCAAGATATGTTCTCCTTACCGCTATAACTTTTCTCCTTAAACAGTATGCGTGATAAAAACTTCCATTTGCTAGTATTTAGGATAACTTTAATGTCGCGATGAACTGTTATTTGTTATTACCTAGGGATGAAACATTGTTAATCTGTTGCTCTTTCCCCCTTAAACTATATGCATGTTTAGTATAGTCCGTAGTAAGGTCACCACTGTTGGGAAGAGTTTACCGCAACCACCATCGTTTAGCAACCAAACACAAGTGTGAAACATACACATGCAACCAAACAACCAGTGTCTTTAAACTTTCTCCCAGACAAACGAGTCTGGCTAGCGATTTATTGGCAATCAAATGAGCTGCACAACGTGGCTCAAACCTCGTTATTTTAGGACCAGACCCCTGCGAGTGAAGGATGCAAAAACCCAAAAACCAATGCAGGTATCCCCCCCCCCCCCCCCCCCCCCCCCCCCCCCCCCCCCCCCCCCCACACACACACACACCACCCACACACAACATGGCAATCAATGGCGCATGCTGCAGGCAGTGATTCATGATTAGGGGTGGAACTAGGTCCCAGGCAGCCAGGCCACTCGGGCCGTGGGCGAGCATGGAATCCGATACGCGGAAAGATTCGAGTGCAGATTTCTGAGATTCCTTGATCTTTTATCTAAAAACCCAAAATCAAATTTATAAGTTCTTTAAAATCGGTAAAAAAATCTTGCAAGTTATAATAAAAACATGCAAAATCTCAATTTGAAATATTTTATATTTTAAGCTACACAAATTGAACAGACTGGTGGATTTGAGTATACACACTTTCAAATGTACAAAATATACAAGATTTGTCATTTTTTATGTAGCCCATAACACAACTAATTTTGCATATTTGTAGTATGCATCATTAACTACACCCATAATGTTTTTATATTTCTTTTAAAACTTGTAGATATAGTTTTTAATTTAAAATAAATAAATGGAGCACTAGAGTTTGGGAGCTAAAAATGACTTTTTCGGGATTTTTTTAATAAGGAATGCAGTAGGGAAAGCCCCTACAGCGTTTTTTTTAAATAACAAGAACCCAAATATGCGTCCGTGAGGACTTGAACCTGGGTGGCTGGGTTGCACATCCACTTCCCTAACCAAGTAAGCTGGTCTCACTTCTTCTTTTTCGTGAAAATTGCCTAGGGTGTAACGTCATCCTACCTCCGCCATTGTTTATGATGATATATAAAAGGGAAATCCTAGATAGCTAACATTCACTCTGTAGTCAGATCCATCGCTCGCTTGGTGGTCTAGCTTGGACAAAATAGAAAGAGGGGCACAATGGCCGTGCTAGGCATCACAACCCATGACATAAAAAAATCCACGTGTTCATAATATTCATGCAAATAAATTCACTTTAAAATACAAAATACAAGCCTAATTGCAGCATCATACCAGCATGTAGCGTCATGAATGGACGGGGCTGAAATCATCTACAAAACACAAGCCAACCAGTCGTTAACGATATTTAACTTCCGACCACCTTCAAAACAAATATCGGGCTAGTTTGAAAGTTTTCAACAAAGGAATTGAAAAGTTCCAATTTTGCATTGGCACACGGTATTTTCCTTTGAAGAAAATTAATTGTTAACACACATGTATATCTAGCAAAAAAATCATGATGGAAAACGTCAAAGATAAGATCACAGGGCAAACATGTAGCGAATAGGGTCCATCATACTATTTTAGATCACCGGGCAAACAAGTAGCGAATAGGGTCCATCATACTATTGCCCCTCCACAAAGGACTGGATTGCGCTAATCAGAGGGAAAAGAATTGACACATCTCAAGTAATCTAATATATTTAAAGGCAAAAACATCACGATGGGGAATGCCAAAAAGAAAGATCACCGGGTCCATCATACTATTTCCCTCCACACAAGACTAGATTGCGCTGATCAGTGGGAAAATTGACGCATCTCAAATGATCTAGTAAGATCAAAAGGAGACACGATTATCATTCCAACATCGCTAGAGTACATCCAAACATCAAGTGATTCATTGTCTCGTTTTCTCCACATGGATGACAATTATAATTTCATGTCCAACCTATTTTTAGAAGATTATCCTTGTTTAAGATGTCATTTTTAAGCATCGACCAAACAAAAATGTTGATCTTGATAGGAATATTCAATTTCCACACACACATATATATAGGTGTAACCCACAACCTATGTAACCCTTAGATGTACGTATAAGGATCTCACTAAAAATTCTACCTGCTTCCTTATCTTCCATCTTACATTGTCATGTTGATCTATAACATAGGTTTAGCTCTATTCTAGTTAGTCTCTCAGCATATCTACACAACACCTTCCAAAAGCATGACCTACCACTACCTTTTTAACATGATACAACATTTGATTTTTTGGACACTTTCCCCTTAAAGACTTCTACATGTCCCTTGAGTGTTCTATATATCTTGTGCAACCAATTGTGCAATATAATTTTTTTCATGGTTGTTAGATCCAAGACCCCCAATCCATTGAAGGTTTTGGCAGGATGATAGATGGTTAGTTCACCAAATGATAATTCTTTTTACCTCAATAGTTTCCCACCACAACATCCTTGCTTTATGGTAATCCCTTCACTTGACCACACCTTTTGGAGCTGCTATAAAGGAAAATATATGTGAAGGCACACTACTTAAGCAAGTGTTTGTAAGATCTGCTCTCCCACCAGATACAAGAAAGAAAACTTCCCCATATTTTATGTAAAAAATCATTTTATAGATCTTGCCTAAGAGAACTTATCCACGGCTGCAAGTTTCACTCTTGTGATAACTTATTGAAGCCCCGGTATTCAAAATGCACAACATAAATTTCAAATTCCTTGCCTCTTTAAGGTTGTTTTGCACCATGGTATCATCTATGGAATGATCGCCAAGGCTTGTACCATATGTGGTGCCAATCATGTTAGATCCAAGATCCCCGATCCATTGAAGGTTTTGGCAGGAGGACAGATGGTTAGTTCACCAAATGATACTTCTTCTTACCTCAATAGTTTCCCACCACAACATCCTTGCTTTATGGTAATCCATCCACTTGACCACACCTTTTGGAGCTGCTATAAAGGATAATATATGTGGAGGCACACTACTTAAGCAAGTGCTGGTAAGATCTGCTCTCCCACTAGATACAAGAAAGAAAACTTGACCCCTTTGTAAGTGAGAGCAAATCATGTGAGTAAACATTGATTTATTACTTTATTGATAAGCATAGATTGCGCATTTGCAACGATTCAACTGTGGAGATAGGGAACCCCGTGCTTGACCCCTTTGTAAGTGAGGAAAGTATGATACAATTTGGTCATCTCACTATTTATGTGACTACTTTTCCCTCTCATGATTTTCATTATTGAAAGGACACGGATGTCGCCTAGAGGGAGGGGGGTGAATAGGTGATTAAAATTCTTTACGGTTTAGGCTTGAATAAATGCGGAATAAAACTAGCGGTTAATTTATCAAGCACAAAACCTAAACAAAGCTAGGTTTACCTATGTGCACCAACAACTTATGCTAATCAAGATAAGCAACTATGTGATAGCAAGATATATTACTTCAAGCTCGATGGCTATCACAAAGTAAATTGCATAAGTAAGAAGCTCGGGTATAGAAATACCGAGGCACTTGGAGACGATGATTTATCCCGAAGTTCACTTCCCAATGGAAGCTACGTCTCCGTTGGAGCGGTGCGGAGTCACAAAGTGATCCCCGAATAGCCGTCAAATGGCACACCGTAATCTCCTTCGTACCTCTACCAATATAGAGTACCACGAACCACTATGGGACACTCGAAGGTGGTCACCGAACCCGTACAAGGATGAGGCTCACTCCACAACTTAATTGGAGGCTCCCACCGAATTCCCGAGGCTCCCAAAGCCACAAGAATCACAAGGTTGAGGCACACTCCACAACTCAATTGGAGGCTCTCAACTAATCCCGGGAGCCACCAAAACTCCGAGATCAACAAGGACCGTCTAGGGCACCCCAAGTACCCTAGAGGACAAGCTCTAGGGCACCCCAAGTACCCAAGAGTAACAAGCTACTCAACTTCACTTACCACGTATCACCGTGGAGAACTCAAACCGATGCAACCGATGCAATGGGCAAGAACACAAGAAGTGCTCAAGTCCTTCTCTCTCAAATCCCACCAAAGCAACTAATGCTTATGGGGGGAGAAGAGAGGAAGAACAAGGAAGAACACAAAATCCCTCCAAGATCTAGATCCAAAAGCTTCCCCTCACTTAGAGGAGAGATTGATTGGTGGGATGTTAGATCTAGATCTCCTCTCTCTTTTCCCTCTAATTGGAGGCAAGAATCATGGAGGAATAGAGAGAAATCAAATCTTCAAAGGGTCAACAATGGAGGGCAAAACCGTGCTCAAGAGATAGGGAACCTTTGGGAAAGAAGGACCCATTTTATAGGTCACCGAAATCCGACCGTTTGGGTCAGATTCGTGTCGTTCGGAGTGAATCCGGATTTGGTTCGGAATTTCGGATTTTCGAAATAATTTGGATGTCTACCAACTAGAATCCGGACTGGGTACAGAACCGAAAAGCTCAGTCCGAAATCAGTTCGGAATGAGTTCGGATTCAGTTCGGATTGAGTTCGGAATATTCCGAGTCACCCGGATTTCCAGAAACACACATACGAAAAACGTGATATATTTTACATACGAACTCCGTTTTCGATGTTCTTGGGCTCGTTGGAATCACCACAACGAGCATTACAAGATCATGCAGAAAAACATCATTGTCCAACATGGGAGGATAAAACCAAATGTAGAAAGGTAAACCTCTCTATAAATGAACAACCGGTCAAACCTCCAACATAAAAAACTTAACAAGTTTTTCATACGAAATCCGTTTTTGATGAACTTGAGCTTGTTACGAAGATCACAACAAGCTCCAAAATTCCACACAGAGAAAAGCCAAATAAGAACCAAGAAAGATGATGAAGGCAAGTATGCAAAGGTTTGAGCTCTCTCCAACTGATACGCTAATGCTCAATGAGAGCCCAGCCCCTCTTGATAGTACGGTGTCTATCCTATAACCCGGTCTTCCACCTAGCACCATGTGACCGGTAAAATAGAAACCCTATCAAGATCATACCTTTGCCTTTGCGCATTCCACTTGAGCTAGATGATGTCGACCTTGATCTCTTCAAGTGGACCACCTTTCTTGATTGCGCTTCGCTTAGTGAAGTCTCACATATTGCTCCCCATACTCCACTATGGGAGAGCCTCTCATATACACATCTTCACTTGACCATTATCTCCAAGAGGGTGGCAAGCATCAAGCATATGATATCTTCAAGATACTTCTCTTGAACACTTGCACTTCTCAAGCTTGATGACGATCACCACTTGACGTCATCCTTCATGGGCATACCAAGAGATACATGATCCCACTTGGTACATCTTGTAGCTTTGTGTGTTGATCAATGTCTTGATCAACCTTGTATCTTTTCTTCTCTTTTCAATAGATTATGTCTTGAAGATAACCATGAATGATCACATAATCCTTTTCTTCAAGACATACTTGCAATATGCTCAACTCACATATGACCAATCATTGGATAACTCCTCGAGTAACAACTTGGTCATCACATGCTCTTCTTCTTGATATATCAAATATATATCCATACACCTTGATGATCTTGATGCCAAATATTTCATTATATCAATATATTCATGGCATCATCCTTGAATCCAACATATGGAGTTCAAGCATTTCTTATGGACAAACACTACAAGTATAACTCAATGCAACCATTAGTCCATAGGGATTGTGATTAATTACCAAAACCACACATGGGGGCGCCATGCCCTTTCAATTATCGAGCCAGATCACATGCCACTTTGTCCTTCATTGATTCATAGAAGAAAAGCCACTTTACCTTGTCATGAGCTTTTTCAAAATCTATTTTCAGTAAGATCTCAAAATCTTTATAATGGTGTACATCTTAAATGTCTCACGAAGAAGAAGCCTTTCCACGATGTACCTATCCAAAAGCAGTTTGATTGTTAAGGGATTATATGTGAAATTATCAAACATAATGTGTTTGCTAACATCTTAGTGAGTATCATACAAGTCAAATTTAGCGTCTGATTTTCCAAATAATTGTTCATCTAGAACTTGAGGGATCAGAGAAGAAGTTGTCCAATTATTAAGCCTCTCAATATCCAGTCTACCAACATGAAAAAACAGCAAATAGTTCTTTGACATCACATTGTATCTTCCTAAATCACTCGATAAAATTCTAGAGGTAGGCCATCATGACCTACAACTTTGTTGTGCTCATTCCAAATACTTCTTATTTCTTTTCTGCAATTGTCTTTCATATATTTCTCCATGGGTATGTGCTTCCACCTTGTGAAGAAATAATGATTCCGTGAAACAATTGCACTTTCCTAGACTGAATAGAGAATCATCGGTTAGACTACTGACTTTAATCAAATGATTGGGTGTGGATACATTTCCTGGGTATGATTTGCTATCTATGTCTTTGTTATATAATTGCTTGCCCAAATGCAAGTTGATAACCACACCTATAAGCTAATTACATTAGCTATTGACAAGTATGTATTATGCTTGTTATAATACATGTAATTTATCAAACGATGTGTGAACAAGTGTTCTCATGCACACATATGGCTTGTGCATATGGAGTTTGAACAGGAAATACAACTTATATGGGTACTCTACAACAAGGAACCATTTGAAGAACTAAACAAACTTCATTGGGTCGCAAGTTAGTTCATAATCCATCTTAATAGTGCTTGACAAATACTAAGTCAAAAGTTCAACATTAAATTTCCACACAAAAGGTAATTATGCATCTATATGAAAAATAGGCAATTATGTCGCGATTTGTTTTTTATAAATATTTGTAAGGGAGTATGAGGCTAAGATCTTATCTAACACACAAGGGACACGGTGATGTTTATATATTTGGGCCTTGGATGGACACGGGTAACAACCTACTCTTGTTTGGTGGTGGTGTTTGATTGAGATATGTGAACAAGTGTGCTCAAGGTATGAGTATGTGTACACATGAGAGTTATGTGAATATGTCTCTGTAGGGATCTCCGATGGCCTTATATACATGGCGCGATTGGACTTACAACACCCAGTTAGTGTCGGGGCGTAGTCACAGGGAATCGTGGTGTAGCGAAGATGACCACGATCTAATTTCCCGTTATGGCCACGATTCGGCTTTTTCGCAACGTAACTTGCTATGCTTCTACGCTCCTAGCCTAGCTAGATGTTGGAATGGACGGGCTCCTCCTGTGATGTGGCCCGTCCCATTTTAACGAAGGCGTCCGAACTAGAAAGACACGGCCCACGAGTGGAGTCGTCCCCATTGGGTAACTGTACTCATAAAATTATACTACGGGGTCACGGGAAACAAGTGAAGTTGTACAAGACACGATGGAAAAGATATTCATGTGTCAAACTTGTTATTTTGATAAAACGATTGTGCATGTCATTCTTGAGAGAGAAAAAAATACAAGAGAACAAGATAGACGCCCATGCACATACACTCACGCACGTGCATAACACATTGGATCTGTAGCCAATAACTTGGCGTAATTGTGAGAGTGAAAATAGTTCTTGCTTGAGAATCTTCAACATATGCTTAGATAGTGAAAATATGTTATGAGACACTATATCCCCAAAGTCAACCAATTAATTAACACAGGATATCCGAGCCAACCAAGCTAGTGATAGCACTTATCAAACATTAATATATGCATAGTTAGAAAAGGGATTTGTCAAGAATGGAGTGCTTATATCAGGCCTAGCTAGCAAGACTGAATCTTGCTACCTTCAATAGAAAAACAATCAACCAGTACTATATAATCCGTTCAAACCGAAACCGACTGCACACTAGGCCATTAGCAGGAGAGAAAGAACTTAGAATCGAGAAAATAACTTGTGAATATGGGTTGGCTACTCAACAATATGTTATCAAATGTAAAACCATCAACTAGAACAACATATTCAGTTTCTTGTGAACACATTTCAATAGTTCGTATTAACCAAAAAGTTGCAGCAAATGTCCCAACTTTGGGGAAAGCAAAATAAAGGATAGCACATGGTCTAGTTGTAGTGTCGTACGGTATTAGCTGGAGCTGGCCGGTCAGTATTTATAAACAACTTTAGTGCAAAACTATCTCATGAAATTAATTCCTAGCAACCAAAAGATACTATCATTAACAATTTGAGACTTCTTGCACATATATTCAATCGAGGACCAACCGAGTGCATACGTTTTACCCATAGTTGAGGAGGTTCACCAGCTTTTTCTAGCACCAAGGTCGATGTGGCCATCTCGATCCCCATGCTCTCACACAGACATATCTGAGACTATCTTCAGCTAACCGATATCATACCTGTCAGCGGCTACAAGCAGCCCCTGCAACATTGGCACCTTTTTGTCAGGATCAAAGTCAGGAAGTCGCTATGTGTACAATAACTGGAGGAGCATCCTAAAAACTTCTGTCCTTGAGAAATTTAGAGTCGTGTTATTCGGCCAACATCAATGTTGATGTAGCCATATCGTACCCCATATTCTAACAAAAACCAATCTCGTAGAGTGTCCCTAGTTTCCTAACATAATATCGATCAACTGATACAAGGAGGTGCTGCAACATGGGCACACGCTCATCAGGCTCAAGATCCAAAATACGCTCAGTGTACACGAACTGCACGAAAATCTTGAAGACGTCTAGGTTCATACTGATCTAAATAATTATACTAAGCTTTTATACTTATTTATATATTTTTATCATATTGTCATTTAAAAATTACAAGTTATATGTTAATTAGTTAGAATTGTTAACCATGTAATAATTTTCTCACTACTTATTATTGTGGTTTAGGCTATATGGTTGCAATATACGTCATTGAAAATATATGTGACTTGCGCAAAAAGTTTCTTCCTTTCTGAGATATTCCCCTTAACAAGTTACATTACCACCTTACATGTGAAAATACAAATAAAAAAAGACACCTCCTTGAAACCCGTTTTCTACAAAAATGAATTATACATAATATATGTATATTATGGTGTGAATGTTCTTATCTATCTTGAATATTATTAAACATATTGGAAGATATTACAAAAGATAGAGTCTAACAAATATCTGAATAGATAATTAACATATATAGAATCTTCTCGAGTATGAATTGAACTGTTAGCATGATCATTTCTGCTATGGTGAAATTGTTTTACAAGTTCAGTGGATTAAATTAAGTTGACAATATGTTAATTATCTATCCTTATGATCAATTAGCAATGCTTAAAGTAATCGCCAATGAACATAATTTTGTAGGATTCTACTACTTTTACACCACAAAAATTCAATTTATATATGCTCATTGCGATGGGACTCTATGTCACATGGTGTGTCCATTGCTCCTGTTGGTTTCTCAGAAAAACAAGTTAAGCATGAAATTAAAATATACCTAGCAAATTTTTTAATGCAAGCTTTTTAAGGTATTCATAAGGGAGACCAGCGTTAAAATTACACTTGCCATCATCGATCTAATTAGTTTGTTCTTTCGTGACATATTGTATTGGTCTATCGTGTGTATTATTTCGTGTAAACTAAGGTCGACTTTCTATTGTTTATAAATAGTCAATAGTCTCTTATATACAACTAATAATAGTATAGAAGTTATAAGTATAGTTAAGTATTAATTTGAGTCCTTTCTCTTCTTTGGCCCGGGGCAGTTGCCATGTTTTCCCGCTCTATGGACCGGCCATGGAAGCTTGGTAGATTGCGAAAACTGGGAGCGAAGGAGGAAAAGATAACAATAGGTGTGCAATAGAACTGAATTGAGAAGAAAAATGGACATTGTAAAACGATAAATAAGTAGGGGGAGAAATGACAAAACTGATGGCGTTCAATGTTAGACTGATGCGGGCCAAGCCCAATCCGAGCAACACCAACTAAAAACATGTGGAAATACGTAGCCTAGTCTTTTATTTTTGGGCAAATTGTGCTCTAGCTGATTGTTTTCTCCTCTCACTCAAACAAAAGATGATTATTTTCTTGTACCATCCCTGCTAACGTTTGACCAAGTTTAAAACAAAAAAGTCATTCAAAACCTACAACCAATGTAAATACCATTGATACATCAATATGGTATCCAATAATTGCTGATTGTTATTTCTATAAACTAGTCATAATTTACATTGTTTCACTCGGTTATAAACTTATATGCTTTGGTTTTAGGAACGGTGGGAGTACACTAGTGATAGATTTTATTAATAATTGCGCTTAAATAAAAACATTGTTTCAAATAATATATTTTCTTATTTCAATTTTTGGTTTCTTGGGTTTTTTGTTCTTTATATTGTATGTTTTCTCTGTTTTATTTTGTTTTTTACCTATACTTTTGGACAGATTTATGTGTACCACTAACATTCACATAGATCTTAAAGACACTCGTAGGTCGGTGTTGTTTGGCAAAGCGTGGCCTCATCATAGTTCATGATGATAGTTACGTCGGCGGCCGGCGCCTTCGGCGCTAAAACACAACTATACAACGACAATTGGGAAGTACACATGTAAACACACACACACACACACACACACACACACACACACACACACACACACACACACACACACACACACACACACACACACACACACACACACACACACATACCAACAAATGAAGTATGTATACAAAACACGAGAAAGTAAAGAGTCATAAACATAGAAGGTACATAAACATGAGAAATAAACACAACATAAGAAGAACATCAAAAGAACACATTAGAATTGCAAACACTCATATGAGAAGTACACACAAACATGAAAAAATACACAAAAAAACAAAAGGTAGGCACAAAAACACGGAAATAAGTGCACACGAAATACCGATAACACAAAAGCACACAACAAAATCATGGAAAATACACACAACCTTGTGTAGTACAAGAAAAACACAAATCTTAAATACATTCACTAAATGGAAAGTATGCATGCACTAACACTGTTACGCCTCCTCTTCCATCCTCCCCCACACGCCACTCCTCTTCTCCTACCTAAACATCATCAGAAGAGCGGCCTTATTCCATAAGGCCACTCACAGTGCTCCAAAATGTAGTGTATCTAATTTTGCCCCATGGGAAAAATAAATGAGGTGAAGGGAGAATTAATGAAGAGAGGGAAGTAATATCTCAAATGAGATACATAACTCTTAACAAAATTTGAATAGAAAATAAGTAATCGTCCTATCACTAAGGGCATGTACAATGGGGTGACGTCAACTTTCTCTTAGAGATGCCACCTTAGATTTTTACTTAATTGGAGAAGAGAGAACGAAGAAAGAGAGGGTTGTCTTGGGAAAGTAGCATTTGAACCAGTGTGCAAAACTGCATATGCTGCCGGTTCGAAAAAACATTTTCTGTATATTTAAAATTTCTGAAAAAGTTGCGCACGTAGATCTTCATGTTCCGTGCGTGCGTAGAAAGTTTCACGGAGAAACAACTTTTTAGATTTTTGGACATGTTTTTGTCATTTCACGGTTTGAAAGGGCACATGTTTTGCGAGACCTATGCCTGAAATTTTTGTTTCAGATTTTTGGACATGTTTTTGTCATTTCAAATAGGAGGGAGCATATGCCCCCACGTTCACTATATTCACTCTTGTCTTGTCTTCTCTTAGCTAAGGATTATCTCTTAAAAAAGACGGCTATTTGCTCCATTGTACCATATGTCTTTCCTTATTAATATAATTTCAAACTAAAATTTAATTAATACTCATTATGGTTAGAGTGGCAATAAGAGATAACTGACATTTATTACCTTCTCTAAATTTACTGAAGGCTAAGAGAAGACTCGCCTTCTCTAAAATTGTACATGCCCTAATTCCATCCATACACCGATGGTCCATTCCACCTTAAGCCACACCAATTCAGTTATTTGATGGGGTCTAACATTAGATACGGTTGATTGGGATGGTGATATCATGCTTTGTATCTCGATGACAAGGAAATGGAAATTCAAATTGGCTCCCGAGCTTATATGCTCCTTGTATAATAAAAAAAATCAAATTGTAAAACATTTCAAAAATTCTAAAAAAAAATGGTGACAAACGGGTTAAACTGACTAAACCACCAAATCAGTGCTATCCGTCACTCATCTGCCCCAATATGCGGTGGTTGTTATCATTTTGATCTAGGGTGGTGGCTGTGTGTCAACGCTGTGCCTTAAATGATACCCTGATACCACTCTTCAAAATTCAATTTTACCAGTGTCAAAAAATTCCGAAACAAATGGTGGGTGTTCACAAGATGTGTGTTTACATGTCCTAAATTTTTCAGAACCAAATTCAAAATACACACAGAGAAACAAAAAAGACAAAATGCTAAGTGAATAGTGTCATTTTGTGTTTTGTCTTTTTGTGACAATGTTCATGTTGGATTTGTCTTTTTTGTTTCTATGCAGATATTTCGAATTTGGTTCTGCAAATGTTAGGAGTCGTGAACACACAACTTGTGAACACCCACAAATTGTTTCAGATTTTTTGAAACTTTACAAATTAGAATTTGAGAAATGGTATCATGGTATCATGTGACGTGTGGGATCACTGGATATGTACTCCTGCCCCTAACTTTTTTTTTAGAGGATCTCCTGCCCCTAACTCAACGCAAGAAAAAGGGGAAGAGAACAAGCAGCACTGGGCCACTGTGCCGAGATACGGTTCGTCATATTGGGCCAACCCAGATCCCAGCAGCGGGCCCAAAACGATATAACAAAGCGTCGACGGCCTCTCAGTTCGCACCTCGCGACATCTCTCATGGCGAGGGATGCTCCTAACTCGTTTTTTTTTCGAAACGAAGGTGCTCCTAACTCGTAACTTCCATCTCCTCGGCCTAAGGCCTAAGCCCCTTCGGCCTCCTCGGCGCCCCGCCGACCGCCGCGGCCTAGCCTTCGCCTGCTCCGTCCGCCGCCGCGGGGGGACCGGGAGATGTGCGTGCACGGGCTGTGGGGGCTTCTGGCCCCGGTGGGGCGGCGCGTGTCGGTGGAGACCCTGGCGGGGAAGCGCCTGGCGGTGGACGCCAGCATCTGGATGGTGCAGTTCATGCGGGCGATGCGGGACGACAAGGGCGACATGATCCGCGACGCCCACATCCTCGGCTTCCTCCGCCGCATCTGCAAGCTCCTCTTCCTCCGGGCCCGCCCGGTCTTCGTCTTCGACGGCGCCACACCGGCCCTCAAGCGCCGCACCCTCGCCGCCCGACGCCGCCACCGCGACGCCGCGCAGGCCAAGGTCCGCAAGACCGCCGAGAAACTCCTAATCTCCCATGTGAGTCAACTCCTCCCTTCACTCTGCGTGCGTAATTTGGGTATCCTCTCCCACTGTTTGACGATGCCGGTGAATTGTGCTGCTGCATCCTGAGGAAAACGTACATGATATTCGAATCGCGCAATACATATGCCCACTGTTTGCATACTGACCCTGTTTCGTTCTAAATAAATAGAACCGAACACGCTTTGATCAGTGAACTTGAAGATGTTCTAGTTTTACTGGGCTGCATATAATCCTCTCCCTGGAGGCTGGAGATGCTTCTAGTTCAGTCTTATAGACATGATTAAAAGTTATCACTTCGGTTATCTGATAATGGAATCCGGGTTTTATCCCCTTATTAGAAAAGAAAATGATTTAGTTCAGCATTTTCCAGGAGGTAAGGAGTCAATTTATCTCACAACCTTTTCCCTATTGTTGGAACGGAACACTGGCCCCTGCCACGACTGCTGTCCAACGGTCAGCTCAAGCTCCTGGAGCGCATCTTGCGCCACGCTCGCCCACGCGCCCACGGTGATCGCGCCCACTCCTGCACTATCGCACGTCGTGTGTATCTCCAGCGACACCGTAGCTTAGGCAGTTATGCATGCAATCACTCGTTCTCCTCTCCCTTGTACTCTCTCCCGGAAGTGTATATATACGCACCTCTCATATCAATACAAGGCACGGAGTGATTCACAGCTTATCTTGGTATCAGAGGATCTTCGATCTCTTCTTCGCTTCCGCAATGCCGAGCCAGGCGAGCGCCCTCCGCCGCAGCCGCTCCTTCGGCGACCTCTTCGACGGTGCGAGTCCCGCTCGTACCCCGGCTCCTACTCCTCTTCGACCTCAGCCGCCCATGCCTCGTGCGGCCCCTGCCGCCACGGCGGGCGCGCATCTCGCGCCGCGTCGCTCCGACCTCTTCGCGTCTTCGTCCCACGCCGTCGTCGCCAGCAGCAGCGCACTCGGGACATCTTCCTCTACCGCTGCTTCTTCTTCGCCATCGATGCACCAGGACAGCATCACGCGCTACATCGACTTCAAGCTCGACGCGGCGGCCGGCAACTTCTCCAAGTGGCGGGACATCTTCACCTTCGTCCTCTACAAGTACGACGTCCATCACCATGTCGAGGAGGCGTCTGAACCACGCCACGAGTCCTCACGCTGGCGCCACGACGACATCGGCATCGTCCTCTGGATCTACGCCACCATCAGCGACGACCTCTACGACGTCGTCCACTCGCCGCACAACACGGCCTACGCCCTGTGGACTCAGTTGCACGCCTTCTTCTACGACAACCAGCCTGGGCGTGCGATCCACATCGGCGCCGAGTTCCGCGCCATGGTTCAAGGGGACCTCACCATCGCCGCCTACTGCCGCCAGCTCAAGAACCTCGCCGACGCTCTCGCTGACGTCGGCGAACCCGTCTCCGACCGGTCGCTGACACTCCAGATGATCCACGGCCTCAGCCGGCGCTTCCAGGTCATGGCCACCATCATGCCTATGCAGATTCCATTCCCCACGTTTGTGCAGGCTCGCTCTCGTCTCCTTCTCGAGGAGATCACACTCAACGAGCGCGAACGCACTGAGGGCTCCACGGCTCTCGTCATCGGCCACGGCGCCACCAGCGGCGCCTCATCCTCCGGCGCCCGCTCCTACAACGCCGAGCCGCCGCCCCAGCCGCCGCAGCCGCCGCAGCAGAACAACGGCAACGGCGGTGGCCGTGGCCGTGGCCGTGGTCGCGGACGCGGTCGTGGTCGTGGAAACGGCAACGGCAGCCAGCCGAACTGGGGGGCGCCCACCTCCGGCAATCGCCCACCCACGCCTCAGCAGCAACCTTGGATGGGTTACTTCGCCCCATGGGGCTCCACCTTCCCTCCTCCGGGCGTGCGCGCGCCCTGGATCGCGCCCAATGCCGCTGGACTCATGGGTCCGCGTCCCGGCGCCCAGCACCAGGCCTACGCCATGTCGCCGGATCAGTACTCCCAGCTGAGTGCCGCCCTCAACAACATCTCGCTCCAGCACCCCAACACCGGCACGGACTGGTTCATGGACACCGGCGCTTCCTCCCACGTGTCAGGTACAACGAGCAACCTCACCAAGTTTACTTCCTCTCCCGTGCATTCTCCTCAATTTATTGTTGTTGGCAATGGTACGAAGGTTCCCATTGCCGGTACAGGAAACACTCTTCTCAGCCCACACCAATTCTCTCTCTCTAATATTCTTATTTCTCCATCTATCATCACAAATTTGATTTCTGTTCGTCGTTTCACTCGTGAAAATTCGTGTAGTGTTGAATTTGATCCTCTCGGCTTTTCTGTGAAGGACCTAGCAACCAGGAGGGTCATCATGCGGTCCAGTAGTGACGGGGATCTCTACCCGTTCTTCCCGGCGACCAACAACGGCGGCGCTGCCTTCACCATCTCCACCGGCGATCTGTGGCACCACCGGCTAGGTCACCCCGGGCGTAGTTCACTTTCTGTTTTATCCAAGCAATTTCTTCAGACTTGTAATAGAAATCTTAGAGCTTCAGAAGTGTGCGAGTCTTGTCAACTCGGTAGACAGCCCCGCCTCCCTTTTGCTTCCTCTAGATCTTCTACTAGTGCCCCGTTTCAATTAGTGCATTGTGATCTTTGGACATCACCAGTTTGTAGCTTCTCCGGTTATCAATATTATTTGATTATACTTGATGATTATTCTCACTATAGCTGGACTATCCCTCTACGAAACAAATCCGACACCTCTCCTACCCTCCAACGTTTCTTTAGCTTTGTCCTTACTCAGTTTCATGTGTTGATCCAATGTTTGCAATGTGACAATGGCGGCGAGTTCCTCACGACCTCTCTACGCACACTCTTCTCTGAACTTGGCGTCTCATTCCGCTTATCCTGTCCTCATACCTCTGCCCAAAATGGCAAAGCCGAGCGCCTAATTAGATCAACAAACGACATCTTGCGTACTATCATGTTACACGCTCACATGCCACCCAAATTCTGGGTTGAAGCAATGCACACCTCCACCCATCTTCTAAACCGGCGACCTTCTTCTCCAATCAACAAACAAACTCCTCACCATCGTCTATACGGCACACATCCTTCCTACGACCATCTTCGTGTATTCGGCTGCTTATGTTTTCCTAACCTCTATGCAACCACACCCAACAAACTAGCACCAAGGTCCACCCGATGTGTTTTCTTAGGATATGCACTAGAGCACAAAGGCTATCGATGCCTGGATCTCCATACTCGCAAGGTGATCATCTCACGTCACGTAATCTTTGACGAAAACTCCTTCCCCTTTTCTGTCCCTAACGATCCCCTACGAAAACCAGCAGCCCCACCGAATCCCAACAACCAAATCCCTATCGGGATCCCAACCCAAACTACCTCGTACCCTCATACAACTCCTAGCCCACCTACCTCCTACGAGAGCACCCCGAGTCCCCAACCTCCTGCTACGCCGCCCGCCATCGTGCTGCCGCAGCCCTCCACTCCTATCCCCTCCTCGCTGCCCCAGCCCAGCTCGCGACGGCCGGAGCCCTCCACTCCTATCTCCTCCTCGCTGCCCCAGCCCAGCTCGCGCCGGCGACCTGCCCCTGCCTCTCCTGACCAAACTGAACCTGCTGCACATGCAGCACCTCTCCCACCTCGAGCTACACCCGTAGAACCCCCAGCTAACCTTCACCGCATGACGACGCGTGCCAAGTCTGGTTTCCATGTTCCCAAACCTGTCCTCAATCTCTCTGTCACCCATACGTCTGTCAGCCCAATACCATCCTCTTACCGTGCCGCGCTTAAGGATCCTAACTGGGCTAACGCAATGCTTGAGGAGTATAATGCACTGTTGCGGAACAAAACTTGGTCTCTGGTTTCTCGTCCTGCAGGTGCAAACGTGGTGACAGGGAAGTGGATATTCAGGCATAAATTTCATCCGGATGGCACGCTCGCACGGTACAAGGCTCGGTGGGTTCTTCGCGGCTTCACGCAGCAGGCCGGCGTGGACTACGGCGAGACGTTCAGCCCCGTCGTCAAGCCGGCCACGATTCGCATCGTGCTGAGTCTCGCCGTCGGCAACGATTGGCCCATTCACCAACTCGATGTGAAAAACGCCTTTCTCCAAGGAAACCTGGACGAGGTCGTCTACAGCCATCAGCCGTCGGGGTTCATCGACAGCAGCTCGCCCCAGCACGTCTGTCGCCTTCACAAAAGTCTGTACGGCTTGAAACAGGCGCCGCGCGCATGGTTCTCGCGCTTCACGGGCTACCTCACCACGCTCGGCTTCATCGCCTCCAAGTCCGACTCGTCGCTGTTCATCTTGCACCGTGGCGGCTCCACCGCGTACCTACTTCTGTACGTGGACGACATCATCCTCACCGCCAGCTCGACGGCCTTCCTCAACTCCATCATCGCCTCGCTGCACCGCGAGTTCTCGATGACGGACATCGGCGAACTTCATCATTTTTTGGGCATCAACGTTCATCGGAACGCCCATGGATTGTTCTTGTCGCAGGAGCAGTACACCCTGGAGCTTCTTGATCGTGCGGGCATGCTGAACGCCAACCCCATCTCGACGCCTGTTGACACAAACGCCAAGCTCTCCGCATCGGACGGCAACCCAGTACCTGATCCGTCGCACTACCGCAGCCTAGCTGGTGCGCTGCAGTACCTGACGCTGACACGGCCCGACATCGCCTACGCCGTGCAGCAGTGCTGTCTGTTCATGCATGATCCACGCACTGCTCATCTTCAGCTCGTCAAGAGGATCCTGCGGTATCTCCGTGGCACCACACGGCTCGGTGTGCAGCTCCATCGGACGCCATCCACCGATTTGGTCATCTACTCCGACGCCGATTGGGCCGGCTGCCCGGACACGCGCAAGTCCACCTCTGGCTTCTGCGTGTTCCTCGGCGACAACCTGGTGTCGTGGTCCTCGAAGCGCCAACAGACAGTCTCTCGCTCGAGCGCGGAGGCTGAATATCGAGCGGTGGCCAATTCTGTTGCTGAAAGCTGTTGGGTGCGCCAACTGCTCACTGAACTGCGTCGACCTCCCTCGCGTGCGACCGTCGTCTACTGCGACAACGTCTCTGCTATGTACATGTCCAGCAATCCGGTTCATCACCAACGCACGAAGCACGTGGAGATTGATCTCCACTTCGTCCGCGAGCGCGTCTCCGTCGGCGACATCCGTGTGCTGCATGTACCCACTACGTCCCAGTTCGCCGACATCTTCACCAAGGGGCTCCCGAGCAGCGTCTTCCTCGACTTTCGTTCCAGCCTCAACGTCCGCGACGCCGCCGTTTCGACTGCGGGGGGGTGTTGGAACGGAACACTGGCCCCTGCCACGACTGCTGTCCAACGGTCAGCTCAAGCTCCTGGAGCGCATCTTGCGCCACGCTCGCCCACGCGCCCACGGTGATCGCGCCCACTCCTGCACTATCGCACGTCGTGTGTATCTCCAGCGACACCGTAGCTTAGGCAGTTATGCATGCAATCACTCGTTCTCCTCTCCCTTGTACTCTCTCCCGGAAGTGTATATATACGCACCTCTCATATCAATACAAGGCACGGAGTGATTCACAGCTTATCTCCTATATCACTTACAAAACCAATCATATTATAAGAATATATGTGAGGCGCTTATCTTCAAAGTGTAGTAGGCAAGTAGGAATAGTGGGAGTTTTTTGGGCCATAAAGTTTATTGGTAGGGATAAATTGTACTTGGAGGAAGAATCTATTAAAATCCTTCTAGTTTGTCTTCCCAGATCATCCATCCATCCATCGTAAATGCACATTTTCTTCCTACAATGCAAAATGCATGCTTTTCAATGACCAATTAGCGTTGGTATGCCATTTTTAGGTTTACCTGTATTGTGAGCTGGTTAAGTAAAGCCAACAGCAAGATATTTATGGTTTTTAACCTGTGGTTACCAGCTCAAGGCAAGTAGGCTTGAAGAATTGGCAGCGCAAATCAAAAGTGACAGGGCTAAGCATGATGCTAAGGGCAAGCAAGTTGAGAGCAGTCGAGGAGAAGAAACTGAGAAAATAAACAGAGTTCAAAACCAAAATGATGATGGCGAGAACAGCAGGGGAACAGTTGCACCAATCAACCAGGAAAAACTGGATGAACTGTGTGTGTCTTTCTGTAATTTTCACATGTTTTCTTGCTGGTTAAGCTCAGTAAGTTGATACTTTCATTGCATGTGTTAAGGCTGGCCACGTCACTTGCTGCAGAGGACGAGGCAGATTTGACAGGCAAAGGGGAACACAGTTCTTCAAGTGTTACATTGCAAGAAGGAACTTGCATTGATGAGGATGAGAATGACAACGACGAAGAGATCATATTCGTAAGTCACAGCTAACTCAATGGAAAGTCCTTTTTAATTGGCTATCTTCTTGTTCACAAAAGAGTTTCTTTATCTTCTCATGGGGCAATGATACATTGTTTAATTTGTTAAGTCTATTTGAAAGATACTGCATTTTGTAACGCAATTGCAGCCTATGACAACTGGTGACCTTGATCCTGCGGTATTAGCTTCTCTCCCTCCATCAATGCAGTTAGATCTACTTGTTCAGGCAGGGGCGAAGCCAGCATAGAGGAGTACTGGGGTCATTTCCATTGCATTGGGGTCATTTCCATTGTATTAGGGTACTAATGAGGCCTTTTGCCATTAATTTACCAAGAATTTTCATTAGGTCGCCGGGGTCATTTGACCCCACTAAATGTACCTAGCTCCGCCCCTGTGTTCAGGTAATGGGACCAAACTAGTGTTTCGTGGTCTGTCTGTCCTTTGTACTACCTTCAACCGTATATGTATGTGATCACAGATTAGTGAGGAATATATCTTATGTTATTATTTGTGTTTGCTTTAGATGAGGGAGAGGGTGATGGCTGAAAACAGGCAGAAGTATCAGAAAATAAAAAAGGTATTATATGTATTTTTTGGATCATATATGCATGGCTAAATATATATCACTAGTGTTGCGCCGTTGATACATTTCAAATGTGGTTCGATAATTCTAGGGATTTTGGTCTCCTTTAGTAAACAAATTATTTTAAGCATCAATCAGTCCTTGCACTTCTATTAGCATGGTTTTTCAGAACTTGCACCAGTTTCAGTAATGAACTAATGATTAATGAAAGGTCGGGTTTGCACATATGGTCTTACAATGCCTTGCCTCCTTGTAGGAGCCAGCAAAATTTTCAGAGCTTCAAATACAGTCCTACCTAAGAACTGTTGCTTTCCGTCGAGAGATAGAAATGGTTCAGAGGGGTGCTGCAGGTAAAGATGTTGGGGGCATTCAGACATCAAAAATAGCATCAGAAGCTAACAGAGAGTTTATTTTCTCATCATCATTCACTGGGGACAAACAGTAAGTAATGTGTTTATGTTTGAATGTGTGTACATTTATGAACTGTTCTTAATCTTTCCAATCATTACGGATATTTGTCTGTGATATTCGGGTGTCATATCACTTATCAGATTATACTTCTCTGGACCAGGACACTAGCACAAAGAGGTGTAGCGGAGCATATTGTTGATAGTGTTAAATCAAAAAGGGAAATTGGTTCTGCTGTCTTTAAATCCAGTCCCTCAAGTAGTTTTAGATCGATTAATCCTCAGAACAGTGATCCTTTGACGGATTTTGGGCCTGATGTTGAGACGTATTGTGATGACAGAGGAAGGATGAGAGTAAGCAGGGTCAGAGCAATGGGAATTCGTATGACTCGTGATATTCAAAGGAATTTGGATTTTATCAAAGAGCACGAGCAGGGAAAAGTCATGGGACACACCAATGTAAGCAAAGGATCAACTATCAACGAAGAACCTCCTGATTTTCCGGAACATCTTTTTGGAAATGATAGGCTGCAGAGTTCTATTGGTCTCAGTGAAGATTTTGCTGAAACTATTGGTGTCAACGATCACACATCATCACTTGTAGGAGGATCTGATAACATTTCTGAGGGTTCCTATCATGGAAGCAAAGAAACAATAGAGATATCTTTTGTGGATGAACAAATTGGAGCGAAGGACAACGATGATGAGCTGTTTTTGCATTTAGTTTCTGGAACTTCATCCAACTTATTTGCTGATGATGATGGTTTGGCTAAGAATACAGAAGAATCTGACAACTCTGAAGGCATTTGGGAAGAAGGTGTCATAGAAGAAGAAACACTTCCAATGAAGGTTGATGAGAAGGACCCTCAATCATCAGCGCCTGATAACTGTTCTGCTGACGATGAGGTGGAATGGGAGGAAGGTGGCTGCGATGTTCCTGAAGTTCCTTCCAGCAGTGAATACAATCAGTTTAAATTACCGAAAGGGGATATAGAAGAAGAGGCTCTCATACAGGAAGCAATAAAGAGAAGTTTAGAGGATTCTGAGAAGCAGGAGTTTCAGAATGGGGTCCCTAAAGATTTGCAAACATCTGTTGAAGATAAAACTTTGCAGTCTTATGATGTTCCGTCTGAAGCTCCCGGTATAACTTATTCCCGCTCCGAGGCTTCTTTTTGTAAAGAAACAATCAAAGAAATGGGAGTAGAAAGCAATTCTGGTGGGAATGGTGTTACGCATGATCCTGAAGTGCTTGAATCTGATGGACAAGAATAAAAACCAAGCTCACGGGAGAATAATGATGGGCAAACTGGTACGAACAGAGCTTATTCACTGGGGTCTCTTCCTCCGTATGATGTATCCACCAGTACTCCTGCTGCTAGACCATCTCCCAGCTCAAAGGACGATGATACAATCATATCTCACCAAGAACTCGCGAATGGCCTAAGGATGATATCAATGAAGATATCAAGAAAAACACTTTGGATTCTCATAAATCAGAATGCGACCAAATGATCCTTATATCGGAGAAACCTCCAAGGGACCCCAGAAGGAACTTTTGATGGATGAATTGGTAGCCAACACTGATATACAAAAGGAAAATGTTACCAGCAAGCTATAAACATTACCACTTCTGAGATGAACTGTACAAAATTGAGTGAGAATTATGATAGCCATATTATATCAGAAAATAATCTAGAGAAAGAAATATCCTTTCTTAGACAAGAACAGTTAGATCTTGGAAATGAAAGGCGGAAGCTTGAAAGCCATGCAGAGTCTGTCAGCAGTGAGATGTTTGCTGAATGCCAGGTTTGTTGAAATCCACTTGACCTCTTTTAACCAGCTAAGAATTTTTGGGCTGAGGGTTATTATCTCTGAACTGAGGTATAGTGAAAGGGGGAATAGATATAATTAATTGTGTTCAGTAGTACAAAGTATTAAGCTGGATATACCTTTGCTTGATACAGGAATTGCTCCAAATGTTTGGCCTGCCATATATAATTGCACCCATGGAAGCTGAAGCTCAGTGTGCATACATGGAAATTAACAATCTTGTTGATGGAGTTGTTACTGATGATTCAGATGTCTTCCTGTTTGGGGCAAGGAATGTTTATAAAAATATATTTGATGATAGGAAGTATGTGGAAACATACCTTATGAAGGTATAATGGTCTATCTTCTTTCTATTCCCTATTACTTTCATTGCTTTTCGAGCTAAAGCAATAATGAAAGTCAGCTTATCTGAGCTGGATCATGCTTTTCAGTTACAATTGTAATTCTATTTCAGGACATTGAATCCGACCTTGGTCTAACAAGGGAACAGTTAATACGTATGGCTTTGCTACTTGGGAGTGACTACACTGAAGGAATTAGGTAATAGCTGGCAAGAATATCTCTTGCGTTTTATTAGATCACGAAAATGATTGCAACCATATATAGTATTACTTAGTGGGGATATTGTATGCTAACAATTTATGAGCTATTTCATTCATAACAAAGTATATGCAAACATAATTTTCTCGCTGAGTTGTTGCACTGTTCTTTCATACGAAGCTCATATCAAATTTGTTGTTCCAGAAATCGAGTGCAAGTTCTATTTTGTAGGAAAGGGTTGTCGTATATTTGTTCCATTTGGAAAGCCTGTCTAATGAAATACACAAATTTTATAAGGCTTTGCATGAAGAGATGCTGTTTTGGTTATTTAGCTTATGATGAGCAAGAAATCCTGTAGCAATTATTTTGCCCTTTGCACTTTTATATACTGGCCGTGCAGTGGTATTGGCATCGTGAATGCTATTGAAGTTGTAAATGCATTTCCTGAGGAAGATGGCCTCCAGAAGTTCAGAGAATGGATTGAATCACCCGATCCAGCAATATTGGGGAAACTTGATATGGAGACCAGTGGCATTTCAAAAGAAGGAAATCTGGTGGAAATGAATCGTGTCAAAAGGGAAATAGCCCGCAACCTGAATGTGTTGAAGGACCTGATGATAACCAATCTTCTAATGAGAAGCAACATTTCAAGGAAGTATTTATGAGTAAGCATGTAAGTGTGTTTTATTTAGGGAATAACTTCTGAACTGCTTTAGTTGCTTGATTATATCCGATACTCGCTGCTCTAATATTTCTTTTGCACTGGTTATTATTTCTGTATTCATCAGAGGAACGTGAGCAAGAACTGGCACATTCCTTCCACTTTTCCTAGTGAGACAGTCATCAGTGCATACATTTCTCCACAAGTGGATGATTCAACAGAACGTTTTGCCTGGGGAAGACCAGACTTAAGCTTGCTACGCAAGTAAGTTGTCTTTAAGAGAACGAAAGTTTCCTATGAATACTGTCAAGCGATCAAATATATCCTCCACTCTCCTGTGAATTAGACCCCCTTCCCTCAAATTTTGATCATATCTTTTTAGGGGCAGAGGGCTTGCTTTCTTGTACTGGTCTTAGAGATTGCTGACAAATACTGTCTGTATTTTTGTCGAATGGGAGTCACAGGGTAGCTCAATGGTAGGATACAGGGTTGTGCCTTTGTGGGTTAGGTTTCATTTTTCAAAATTACACATGGTCTCTGTGTGGGCTATTTTTCAAGATTATGGAAGTTTGTCCTAGGAAGTTCTTTTGAAGGAAGAACAATGTTATTGAAAAGATTAGAGTAGAATACATATGCATTTTTCTCCTATTTATCAATATAATTTGGTGCAGTAACAAAAACTGCAATGTCGACTTTCTTTAGGTTATGTTGGGAAAGGTTTGGCTGGAACAAGGAGAAAGCTGATGAACTACTGCTTCCTGTTTTGAAAGAGTATAATAAGCATGAGGTTTGTCGTCGATCTCTGGAATATCGTCAACAATATATACTGTATTCTAGGATACTTCAATATTGATTATGGGAGGTTTATGCCTAATGGTGATTTTCATAACTTTTTACTCTCTGGCTTGGTCGTTTCGGAAAGACAATACAAAAAGTTTGAAACATATAATATAAATATGTTAGAATGTCACCCCTTTGTTGTGTGACTTCTGGATCTGCTGCTCTTGTTTTGACAATATTGTGCAAGATTATCATTTAAATATCTGTTAGTTTTAGAATGGATATGTGCGGGACTTTAGTGCCATTTGTCTTGTATCATTTATGACAGTTCTGCTATTTCAACACTCCAATACTTGTGATCTTCAGTGCGTGGATTTCATTTAGCTTTAAGGACGATAGTTTAACTGGAAATTATGGCGACCAGCAAAAAGTAATGGGTATCTGAAATTATTACATGTTAATGTGGAGTGCTTTTATTCAAATGCAGACTCAGCTGCGCATGGAGGCATTTTATTCATTCAACGAGCGATTTGCCAAAATACGTAGCAAAAGGGTTCAGAAAGCTATCAAGGGTATTACTGGGAAAACTTTTTCTGAAACGGACGAACTCAATGAGGATAGTCCCAGTACTAGTAGTGCATCCAAGAAGAAAGAGGCAGACCCCTCTAAACCGAGAGGGAAAAGGAAACTAGTGCTGGACCTAGACGCATGGGGAGTCAAGAAGATGACAAAGATGGTGATCCAAATAGCTTTGCAGATGAAGATGAACTTGCGAAAGAACATAGAAGTGCAAGTAAGAAAAAGTCCACAATCCCCTCTGGTCGTTCTAGAGGAAGAGGTCGAAAAAGGATGAATGTTGGACAAGAGACCACTAGGAATCAGGAAGATTCAGAAGTTAAAGGGTCTACTTTGTCCTCAGATTTGGATTCACATAAAAGGCACACTGACAACTACAAATCAGAAGGAACTACAGTTCGTAGGGTAAGTTCCTATCCTTTTCTGCCTTCTCTTTTGTGTGTTGCTTATCTCACTTCTCTAAACAAAGTACTGCCCTATGGACAGAAAACTTGTGCCATATCCCATATACGTTTTTAGCCCTGCCTGCAACAAATATGTGCTTCATTGTGAATTGGAATGGATGTGTGGACCGATGCCTTCCTTGTGTTATCACTGGAAGTGAACCTTTACTATATGTGCGTTTTTCTGCAGTCAAATAGGAAGAGGAAACAAGTAACATACATGGAAGATGGCCATGAAGCCGATGACAGTGATGCTTCCTTGCATCAAGTCGATGATGATAACCCAAGCCAAACTGCCACAGACAGTGACATGGCTGGACAGGACACACAATTCAATCTGCTCCATCAGGATACAAGTGAACTGAACAGCGATCAGATGCATGAGGATCCAGGCACTGCTGAAGATGTGGACGAAGACCCCTTGGGCTTTGAGTTACGCGAGGACCAGACAGAGTCTGCTCCAAAAGAATACCTTTTCACTGGAGGTGGATTCTGTATGGAGGAGGATGAACAACATACAGCAGTTGATCGATCTGGTGGGGAACCGGTGGACGGAACAAGTGATGCCTGCGAGGATGTGGGCGGGGTTTCAGACGGTAGTGAGGGTATAGGCTTGCCGACGATGAGTACAGAGAATGCAAGTAAGAAGGCCCGAGGTGCATCTTCGTCAAAGAGACGTAACGCCGACCGTGGTTTGCCAACGCCCACCAAGCGTAGGAGAAAATGACGACATATTTGCAGTGTATGCGCCTCCTGTCATTTTGGCCTGTTCCGTCCAAGTTGGTGTAGCTCATGTTTTGACAGTTTGCTTGGCAACCTCGTAGATTAGTTTGGTTTCTATTGCTCTGTAGGTGAGAGCTTGTATAGTCTAAAACGCTGTTGAGAAAATTGTCCAGGGCGAACTTTTTGCTAGCGACAGGCTTAGAGATAATAGCGTAAAACTACCGGTTTTGGTGCGAAATTTACCGATTCATACCAGTCGACGTCCCAATCGCAAATTCATACCACATTTTGCACTGATTTTCACCGAATACTCAAATGACCGATTGGAGCGCAATTGACAGCGAATCTGACCAGGCTGGCCCACATGTCAGGTGACGTGGCAATTTGGCGACGGTCAGAGAAAACGGCCGTTAACGGCTCCCATCTGGCGCGGGCCCCACTGGCGCGGTCTTAACGTGGCCCGCTCGGGGCGTTGACCTGTTCGTCATTTCCAATCCCCGCGTTCTTCTCGCTTCACTCCGCCGCCGCCGCCTGCGCCGGAGCTGTCCTCCGCCACCGCCGAGATGAATCGACGCATGGGTCGGCGAGAGGCGATGGCGAGCTGGAAGGACGGGTCTGGATCCAGCGAGGGCGAGTCTCTGCCGGTAAGCAATTTTTCTGCCTCGCATTCAATCTAGGTTTAGGGATTTGGAGTAGAAATCGTCGATTTACTTTGAATCTTTGTTTCCCCTTTGGAATAGTTGTTCACCGACCGTGAGTTTGCCCCTGCTGTCTGCGACGACCCCACATTCTTCGGTATAGCACGGGAGGCTCCCACCTATTGCCGTCTCCACAAGCTGCCGCCTCGGCAGGTCGTTGCATTTGAAGGAACCGACACGGGCCGCCGATTCTACCTCTGTTCAGTTGAAAATGTAAGTAGTAGGTGTAACTACTGGTAGCAAATGAAGTAGAAATTGTGGTATTGTTGATAGGTGTTGAGGTTGACAAATATAAGAAGAAATTTTGATTAGTAGGTTGCTATGTGCAGGAAGTAGAGAATTGTGGATTTGTTGCTTGGATAGATGCAGATTGGCCAGAAACTGCACAGAATGCATTAGCAAGACTTTGGGAAATGTATCACGAGTTGAGCGATGGAAGAGTTGGTGAGAACATGGAGCACGCAAAGCTGTTGGATGCGGTCCAAGCTGAGAAGAAGAGGTTTGAGAAGAAGTACAATGACTGTGTTGAAGAAGTGAACGTGTTCATCAAGAACAGTACCAAATCTTGCATGAAGGCCAATTATGACAGAATTCAGAAAGAGGGGCGCGATACTGATATGCTGCAGCAGCTGCGGATTACAATAGACCTGTTGGAGAAACAGATTCGAGAGCTAGGTGATGAAATGAAGCAGAAACAGCAGAACTGGGATGAAGAAAAAGCAAAGCTTCAGGAGGATAAGAGGAAACTAGAGTACAACTTGTTTGATCTGCTCAAGGTTACTGATGCGGGCAGAGACAAGTTGAAGAGGATAAAGGCCATATGTGAGGAGTGATCTGACCATTGTTGTTTTAATCTTAGGTAGCGATGCAAGCTTTGAACTATATTAATGTAGCTTGCTATAATGTAACGCAGTGAAGAACTATTAGATATTTGTAACGTATTTGGTACTATTATTTCTGTAATATTAAGAACCACTTGTGTTTGTGGTAGTTTATTTGTGTTTGTGGTTGGTTATTGTTAATTGTGGATGTTTATTGGTATTTGTGGTTGGTTATTTGTGTTTGTGGTTGGTTATTGTTAATTGTGGAAGTTTATTGGTATTTGTGGTTGGTTATTTGTGTTTGTGGTTGTTTATTGGTTATTGTTAATTGTGGATGTTTATTGGTGTAGTTTATTTGTGTTTGTGGTTGTTTATTGGTTATTGTTAATTGTGGATGTTTATTGGTGTAGTTTATTTGTGTTTGTGGTTGGTTATTTCTGTTTGTGGTTGGTTATTGGTATTTGTGGTTGTTTATTTGTATTTGTGGTAGTTTATTTGTGTTTGTGTTTGTGGTTGTTTATTGGTATTTATTTGTTTTAGTGGTTAAACATCATGCCCCTAAACCACTTGTATGTAATTGTGGATAAACATTATTCATGAGCTCATATAGTCTAACCATTGAAAAAAGATAGGAAATAGATCAAATTCATGAACTCATATACTCTAACCATTGAAATTGTCTTAAACATCATTCATGAACCACTTAGTCTTACAGGGTACAAATACACAAAATGGTGCATATTACATGAACATAGTGTTACACGGTACAAATTAAATAGTTTGGACCACATGGTTCCTATTACATGAACATAGTCTTTCTCACAGGAAATAGATCAAATTGTACCACTGCTTGTAACAGCACAATCTCACTTGTGGCTGCCAAATTTCCCAGCATTAAGATAGCCTTTCAGCCTGGTGGTGTATTTAGGCTTTCTTTTTCCTAACTCTCTTGTACCCCATTCTGGAGCAGCAGCAGCAGTAGACCGTGGTGCACGGAAAGTTCTTGGGCCTGGAGCACTTGCTGTTGGACCTGGGGCAGCACTAGACCTTGCAGCTGGTGTAGCTGACCTTGTAGTTGTTGTAGGTGCTGCTCTAGCTGCCCTTGCTGCTGGTGTAGGTGCACTTGCTCTTGTTGGAGGTGTAGGTGTTGGTGTAGAGGCCCTTCTAGTTGGTGTAGCAGTGCGACGAGCTTGTGATGCTGTTGTAGTACCAGATGTAGAGGAATGATGTCCATAGTCTTCCCTGTTAGCCTACAATGGAAAATATTTATTAATAACAGATCAAACAGAAATGGTGCCCATGTGTTTAGTTTATGCAAGTACCTGGTGATGAGTTTTTCTTGCTGCAAGCTGTGGGTTCAGTTGAACGCTGCACGAAGTGTACCTATGTCCCACCAACTTGCAGTTGCTGCAAGTGATAGATGCCATCCTTGAAGTATCTCTAGGTGCTGGTACTTCGAACTTACCCTTTCTTCTTTTAGTCTGCTGTCTTCCAACTCCATTGTCAAACGCAGGTGGATCAATGTCCGGTGTATCTGTCCTTGTCCAGTCAGAAGGCCCAGGAACAGGGTAAACTGTGTAGTTGAAAGCTTCTTTGTACATTGGCTTTTTGAAAAATTCATGTACATAGTCCTCTGCGTGGTGTTGTTGCTTGATGATTGCTGCCACTGCATGGTTGCATGGTATGCCAGTCACATCCCATTTCCTACACCCACAGGTCTTTGTCCTCAGGTCGACCGCAACTATTCTTCCACTTCTACTGGTTATTTGCCAAAGACCAACCTCTGCGTTCTTAGCACTACATTGTCTGGACCACTTCTTTGCCTCCTCTAATTTCTCAGTGTAAAATGGTGTAATCTCCCACCTTGATGATTCGATCTTCACCCTAGTTCCACTATACTTCACCATGAGCTTGTTTCGGATGCCTTCAAGCATTGTCCACACTGGCTTGTTCCTCACATCCAATATCATCCTGTTGAATACTTCACTAATGTTGTTAACAACAAGATCAGTCTTGCAGTTTGTGTCAAAAAGATGCCTAGCCCAGGTTTCAGGTGGAATCTGCACCAGCCAGTTGTATGCTTCCTCACAGTCAGCTTTTAGTGCTTCCATTGCAATATCAAAACCATTCTTTGTGTAAGAATAGCTAGCTGCGTCCATATGCTTCTTCAGCTCTGGACCCCTAAATCCTGCCCTTTGGAAATTGGCATAAATATGCCTTAGACAGAATCTCTGTGGAGAATTGGGGAACACTTGCGAAATTGCTTTTAGTAGGCCCTGCACACAATAATATTGTGGTGAAATTGCGAAACAAGTGCTAGCAGTAGTGAGTAGTACAATTTATATTGGACAATACGAACCTTCTGCCTGTCTGATATGATGGTGTAATTGCCAAATTTCCCATGCGCTCCAATGCAATATTTCAGCTGGGTTAAAAACCAACACCAGCTAGCAGTATCTTCCTTGTCAACCACACCAAAAGCAATGGGGAATATGTTGTTGTTCCCATCTCTACCAGTGGCAGCAAGAATTTGCTGGCCGCTGCTCAATTTTATGAAACAGCCATCTACACCTATATTGCATTACAGGAATTAGCAGTGCTAAGGTGAACTACTTTGCGGCAATAAATAGTTAGCGGTGAAAAAAGAGTTACCTATGAATGGCCTACATCCATTAAGAAATCCCTCTTTTGAAGCATTGAGGCAGATGAATAACCCATGGAATCTTGGATTTTTGCTTGGATTGTCCACCAATTGCTTAGTTGTCACTATACACCTGCTGCCTGGATTAGTATCCAAAATAGCCTGCAGATAGTCCCTGAGCCTGGTATACTGTGACTCCTGATCACCAATGACAGTAGTAAATGCCTTCCTTCTAGCTCTGTAAGCCTTGCTTCTTGCCACTTCCACTCCGTATGCAACCTTTGCATTCTCAATCAGTGTATCAACACTTGTCTTCGGATCAGTTCTGATTGCCTCCACAGAGTTTTTAGCTAGCCAGTCAATGGTAACTCTTGTCTTATCTCCAAGAGGATCACATGTGTGTCTTGGTCTGAATTTCCTAATACAGAATGTCTTCTCCTTTGCAATTTTGCTTGCTGTGATTTTGAATGTGCACCCTTGCTTCTTTCCTTCATCTGTGCAGTACACAATTATCCTGCCTCCATCATTACGGCGATATTTAAAATTCCTCAGCTGAGCTATGTGGAAACCCCTGAGAGCTAGTCTGAATTCAACCACATCTTTAAAGCATAGCTTCGGAGCGAACTGCTCTTCTGGGTTTGCCCTGCTACCATCATACCATAACCTCTTCTTTAACTTCTTCAACTTCCTGTTCCTTCCACCGGGGGTTTTAAACTTTTTAACAAATCCATCATCATCACTGGATCCCACATCCGAAAGGCTTTGCTCCTCATCACATGAGGGTACAAAATCACAGAAATCTTCTTCTTCTGATAGATAGTGAGAATATACCGATTTGCCTTTCTTCTCTTCGGCAAAGTACTCAGGTTCAGCAATTTCCACATCAGAATCAGATTCACTATCTTCTTCGAAAAACTCTTCCACATCAGTATCTCCTTCATACCGCAGTAAACAGTCCTCCCTTTCTTTTTTCTGCTTGTGAAGCTGCTCAAGTATTTCTTCTTCTTCTTCATCTGGTTCTATCTCTTTCTTCTTCCTTTTCAGTTTATGAACTAGCTGCACTTCCTCCTCTACCACAATGTTGTCATCATCAGATATGATTTCTACATGTATTGGAAACAGATCTTGTACGTTCTGGAAATTTGAGCTCTGTTGAGTTCCAAGATGATGGACATCAGAGCAATCCATAGCTACTGGAAACAGACCTTCATCTTCTTCTGATATGTAGTTTATCCCATCTACATCAACTGCAAGAACTGCAGGGTGCATCATTTGCAGTGGCAAACCTTCGGGCATGTTAAAGCCTTTAGGCCAACTTGCATTCTTTTTTAAAACTGTGATGTTCAGTATCTTCTCATTTTCAAACAGAGCAAGCATCTCCTCTACCTTTGCCATGCTGTCAATAACTTCCATGCCTTGGGATCCTCTACCCTCTTCTTTAACATAGAACATTCCATCCCTAATTCCATAACCATGCCCCTTTATCAGTTCTAACAGATTCAAGACAGTGATGTCACTCCTCGAAACTGTTCTTTCCAAGTTATCTTCACCAAGGAAATTAAACCTAATCTCCCAAATCTCATCATCAAGCCTAAAAAGATGAACATGCACAATATATTAGCTAAATACGTCCACCGCAATAAATTACAGTTCTGAAACTACAGAATTAAATAGCAAGCTAAATTATCTCTAGCCAAATTCTATAGCTAAATTCTATAGCTAAATTCTCTAACTAAATTCTCTAATTCTGAAACTACAGCTAACAGTACACTGAAACTACAGGTGACAGAGCGAGAGCAGAGTAGAGTAGAGAAACTAGATTACAGAGCAGAGCAGAGCTACTTACTGCACGCCTCCGAATGAGCTACACCACTGGTAGCTGGTCTTCGCCGGCGAAGCCAGCACCGCCGCCGCGAAAGCTCTAGCCGACCTGGCCTCCGCAGTAAGCGCGACCGGCGACCGCGGCGCGGACGAATCAGCGCCGCTAGCTGCGGACTCCAGCCCTCTCTCGCCGCCGGCGGAATCTCCGGTGGTATCGCCGCCGCCGCCGCCGCCTGGAGTAGCCGCCGCCATGGCCCCGAGAAGAGTTGGCTCGGACACGCGCGCGCCAGATGTGGCCAACGGTGTGTCGAAACCCTAACCCTAGCCACGTTAAGACCGCGCCAGTGGGGCCCGCGCCAGATGGGAGCCGTTAACGGCCGTTTTCTCTGACCGTCACCAAATTGCCACGTCACCTGACATGTGGGCCAGCCTGGTCAGATTCGCTGTCAATTGCGCTCCAATCGGTCATTTGAGTATTCGGTGAAAATCAGTGCAAAATGTGGTATGAATTTGCGATTGGGACGTCGACTGGTATGAATCGGTAAATTTCGCACCAAAACCGGTAGTTTTACGCTATTATCTCACAGGCTTACAGCCATCGTATCCAGGTATCCATGTATAATCGTTTATTGTGAACATTCAGGCCCAACTTGCTGCCTATGATGTATTCCCACTGCGACTAAACTGCAAGGCTTGGAGATGGGTGCACCTGCGTGCCCCTTGTCGGGTTTCATCGCCTGGATTTCGGCACCACTCAGGGTCTCCGTTCTGAGCTTGCCGGCCACGACTTTGGTCCGTGAGATGGAGGTGGAAGCACCGTCTGTGCGGAGGAGCAACAGGATCGCCGAGCTGCACCCGAAAGGCGCCAACATCGAGCAGCTAGCCAAGGAGGCCGTGGCGCGCCGTCTCGGCTCGCGGCCTGAGGAGGCTAGCACGTCGGAGCGCCGGCAGACCTGTTCGAGGGACCCATCTCGGACCAGGCGGCGGCTGCCATTGACGACCTCGTGCTCTCCGTGAAGAAACCCAAGAAAAAAAAAGAAGTCAGAGACCGGGACTGAGCGGCAGATGCCGCTGGTGGTGGCCTAGATGCTGAGGGTTCTGAGGTCAGGGCACTCCTCCTTGCCTATGCTGCAAGGAGGTTCCGTTTGCGTCCGTGGGGTTAATTCTAGCTTGGCTAGACCGGTGCGCCGCGCAGCTGCTAGGATGGGTGTCAGCGCGTTGTTGATCAGGGCAGGTTTTGGTCTTGGCGAGCTCTTACAGGCATTCCACCCAAGGCTAGGAGGGCGGCTACAAGCACCATCTGCCACTCGTTGTTGGGGATATGGAAGGAGAGGATCCGAAGGACCTTCCGCGGTGTGACGATTTCGCCTACAGGTAGCGGCTTTGGTGCGGGAAGAGGTTTGGTGCGGGAAGAGGTGGCCCAGCGGGTTTTCGCCCACACGCAGGATCCGGGAGACTAGTAGTTTTATATTTTTGCCTTTCGAGGGATTTTCCCCTCGTTTCAAATTCTGCAAATAACACTCTTTCTATCTAATCGAAAGGCTGAACGACTGCCAATTCCTAAAAAAAGAAAAAACTGCAAGGCCAAGCCAAAGTCGGTGCTTGTGTATGCAAACTAAAATCATGCCTGATCGGCTGATCGGTCAAATATATTCCGTCTCACTGACTCAAACTTGGTGCAATATTTCTCCAAGATGTGATGTTCTTCGTTGTTTCTGCGCTGCGGCATAGGTATGTTTGGGCGTAGTTTCTCTGTCTTTTCTCTTCAGACACGACTAACTAGTCGAGTGGTGCGTGAGCGTGACCCAACCAAGTGACTAACACCACAAACCCCCAGCGTCCGGCCGCCGTCGCGCCACCACCAACCCGCCGCTCCGTTGTCCACTCCGACGACTCGGACGGTCTCCCGTCCGCTCTCAAATCCAACAAGCTTCGCCGTCGCGTCCCGAAGCCAGTTCCAGTTCGCGGCGGTGCTTGTGTTGGTGGACTGGCTGGTGGATCTCTCGGAGCCAGAAGGATGGCGCTCGGCGCCCGCCTCCTCCTGGGTCTCGCGCTGCTCGCGGCCCTAATCGCCGTCCTCCTCCAGCTCTACCGCCTCAGGAAGCCGGTGCGTTCTCTCTTCAAAATTTCCCACTTCCGCCTCAGGTAGAGCTCGCCTGTTCGACGGGAGCTGCGTCGACGCTCGCAACTAGTTCAGACACAAAATTACAGACGAACTCCTTGTCTGCCGATTAGACGTATCGATTGGCTAAGGCCTTGATCTAGAAGCTAGACCTCTGTGTTATTATATTGCAACTGCAAACCTATATACTTGCTGAGGTTGTATAGCGCATTTTTCTCTTCACATATCTGCTGCAATGTGCAGAGGTTGTGGACACTGGAGGAACTGTCGGTATGCAATGGAACGGATGAGGGGTTGCCCATACTACTTGGGATTCTGGGGTATTTGTACTTCTTTCTCTCCTATTTCTCTTCCATGTGTTACTATTATAGCAACTGGGATCTTTCAGTCTGCATATCGCTCATATACGATGAAACCTGACTTTACTTTAGTAGAAAAGAGCTTCAGTTTATTCCCTTGTAAATGTGAATTCGTATACACTTACTTCCTGGACTATGCATGGCCTTATTTTGCCTTTTTGGTTGATAATTCAGCTCGGTGTTTGATGTCACAAAAGGGAGGTCACATTATGGTCCTGGAGGAGGTTATCATCACTTTTCTGGCAGGTCACCATTTATACTTCTATTGTGTTGTGGATCATGCCGTCTATTCTATTTTTACAGCTTTGACTGTATTTCCGTGCTATGTTTTGCTACCTCTTTGCAATAATGTATGTACAATTTCAGAATCTCTTGCTCCAACCTTGGAGAGGTTCTACTTCTCCGAGATCACTACATTCCAAGATACTGTAATGAGCCTGAAAATAATATTAGGATTTTTGGAGTCGAACAGTTTTCATTAGCTGTACGAGCAGTCTTAGCTCAGTTATGGTAATTTAAACTTTAAGGGTATAAAAGGGAAGACAGGAATGTAGGCAATGATGGCCCAGTTTATGATGATTTGAATTTTGACAAATTTCAAAGAGCTATCTCAGATTTCCTTGCTGTTTTTCACATGCTGATATTGGAACAGCATTTTCTTAACAGGGATGCATCACGAGCGTTTGTTTCTGGAAATTTTACAGGTAACATTTGTTCATCTTGTTGCCAGTCAATTGCAATTAGTAAATCTGTTATCTGATCATGATATGTTGGCTGTATTGAGATAAACTTCAGGGTCTCCTTGAACTTCATAAAATTTACAGTACAATCAATCTTAAATAAAATCTGTTTGGTGTTTTGTTAGTGCTAGCTAAGCATCAATAGTTCATCCAACTACATAAGGGAAAGGGGTATATTATAGACTTAGGGGTGTGATGATGGAGCAACATATCAGTGAAAGTACTTTCATATTAGGATCAAACTAGCAGTATTTCTCGCGCAGCTGTGCAGTCAGATTGTTACAATACGTGTAGCTTGATTTTAAAATAGTTTTTCACTTGTTAGTACAGATCTATTGTTTGTGCTTTTATATATAGTCGCTCTCGCTCTTGGACAATTGTAGCACATCTGGTACATATTTGAATTAGCTGCATCATCATAGTCTAGACCCACTAAGATAAGCATTTACTTCAATTAATATGAGAGTTTTTAGCCTCTCAAGGCGAAACCATGTTTTCACAATATAATCAATAGCATTATATTTAGCTCTGCGGTAGCCCCATCGTTGAATCAAGGACCTTACCCATGTGTTGTCTTCAACTAATTCTTGGTTTAACTGTATATCACTATTCGTCGTCGATAACTTATAATTAACTTGTTTCCTTGTGATTTTCTTGGCAGTTAGGTAAAATTTAGCTTTCCATAGCGAATTGCCGAATAGAATAGACACTGTTATTTTTTAATATGTTTTTATTTAAAATGTTACTGTGCGTGTTCCTTTTTAATATATTTTGATTTCAAATGTGTTAATGTGAGTGATCGCTGTGTACATTTAACAAATTAGAGCAGATACATCATAGCAACAATGCAATAGAGTAACCATTTTTTTGATTCAACAGGTGACGGGCTGACAGATTCGTTGCAGGGATTATCTAGCATGGAGGTACAAGCATACTGTACCAATGATTTATTTGTATTCGTAAATTTTGTATAGCTTACAAATTCTCAGCAGTGCTACTAAACTAGATGGTCAGAGAGATATTGTCAGAGAACTATTATAAGTTTAGTGTATACTACTAATTTTTATTTTTATTCATGAAGAATTACATCTTAAATTTCTCTCTAGAGCTAGATGGTCAAAGAGAAATTGTTAGAGAAATGCTACAGTTAAGTAATAATGTGCTTTAGTGCTTCTACAGTTTAGCATACACTGCTAAATATGTCTTTTTACTTAATAATGTGCTTCTAGGTGCATGGACTAGCCCAATGGTGCCAATGTGTGTAGAAAATATTTATGTATTTAATAATGTGCTTCTAGTTGCATGCACTAGCCCAATGGTGCCAATGTTTGTAATATTTATGTTAATGCAATAAATCGCTAAGATTGGGAAGAAATGAAAAGGTCGCTTACGCTGAAGTACTGAACCTGACACTCATCTAGTAATTTTATTTATTTTAGTTTAGATGTGTTCCTTATATGTATACTTTTCTAGCTTGAAGGCACACACAAAGTTTGTAACACTCCTTCTCCCCGTGTTTCTGAATTGCTTAATGTTATAGTTTTGTCATTTTCTTTCAGGTAAATAGCATTGTTGGCTGGCGGAAATTTTACTTTGAGAGATACACGTGAGCTTTTCTCTTTGTTGGCTGATCGTAGTATTTCTATTTCGTATTACCACTTTCTGGATACGAAGAACTCATTTAAGGCAGCATCGTGATGCATGTGATGTGTTTTTTTTAACAAATGCATGTGATGTGGTGTTATTTACCTTCTGTTGTAGTAAACCATAAAGCATGAGAGACTCGTCTGATCTCTGTATGCTGTTCAATGTTTGAAGGCCTTTTTTTCCTCAGACCTGTTACTTATGTTGCATTGTTTATGTTAGTACCTATATGCCTATGCCATGTGAAACATGTTATGTTATTGTTGAAATGTTGAATCACTTTATAAATGCATTTCTTGATACATGTTGTATTGTATCCCATAGTAATGTCCTATAATGCATGTTGCAGTTTTTCTGGTAAAATTGTTGGACGCTACTATGACAGCCAGGGCAATCCTACAAAATATCTGAAGGGTGTAGAGATGAAGGCAAAACGAGGTGCTCAGCTTCTTGAGAAGCAGAAGACTGAGGAAGATAAAATACCCAACTGTAATTCAAAATGGAGCCAAGCAGAGGGTGGAGAAGTAAGTAATTCATTTAATTGGTTTCTACCGCTGCTGTTCTCGGTTTACCCGATATTTCTTAAATGGCGAGTGAATAATTTACCGACTGAACTAGGAGTCCTCATCTTAAGCTTGAAAACAAGTTACTGACCTGTACCAAACAAAATTTGGAGCTGACCGAAATCCATGAAATTTATACTATTGTGACGTGCTGACTGCCAAGTGCCGGCAGTTCTGCGTAGGAACAATTACGCCTTGGTGGAGTAGTAGTGATTTAAGGCTTATTGTGACTCTTGTGAGTAACCTTCCCAGGCACCCATTTGCGGGACAGTTTTGAGCTGACCCCATAATTTGACAGCCATTGCTCTGTCTGGCAAAGACTAGTTTCAGCAAGCTGGCTTCAACGTGAGCCATGTAGCAACATGTATTGCAGATAAAATAGCATAAAAATTACTACTTGTATTGATGAGAATGAGCAATAACTTGGTGAGATTGCTTAGAATCCCAGTGCACGCGGGCTACTGTCTACTAATCTCTTCTTAGAGGCTTAGACCTACTGTAGCGGCGATATCTTTGATGGGTGCTTGGCAGTGGTATTCCAGGCACATTTGATGAACCTAGCACGGAGAGAAAATAGACCCGGAGCTCCTGCGAGCCCTGCCGAACGCGCCGGCGCCGCCAGCTCGATCTCCCTGCTCCGACCTCCCCGGCCGCCGGCGAGACTAGATCCAGAAGCCCCTCGCTCTCCTCTCTCCTCTCATCCAGCAGCCAGGCACAGCCTACACGAGCGGGCTCGCGGCTCGTTTCTTCTCCAAGCGCGGCCGCCGGTAGCTCCCCCGACTCCTCCGTCCCCGTGCGGCTCGTCAGGGCCGCACCAGGGCGTCCCCGTCGCCGCGTCGCGCCCCCCACTCCTCCGGCCTCCTACCGCCGTCGTCGTTGGCTCCGGCCACGGCGGCGGCAGGGCCCGTCTCCAAAGGTGGCATGGCGGCGAGCTCTTGAGCGGAGGAGCTCCCATTCTCGGCTGGGTAAGCAGGGGCGGCGGCCCTTGCCGTGGTGGTCGTCGGCGGACGGCTCTTCGCGGTGTCTTGGCCGTGTGGGCGGCATGACTTCCGCGGGTCTCGGCGGATGCGGCTGAGGCGGCTGGGGCCCGGTCGGCCACGTCGTGGTCCTGCGGCGACGGTGGTGCGGCGCAGGATGGCGTGGCGCAGGTCGGCGCGGGGTGCGGCCAGGAGAGATGGGCCCGTGCGGGCCGGCGCTGGGCTAGGCTGCAGCGGCGTGGCCGCAGCGGTGGGGGGGAGCGAGCGGCGAAGCCGCCCCTTGCTGCGGCAGGGGCGAGGACGGGAGGAGGAAAGCCGGGACGGCGGCCCCGGAGTTGCGGCTGCGGGTGGACCATGGTCGGCATGCCGCCTGCCGTGGCATGAGGTGACGTGGTGGTTGCGGCACGCGGAGTTGGTGGTCTGGTCGGTCCCCGATGGGCGGTTGGTGGGATTTGCGACACATTGCCGGGCGAAAGCCTAGCCCGGGCTGTCGGCCGGGGTCGACGACGGCGACGCCCTCGGACGCCGCGTCCTTCTTGAAGGTGTCGTCGAGGTGGTGCTCTCGCTTCTCCACGCCGGGTTCTCCGGGGGAAACCCTAGATCCCTAGCGGGATCGGGCGAGGGCGGCGCTCCTGCGTCGCTTGCCTCTTGGGGCCTCACCTTGGATGTTCCACCTACCAGCGGGACCTGTGGAGTGCTGGTGGCTAGCGGCGGCGAGTCTTCGTCTTTGGCTTGGGGGTGCGCGGCCCTGGGGCCGGCGTGGATGCCAGAGCGGCGGCTCCGGGTTTCACCTCCGCCGTGCTGCGTTGAGGTGGTGTAACGTCGACTGTGGCCGCTTGGGCGTTTTGGTCGTCGGCTTGTTGGGGGCGCAGCCTTGGGGCTGGTGGGGATGTCGGAGCGGCAGCTCCGGATGCTTCGCCTCCGCTGTGAGGCGTCGAGGTCTTTGGTGCCGGCTATGGTTGCTTGGGCGTCATGGTCGTCGACCCTTGTGGAGCGCGGCTTTGGAGCCGGCGTGGATGTCGGAGCGGCGGCTCCGGACTCTCACCTCCGCCGCGTTGCGTTGAGGGGTCTTGGTGTCGGCTTTGGTTGCTTGGGCAACTTTGTCGTCGACCCGTGTGGGGCGCGGCCTCGGGGCCGGCGTGGATCGAGTTGTAACTTTTTTTCTTTGTTAGGCCTTGTCCTTCATGTTTGTTTCTACTTTATCAATATAAAAGGCAAAGCTTTTGCCTCGTTTCAAAAAAAAAAAAAAAATGAACCTAGCACGGGTAATCCTCTGTAGATGTAGAACCTACGAACTGTGTGTGGCTTCCCTGGGTGGTTGCTAGGCCCATAAATTAGATATATCTGTGTAGATGTTGAACCTACGGGATTTATAACGAAACCTCCTGTTTGTGTGTGTAGGTTTGGTGCGAGGCAGGCTACCCAAGGTTAGTGAGGAGGCCAGGCGACATAGCTCTGACCGGGCAGGTGAGCCAGCGGTGCGCCTGTTTCCAGGAAGCGGAGCTGGGCAGCAGGCCAGGGCTAGTGGTGTACGAAGGCTGTGATTATCTGTCCACTTCTTGCAAAGTGAAGTAGTAGAATGTACGCCTCTCTCTTTATTCATGCAACGGCCTCCTCTGACTTTACTCACTCATCGCGAGGGTAGTAGTAACATCACAGTACTCATATCCAAGAACACCAGCCGTACATCATGATCTCTTCTGCGAGTAGTGGATGGATCATCAGTCCTTGTGAAAGATCGAGTGCGATCGTCTTGCTTCTGAAGTGAAGATATGCAATCGATTCGAAGGTTACTCGCGATCAAATCATTTCGAGCAAGGTATGCAGGGGATGTCCATGATGTTCATGGTACTCCCACGCCCCAGCTGCCAAATAGGGCCTTGGGTATAAATTAGTCGACGTTGTTGGCTATTTTCACAATGCAGTGAAGGATACAGTTTCAGTTGGCAACAAGAGTGCAACTTTAGTGATGGACTGGTTTTGAGCAGATCGTGTCTTAACTCCTGAGCTATTTCTTAACCCTTGTATCCTTATTTGCAGCACCTTGTGTGTCCTGCACTGCACAGTCCACACTCCACACCTCGGCCGGCCATTTACCACAGGCTGTCGTCATCCCATGACTTCCGGTCCGCCGGCATGCCCCACCGCAGCAAGCACCGCACTGCTCCGGCTCCGGCTCCGGCTCCGGCTGGGTGCCTCGCAAGACCGAATTATTCAGAGGGAGGGATGTGGCATCTGCATCACTCGCTGCACGCATCGCCTTTCTTTTCTTCGAGCAGGGGCAAGGCGCATGATGCGTCACACCATGGGGGCAGAGCTTGCATTCCCCATGGCATGATAGCTAGCTACACTACACACACACACGGCGTCTGCACTGCGAATTATTTCTTCTTCACTCCGTTGTGCCGTCTCCTCATGTGTTGTGCTTCTTTGCAAATGCAAGGCCATCATTGATTCAGGTGCGTGATGTGACCACTCTTCGGCTGGCGTTGGGACATACATACATACATACATACATACATACATACATACATACATACATACATACATACATACATACATACATACATACATACATACATACATACATACAGCTACTACTTGGTTCAGTTCTAGCGATGGACTGTTCAATAAATGAGAAACATTTGGATTTGTGAAATACTAATGGTGTGGAATCTTTAATTTCTTGTAGTAGCTTTTGCGGAGATGCTGGTGCAATCTTCACACTCCTTGTTATGGTTCCGGAGAAAGAAAAAAGATGGTGGTCCGTCCGTGCGAGCTGACACCGGGCGCTGCAGTGTCTCTGCGGTGCTGCGTGCATGATTCTCCCGTGCAAGGAAACATATCCGCATATGCCCAGGGTTCTTGCCAAAGCTTTCAATGCCCGCTCATCAGATTCGGGCAGCACTCGTCCAGAGATGGTGGGATTTGGATCCTCTCCTCTCCGTCCAAAAAAAGCAGGCACGCTGTTGGCACTACTCGCTTCTCTCTCTGATATGTACTGCTACAAAAAGGACGATGCTCGAGGTTCGGAATGGTTAATGCCATGCATCGTTTCAATCTAAATCACAAAAAACTCGATTGCATAGTTTAGCAATAATTCAAACATCGATAAATATGGTTATTGCAATAACGTAAATTAAAATTCAGCAAATTACAGTAAACAACATGAGACACTCGAACTATTCGTGAGCATCCACAAGTGAGTGACTAGATCATTTTAGGTTGGTTGCGAGTTATTTTATCACGGACTTTTAGATGCATGGCGAGAAAATCAGCGAATTCGGCAGGGCGGATGTGGCTCGGCAAGAGGAACCCGGTATTCAAATGGCTCATTTAACACAATGTTGCCATCGCGATCACATTCTGAGATCATGTTGTGTATGATAACACAATAATTAATGATCTCTCACATCTGATCTAACAACCATGATAAAGAAGGATAACTAACAAGTAACAACCGCAAACCAGCCTTGTAGCACACCAAATTCGCTCCCACATCTTTCTAGACACTCTATTTGTCTTTGCAAAGTAAAACTTTGCCTCACCAATAGGGTTGTGGATTGTCTTCATAATGTCAACCAGCGAGAATATATGTCATCTATTAGGTAGTACCCCTTATCATATGAGTGGCCATTGATCTTATAGTTGCACTCCAGAGTTTGGCATATTGCAAGTCTTGCAAACACGAGAGAGCGTTGTAACACATTGATGTTATTATGAGAACTGGGCATGCCGAAAAATGTCCGTTAAATCCACATGTCATAATCTGCCACGACTTCATGTACAATATTGCACGCTCCAACATGTACTACTTTATACATCCTCTGCCAAGAGAATGGATAATCTTACATCTCCAATGCATGCAACCGATACTCTCAAGTATCACAGGAAATCCTCTCACTCCACCTTGTGGCATGAGTTGTGTCTCCTCTATTTGGTTCTCTTAGAGCATCTCCACTCGGAGAGCCCAAATAACCGCCCAAAGCGTCTCCGGATAGGGGGTTTGGGGCGTGTCCGGTCACACTGCGTGCTATGGGTGTTGCCTTTTCCCACTCGCACTGCCCAAATTCAGTCCGGAAACATGTCCCGCATTAGCACGAACACCTTCTGGGCGTGCAAATGGCAAGGAAGGCAGAGCTAGATGGGGCAGCGGAAGTCGTCGTTTGCGTCCTGGGCCGCCGTCGCGGTGTTGGCCTCGCCTCTTCCGGTCGCTTGGCAACGCGCTTGGCAGTCTGGAGCTCGCGTCGCTCGCCTGGAGCTCGCGCCGGGACGGCAAGCGCCCACCGTCGCGTCCCTGCGTCGGCGCGCCCCGGCCAGGAGGTTGCCGCGCGCCTTGCTGCTCCTGGCTTCGCCACCGGCCACCACGGTCGTCCGCGCCACTGGCCTCGCCACCTTCCGCCGCGGCCGTCCACGCCCCTGGCCTAGCCACCGTCCGCCGCCGCCATGCTGGGTCCGTCGGCGACGCTGCGCCCCACCGCAGCTGGCCCAAGACGGCGCTGGCGAGGAGGATCCCGTGGTCGAGCGTGGCGGCCGCCGGGCGCTCAGGGAAGGGGACAGCTCGGCCACCTCCGTCGGGCGCGTGCTGCTGGGCCTGGATGCCGCCGGCGTCGGCATTTGCTGCTGGGTCGGCCGGCCGCGCCCACCACTGGCGTTCGTTGATAGCGAGGTCGCGCCGGCCACGTGCTCGCGGGCCTCCAGAGCGAGCCACGGTTCACAAGCACGGGCGCAGCTGGAGCTTGCCGGGGAAGAGGACAGCAGGAGGAAGAACGCGGCGCAGAGCGAGCCGCAGTTCACAAGCACGGGCGCAGCTGGAGCTCACCGAGGAAGAGGACGGCAGGAGGAAGAACGCGGCGGCACCACGCCTGCCGGCAGCGGGAGCTGGAGCCGCCGGCGTGCTGCTGCTGGGCGCTCTGAGTGGAGGACGGCGTGGTAGCGCACGACGTGCGGCGAGCCGCGCGCGCCTCGGCGGAGCAGCTCGTCGTGCTCCTTCCCAGCGTCGGAGTGGAGCGCCAACTTCGCGGGGTTGCCATGGAGGCGCACGTGGTCAGCACGGAGCGGTGCACGGCGGCGATGTTGGGCGTCCAGATGCTGGTGCCGACGGTAGGTAGGAAAAGTGGGAGAGGATAGAGGAGAGAGGAGAGGGGAAAAAAGGAGAGAGTACGTGTAGGCTCGTGAGTGGGTCGCATGGACGAGAGTTTGTGTCCGGGGCCGCCCAAGGCCTCCTATTCCAAGGGCTTCATGTGGCGCTGCCGGACACAAAACTGGGCGCTTCCGGACGAAATTTACTTTTGGGCGCCGCGAGTGGAAGCAAAGATCTGTCCGACACGCCCCAAAAGCCTTTGGGCGGCCATTTGGGCGTCCCGAGTGGAGATGCTCTTAGGTTGGGCCAAACATTGCCACTACCGCCCTGCAAACTCTGTATGTGGATTCAGTTGTTGTGGAGTTAGACATAGAGGTAATCGTCCCAAAAAATGCGGGAGCTTCATATACAAGACACCGTATAACAACAGTGCATTTCTGAATGGATGAGAACCTAACAAGTCTGTTGTTATCTTTTTTTCAGCTCAAAATAGTAATCATATAGTCTCGAACACTATGCACAATGTTTATGAACACTTCCATCTTCAAAGTAGCGACGAAAATCTATCAGGGTCTTTGCTGGATTATGCGAAAAGTAGTCATTGAACAACAACACATAACCCATTGTCATTCGACGGTTCTTGTTGGCAAGTCGTTCCGTCCTGGAGTGGCTTCCAGCTCATGTTGCGCAGCTAACGAACAACGCGAACCATCTGATTCTCTTCATCCTCGACTGCAAAGTTGTTGTCGTCTTGCATCATTTGGGCAAACATAATCAAATTGTTGGTATCCAGACCTATTGGATAACAATGAATGAACAATAAAACTATGCAGTGTATCAACAGCCATGAAAATTACTTGATGGTGAACGGATGAACACCCTGCGCGTGGGGTGAGAGAGAGAGAGAGAGATAGTGGCGCGTCGGCATGACAAGTTGTGGTAGTGCAAAATGACAACAGGGGCGGCGACGAGCGGCGGCGAGTCGGACTAAGTGCTCGCTGCGGATTCTCGGCGTGAGGATAAATGGTGGCAGTGATGATGCGAATCGTCGGCTAGAGGTAACTGGAGGGAGGACGCGGGAGGGGCAAATGACTACCAGCCTCTGTCGCTGTGTGTCTATGGATGGCTTGTTCGGGCATGTTCCGACGCAACCGAGCGGGTCTCCAAATCGTAGAAGGGGGCTGGGGGTGATGGACAGAATTTGCATAGGCCCGAATAGATGGAATTGCCGCTGTGGCCGTTTTTTCCGTTTTATATGGGCCCCTTGGGTGCTTTGAGAGGTGCTGGTGGAGATGATCTAACCTCTTGCTAAACTTTCTATATAACTATAGTAGAAAAGTCATTTTTTTGAAATTTGTTAGGATCCATTCCTTTAAAGTTTAAACCAAACAGACTCTAGAAAAAAAATAGTATGAACTGAAATATTACAAAAAACATTATCCTTTGAACCAAAAAGGGCCCTGTACTGTCATTTTCTGGCTCTGGACTGGAGTACCATTTTCTAGTACTAGCAGGCTATGAAGGCCTAGGCGCCACGCCCACGCGCGCTCTTGACAAGTCAGGTCCGGATGGTGCCGTGCCGTCGGATTAGAACGTCATAGGAGCTAATGATGGCGGCCGGCGATCGACCACCACCCCGCAAACCCGTACCAGGAAACCAGAACATTAAACTCCCTGGAAAAAGAATCCCAGAAAACACCAACGAGGGAAGCTCAGTGGAGTAGAGCACGAAATGGTGTTTGGTTTCTCTCTGGACGTGTGTGCAGAGAGAGAGAGAGAAGAAAACCACACGAAAGTACAGGAGGATGGGTATGAGATAGCGTAGCTGCTGGTCGAGTTTGCCTACGTACCACAGTACGGGAAAACGGAAAAAAGGCAGTGGCTGTTGTATGTAGCTGCTGCCAAGACTAGAGTGTGTGTGCGCTTCGTGGAGCGCAACATGATGATGGATTGTCGCGAGCACCCGCACGCCTCAAAAGAACCACAGACTATCATCACCTTAGTCCTTAGACCACACGCAGTAAATATAGTACTGTAGTAGTAACATCCCTGCTGCTGCGACCCATCTTTTTCTTTTTTACCTCTCCTACGACGACTCTACTGACCTAATAAATAATCCTAGTACGCGCTTCATGCTGCGTAGTACTCCCTCCGGGTCCAAAATAGATGACTTCTATTTGTCTAAATATGAATGTATCTAGACTTGTTACACATCTAGATACATCTGTATATAGATAAATGAAAATCAACTAATTTGGAACAGAGGGAGTACGACACTGCTAATTAATGGCTAATGCTACAGGAGTAGGCCGTGCTAACAACTGTGCGTACTGCATTTCTTTCTTCTGCAGAGGACAGACGAGAGGGTCGATGCCTCGATGGAGACTCGAGGGTGATCGATCCGTGTGTGTGCGTGTGACAGAACGCGCGCGAGCGGCACGATTTCGGCCAAAGGCTGCGATGCTTTAAACATGGTCGTTTATACTCATTTAAGCCTAGACTAGCACTTTAACCTGCGTAGTACGACACTGATGGCTTGTTTGGTTCTCCTCTCATACACGGGTTTAGAACCAAGTCGTGCATGCAAGTGCAACTTGTTTGGTTGACCGCATTGACTTTTCTTGCACCAGAGCAGAAATATAAAAAAACATATAGTTTTAAACATCGACCATGTGCGATGACTTTAACAAGATAAATCTAAAAAACATGCCAACATAAAAACGAAATTGGAGAGTAACCGTTAACACACTTCAAATTATTCACTAAATTATGTGGTTTGATTTCTGAAATGTCAAAATCTTGCAAATTTGGCTCGATTCAATGTTGAATGATCAAAGATGGCACCTAGAGTTTGATCAAAGACATGTGTTTAACTTGCCGAGACAGTCTGATCGCCCTGATAGTCTAGGGTAGGTCTGGGCTATTGTTTGCGAAAGTCCGGGAACAAATAGAGGAAATTTCGTCCGGGCAAACACATGTGTGGACTAGCTGGGCCTGGGAAGCGCAAACATGAGGTAACTTGATGTTTTTGGGTGCAAAACGCAAGGGTTTATGTGTGGACGATGTGGAGCTTGTTCTCCTCTTCATAGTACGACGTCTCGTGACTCAATAAGATACCAAACAAGCGTCCAAAATAAGATGTCGTCTTCTCGATAGTCATTTTATGCATTGGTAACCATTCGCCTCGCCTTTCCAAAGATGGGAGCATTTAGTTCCCTATTTCAATGTTCATTAACACCAACATCCACATTGAGCCATAATTAAACAATACTCAATGTGGGATCTATATAACTTAACTATATTGGACGATTATTTTACAATATTGCCATTCTAGATTAATAATGGTTCAGTTGATCAATGCCTCGATTTCCTTTGTCTCTTGTTGCCTCCTTTCGATCCAGGCTGGCTAAAGTTGTATTATGTTGCCTTCAAATAGATCATTAGAACCCTCTAGTCTAATTTGGAGATCAAGTTCCATGCTTGAATTTCCCACGTTAAGTTGCAACACTATATTACCTCACCTAAGGTGGAGGTAAATATTCTAATAATAGCAATTGTTTTGTTTTGTCTCTTTTGCTTCTTATATTTCAGGTAAATAATAAGAAAAGGAAGATCATGATCAAGATTAGTCAAGGACTAATTTAGTATAATGTTTATTTTTCTTCCTTCTTAATATTTTTATTCTTTTGCAATCATGTAATATTCATTTAATTGTTGTCAATATTCTTAAGCCTCCAAGAAAGTATTGTAATATTTAATTATTATTTTTTGTGCTCTTTTGTAGTCTGTATTAATAATGATTTGAATATTCACTAGTTATGAATTATTATTTCTTTCCAAATGTTTTGCAGCATAAATTTAATTGAAATGTGATATTTAGATTGTGCTTTATAAAATAGTTTTTCTTATATCACATTTCATATTTAAAATATGCTCATAATGTCCCAAATTTAGCAAAATGTATGTCAAAATGTCTAACACTGAAAACAAGAAACAAAACTCTAATTTGTTGGACGAACGAGGCCTCGATCACTTCACTTTCTTGATAATTCCTTCTTTTTTAAATTCAGGTTTTATCTGTACCCCACCGACTCCGAAACTACGGGTTTTAATAGTGAGCTCCATTTCCGGAACATGAAAATGCTCGACTCGGGTGTTTCCGCCGGGCCTGATCCCTGAGGTTTTTTACAGTTTCGCTTGTGTGTGCAGGCCCTGCCACTTCAGAGTCAAACAAACACGACTCCCTCCGATCCATATTAATTTTCTTCGAATCATATTTATCTAGCACTAAATTTTTTGAGTCATCAAAATGCACTAAATTATATGGATTGGTGGGAGTAGATTGTTGTACCGAGCGGTCCTATCGGTGCGACCAACCAAACTGGCCCTGGCGAGGATTTATATACTCCATCACAGCAGATTCCCTGATCTACCTCTACAAATCATGGACGGCACGCCGCACGCGCCCTGGCGAATCGCCGCTCGATCACTGGAAAAACGCCAACAAAGCCACGGCACGGCGCGTGACAAACTTTGCGCCGGCCGCCGGCGTGCATGCACGGCATCGATCGGGCCGTTCCAAAGCAAAGCGGCAACGACGACGAGGCCTACCTCGTCGGCGTTCGGCTTTTGCCGGATTAAAAACAGGAACGAGGCGGCCAGGGGGTGGGCACGTTGCAAGCGACATGCATGCGAGCTGGATCGGAAAGGCGAGCGAGCTTTATCGATCGGATGCAGCGATCGAAGGATGATTAGTCACGTCGTCGTCGTCCCCTGCCTGGTTTTGTGCGATCCCTCGGGAAGGACCGGATTAATTAACCGCGACAAAGCGTCAGCTTTGGGTTGCTTTTTTTTAGTGCCTTTTCTCCCTATTTCATGTCTCTGCGTGCGTGCGAATCCTAGGTGGGAGGGAGTACATGGATCATGGATGACCACATGCCATCATTCCTGTCAAAGCTGTCATTTTGACCATATCCTAGGGTTTAGGATTCACCTTGAGCATGAAAATCTTGCCTTTGACATGTAATGTAACAAAACAGGAAGATGGGCATTGTCTCTCACCTCTTTGGGGGCATAGTCTAAAATGTGTCCTCAACCAGGGGATGGATGAAGAAGGGGATCGCGTGAAGTTTGGCAACGACAATGCGTCGAGCAGAGTCTGGATTGGGGCTCAGGCTTTGGTAGTCAGTTTTTTCGACATGTACAATGTGCTCTTTCATGCTTCGTTGTGGCACTATGGAGCCAGAGCTGCGGTGCGACGAGTCTAGGGGTGCCGACGATGGACAGCTGGCGGTCTTTTCCAAAGACTCGGTCGCCACAAGGCCATCATATTTCTCTTGAAAAGCTCGACGTAAAAGTCAAAGTTGTCTCTCGTTGGCATGGCCCAGCATGGGTTCCTGTGAGGGATCCGTCGGTGGACGTCAGAGGTGAAGTTGGAGTCGCTTGCCCGAGGAGGAGTTAGGCCGATGACGATCGATGGCAAGCTTCATGGTGGTCTTTCAATTCAACGACACGTGTGCCCTTCGTGTGGGTGGTCGGTAGGTGGTATCTAACGTGGTTGTGTTTCATGACTGAAATTCATGCATTTATTGCAGTTTTTCAGTCGGTTCCTTGCTATTGAACTAGTCAATCCTCTTTTACTTTTGAAATAAAATGAGACAAAACTAGTTGCCCATTTTGTTAGAAGGGATAAAAAAGAAACATCAAAATAAATTGCAAAAAACATGCATGATTAAAGTTTTTTTATCATGGTGCTTTGATGGGACACCTTCCAAAACAAGCCAAATTGTTATTTACATTCTTATTTGGTTGACTTGCAAAGTCCATATTAGCCTAGAAAATAGAAATTATAGCCGGCCATGGAGCTTAGTTTCAAAAATCCAAAACAATATTTTGTCATCTCGGAAAAATCTTGAAAAAATCGGCATACTTGTAATGATGTGATGTATGTAAGTATAAAACTCTTATCAATACTACACCTTTAAAATTGTTGACAAAAATGAAAGGTGTGGATACAACATTGACCTACTATTTACTGTTATGGATCTATTAAGTTGTTTTTGTAGCTTACATACGGGTAAAGTTTCAGTGCTCACTCTAGTTAAAAAAAATATAAAATCATATTTATAAGTTTCAGTTTTTTTGAAAGAATATTGTCAATGATATATCTCACGAACGTGTAAAATCCTGATTTAAAATACTTTATATTCTAGTATCACAATTGTGTGGATCTAAATATACACTTTCAAATCTACAAAATTTACAAGATTTTTCATTTTTGTGTAGCTCAGAATATAGAGTATTTGAATCGAGATTTTGCACGTTTGTGCGATATATCATTGGCAACATGAAGGATTTTTTTTTTCAGTTTTTCTAAAAACTTATAAATATGTTTTTTTAAAAATAACTAGAGAGAGCATTGGAGCTGGGAGCCAAAAGTGTTTTCCGCTTACATACTAAAAAGAAACATACACATTTTTTTCAAAATGGGGAAAAAGCCCAGCCTCTGCATCGAGTGATGCACACAGCTTTTCGGAAACACATCTTCATATATGCGTAAAAGATTCAAAATTTTCAGGAACTTGTAAGTATGAGTTTCGATCTTCTCAAAATTTATGGATGCATGTAGCTTGTGAGCCAAAATGTCGGTCCATACTCCATAGTAGTATGGTCCTCTCTTGGTATATGCAACACATCCTAATTTGAAATCAATTGCTCGCATTACCAACTTTGGCAGCGTCTAAAAACGTCTGCATGCATGGGCTATACTAGCGAGCAGGCTACGGTGTAAGACTAGTCACAATGGGGAGTAACTTAGACTAGTAACATGCATATGTTATTACTCTAAGTTACTACCTCCATAGTGGGGAGTAACATGTGTGTAGTGTCATATTTAATAGGTTATACACTCATCTTGCCTTGAAATGTGTGATGTTATGGTAACATAGCTAGTTACCACACCCATCTCTCCTCTCATTAATTACCCGCCACATCAGATTTTTTGCCTATGTGGAACTGATGTTACTCCCCATTGTGACTAGTCTAAAGACGATCGAGGACCAATACTGTACCATAAATACGTATGTACTGTATTGCCAAAAAAGCAGCGTTGCGAAAAAGGCACCGAGGCACGGCACGGCAAGCAGCAGGAGCAGCTCCACCACCACCCTGCAGAGGAGGAGGAGGAGGAGCAGGACCGCGCAAGAAGAGAGCTTTCTATTCCCCCTCCCTCCTGTTGAAAGCAGCACGGCAGCAGGACGACGAGTGAGGCTATAGCTGTGGGCGCAACGAACCAACAGAGAAAACCCAACCAAAAGCGATCGATCGATCGACCCAGCAGGCAGCTTGGCTCCCTCAAAGGCGAGGCAGGAAAGCATTCCGTCCGAGCACCCGCTGCTCCCTTGCCGCGCTCGCTACCTCCTTTCTTGTACACTTGCGGTGAGCCTCTTCCTCCTCCTCGCTTTCGCTGTTGCATCACTTCGTTTCACAGTAGTGGCACTCTGCATTGTGAGAAAAAGACAGCCGTGGTGGTGGTGGTGGTGTGGGTACTTGAGGAGGCACGCCGGGCCTCCTTGGTGGCTGCCACCATTGGAGAAGAAGGACACCTGCAAGCAGAGCAAAGCAAGGTCACTCCATCTCCCGCCGAGGTTAATGGCCACACCGTCTTCTTTTCCCACTCCCAACACCATCACGCGCGCACGCACCACCGCCGCGGCAGAGCAGAGATAGATACTCGACAGACAGAGGGACACTGGCACATGCGCGCACACACTTGTGCTTGCTTCATCTTGGCCGCACTCGCTCTTCTTCCCGAGCCGGGCAGGGCAGTTCTTGGAGTGGTGGCTCCGTTGCTCGGTTTTGATTTTCTCGGGGTGGGTCTGTCTGTCTGTCTCGCATACTGTTCCTCTTTCTCGGTTTTGATTGCGTTGCCGTTTGTTCTTGTGCGCTTTGTTGGATAGTAGCCATGTCTCGTCGCCTTCCCTCTGGTTGCTATAAATCTCGACGCCTCCACATGCTCCCTCATGGCTTGATGGCTTTTTAATCAGTTCCTCCCTCCTCCTCCTCTTCTAGTATCTCTCTTCAAGCACAAAACTGCGAGATCTTGGTAAGATTCTCGCCCGCAGACACACAAGCTAGCAGCACAGACCGGAGTGAGCCAAGTGGTTACCGGTCTCTCCATTGCCTCCCCATTTGCATTAGACAAATTAATATACCCAGTTTCGAGTCCTGCTCCGGTGCTTATAAAACTACTAACCCCACTCTGTTTTTCCCGTTGTTTCTGCAGAGATTTTGTAGCGAGGGAGATAAGATACACTTCGGTGGTTTCGGGCAACGGTGCGGGGGAGGAATGTGGACTGCTTGTTTATGATGCCGCGTCGGACACAAGATCCTGCTGTGATTTTCTCGGTTTACCGGTCGTGAAGAATCATCTTATATAAACAAATCTCCATCAGATCAAGAAGGACAGGCGGATTAACAAAATCGCGGCAGGAGGAGGTGGGGCTGTGTCAGCTTTGTGCTTTGTGGGTGTCCCTTCCCTTCCCTCCATTGTTTACTCCTCCTGAGGCAGCTTGTGCTCCTCACCGGCCTCGCCTCACCGCAACACCAGCCCGCATAAGTAGGCCGGGGTGGAGTGTGCCTCAAGGAGGACCGGCCGGCCCTATTTGTTTGTGCTTTGTTTCCGTTGTACGAACGATCTCTCTCCCGGGCCGGGCAGGGCACGTTGCAATATTCCATCTTCCTCACTTCCGCCGTTGCAGCACAGCCACCACCACCGGCCTTGCCCAGAGGGTGTCTGTCAACTTGCTTCTGTTCCTTGTACTTGCTGTTCGCCCACCTCTGGAGCCGTTGCTGTTCATGCCGGTGGTGGACAAGTGCTAGTCTTCTTCTACTTGTAGCGCTGGTTGTCTTGGGGAGTGAGAAGCTGTAACGAGCCCTCTAATCCTTGTCTCAAGATGAAGTTCATGAAGCTTGGATCCAACCCGGACACCTTTCAGGACGACGGGAGCGAAGTCAGGTGATTCTTTTCTCTTGCATGTTCCTTCACCATGTTATTATTGTGCATTGTTTCTGTTTTGCTGCCTTTATGATCCACATACCTCCATCTTCCTGCTTACCACTGGAGTAGTACTTTTAAGTTAGGGCACGATCCCAAGTTCCCAACAGTAACCGGCTTTGTGTCAATTTTCTTCATTTCTCCATCTCTGAAACTTCTCAGCTCATTGCCGTTGCATGATATGTGCATAGTTTGTTTGAAAGTACATTTTGGTATGTCAATGTCCTCTACTTCAGCCTTTGGTTGGAGTGGAATGCTCATGATTTGTTGAGTATGTGTAAAGATATGTCTACATTATTTGAAAAGGGTGCCTAAATAGATCCATACTCTTGGACATCCAAGTCCCCAAAGGAATAGAGAGTTATGAACCTTAAAGTGATACCAAAATGGTGCTTCATTAGAGTTTCTGCCTTTTTGAGCTAATCTTTCTTTTATATTTTTTATATTCTAAGTGTACACAGTTATTTCTCGGTACAATGTTGAGTACATCCCTTCCAAAAATATGTGTAGACCGATAGTTTTCATCCAGTAATATTCATGATTTTTCATTAAAAGAAGTCTATTATCCATTTGGGTACAAATTTGAATCAAATGCCATCATTTCCTTCCAAGATATCAATTGAATTTGGTTACCTATCTTGTTTTATTCTCTTATGAGAATTATTTGTTCTTGCAGTATTCTGGATACTGAGCTGGTGAGCGATATTACTGTTCGCTTAGGGAACACAAAGTTTTACCTTCACAAGGTAGGCAAGTCATTTCTGTTCATGTACTTCTTTTCCTCGTAGACTGCTTTCATCAGATTTATGTTATTACAGATTAGTTGTGCTTGTCATGGTCTCGTCTAGTTTTTTTTACGTTGGTTTACCAACTTATTCACATGTTTCCATGCTGAAAATCGAGATAAGTAATATTTATCACATCATCTGTTGAGGTATGGAGTTCTCACAATGCATTGTTCGATTTTTAGATTGACCAATGCATTGTTTGAAGTGATGATATTGTTTTATTTTCTTTATTATATGTACCGTTATCTTTGCTCATGGACTGTACATAAATGTTTTATTTTTCTGATTTAAATCATCTATCCATGCAGTTTCCACTTCTATCCAAGTGTGCTCGTTTTCAGAAGTTGATCCCAACAACCGGTGATGAAAACATCGATATCCACATCGATGAAATTCCTGGTGGCCCAAAAGCTTTCGAGTTATGTGCCAAGTTTTGCTATGGCATGGTTGTCACACTCAATGCCTACAATGTCGTTGCTGCCCGCTGTGCTGCGGAGTACCTGGAGATGAATGAAACTGTCGACAAGGGTAACCTCATCTACAAGATTGACGTCTTCCTCAGTTCAAGCATATTCAGGAGTTGGAAAGACTCCATCATTGTTCTTGGGACAACAAAGGCTCATTTACCATGGTCAGAGGATCTTAAGCTGGTTAGCCACTGCGTTGACTCCATTGCTTCAAAAGCCTCTGCTGACACTTCCAAGGTTGAATGGTCATACACGTACAATCGCAAGAAGCTCCCAACTGAGAATGACCTGGATTCGCAATGGAATGGAGTCAAGAAGCAGCAGTCTGTGCCAAAGGATTGGTGGGTTGAGGATCTCGCAGATCTCGACATCGATTCCTACAAGCAAGTCATAACAGCAATCAAAACAATGGGTATGGTGCCGAAGGAGGCTATTGGTGAGGCAATCAAGGCCTACACATACAAGAAGCTCCCGTCGCTAAGTAAGGTTTCAATGATACATGGGGATGCAAAGGTCCGAGCGATGCTAGTTACCATCACATGCTTGCTGCCATCAGAGAAAGGCTCAGTCTCATGCAGCTTCCTGCTAAAGCTACTGAGGGCAACCAATTTGCTTAAATGTGGAGAGATGTGCAGGAAAGAGCTTGTGAAGCGCATTGGACGGCAACTGGATGAAGCGTCCGTGTCGGATCTTCTCATTCCTACAGTGGACGGGGAGATAACTGTTTATGACATTGACATGATCATTAGTATTGTTGAAGAGTATGTCAGGCAAGACTGCAAAAATGCTCAGAAACATAATGGTGAAGTCAACGGCCATGTCCAAGCACCAAGTGCATCTATGATTACAGTGGCAAAAGTTGTTGATGGATATCTCACAGAGGTTGCGAAGGACCCAAATACCCCAGTTTTGAAGTTCATTAATCTTGCTGAAGTAGTGTCAGGCAATTCAAGGCCGTTTCATGATGGGCTCTATCGTGCCATTGACATGTATCTGAAGGTATACAACTACCAACCAAATGTTCACACAACTCATCACATGAATGTACATTGCATACTGAACTACTTTCTTGTGCTTCCTTCATCATATATTCCTGATGCATTTGAACTGTTGTTGTTCTGGTTTTGGTTTATCAAAATCGTTCGCCTTCATTTCTGTCATAGCAACTATAATACTTATATAGATGCCATAGGTTTCTTACTTCTCACAGTCCTAGTAAATTAGCTTGATAAAAACATTTCCCTTACAAAATTTGAGCAGGAGCACCCGAGCTTAAGCAAGAGCGACAAAAAGAAACTCTGCTTCCTCATGGACTGCAAGAAGTTGTCGCCTGATGCATGCGCTCACGCTGTCCAGAACGAGCGCCTCCCTCTGAGAACTGTGGTTCAGGTGTTATACCATGAGCAGACACGGGCATCCGCAGCAGCAACCGTCCGAGCTGACAGCATCTGCATCGGCTCCTATGAAAGCTCAAGGTCAGGTGCCACAACAAACACTGAAGATGAGTGGGATGGTGTCATAGCGGTGGAAGAACTCAGTCTGTCCAAGACCACGAAGCTAGAGAAATGTGACAGCGCTGTGAAGAGCAACGGTAGCAGCAAGAGCACCACCAATGGCAAGGCGAAAGCGGCGCGACACCTAAGAAGGTTCTCGGGAAGATGCTGTCGAGCAAAGGGCTGACCGGGGAGCGGAGCAGCTCGGATTCGTCCGACAGCGCCATCTTGCGGAGCCAGGATCATCCAAAGAGGACTCCCTCCAGGAGCACGAAGCCGGCTGCCGCATAGTAGTCCCTGCATTTCACCAAAGCGTGGTGCTAGGTTTTAGCTGCTGTCATCTCTCTTCCTTATGAATGTTGCATAGGTGCAAGAACTAATGTTTTACAAGCAGTCTGTAGGGATGTCATAATGTCATGGTCTGCTTTTAGGAGGAACTTGTTAGCATGTGGGCTTGCCATGAAACCTGTGAGACCTTTGGTGCTAGTACTATGAGGTTTTATGCCATTCACTCTTACTAGTTATTTTTAGGCCTACTGTGTTAGAACCATAATTGCATTTGTCACTGTGCTGGCGTGATTTTAGATCGCTACCAAGTAGAAAACATTTTTACCTGTAGTTCTGGACATGATCACGAGCTAAGATTGGCAGGTCAGGGTTAGGAAAAAAAATAAAAGGAGCAGTTTGCTGAGCGGTACGCAACTGAAATCTAACTGAACCAACTGAAGAGAAACCATCTATAAATATCACCGCAAGATAATAAGGGTTTTCCAAACTAGTGTGGATTTTGTTTGCGAGTGGATTTTTGAAACCGAGCTACATGGAGCTCTTTTTTGAAAATTCGAAATCGACATTTTTAAGTTTCCAAAAATCGCGAAACAAATCCCGATGTAGATATTGTTGAGATCTACAACCGTGCAAATTTTCAACTGCAAATTCGTCGTATTTTGGGCTGTACAAAAAATACAAATGGGAAATTTCAAAATTTTGGAACTGTGTATTCTTCATCACCCAGATCAACCCGTTTATCGTTTTTGTGCAGCCCAAAATATAACAAATTTGGAGTTGAAAATTTGCACGGATGTTGATCTTGAATTCTTGATAATATCTACATCCGGGATTTTTTTTGCGAGTTTTGAAAACTTTAAAATATCGATTTCGAATTTTCAAAAAAAAAAACGAGCTCCAGGAAGCTCGGGCTCCATTCTAGGTTTTCGTTTGCCAAACCTAATACGAATATGGTACTATAAACAACCGTTTATGTTCCTCTAGTATTTGGAAAATATCATAGTTAGGATAATCTTCCAGCCTAATGTCGGCAACGTTTTTTTTTTGCATTGAATGATTCCGGCAATGTGCATGCTAGTGTAGCATGATGTTTGTGCCATGAGTTTTCTTATCCATGATGGTTTTTTGTTTCGACGCCAGCCAGGGTAGACAGGCCGTGGGCGGCCTAGACGGCAAGGCCATCCAAAATACACAAGAGTAAGAAGAGGTCATATATGCACAGGCGCAAAATCCGGGGCCCTGTGCGAAACTCGGGCCCTATCTCAACGAAAAAATGAACAATGAAACACTCTAATGTATATGACATAATAGTTTACATAGAATTGGATATATATTGAGAGTCAACCTATTCAACGTCTAGTTGCATACTATTTATTTGAAGATCATCATTCTTTTAGTGTTTTCTGAAATGAAATCATTGTAAGGAATAATTGCAAGTGCAAGTGTAGAAGGATAAACTTACTTATTAGCGGATGACTCTTGTGATGATTATTCTTTTATAATAAATCTGTCCATAACCCTTTTGAGATTTAATTAAATCTTCTTCCTTTTATTTTCTCTTACGCTTCTCGGCACCAGATTAATATTTCCCGGTGCTGACCCAAGGAAGCGAGAACCAATCACTACTGAATGCTGATCCGTGTCGAATGCTAATTAGTAGCTGAAGATCCGAAGTTGATCAACATTCAACAATTCAAAATTGAAGAATAAAAGTTTAAAGGAGGGCTCACCAGGCGGCAGCCGACCTGTTTTGGCGATCAAGTGATCAACAGAAGTCGAAAAGAAGAGAATTGTCGCCGGTGTTGCAACCAGTCGATCGCCGATCATCTTTTCTCTAGTATTGGCCCTCTTGGGTTCGATCTGGTTTTGGACGCGCTGCCGCCAAGGGGAATAGGCGAATCACGATTCACGAGGGAGTCTCTTCGGTTTCCTTCCGAGCGAACGCTGGCGGCTAGTAGTAAAAAAAAACGCTGGCGGCTGGACGATTTACGATCGACTCCACATTCGCGCGAATCGCGCATGTCCCGCGATAGAAGCCCACGATGGACTCTTGCTCCACGCGCACGCGGATGCGGCAACACACTATACCTTACAGCCCAATTCAGCAATTCTGCCCAGATTTCGAACAAGTAAGCACATATTGCTACACAGGCCTACATAATTTGGGCCCCCAAATATACGGGCCCTGTCGGCCGCACAGGTCGCACTCCCATGGGCCCGAGACTTTGGTTTGGTGCCTATTGTGGTGTGGCTGGACTTTGATTTTATGCATTTTGGTGGCCGACCGTTTGGTGGCCGAACTTGTTAGCATTATGGTGTGTGTTCTATTTTGTTCCAAATGCTAAAAAGAGCAAAAAATGGACATGGCCAGCCGTTTGCAGGGTGTCACTAGGGGAGCCCCATTGGAACGGACATGTGTCTGGCACCCCAATAGGGAACACATTTTTAAGACGGTGTCGGAAATATTTTCGAGGGCCAGGTGGAGATGCTCTTAAGAGCTCTGTAATTCGGGTGCTCCTATACATTTTTGAAGAAGGTGTGAGACACATTTTAAAAATCTGTGTTTTCTAATCTAGATATTTTTTAAATCTAAATAGTTTCAAAAGTCAGAACATTTTTGAAACCTGATTCAAAATATTAAAAGAAAAGAAAAATAAAAATGAAAAGGAAGGAAAAAATGACAAACTGCGGAATGGGCCGGCCCGTTTCAGTGATGGGTGTGCGGCGCGAGCCTCCAGCGCTGCAACTGGCGGCGAGTGGGATTTGCCTTTTTTTAGATAATATAGGATTTTCCACGTAATTCTACCGTGTTCTTCAATGATAATATAATCAGCCATGCAAAAAAAATAAAGGCACAGCAGGCCGTGCGCGTGTAGTTGGTGCGTTGGTGGGCTAGGACTGTCCAAATAGCCCGTTTAACGAAGCATTTCCGCCTCGTTATATATTCCCTACTGCACTGGTCGGGCTCCAATCATCGGAGAGGCTTCAGTTCACCCCGCGCCACCATGGCAGCGTCCGCAGGAAAATACTGACCGGAAATGGCATGGGGTATGTGGGAGACGAGCGGCTGGCATCAGCCCGGCCCATTCAGCAGTTCAGTTGTCAATATATGTGTTAGGGCAACTGGAGACTTTTTTTTTTCGAAATACAGTACAACGCAAGCGCTCATATACACGCGCACACACTCACCCCTATGACCGCACGCACGCACACCCTACCCCTATGAGCACCTCCGAGAGACTGAGGCGGGTCGAGTCTTGAGATTGACGAAGTCACCACGGGCGCCTCGCTGTCGACGGGAACGTCGCCTCCCACTGAAGAATATTCCACCTTAAATGAGAAACACCAGCGTCAAACCTGGGGCTTGAACTCTGGTGGGCTGGTGATGGCCCTTGACGTAGTTACCTGCGTCAAAAGTATATGGGTTAGGTTGAGACTCCAAGTGCAGAGTGTATAGTATAGGAAAGACGGTTTTCCCCACGAGGGGTGACTCGAGGGTTTAATATCGAACTCTCGGGGAATCAGTAGTGAAAGATTTATCTTCTTATCCTTCTCTTGAAAACCTACAAAACAAAGTAAATTGTTTGTGCCCTCAACCTCACCTAGTGGTTGTCAAGCACAAGGTGTGAGAATGATATGAAAAGATAATGAATGCAAAACAGTAAATAAATATGCAATGATGATGTAAACAATGATGGATGATATTTTTGGGTTTTGTATTGTGAATGCAAGATGTAAAAGTGTTTTTGTATTTTCGGATTTTTAAATGGCAGAAAATGTAAAGTGGATAAAAGTTGTTGGAAAGGTGTTTCTTATGATTAAAAATGGATCGGGGTTCATGGTTTCACAAATGCACTCTCTCTTTAATAAAGTGGTAGACAATGGAACACTAGAATTGACATATGAGATTGCAACAAAAAGGTTTCATGACAAGTTACTAATTATATGGGCATCACGTCCTAACATAGAGATCTTTTGTTTATTAATCTCTCTTATACTCCACCAAGATGCGAACTAAATCATAACACCTTAGTAATTAAGATAAATCAGAGCATAGCATTAAGTTTCATGACATGAAGTTAAAATAAGAACATGCTAGATCTAGTCATGGAGTAGTGGCAATGGTCACACCCACATCTCTGGTAGCAAGGTATTTTTCTTTATCCCTAGTGAGGCAACAAAGTAAGGTAAAACACCCAAGTGGATCGCGGAACTTTCTCTCACGTTCACCGCACTAGCCACCCCCCGTTACTCCAACTAATGCACACGTTCCCCCTCACACGCTCTCATACACATGATTGATCATAACAAGTAAACAAGAACGGGGTACATAATATGCATCTACTTTCATAACTGAAACAAAACTATTGCAATCTCAAACATATATTAACTCATAAAAAGATCCACCACAAAGGTATTACATAGATGACCGTAATCATGTTCAGCAGCTCATACGGTACTAATTAGTGAAGCTCAAGAGAGGAGAGATACATAAGTTACTTCCACAAACTCATAGTCCAGGGGTGGACTACTCCCTCTTCATCATGGAGACGGTGGAGAAGTCGTTGGAGAAGACGGAGACCACGCCGGCAGCGACCCGCCGGAGTTTTCCCCCTCCAATCTGCAACTCCAGGTCTCTGTTTTGTGGTTTCTATGTTTCGGCGGCGCTCCTTTCCGAAGGGCATCGGGGACTATTTTTATAGTCGTTTTTAGGTCAAGACGGAGGCTCGGAAAAAAAAGATCGACGACAACGGAGCCACGAGGCCCCAGATGGTGGGTCCCACGCGGCCAGGGAATCTGGCCTTCTGGCCCTCGGGCCTCCGTTTGTTCGCTTCCTTCGCTCCCACGCTTCGTTCCTTCTAAAAACTGATGCTCGTAAATTATTAGGTCATTTCGACGTCGTTTGGGTACCTGAAACATCAGAATATAGAAAATAGGGTTTTCTGCCTGTGCAGTGTTAATTCCAGAAAAATAGGGAAACAATGAAATATTCCCAAAATCAATATAAATCAATGATATAACCCTTATATGATGCAAATATGATTGAAATATAAGTAATATAATGCAAAGTTCATGTATGCATTTTACATGCATCAGCTGGGGGTACAACCACCCACCTAACCATCTTGCCACAGGCAAGTTCTCGGGCAACTGGAGACTGGAGAGCCCCTCGTTGTTAAGATCAAAATGGTGGCCTGTGGCAACCTTTTCTACAGTCGCTGTGTTGTGTCATGACAGTTGAGGCAAAATTAGAACCTGGACCTACCGCTGGACGGTGGATAGAAAGACAAGACGGCCCGTGAAGCGGTCCGATTCGATCAAGACAATGAATCGGATTATATTCGTCGACGATAGCCTGTTTTTTTACTGACGTTAACCTTCACCAGCACTGATAGTTATCCACACTAAACAGAACTAAGCAATCTTCCAGGCGGAAAGAGAAAATTGCAAAAAACCATCACAATTGGTGGTCAAGCTACGAAAGACCACCGGTTTCCACCAAATTCGCAAATCACCACCACTTTTCCTTGACAACGTTACAAAAAACACCGAATTTTTCTGTGACCTCGTTTTAGCCGAGTTGACGCTGTTTCTGACCGGTATGGCCCACTGTCAGGCATGACGTGGCGCCAGCTGACGCCGCGCCGTTAACGGCCGTTAATGGCCCCGTATGCGGCCGGGTTAGGTTCGAACGACCCGTCGTTCCGACCACGCTCGACCTCACTCTCTGCGCTGTCTCTCTCTCTCCCGGCGGCGGCGATTTCACCGGCGAGCAGCTTCCACCGCGTCAGGCCGCCGCTCCCACAATGGTTTCGTGGAACGACGGGGAGACCAGCACGGAGAGTCTGTACTCCGAGCCTAAGGTGAGTCCTCTGTATCTATTCTGGTTAGGGTTAGGGTTAGGGTTAGGGCAGCGTACGATTCCGATTTGCGGAGGACGCCGTGGCCCTATGTGAGGAGGCGCGTTGGTGTGCCGGTGGCGGTCATGCGGTGGGTGGCGGAGGACGCCGTGGCCGAGTCACGGCGTGCGACGGCGGCAACACCTGACCTTTCCGTCTCCATGGCTGCCAATGGGGATTTTGTTCGATTTGAGCTTTGCTTCGTGCTGATTTGGCTGGATTTGATCTACTGTAGGGCCTTGTGACCATCTACGATTCCGATTTCTGCGGCGTCCATGAAGATGAGCAGCGTCGGTGTGACTGCCACGGAATTTTAGAGAAATTTGTGGCCTTTGAGAGGTCTGACACTGGTAGAAGGTTCCTTGGATGTTCTTGTGTGGTAAGTATTACTTGCCATTTATTTTGTTACAGCAATCTCTGAAATTTGTCTATATGTTAGTAATAATACCTGCTAGAAATTTAGATAGAAATTTGTTACTTGCCATCTATGTTAGCAATGTAGATAGAAATTTAGATAGAAATTTAGCTAGAAATTTTAGGTAACTATCATATAACTGTAGTACTAATTCGTAATTTAGATAGAAATTTAGCTAGAAATTTAGTACTGTAGATAGAAATTCTTAGTATACTTTTCTGACATATATGTTATGTATAATGAACATGATGGTTTTAGATGTGGGAGAGTAGAGTGGATTGACAATGAATGGCCTATGTCATTTAAGAAAGCTCTCTGGGCCCTATGGGAGAAGTATGAAGAAAAAAAAGATGGAAGAAGGAGGGAAGATTTAGAGACCTCTTTCAAAATCTTCAGTCTTGGCAAGGACAAAGAAGAGCTGGAGAAGATGGTACACACTCTGCAGTGTGAACTTCAGAAATTGGAGAAGGAGAAGCAGGTGCAAGAAGTTCCAGAAAGATTGTTGAATGTTGAGAAGCTGCTGAATGATGAGAAGGTGGTCAGGTTAAAGGCAGAGAAAGAGAGGGATGATTTGAAAGCAGAAAAGAAGAAGCAGACAAACATGATGGCAGATCTTTTCAAAGATTTGCAAGTGAACAAAGAACAGTTGAAGAAAATTCAGGATGTCCTATCTGAATGAATGTTGTAATATTTCTATGTTTAGTCACTTTAGCAGTGAACTTGTAGTACTGAAATTGTGAGACTGAATTTCTATATGTATTTGTGCGACTTGTAGCACTGAAATTGTGAGACTGAATTTCTATATGTATTTGTGGTGACTTAATTTAAATGTTGTGTGTGTATCAGTTATGAAATGGTGACTTAATTTAATTTAAATGTTGTGTGTGTATGAATTTCATGATCTTCAGGATATTTTGCGGATACCCACCAATTTTCAGATAATTTGTGACAGAAAACCACCAGTTATGAACAGAACAGTGATAAATAGGAGGTTCACAAGCATATATAAGTTCAACTGCATATGTAGTTTCAAATTACACAAGGTTCAGGACACCATTACATGAAGTTCACACAATAGTCATCACAAAATACATAGATAAATAGGAGGTAGCTTAAACAACATGTTCTCATCGAACAACGACACATCAGGCACATCACGGTAGCATCTTTTGCACTTGCTCAGCAGACATATTGTCAATGCCACTTGCATTGAAGTACGTAGCCACCTTAGGAGTAGGTTTTCTTGCTCTTCTTGGTCTAGAAGTATCTCTAGGTGCAGCAGGTCTTGGAGCAATGAAGCCAGCCCTGGCGGCATTTCTTGCTGTAGGCTTTGGAGCAGATGTTGCAGGTGCAGATCGAGCAGGTTCTTTTTCCCACCTTGGAGCAATGAAGCCAGCCCTGGGATGTGATTTCCCACCTTGCATTTCCTGGCTTTGTTATTTTTCCGTCAAATCTAGTCATAAGTTTTGTTGTTATGCCAACAAACATCGTCCTGACAGGTTTTCCTCTGACATCTAGTATCATCCTGTTAAAAACTTCACTAAGATTGTTCACAACCAAATCAGTTTTGCAGTTGTAATCCATGGCATGCCTTGCCCAACACGATACAGGAATGTTACTAAGCCACTGCCATGCTACCTCAGACTCCTCTTTCATGTTTTGCATTGCTACATCGAATCCATTTTTGGTGTATGAATAAGTTGTTGCATCCATGTATTTTTTTAGTTCTTCCCCTCTAAAACCAGCAATTTGGAAGTTGGCATACATATGTCTTAGGCAGAATCTTTGATAACAATGGGGAAAAACTTGGTTGATTGCATTCAGCAAGCCCTATTTACCATGATAAAATAATATTAGGACAACTAGGAACTAATTACATAATACTACACACTAGCAACATATGCTACATTAGATTACAAGAGACGATTTTTACCTTTTGTCTATCCGAAATTATTGTATATTTGCCAAACTTCCCTTCCTCTCCACCGAGAGCATACTTCAATTGGGTTAGGAACCAGCACCAATTAGCAGTATCCTCTTTCTCAACCAGTCCAAAAGCAATAGGGTAAATGTTGTTGTTGCCATCCCTTCATGTGGCTGCTAGAATCTGCTGGCCAGTTGTCAGCTTAATGAAGCAGCCATCAAGTCCTGCAATTTTGCAAACATATTATAAATAGAGTGCACTAAGACATATGAACAGCCCATGGATACTAAAGTAGCCGAGCTTACCAATAAATGGTCTACATCCATTTAGGAAACCTTCTTTGCATGCATTAAGACACATGAACAGCCCATGGAACGTGGGGTTTCGACTTGGATGTTCTACTAGCATCTTGGTAGTCACAATGCATCGACTACCGGGATTTGAGTCAATCACTGCCTGTAAGTAATCTCTCAATCTCGTATATTGTTTCACCTGATCACCCAAAACAGCTGACAAAGCTTTCTGCCTAGCCCTGTATGCCATTACCTTTGGCACCTCAACTCCAAATTTTTCCTTTGTTGTCTCCATCACAGAGCCAACTCCAGTCCGTGGATCAATTCTGAAAGCCTGCTCATTAACCTTGGCAACCCATTTTACAGTTACCTTGCAGTTTTCTCCTGAAGTTGGACATGTGTGCTGTAAGTGCATCTTCCTAAGACAGAAAGTTTTCTCTCCTTTGATTTCTGAAGCTACCATAAAAAGGACACTTGTTCACTTTTTTCTTCACCTTCTTAACAGATTGTGCCTCGGGGTCACTGTCGCTGTCATCATCAGGTTGATCAGCGTACTTCACAATAACCCTATCATGGCAATTTCGATGAAGCTTGTAGTTCCTCAGCTGTTGGATGTGAAAGTTCTGCACGGCTCTCCTAAAATGATACACATCAGAGAAACACAGTTGCAAACAGAACTGGTCTTATGGTTGTAGCCTGTTCTCATCATACCACTTTCTTTCCTTCAGCTTCTTTGCCATGCTTTTCCTTCCTCTAGTAGGCAGCACCCAAGACAGCACTTCAGCTCCATCATCAACAAACTCACCAAATGTTTCATCATCAGAAGACGGCACAAAATCTGCAGGTGTAGTGCTAACTTGGCTGCAATGAGACCTGTCTGTCGGCCCCTTCCCTCCACTTTTCTTCACTTTCTTCACCTTCTTAACAGATTGTGCCTCAGGGTCAAACCCTTGCTCAGAAACAAACATGCAGTCACTGTCGCTGTCATCATCAGATTCATCGGAGTCACAAAATATGTCCTCTTCCTCACCTTCCTTGTGTTTTTTGCCACCTTTTCTTTTCCTCTTCAAATCAATAATTCTCTGACCGAATTCAAGATCTTCAGAGTCATAAATTGTGTCAGCATCAGATTCATCATCAGATTCATCTTCATAACCTTCTTCTGCTGAAAATTCTTCACAAATATCCTTCCCCTTTTGCTTCCTGTCCCAATCTTCAACATTAACAATCTCCCTACAATTGTTCTGGCTCTGTTGTGTATATAGATACTGCAAGTTTTCATCATCTTCTAGACAAATTTCTTGGCTATCTAACATCCTACACAAGAACATGCGATTCAGAATCTGAAACCCTAGAAATCTGAGGCAAATCCAGCTAAAAGGGGAAGTGCTTACTCTGCTCCACCTAGCGAGGACGTGAGTAGTTCACTCTGCGACTGCGAATCCTTGGCCGCCGGAGCCACCACCGGGAACAGCGATGTCCTCGCCGCGGCCGGGTTCGAGCTGCCGCACCAGTCCCAGTCCTCTGGGAGGAAGCCCTGGACCGGGTTCAAGCAGCCACCAGCACCCGCGACTCCATCTCTCCCCTCTCCGCCGCCGGTTGCGCCGCCGCCGCCGCCGTCGCCATCGCCGGGACTCGCCGGATCCATGGTCTCGAGCACGGAGAGAGAGTGAGTGAGCTGGTTGACCCGCCCGATACGAGTCCAACCTAACTTGACCCATCGCCGTTAACGGCCGTCTGCGCGATCCGTCAAAAAAACGCCACGTCACGCCTGCAAGTGGACCCCATCTGTCAGAATCAACGTAAAACGAGTTAACAGACAGAATCAGGTCGAGCGGTGGTTTTTTGTAACGTTGTCAAGAAAAAGTGGTGGTGATTTGCGAATTTGGTGGAAACCAGTGGTCTTTTGTAGCTTGACCACCAATTGCGGTGGTTTTTTGCAATTTTCTCAGGCGGGAGTTGCAAGTACGGAACCTAAGGACAAAAGCGAGTGAATAAGAATCAGGAAAGCAGATCGAGCGTGCGCGTAGCGGTTTGTTTTGCACCATTCGTAGTGTACGTCAACGCAGAGCGATGCAACCCGTGCATATTACATCACGCACTGACTACATTCAGGGTCAAACTCAAACCAACCGTCACGCCTGTGCTGTTTCTTCCTCAGTTTTGAGAGCAACGTACGCATGAACTGTACGAGGTCGGCAGATATACTCCACATTTCATACAAGAAGCTATCGATCAAGCTAGTTGATGATCCAAACCCCTACACCGTCTATTTCGGCGATGCCTTCGTAACAGAACTTCACTCGTTAAGCTAGCTAGCTAATGCTTCGTTTCAAAAGTTAAGCTAGCTAATGCTTCGGTCACTTAGCTCTCCAGTCCATCTTCACCGGAAACCTGACGAGTGAGTGGTGGCCGGTCAGAGTGTCTGAACACCTGACGTGTTAACCCACGACTTCTCATCAGTCATGCAAAGGAAGATCGAGTTAGGCGTACCGGTCAGCGCGTCCGGCGACAGCTCGACGCCGATTTCTACTCCTTTTCCGTCGACTGCCGTTTGACCGGCAGACAGGTTAAGGATAAAGCTCCTCCGTACTGGTCAAGTCGCATCGATCGCTACGTTGGCCATGGCCGGCCGGCGTGGCTAATGGAGGTCATTAGCTGATCACGGGAGCTTTGTTGACTGCATGACTGAATGAAGAACGGTGACGTCTGTTCTCCTGTTTCTTTCTTTTCTTGGTTACATATTTAGAACATTTCGTCCGTGTTACAAACTTTTTGTTTCTCCCGTCAAACGAAACGAAAATTAATGTTGATACATTTTAATGGACTTTTTTTCACACACAGTGTACTTTCCGTATGGGGTAGTGTGCTTTCCATAATAGTATGAGTGTGCTTTACATATTAGTATGTGTACTTTCCCATAATAGTACGTGTGTGTACTTCACATGTTTCTGCATGCATACTTCGGTGTTATGTGCTTACTTCCTAGTTTAGTGTGTGCTGTTTCCGTGTTCTAGTATTCACCTCGCGCTTCCCATTTTAGTATATTGTGTGTACTTCCCTAATTTGTGTGTGCACTTTCTAATTTGTGTATTTACTTCCCTTATTTCTGTGTGTATTTTCCCCTTGTTTTTTATGCACTTGTGTTTTTTTGTAGATTTTTTCTCATTCTCGCGGCAGTAATGTTTGTACCTGATATTCTTAGGTTAAGTGGCGCATTGGGACCATGAGCCAGCAAAGCCCACAACGGCGCGGCAACAAATGTGTGATTGGTCGAACATATTTCTACCTATGCTTTCCCTTAAGATCTATAGGAATGCTAACGCACGCCAAATTAAGACGTCAAGAACCACTGCAGTATGTAGAAATTCTTCGCCAAAACGCAAAAGACGTTGTGCTTCAATGCATTGATAGAAAAAAGTTTGATGCACAAGTCCAAGAAAGGACCAACACCACACCATACAAGTCAACCCAAGCGAGCTAGTCTAGGGGAGCACCAGACGAAGCCACGAAGGCCATTGCCCCCCCCCCCCCCCCCCCCCCCCCCCCCCCCCCCCCTCCCCCCTTGCCCACAAACGTGCCTCAAACTTTATCATGTCAAGCAAGGATGGCCGAAGACGGCCGCGTTATGATGCTTTCAGATCTAGCACAGTCGTAACCATGATCACCGATGAAGTGTCCTTACGCAGCGGGCGGGCCGGTGGAGCATAGCGCAATCGACCACCAATCCGTGAAGTCATCCTCGGCAAAGGGAGGCCTGGAGGTGGTCGGATCTAGGCCAACACTCCGTGCCAGATTTTCCTCAAAAAGGGGGCAACCGATAAGGATATGTGCCATTGTCTTCACCGATGGTCACACAACGGGCAACACACGTGGTGTGGATGCCCAAGACGCGCAAGACACTCACCCGTCCAACATATATCCCGACAAGTAAGACAAATGAAGAATTCCAAATTAAGACGGCGAGAAGCAACACATCCTATAGAAATGTAATCTTTAGTTACCTACCAAAAACCAAAATTTGAGCAAAAAATTGCTCCATCTGTGGGGATGCTCCACACACGGCACAAGCCGGTACATGAGCTCACTTTACTTAACATCATGTGTCCCGTGAAAGAGCGCCCTTTCCCCAAGTTGCTCGCGTTAATAATTGAAAATTGATGGATACCATGAACACTCTACATTGGAGAGATCAAGATGAACACTCCCTTTTGAAGAGATCATCCTGATCTCTGCAGCTATTTGTTCTCTTATAATGTATTTCGGCTTAGTTCGTTTCACTTTTACCGAACATATAGTTTCTCTCTGGCAACCGTTGCAAGACTTTTTTTTCTTTTATGTATTGCACCTGGATGTTGGATAGTAAAACGTGGCATATGTTTGGTTGTGTGAAAAAAGAGTTAATTAATCGTTAAAATCTAAACGAATACATAATTGTAAAAATCAATTTTCTACGTGCACTATCATTGATAGATTGATCATTGATGGCAAGTGCATTCTGTACATGATTTAACCAGGCTGATCGTGCTGCAAGTACATCTCAGAAGCCAAATGTATTTGACGTAGCGGACCAGCGTAGCAATCTCAAATTACTTCCCTATTCGGCCGGTCATTTCTTTTTCTTGCGTACGAGTCTTTCTTTCCACAAAAGACAGTACTAATGCTGATCACATGTACGGAGTATATCACACTATCTACAACGATCGATTTGAGAGATGATATGACTCTCGACTTGACAGACCCGTGTGAGAGCTATCTAGCTTAGCCACACTTGTTTCGTTAACCAAAAGTGTTGGTTACATACTAGAAACCGATAAATCAAATCGGTCATGGCCGGCCATGCTAGAGTCGCTTCCTAGAAACCGATGAAGTCAAATCATAGCCCAACTTTACCAAAGCTCTAGAGTATAGTTTATGATAACAGATGAATGATAAATTTTCCACAACACACATCTCGCATCTGATTTTACGTGTGCATTTTTCCATCTTGAAAAATTTGTCTACAAGCTGTATTCTCTTTGTTTTTATCTTTTATCTTAGTGGTAGCTTGATGGATATAACGTCACGAGATATGTGGCCTTGCGTTTGTTTAATTTATATATTTCTAAACTTTGCACAGCTTCATTCCACTTTTCGAAAAAAACATCCCTGACGTTGATGCAAGACATAATCGTCCATTTGAACTTATTACACCAACTTTTTTTCTTTCGAAATGAAGGTTGAAACCCCTGGCCTCTGCATCAAAATGATGCACACAACGTTTTTATTACATTATTCAACAAGGCCTAACAAGATAAAACGTCGATCATGCCGAAGCCACCTCTTCTTGCTACAAGTGTTGCAACACCTACAAGATTGATGTACGGGTGACCATGATCAGAGTTGTTTGCTCTAACCTCGCACATACGCATATCATTTAAAACCAGAGAATCTGTTCAGCAGACACTCAGCGCGCACCGCATGCACACACTACGGAAGTCGCAACCGTCGTGAACCCATCTTCAGGGCAGGGATCAACACATTTACCTTGTCAGACTTGTCGTTGACGCCACTACGATGGTAGCCAGGAGTCTGCAATCAGGCTAGCTTCTCCTAGACTCATGCCTTACTCGAGGTTGTGGACGTGGAATTCTGATTCCTCCCGTTTCTCGAACATAGTAAAGCGACCAATATCGGCCCTCCACGATCGATTAGGACACTAATACCTAGACGAGACAAAAAAAAAGTTAGGCCGCTAGCCTGCCAGGGAGCTGATTGCCAAGCACCCAACTAATTCCTGACGAGGCACTTCGGCACGGATGGTGTTTAGTTGTTAGTGCAATAGTTAATATTTCAATTGATTGTTGATGCTATACATCCAAATTATTTTTAGAGTTTCAAGATAATCATCATGGTAAAGCATCAATCTAGAGTTGCTCAAACAACACTGAGATAATGATGTTGTTCAAATGAACATTATTCAACCAGGGGTTGAATAGAAATGAATGCGACCGCATAGTGATCAACCACTATTTAGTATATAGAGTGGTCAGCTCAGACATAAATCAATTGTATTTTGGAAAGTCAATGAGTCAAATTTCTTTGTTGAACAAGCAATGCAGCGCCCCCACCAAGCAGTCGAGTTGTTAGATACCTTTTTCACCCAACATTTGCATCCCAATTTGGGATGTAACAAGTAGCGATTGTGAGTAATAATTGTACCATGTTACTTTTGGTGTATTTCTACTAAATTGACACCAAAGTTACATCCTTGTGGAAAGGAATGTACATATCGGTGTTACGAAAAAGACCTTGACCCTTCCAAGAGAAAGAATTTACATCGGTTTGCTAGAAAGTTGCTTCCTATTATAATTCTGGATGTAAAAAAGAAAGAGAAAAGTTACATCGAGTTGAAAAGTTATTATTTTTAAGATCAATGATGTGATATATTAAATGGCACAATCAGATGCCAAAACATTTACAACTAAATCCGGTGGGGTACCTTTGATAATCGACAGGCTACTCCGTTACAGGAACGTCGCACATGCCTTTATTTCCCACGAACAATTTGACTCCCGAGTTGATCGCATTTTGGTTTTCCTCCTTACCTGCAGAGTCGACCAAGATGAGACCAGGTTATCAATCATATTAGTAAAAACTATGGGATCCTTGGGTCTAACATTTCGAAAACATGCATTATTCTGGGTTTTTGAAATAGTCCAAATGATTGCTGTTATACCAATTTTAACACAACATTTGTCTTTTTCTAATTCCTCAAAACAAACCCCCAACAAGTTGCATAGACACAAATCATTATCTATATCCAAAGACACAACATGCGATGTTCCAAATATATTGAGCGAGGGGACAATCGAAAAAGATATGTGTAATTGTTTCGTTATTCCCACAAAATTTACACATCTAGTCACCTGAACACCCTCTTTGATGCAGAACATCCTTCGTTCAGGATACTATCATGCACTGCCAGCCAAAGAAAAACTTTTACCTTGGCTGGAATTTTAAAACTCCATAGAGCCCTGAAAGGAAATTCCGCGTTCCCAACTTCAGAGCTCTATACAAAGATCTGACTGTAAATCCTTCAGAATCCAATTCCAAGCCACTCTATCCTCAACATTCGTCAACACAATCTTAGCACACTCAGCTTTAAAGAGATTTTCTGTCAAAGTGAGGTGAAATTTGAGTAATTGCAACCTAGAGTTCATAACCTCATGCAATCCGACTTCACGCGATTTCAGATGATTGCAAACAATTTTTTCCCCGTCCTAGCAAAGACTCCCTCCCACTCCATGTATCCTCCCATAAGCGTGTTCTTTTCCATTCCCAATTTTGCGATTGCAAAAAGAGTTCAAAAGATCAAAAACTTTCAGTATCCCTGTTCAAAATCACGAATCACAATTCATATTTTGACTCCACTAAGGGTTTTATCTCCCACATATTTCGTATATAGAAGTCTCTGCCAAAGACCATCTCAAGTTTCAAGCTTGCATAACTATTTGCACCAAAGAGCAATATTCATGCATCCCAAATCCATAACACCAAGCCTTTCACATTCTTGCAGTGAACAGACCACTTTCCAAAACATCAAATGATACTTTTTAATCCCCTGATTTTGAAACTGTCCAGGAACGAACCTATGCAACAAATTATGGCTTGGACATTTTCCGAGTTTGGCTCAACGAAATGGACAAACGGCGACAAATCCAATCATTTTTCGTCCCCTGCCCTGCATGCACACCACGAAGGCAATGAATGGATTCGTCGTCGTACGGCCGATCGATTGCCATTTTGCTGTTACGCGACACCGCGGAATTCGTTGCCTCTTTTGGACAACATTCACGGCTACGTTAGGTGGCGCACACACTCTGAATCCACATGACAACGCCGTGCTAGTACAGTACAATATTCCCAAGTCCGAACAAGCTCGTCGTCCTGCCGGTCAAACGAAACAAGCTAAGCCCTGGCAACAGTGTGTCAGGAGCCCCATCTGCCATTGCATCCCTCCATCAACCTTCCACAGTGCCGGAACGGAAAGGTACGGCCGGCCATGATGATCCACAGTAGATAGACCGCCGTGCATTCAGTTCCATCGATATCGATCGAGCTTGGAGGCATGGCCGGCAGGCCGCCGGCGACCACACACTTGTCATGGCTGCAAATTTACAGAGACGAAACGAAAAAACAGGGGAGAGATGTGCTATCAGAGAGAGTGAGTAGCATCTATTAACTGCTTGACAATATCTCATCGCCGTCGGCGTCACATCCCCGTCTCGTCGATCGATCGGTTCGTAGCCTCCCACGGTTTCTTCTACCAAAAAAACAAGTCCTACAAAATCGCGACTACCAAAACTAACCATAGGAAAGAAGTTGCTAAATCCAAAGTCCAAAACACCTAGCTGCTCTAGCTGGTCGATCTAGCTCCGGTCGCTGCCGAGTCAATCACACCTCTCTGGGGTCCACGAAGATGGAGGTGCCAGGTGCCGACTTGGCCCAATCCCAGCCGTCCGCGTCGCCCTCGCCGCCGCCTCCCAGCCGCTTCATGCACCACAGGTCCTCCGTGCACGACAGGCTGCGCCAGTGCGGCAGCCGGCGCCGGAGCGGGTCGAGCGCGGCCACCTCCACGGCCACGGCCGCCGCCCTGCCGCGCGCCAGGTTGACGAACGACGCGAACAGCGCTTCCGCGGCCAGCGCGGCGTCGTCGCCTTCGCCACCGAGGCCGTACGCGAACCAGCCCGCGAAAGGCCGGAAGAAGTTGGGCACGGATGGCACGCGCATCCACTTGGCCGCGCGGTCGAGCGCTCGGCTCGCGGCCGCGGCTGCGCGCCGGAGCCGTGACGCGCCGCGCATCTCCAGCCGGAACACGCCGCCGCAGTCCCAGAGGCTCGCTACGGCCCACGACGCGGGCGGCGACGCCAGGAAGTGCTCGACGCCGCGCCACTCGTACCCGTCGTCCACGACGGCCAGGAACGTGCCCAGGGAGAGCTTGTTCCCGAGGACGGCGCCGATGTCCGCGGGGAAGAACTCAACGTGCGCGAACCGGCGGCGGTACACCTCCTCCGCGTTGCGCGTGTCCAGGGGGAATACGGCCGCCTGTCGCGGCGCCCGCAGGCGGTGCGCGTGCACGGGTGCACCAGGAGCGAGGGCGTCCGGAACTTGGAGTAACCGCACCGTGAGGTGAAGAGCTGAACTGATGGCTCGTTGGACTTGTCAGTGGCCATGTAGGCGTAGTCGGCGCCCATCAGCGAGAACCATAGCTCGATATGCCGCACCAGCCGCAGCGCGATGCCCATCCTCCTGCATGCACCGATCGATCACGCGCCTCCATTAGTTTCTTCTTCTTTGCCACGCACGCACGCGCCGAATCAATGCTACAGTGCACGCGCGCGCGCAAATGTCACGGGCAATGAAAAGATCGATTCAATTGTTACCTGTGGGAAGGCAAGACGCGGAGGCCGAGAATGTAGCCGACGCTGGCGAAGGCGGGGGCGCCCGGGCAGCTCTTTCCGGTGGCGACGGACTTGACTGTGCCGCGGATGATGCCGACGATCCGCCGTCCCCCAGGGCCAGACGTTTCAGCTACCTTCAGTGTCCAAATCAGCACAGTTCAGTCTTCAGTGATTAAAGCAACCCACTACCAGAAAAAGAATCGAACGATCAAAATCAGCTCGCGGCCGGCTGTCTTACTCTCGCGACGTGTTGTACTGTGCAGCAACTGAATTAAACAGCGAGCGGGATGGCAAAGCCATTGATGCAGCTGTACCTACGTAGACAGAATTAGAGATAGGCAGTATGGAATTACCAGCATGAGGAACGCCGGCGAGTGGCGAATGCGGGCGACGGGGTCGCCAAGCAGATCGGCGTGAAGCGACATCCCGCCGGGCGACCCGACCTCGCACTCGCCGTCGACGGCCTCCGTGCCGGCGCGGTCCTTGGACGGGTCATACTCCCGGATCACCGGCTCCACTTCTCCCATGAGACCGCGATGCTAACCGTAGCTCCTGCTACCGCTCCTCTAGTTGCACTAGCTCTGTCCTCCCGACGCTGGCAGTTAGCGCCCTTATATATATAGACGACGGCCCAAACCTACGCCCTGGCTGACGGAGTCCTAGCCCTTGATCTTCGCCTCCTCGCAGCCGCGAATTGAAGCGGACGAGGATTTCAGGGGTTAAAAGCTGTAACTCACGCACTGATCGCGCCCGGACCGTTCGATCTCTCCTGAATCACGTGTGGGGCAGGTCCACGTACGGCAAGTAGAAACAGAAAAGCTTTGCAACTGATCGCTCGGCGAGAGCAAGAAGCATATGACAAAGCAGGGAGAAAAGAAGAGGCCCAAATTCAGACGGTTGGCGGCTTAATTTTCGGCAGGGATTCTCTGACTTAGTATAGCCTGACTTTGGCTCATTGACATGTGGGCCCCATGTTCGGTGGACCCCGCGTACCAGTGACTCAAAGTCAGGGAGTCCCTTTGGTTTTCCCTGAAACTTAGCCTCATCCGAGCTACTAGTGCGCAGCCGTAATTAAATTTTTGATTTGATGCAGCGCCGCCCGGGCCGGGAGTGGAGCATGCATAGGATTGTGTTGCTGTGCGTGGGAGTAATTAGCTGCACCATTAAGGCTCTGTAAATCACGGTCTTTGGATAGTGGGAGAAAACTGCCCCTTTACACCTGGTTTTACATTGGGTTTTTAGGATGCTCTTTCGGTGATCACAAAAGACCAGCTTTTTTAGCGGCGTTACGACACTAACAACGGTCGGTTTTGACATGACGTACCTGCAAGTACTAGTGGAAATGCATTTCTGAGTCAGTCGTAAGAGAAGGCAAATATTGCGATCTCCCGCTAAACCCAACTCTCCAATAGTTAAGTTTATCCACAAAGTTGGAATCGATTTTGGCGAGCTGTACAACCAGCCAACTTGTGTAGATCTTCCCAGGTGATTGGTCCTTTGTTTTATCGATTCTCTGCCAACGCAAACATGGCTATCTCATAAACCCTGCCATCTTGCAGTAGTTTATTTACACAACATGAAATGAAAAGGTACCTCTTTAGTCTCTAAACTATTGCAAAGGTTAAGGTTGCTCCCTCAACTCGAATACGCTCTACTTATGCGTAAATACGTCTCCAAGGAAAATAAATCTCATTTTCTCCCCATTTGTTCATTGAGCACTAGGTGAGAAAAGGCATCTAATGACACCCTTAATTTCCTGCTCATTTTATCGAAAACTGTCCACACCCCTCATTTTTTCCGTGCTCGTCTCCATGTTAGCGTTTTGTGTGCTCTGACCCAGTGGACCCCACACGCTAGTCCAGTCCTCATCCCACTCCCCCCTTCATCGCACACGCTACATGACTCCATGTGCCAGCGCAAACGCCGGTTATACTAGAGCTGTAAAGCTATCTCATAAGTTTTGTCATTGGTCTTTTTAGAAGCGTGAAATGAAAGTTATACTTTACTTCCTAAATTACCATCGAAATTGGTTGACGTTTCCATTCAGTCGGACTTGTGCACTCTTTTACGAAGATCGGCTGTTAAGGCTATGGCGATGTGTTCAAATTATTGGGCCAGCCCCATTAATATTGAAGCACTAACTCCTAGTAGAGAATCATAGAAGCCCAATTGGCCCATTCATATATGGAAAGAGGTGGGACTAAAATTTAGTCCCACATTGCTAATTTGTAGCTTCTACCACTTATGTGAGTATGAGAAAAGGACACCAACATGCACACTCCCCCTCCATCGCATGCCTTTTCACCATAGGTGCGAGTCATGTTTAGTGAATGGGCCGAGATACAATCAATGTTGTGTGTATGTGTTGTCCTTACATTTTTTTCATGTAGGTGCTAGGTGAATCTAAACTCGGTCACACCGAAGCTGAAACATTTTCCAAGAGTGGAATACGAGACCGAAAGGCAACTATACACCATCCCACCTTAAACAAAGGGGTACATCGTGTTGTCCCTGACCTTTCCAATATTAACTACAAAAATGTCACCATTGTGATTTCTCCCTACTATTGCAACGAAATTCCGAGTACAACAACAAAATTTCTCACCCAGTGTGCATTTTTTTACTATTGCCACAAGTCGTCGCAACATTTCGAAAAAGTAAGTGTACAAAATATTATTCAATCACAAAAAAAATCAGAAAGTATTACAACAAAAAAACATGTGTTTGTAGCAATTAAAAAGTGGTTAAGCAACAATAATATTTTTTTATGCAGATTCATTTGCAATACAACTATTTGAACAAAATCATAAACACGTACAAAGAAAATCTATGTGTTTGCAACATTTTGGTAAACATCATCAAAAAATGCGAGAAACACACAAACTTGTTGCAATGTCAGAAAACTTTGCAACATCTCATGTGTGTTTTCTCAACAAAAGTTATATGAGTTTTTTAGAATTTGAAAGCAAGTATGCAACATAAAAATAAATTTGGCAACACAATTTTAGCAAATGCCCGGAAAAACCTGCGACAACCCACGTTTGTTTTCACAATAAAATCTGTGCGATTTTGTTATAAATTAAAAATAAGTATGCAAAATCTTAGCATCATATGGTGTTCTAGATACTTAGATAGTTGCTATATGGTGGGCTGTTGTACAACATTCGTACAAGAAAACTTAGCCAACAAATAAAATCGCTAATAGTTGGGCCCTCCAATACACAAGCAGACATCCCAATAGTGCGCGCGGGGCTAGCGACCTACATATGGCTCACTTAGGTCGGTTAAGTAAATTGTTTTCCTTATTATTTTAGTTGAATTAACATACATAGTCATATGCATCGCCATGCAATGCCAACTAAGATATGTTGATAACATGGCATAATACTAAATTAGCGAAAAATGCTTGTGATAACATATTATGTTACTAGCACATAGCATTTTTGAAGATAAGATGAGTATACAACTTTATAAATGAAGATATTTGGGGAAAGCGTTTTGGCTCCAGAACTCATTTCAAAAAACATTTCAAAAAATTCTGGAAAAATGGTGACGAACATATATATGTTTTTTTTAATACGTGCCAAGTTTCGGGATGACGTGACATGTGTGGTGCTCTGTGTAAAATAAACAAAAATCAGTGCTCTATAAACATATTTTTTAAATCACATTTTGGCCACTGATTTGTCTTTTTTTTTTGCACATAACAGTTTAGATGTCATTTCACCACGAAATTTGATATGTATGTTGAACATTTGTATATTTTCCTCTCCGACTGTGTTCAGATGTTTTTTTCAAATGTTTTACTTTTTTTAAAAAAATATTCGACCAGTAACATATGAGTACGGGAGCCAATTTGAATTCCCGATGATATTATATTTATGATACTTGCACTTTAGAGTTTTAACATATATAGAGTTGTGTGATATGCATGACACTACTCTCTATTATGACCGGCCTTAACTTTTAGTAACTCTAGAAAATACCCCGCGCGTTGCAGCGGCAACTTTTTTATAAAAATTGTAATATAAACGAAAAGACATATGACACATGCATACACGAATCAATGTAGAATATTTGTATATTTAACAACTAAAATTGATGAGGTAATTGTATGGATACAAGAATTTATAATGCGAATAGCTTTTGTGGATGGATAGAAAATCATTAAAAAATGTGGGATGACATGGATAAATATGGCTCAAATAGTGGATAATGTGGCTTATGGAATAGATGACGTGTGATTAATTAGTGGAGATGACATGAACAATTGATTGGTTAAGAGATTGGATGATGTGGATAGCTTGCATGTTGAGATAGAAAAATAATTAATTAAGTTAGTGGTGTTTTGCTTTATAAGAAGTATAGATAGATAGATAGATAGATACCGTAACCGGGTAGGACTCTGTACAAACTCTGAAAAAGCTTTCACTATAAGCTTGGTTCTCATACCTTTTCTCTGAAAACTCAGACCAAAACTGTCCCTGTTGAAACGTGAAATAATCAGTCAATAACACCGAAACCTCCACTAGACATTGCCGCGACAAACAACTCCGATGAGTTTCTGAACCCACTTGAGCAGCACGTAGCACGTTTATTCTCCGTTCTTATTCCGATAAAGCTTTTGGATGCGATGCACATTCCGGATAGAAGCAAAGGGACAAGGAGATGTTTCTTCTACGGCGAAAACAACCGCGCTCGCGCAATGATTATGATCATGATCATGTCATCATGCTCCAGGTATCGAAAGAAAAGCAGTACCTGTCCTGTCTGGAAGTGGACGATGGACCTAGATCACCAGAAATGCATCGTCGTTCAATGGTTGCCGGGATCGCGTGTCAGCTGTCACGGCTTCATTATTTGGAGGACGACATCCCTATCCTCCTGCTATTGGTTGTAGCACGGGCGAATGGACGTGTGAGGCCGGCGAAACGAACCTGATGCGCGCTGCGCTAGGCTGCTATAGCTAGCGGAACCTCCTGCCTCCCTCCGCGCGCGAGCAGGTCCAAGCTAAGCTATAGGGGAGAACTGATTCTCGGTGGCGGCGCGTGTCCGCGGGGAGCGTGTGTGCCGTCGATGGTCGTGGCGTCGCCGGTGAAGTTAGCGCGGTCCCGGGCGGCTCCGTTTCCGCCGTAGAATATATATATAGAATGACCGCCTTACAAGTGGAAAGTCGAGCTGTGTCCGCTAGCGCAGAGCATTTTAGGTGTGTGGTGGGATTCAGTTTTGCGACTCAACACAAGCTGTTTGCACAGGAGCTTTCGCGCGAGAGTGAGACGCAAAAATCTGAGCTCCATGGTCTTTTCTTGTTGACGCAGACGGTGAGTTTTCCGAATCCAGAATCGACCACCTCGTCCGTAGTCGACTGAACAAAGTAATACATTTTTTTTTGCGGGAAAGAGATAATGATATTAGCACACCGTTTTTATAGAAAGACCCAGCACAAAAAACAGCGATCTACAAGGTAGGAGGCTTCCTCAGGCAGTGGTTAGAAGGTGGTCGTCGATCTTCGTCTTCCTTGCCGGTGTTGTGGCTTGAGCTTGTTCTTTGCTCTGTTCCCCTGCGTCGAGTTGTTCTTCGTGTTCTTGTACTTCATCGTGTATGAGGTGCTTCTGATGTACGCAGGCTTTCAAAAAAAAAAAAAGAAATTACAGTCAACTCCAACTGGATCCCGATGTCGTCGCCGTCGAGGACGAGCCAATGGCGCGCCGCCGCCGCTGCTCCTCTGAAGGCTTGGATCGGACGCAGCCCCTCCACGAGCTGGGAAGTCACTGGACAATGGTTCCGGGGAACCTGCACCCTGCGTCACCGACGCCATCGCGATGCGTCGCAACATCATCTCCATCTTAAACTTCAACACCCGGATCGACTACCACTCCGAATCCAGTGAGGGATTGATGAACTCGACGAAGCCGAAGATCCGTGAGCTCGGGGAAGGTGGATGCTCCACCGCGGAGCTCCGAAGAGCGCCGCCGTCGAAGAGGACGAGCTCCGCCACAAAACGTGGGCCGACCACACCACCGCCTCCACAGCGCCGCCGGCAAGCATCCTAGACGACCCTACACAAGCTGAGCACAAGCTGTACAGCGGATGTGGTCATATCTTTGGATGAAACTTTGTAGATGCACAAGACACTACATAATATATATATATATATGTGTACATGATTTATTTTGTAATTTTTGAAATTTTAAAATAGAACATCCGATAATGGGTTGCGGGTGCAACTAGTTGTAAAACATTCGCACTCCTGTTTACACATGACCTTTCGTGCAAGAGTAAGACTACCTATAGATGTAACATAGCTATTAACATAAGTTGTTATGTAGTTAAAAATTGATATGACAATGAATTAATGATGAGAGATGATTGTGGTAACATACTATGTTGCTATAACATCACATATTGTAATGCAATATGAGTTGATAACTTAAGAAATATCCCTTTGCATGACACTACAAACATGTTACTCCCTATGTTAAAAGTAGGAACATAGATTAGTAAAATGTGCATGTTATTACTCTAATTTACTCTCCAGTATGGCTTGCCTGAGACGCAAAAATCAGAGCTCTGACGGGAAGAGCTTGTTGCCAAACTTTTTTTTCACTCACAGTGGAACTTGTAACCATACCAAGGAAAAGTTGAAGCCTCTTCTCTGCATGGATAGGTAGCTTTATTCAAAAAAAAAATTGTGTATTTTTGTACAATTCTCTTGAACGATATGTAAACATTATTTTAACAAACTAATAAATACACAAGAGAGTTCTGTTGGTTTCTGTCAAAAAAACTAAAATATCAGACTAATTAATGAACTTTGTTGATTATTCCCACCGTTCCATAACATAAATATATTGACTGTAATAAAATCTTGAATGGGATGGAGGGCAAAGTTAAGTAATCATGCTTGAAGTGTCCCGATCAGGAGCTTTAGGTTACAATTCAGCTACTCCCTCCGATTCATATTAATGGTCTCAACATTGTCTAGATATGGATGCATCTAGTCTAAACACTTAACTAGATACATCCGTATCTAGATGCATCTAGTACTCCCTCCGATCCATATTAATGGACTCAACATTGTCTAGATACGGATGTCTAGATAAAGTTGAGCCCATTAATATGGATCGGAGGTAATACTCCCTCCGATCCCTTTTAACGGTCGCGGACGGATAGCTAGTATAGTACAAACGTGGTGTACAACTCGCGACTATTAATTCGGATAAGAGGTATTCCTCCGGTCCACTATAAGGGTCGTGAGCAAACAACTAAACATGCACACTTATCTAAAAAAAACTAAACATGCACAAGCTGGTAGCATAAGTGGCGAACGTTTTTTTAGGATCGGAGGGAGTAGTACTATAAATCGAAGCATCGAGAAAGGACGTGAGCTAGCGCGCGCGTAATGCAGCACCGCCGCCACCACCGATCGCGCGCGCGCGTACGTGCAGCCGCCGTTTCGGGTAACTGGCCGCCCGCGCGCAACAGCTCCGAACGGCGGCCGGTCGACGAGGACAGGACACCGAGGCATGCCGTGGTGGGCTCCGGTCTAGCTTCAATTCAGCAACGGTCGTGGAGAGAGCAGAGTTAAGTTGGGCACATAGATGAGATGACAGAAACAAACTGATCGATGCGGTATGGGGGCAGTACGGGCGGCGCACTAGGGCCCCCTACTAGCAGTAGCAGCTACCCGCCTGTTTGCCGCCTTAGGTGGGCCCCTTAACTAGCTCGACTCTTTGGTCTATTTGCATTTTGACCTTTTTTTTTTTTGCACACAACCAACAACCTCATATTTTCACCAAAACCATCCACATACACAGTACATAGATCGAAGAAAATGAAGAACAAACATACGAGGAGGAGAATCCAGTGCTGGCACCGAGCACCTCAGCTGCGCCGGCGATGAAGACGAAGAGCAGCGACCACCACCTCGCCACTGCCTGGGAACTTCTTTTCATCCCTTGAGAGACGCCACCGTGTCTCTCCGCCGCGCCGCGACGGAGTTCTTGTCGTTGAACAGCCAGGGCAGACGTCCCCCCGGCATCACGCCGCCGTTTTGCCACGGCTGCCTTCGGATCCGCCACAGATCGGAGCTGAGGAGCTCGTCCAGCACTGGTTTCCGGCCGCCAGATCCACCGCCACCGCGGATCTGGGAGGAAACGGAGGAACTCGACCGCCACGCCGGGCGCCGAGCTCCAGCAGGTCGCACGCGCAGACGCCGGTCTCCGAGGAGCACCACCGCCGGAGGAGAGCTCGCCGACGCCAAAACCCCCACCACCAGCACCACCGCCTCCACGGCGCCGCCAGCGGGAACACCACCCTACCCTACTCTTTGTACAAGCCGGCACCGGGGATCCCCCACCCTCCCGCCGCCGAAGCGGCCGGCGGAGGGGAGGAATCCCACGGCGCGGCGGCGAGCACGCGGTGGATCGGCGGTGTGTGTCCAAAAATCGCCTCTTTCGCCTCTCTCCTGAACAGTGACGGGGAGGGAGGGGAAGGTGACTTTCTAGATGTATACGGCTACGAATACTCTCTTTCCAGATGTATACGGCAAGCACTCTTTTCTTAGATGTATACTTGGTGACGCTTGATCTTACCTCAGAGTTCACAAAAATAAACAAAGTGCAGTACTGCTCCTAGTCAAGTAAGTAGTGTCCTAGTAGTACTTGTTTGGTTGAGTTTGCATACAGAATTACAGATAGAGTCATACAGTATACAGATGAGATGAGTGTTGGTCAGAATATTTTTCTTTTCCTGTCAAGAACAGCGAGAGGAGCGAAGGAATATCTATCATCAGGGGAGAACAAACATCGATCTAGAAGGCACACGCCCCGATCCATACATATCGACCAGAGAATTGATGCTCTGCCTGCCCTGAGGGCCGGGGAACGCCGCTTTACGTGCTGTACATTCTGACTGGGACACCGGACACGCACAGTCGACAGAGGACGCGCCGACGGCTGTGGCGAGCCTGAAAGCAACGCCGGGAGCTGCCCGCGTCGCCGTCCACGACAACGACCAGAGCTAACCGTTATTTGCTGACATCGACTTGCCGTGCCTCGCAACGACACCTCAGCTAGCCCCGCCCCCGCTCCGTACTATATTTGCACGCGTCGGCGTGTCCGTTTGCTCGCCGGGATAAACATCAGCTTGCGTTGCATGCGTCGCCGGAAACTGTATCAATCAGTTTCAGTTATTTCGTGAAAATCCTTACTCCTGTCATAGAATTGAGCCATCCTATGAACGAACCTATTTTGACCAGAAAGGAATACGGATGCATGATAGGATGATCCATGCATGAAGGACATGGGCACGCAACTTAACTGCATGGGCCTTGGATCGGCAAATGAATCCAGAGTCGCCGCCAATCCAAAGCGCCAACGCAGAGGAACAACGGTATTGTCCTGACGCGCGCGCGCACAGTGACGAAACTGATCGATCGATGATGAGACGCCGCAAACGCAGAACATCACACGCGTGCGCTCCGTCGCTCTAGCTAGCTGCATGGTCCCGGCCGACGGCACAGGGCACACCCTCGTGCATCAACTTCAATTCGCCATGCCATGCCGCCACCGCAGACGAGGGCGAACTCAGACCCAGCTAGCGGCGATCGCTTCACTGATCAGATCAGGGGGGACGTCGCGGGGCACGGGACACCTGCGCGCGCAGCGGCGCTCATGGCTGGGGACCGAACTAGAACTCACCCAAGGATGCAAAGTGTAAGCCGCTACGTGCACCGACCTAATCCGAGTGTCGGTTGGTCTGTAGAACAGTACCGGTAATAAGTTTGAGTGTCAGATGTCTAGCGAGTTCTGTGTCTCCCATGACTGGCCGGCCGTGTTCTACACAATATGCATGAACCGGCTGCGACACTCGTCTCTCGCAGCCATGCATGTGCCGCTGGCTGTGAGCTGCTCGCTTCTTAACTCTTCTTTCTGGATCAGTCGATCGATGAGGTGGTCGTTGTTCCACTATACTGTATCATCCTTCAGATATGATACGCCTTGTCTGCAAGACTGCAACCCACGGCAATGTGTCTGTCATGGCGTTTATCCATTACCACTACGGCATGTCAGCATGGCGATGGACTAGCCGACCATGCAACCGCCCTTGGCGCTTTCCAGGTGTCATTCGGTCATCAGTCCGCTGCAGCAACAGAATCAACAAATCGGACGCCGTCCAGGAAATGACTGCTGCATGCGGTTCGGATCAGCTAGCCTATGGTGTGGATAATGGATTGGCACTGATCGAGTGACATCGCATCGGGTGCCAAGACAGTTCACGCTGCTCTGTTATGTTACTTCCCCAGGACAAAAGGAAGCCATATAGCCTCAGCTGACGGATCCAAGCGAAAGCCTACTTTTGATCAAGTTTCAGAAGCACGGTTTTTCTGGTCTTCCCGCGTGATCAAGTCGATGCAGTTGGGGAACAATGCGTGTTAGGCGCTTCTATTTTGATGGTTCACGTGAACTGAATCAAAAGACCGCTTGATCAACTCTTGAAAAGGAGTGTTAACTCTGAAAAAATGCTGCAGTCTCCTCAGCTCTAATAAGTGGGTGAATCAAACAAAGACGTACTATATGAAGAGACAGTCTACGAGAAATCGCGACTTCTTTGATTGCGCACATCACAAGTAAAAAGAACGTCAAACTTTATACGGTTGCCGAGTTCCACCCTAGAGAGAGGTCAGACACGAGAAAAGCCGCCCCCGGCGCTTAGAACCTAGGCGCCGCCACTTATTCTCCTCCACCGTAGATCGGTTCCCCTCCTCCGGCCGGTCTTGCCGGCGTCGGGAGGGTGGGGAATCCGATCTATGAGTGGAGTTTTTAATAAAAGTAGTGTTTCAATCTAGGATTTTGGTTGTCGTCGTCTTTATCAATGGAGATGACATCTTCTACAATAAGCAATCTTCCGGCTTTCGTTCGACGGCGAGATCTTCTTCCCGATGGCAACGGTGGTTTTAGAAGATTAAGTTTGTCTAGGTATGGTTCTTCAGATCTTGTTTCGCCAGATCAATCTTGGATTGTTTCTCATGGTTGCCGCGAGGAGGATTGTCCTCGCAATATCTGTCCCGGCTACTACGTCCTCGGCAATGGTGATTCGTTCTCTCGGCTCCCAACGACGTTGACAAAGTTGTTCGGTTATTTTTCCCTGAAATATCAGTGGTGGTGCTCTTGCCGATGTTGCTTAATTAATTTAATGGCTGCGTGCGTGCACAAAGACTTGGCATTGCGGCTCAAAATTAAAAAGGGAGAATCTCCGTTGGTATTCACGGGTCTGTGGTTTGGTGTATTCATCGTTGATCTACGACTGCCTTCAGAAAAGTACAAAATTGGGTCATGGAAGAAGAAAGGGATTGAAGATCTCAAAGATTTGCTCGTCTCTTTTGGTATTGTTTTTGTAATCGATATTATCATGTACTATTTGCTGGTTTAATATATTTAGTGTTTGCTCAAAAAAAACTTTATACGGTTGCCCAAAAGGAGGAGGGGGGGGGGGGGGGGGGGGGGGGATACAAATATGAGAGCCTGCAAAGCTGGATTAGTTACGGTTTTTTTTTTTAGAATTAAACCAATGCATAAAGCCCAGTACAAAAAGAAGGCGAAGCCCACGGTCTCTCTTCCACCCTTTCATCCGTCCAGTCCAATCCAGTATAAGGAAAATACTTGGTGACGCTTGATCTTACCTCAGAGTTCACAAAAAAAAACAAAGTGCAGTACTGCTCCTAGTCAAGTAAGTACAGTCCTAGTAGTACTTGTTTGGTTGAGTTTGCAAACAGAATTACAGATACAGTCATACAGTATACAGATGAGTGTTGGTCACCTGTCAAGAACAGCGAAAGGAGCGAAGGAACAAAGATCGATCGAGAAGGCACACGCCCCGGACCAGAGAATTGATGCTCTGCCTGCCTTTTTTTTTTTTTTTTTTTTGAGATTTCCTGGTCTTAGTACATCTTGTAGTATCTGAACTCACGCACTACACACTCCACACACACACAACACCACAATGCTCTGCCTGCCTGAGGGCCGGGGAACGCCGCTTTACGTGCTGTACATTCTGACTGGGACACCGGACACGCACAGTCGACAGAGGACGCGCCAACGGCTGTGGCGAGCCTGAAAGCAACGCCGGGAGAGACCGACCAAAGCTGCCCGCGTCGCCGTCCACGACAACGACCGCCCGCACGGCGGCCAGACGCCATGGCCCGGCCCGGAAGATATGCTCGTGTGTCAAGCTCAAGCGTCATGGACCATGGTCCATGGACGACGAGATATGCCGGATACGTGTGCGTGTTCTCGCGAGCGCGGCTAACCGTTATTTGCTGACCTCGACTGGCGGTGCCTCGCATCGACACCTCAGCAGCCCGGCTAGATCTAGCTCCGTACTATATTTGCACGCGTCGTCGTGTCCGTTTGCTCGCCGGGATAAACATTGCTTGCGTTGCATATGCGTCGCCGGAAATTGTATCAATCAGAATTATTTCGTGAAAATCCTTAGTTCCTTACTTCTGTCATTGGACTGACCGACTGCGCAATCCTATGAATGAACCTGTTTTGACAAAAATATCCAGAAAGGAATATGGATGCATGAGCATGATCAGATGATCCATGCATGTTCAGACATGGGCACGCAACTGCATGGGCGTTGGATCGGCAGATGAATCCGGAGGCGCCGCCAATCCAAAGCGCCAACGCAGACGAACAACAGTATTGTCCTGACGCGCGCGAATGCGCGATCGAGCGCACAGTGACGAAACTGATCGATCAGTAGACGCTGCAAACGCAGAACATCACACGCGTGCGCTCCGCCGCTCTAGCTAGCTGCATGGTCCCGGCCGACGGCACACCCTCGTGCATCAACTTCAATTCGCCATGCCATGCAGCCACGGCAGTCGGCAGACACAGCAGCGGCGATCGCTTCACTGATCAGGGGGACACCTTCCCATCCCAGCTATTCTACCGCTTCAGCCCAGGTGTGATGTCCCAAGCTCGCCATGGCTAGGGACCGAACTAGAACGATGCAAAGTGTAAGCCGCTACGTGAACCGACCTAATCCCAGTGTCAGTTGGTCTGCACAACAGTACCGGTAATAAGTTTGAGTGTCAGATGTCAAGCGTGTTCTGTGTCCCCCATGACTGGCCGGCCGTGTTCTACACAATATGCATGAACCGGCAGCGACACTAGTACGGCCGGGCATCGATCCAAGCCGACCTCTCGTCTCTCGCAGCCATGCATGTGCCGCTGGCTGTGAGCTGCTGGCTTCTCAACTGTTCTTTCTGGATCAGTCGATCGATGAGGTGGTCGTTCAACTGTATGCACTGTATCATCCTTCACATATGATACGCCTTGTCTGCAACCCACGGTAATGTGAATCGACCATGTCGTCGTCTGTCATGGCATTTCTCCATTACTACTACGGCCGGCATGTCAGCATGGCGACGGACTAGCCGACCATGCAACCGCCCTTGGCGCTTTCCAGGTGTCATTCTGTCATCAGTTCGTTGCAGCAAACAGAATAAACAGATCGAGATGACTGCTGCGGTTCAGCTAGCCTGTGGTGTGGATAATGAATTGGAACTGAGTGACATCGCATCGTTCGACCGACCATCCATCGGGTGCGAAGACAGTTCACGCTGCTCTGTTATGTTACTTCCCCAGGACAAAAGGAAGCCATACAGCCTCTGCTGAAGCACTGACGGAACCAAGCGAACCCTACTTTTGATCATGTTTCAGAAGCACACTAATTTTCTTGTCTTCCCGCGTGATCAAGTCGATGCAGTTCGGGAAAAATGCGTATTAAGCGCTTCCAGTTTGATAGTTCACGTGAACTGAATCAAAGACCGCGCGCTCTTGATCAACTCTTGAAAAGGAGTGTTAACTCTGAGAACTGACAATACCTTGTCGTCGATCGCTACGGTCTCCTTAGCTCTAAGTGCTGCAGTCTCTCCTCACTGTCCTCAGCTCTAATAAGTGGGTCAATCAAACAACGTACTATATGCAGAATTGCAGAGATAGTCCACGATGAAACCGCGACTTCTTTGAGCGCACATCAGAAGTAAGAAAGGACTTCATACTTTATACCGTTCCCAAAAGAGAAGGAAAGGGGGAATACAAAATCAACTTGAAAAACGCAGAAGTTATTTTCCCAGTCAAGTTGGTAAAATGTCAAATTTTGGAGAAAAACCAGAGCCTGCAAAGCTGGGCTAGTTACGTTATTTTTAGAATCAAACCAATGCATAAAGCCCAGTACAAAAAGAAGGCGAGGTCCACGGGCCACATTCTGTCTTCCACCCTTCAGTCCAATCCACCCGGTAGGCCGCAGCCCACAGGGTCTGCTCTGCGTACGAACATTATAGACCTGCATGGAGACTTCACAAAGTAGATTTGCATGGTCAACCCTAAACACAAGGAGATCATGGAGCCTGCGTCCCCTCGCGCAAGCGCAATACGATCCACACGGAGACGCAGACAGAGGCGGCGGCCGCTTCCTCCAGCAAGCGCGCCCGCCTCGGCGGCGCCGGCCGGCTGGATGACCTGCCAGACTGCCTCCTGCACCACATCCTCTCTTTCCTCAGGTCCCGGCAGGCCGCGCGGACGAGCGCACTCTCGCGTAGGTGGCGGCACCTCTGGCGTTCCGTGCACTGCCTCGGCATCGACCAGCGCGAGTTCCTGTCCCCGGCATCGTGCTGACCGACCACCCGGAGCTAGACCAGTGCCAATGGGAGAGCTTCGAAGACATGGCCGACACCATGCTATCCTCGTCGTCGATCGCGCCGGCGCCGCTGCTGGACGCGTTCCGCCTGCACCTGGTCGACGACTGCAGGAACACGAACGTCTCCAGGTGGGTCCGCCGTGGCCTCCGGCGGCGCCCGGCGGCGGTCAACATCCAGTGCCACGAAGGCGAGATTAGCTGGCCCCCGACCTCGCGTCTGAGCTCCGCCGCCTGCCGCCTGACGAAGCTCAGTCTGTTCGCGGTCGCCCTGATGCGTGTGGCTTCGGTGAGGGTCTCAGCGACCAATGCCCGGTCCTCGAGGACCTGCACATCGACAAGTGCATAGGCTCCATTAGAACCATCGCCTCTCCCACGCTCAAGAGCCTCGCCTTCGTCGCTCATGAATTCGAAGACGAGGATTGCAATATTTATCCTCTCATCCTCGTGGCTCCTCACCTTGTATCGCTACGCCTCGAGATTCCGTACGACAACGATGCCTATCCTGTTGTTGCCGGTCAGCAGGTGCTGGCGTCGCTGGTAATGGCTTCCATCTCCATAACGGATAAGGAGCAACTATGGAATGAAGAGAAGAAACAGAAGCATTGTTACACGAAATCCATGTACAACTTCCTGGCCTGCCTCACCAATGTCACAAGTCTATATTTGTCCGGGTTCAACACCACGGTACGCAACCTCTGACTTTGTTTCGAAGTTTTTTGAAGAAACTGAAACATTAAATCGTTTCACAAGTCTATAGAGCACTCAGGTGCGTGCTCAAATAAAAAACATCAATGTACGCATGCAATTTTACAAAACTGTGAGAAACGAAGTTATGATATTGTTGCACTGCAGCGCACACATCAAAACTATTTACCGAGAGAGATATCATGTCCAAATGTTTATTCAGAGACTGAACAAATTACATATATCACTACATTAGCAACACACACTATGTCATGATTGCATTGCACTCTGCTTGTTCCTATGTTTCAGGCATTGCTGGATGAGGAAACTCAAGAATTTCTAGTATTCCATAACTTGAGAACCTTGGCTCTCGACGGCTGTGACATTGGAATTGACTTCCAAGTGTTGTCGTGCATCCAGAACACCCCTAATCTCGAGAAGCTTAGATTATACCTTTGTGAGGTAGGTTATTACTTATCATTTGACAGAGGTAAATATCACTTCAATTTCTTTGGTATACCTGATCTAACGTGTGTGATGGCTTGTACAAAAAGTTCTTAGATCGACAGAGGAAGAAGAAAAGGAAGACTATCATGTCTCGTATATGTCATAGTTCAATACTTCTCAGCAAGAACCTGAAGACAATAGAAATCAAGTACGAGGAAAGTGATAAAGGTCACTTGGGGAAGCTGTTTTCTCAAATTTCAGATGGGGGGCAAAAGGAAATGTGGCTGACTCAGTGGCAACAAGTTAAAAAAACCATTAATTGTTGGACATACAACAATACAATTATCCAAGACACCGAAAAGGACTGGATCGAGGCAAGGTTGACAAAAGCAAATGCAAATTGCCCACCTAGAGATATACCAAGGGTTGTTCTTCTGGAAGATAATTTGGCCCAGCGTCGTTAACTTTCACATGTTTTTCTTTGTTTAAAACATAGGCATATTTTCCTTACTAGATTAATTATGATAGTGTTATGACAAGCTGAAAAGGGCAACGTCTACATATAACCTTACTCTCCACGAAAACTTTAGGTGACAAACTTGTGCAAAGAAAGCAAATGAGGGGAACCAACTCGCATTTTACACGGAGAATTGAAAATAAGTCAATGGATACTTTTTTCAAAGTGGCTGCCAAAATTTCAACACAACACGTATCCTTTTTTATGCTAGAATAAATTACACAAAACGAACCAACAGAGGTCGGGTGACAATAGTCGACTACTGAGGTTTTGTAATAAAAACATCAACTATGAAAAACAACTCTAACGAATACGATTAGCCAATTGACAACACTTATAAGTTGTGGGCTCACCGAGCGATGGTGGGTTGTGGAGGGGGGATGAAGCCTTGCAAGGTAAGATAGTCTTGCTATTGTTAGACAACGACCTTTTGTCTTGCTTTCCATGACTCAATGTGACCATAAATAAAAATTTGAACATATTTAGTTCAATGGAAGGGCAATATTCAGTTAATAGATTATGAAAAGGAGCGGAACCAAGATATATAGTTCAATGGTTGGGGATCAAACTAATACAACCCAAGGATGCAAAGTGACGGTTGGTCTGTACTCGCTCCGTCCGAAAAAGGATTTCATTAGAATGGATATATGTAGACATATTTTAGTGTTAGATACATCTTTTCTTAGCAACAATCTTTTCCGAACGAAGGGAGTACAATAGTACCAGTAATAATTGGAGGGTCAGTTGTCTAGCTAGCGTGTTCTCTGCCCCTGACCTGCCGTGTACCATATATGCATGAACCCGCCGCGACGCTGGTACAGGCACCAATCGATCCAAGGCGACCTCTCGTCCCTCGCAGCCATGTAATGCTGGCTATGACCTGTTTGCTTCTTCACCGTGCTTTATGGATCGCTCGATCAATGAAGTGTTCGTCCAACTGCACGTACTGTATCATCATCCTTCAGCTATATATGGTTCCGTCTGCAACCCGCACGGACCGGCAGTGTCGTCGTCTGTCGCATCGTTCGACCGACCATCGGTGCGAAGACAGACACTCCAGCTGATCCGTTATGTTACTTCTTAGGGGCAAAAGGAAGCTCGCTCGCCCGGATGGAAGCCATAGAGCCTCAGCTGAAGCACTGACGGAACGCAGCGAAGCCTACTTTTGATCAGCTTCAGAAAGACCATAAAATAAACGGATTTAATTCGGTGTTGTTTCAAAGGCAAAGCAGTTAGGTGAGGTGAGGGCCCTCTTTGATTCGAAGGATTTTCAAATAAATTGCATAAGATTTTCACCTATAGACTTTTTTTTTCTATGGAGTCCGTTTAATTCGGAATATTAAATCATTCAAAATTCTTATGGATTTTTTTTCCTACACTACAATCTTATAAGATCTCTAACAAGAGGTGAGATCTCTTGGAAAAATTCCTTTGTGCTTATAACAACTATAACATGCACTCAATCTCAATACAAAATTTCTGCATTTTTTCTATGGTGCAACCAAGCAACACCCACTGCTGATTCCTGCGTTTCTGCTTCCTATAAAATTTCAAGTGTCATGACATTTTATTTCTGCAGTATTCCTATTTTTGTGTTTTTTAAATCATGGGAATCGAAGAGGCCCTAATAAAAATCATCGTAGGAGTCGGGAGGCCAAGTTTGAGGAGCACCGATTTTCTGGTCTTATTGCATCATCAAGTCGATGCAATTCGGGAACAATGCAATGAATGAAAGATCGTTTGATCAACTCTTGGACTGAAAAAGACAATATCTTGATGTCGAGTGCTGCAATCTCCTTAGCTCTAAGTGCTGCAGTCTCCTGAACTCTAATAAGTGGGTGAATTAAACAACACAAGTACGAGGTAATTAGGTGCTGATGTATTTTCTTGCACTTATGTTTGTAAATTTTAGTAGTCACAGCATGCATGTCACTCCCTGGTATTTTGAACTTTATACACCACTGGTGTACTTCTCTGTACATCCGTGTGTGCCAGGAGTAGTATACATCTTCCTGGCACGGGTGATGATCGGACTTGAATAGTTTAATACGTTTGCTCCCCCTTATGATTATACTAGTTGAATTTCGGCGCGTCGGCACGCCGCGACCTTGGTGGATTTGGGAGGCATTTGGATTTTCAAAATATTCGAATTTGAAATTTGGTCATATATGCCATAAATAGTTAGCATTTATTTTTTGTGGTCGTTTTGATAAAAAAAAATCAATTTTTTCTGGTGGATGTAGTTGAAGTTACTGATTTTGCAGCATTTAGTAGTTTTTGAAAATTGTTTAAATACCGTAAAACAATATCTATAAAGTGTTTTAAATTATCTAAAGCATGTTCTATTTTAGAATTTGGTTTTTGATTCAAATATATTGGTTTGGAAAATAGTTTAGAACAGCTATTTCTCAATATTTACATTTGTGGTATTTTTTATTTTGATATTTTTGAGCTCATGATATAAATGGGTATTTGTATTTAAATGATTTAGCAAACTCTATTTAAGTAAGATGCTTTGTACCAAATCGTTTTATTGGGTTTATCATATTGAATGATATTATTTTTCTGGATTTTATTTGAGTTCGAAAGAAAATTATGAAATACATTTTTTTTGAAATGACGTAAAGGTGTCAAATGAGCCTTTATGTTTTATTTGAAATTTTGAAGATTTGAAATAATTTGGAAAAGGTCCCAAAGTATTTGAAATGACTATTTTGATTTTTACAAATTGTTAGAAATTGGTCTGAATTTATTTAGAGTTGTATTTGAAAAGCTGCAAAAGTTTTTAAAAATAGGAAAAGAGAACAAAAAGAAAAAAAAGAATGGGCCGAGTGGGTTGCACAGTAACCAGCCCAGGCCAGCAATCGTGGCCCTCTACCCAGCCCAGGTCCACTGGTTTGAAATAATTTGGAAAAGGTCCCAAAGTATTTGAAATGACTATTTTGATTTTTACAAATTGTTAGAAATTGGTCTGAATTTATTTGGAGTTGTATTTGAAAAGCTGCAAAAGTTTTTAAAAATAGGAAAAGAGAACAAAAAGAACAAAAAAAAATAGAAAGGGCTGAGCGGGTTGCACAGTAACCAGCCCAGCCCAGCAATCGTGGGCCTCTGCCCAGCCCAGGTCCACTGGGACGTCATGCTGACGACACCAGTGGCCGGAGTCGCCGCGGCGGCGGCGAGCACGGCGGAGCCACAGCAAAGCGAGCTGCGTAGGCGCGTCCGACGCGGCTCGATGCGGGGTGGCCGCAGGGCAGCGCGCGCGGCGGCGGCGATTCCCGCGCTTCTGGGGCGTCCCGGCAAGCGAAGCTCGGCGAGGAGGGAAAGGGCGCGGCGGCGGAGCCCGTGGTATTCTTGGATTCGAGGGGGGAGGACCGGAGAGGCGGCATCGAGCGCGGCGGCCGGCAGCGAACTCGGCGCCGCGCAAGAGAGAGAAGGGAGGAGGGGAGCTGTGCGCGGTTGTTTTGCAGCGACGCCCCTGAGGTTTTTACTATTTGCAAATAAGTCCATCTGCTCGAAAAGTCTTGGTTTGCGGAGCAATTGCTCGATTTGCGAGGGGTGTTTTTGCAAATGTGCCATGGAGGTGTCGTGTGGATCGTTGGATCGCCGGTGGACGGTGCGGATCGGAACACCGTAGAGTACTGTTCATATACAGTGCTCCGATCGTTCTCAGGGCTCAAAAATCTCCCCCCATTATATATAGTAGTATACTCTATACAGAGATAGTCCACGGTGGAACTCGCGACTTCTTTTATTGCGCACATCACAAGTGAAAAGGACTTCAAACTTTATACCGTTGCCCAAAAGAGAAGGAAAGGGGGGAATACAAATCAACTTGAAAAATGGACTTCAAACTTTATACCGTTACCGCCTGCACCTGATAGACAGCTGCAGGTACACGACCGTCTCTAGGTGGGTCCGACATGGCCTCCGGCGACGCCCGGCGGCGGTCGACGTCGACGGCAACAACTGGACAATCCAGTGGCCACCTACCTCGCGCCTCTGCTCCGACGCCTGCCGCCTTACGAAGCTCCGTCTGCTCGCGGTCAGCCTGATGCCTGGCTTCGGTGAGGACCTCAGCGACCAATGCCCGGTCCTCGAGGACCTGCACATCGAGAACTGCTCGGGCCTCATTAAAACCATCGCCTCTCCGACGCTCAAGAGCCTAGCCTTCGTCGACAACCGCGAGTACAGATACAAATACGCTCCTTTAATCCTCGCGGCTCCTCGCCTCGTATCGCTACGCCTCGAGCTTCCGTACGGCATCAACAATGCCTATCCTGTTGCGAACGAGGTGCTTGCGTCGCTGTTAATGGCTTCCATCTCTATAACGGATAAGGATGGTCTGCGGAGCAAGGAGATTCTGAATGAAGAGATGAAGGAACGCAGGATTCGTTACATGAAATACATGTACAGCTTCCTGGCCTGCCTCACCAATGTCACAAGTCTATATTTGTCGGGGTTCAACACCACGGTATGCAACCTCTGACCATGTTTCGAAGGTTTCTTAATTCTTAGAAATTATCGGGTAATGTGCGAACATCAACTCGTTTATTACTCTTCGGTTCAAAAATATAAATTAACATCCATGGAAACAAGGCATGTAATTTTTAGAAAACCATGAGAATTTAAATTATGATATTATTGCAGTGCACATGTCAAATCATTTATATTCATAGACTGAACAAATTGCATATATCACTACATTAGCAACACACACTGTCATGATTCCATTTCACTCTGCTTGTTCCTATGTTTCAGGCATTGCTAGATGAGGAACATCAAAAATTCCCAGTATTCCGTAATTTGAGAACCTTGGCTCTCGACCGTTGTGATATTGGAATCGACTTCCAAGCGTTGCCGCGCATCCGGAACACCCGTAATCTCGAGAAACTTAAATTATACCTTTGTGAGGTAGGTTATTACTTATCATTTAAGAGAGATAAATAAAACTATTACTTCAATTTCTTTGGTATACCTGATCTAACGTGTGTCATGGCTGGTACTAGTTCTTTGATCAACCAAGGAAGAAGAAGAAAAGGAAGATTGGGTCGACAAGTACTTCTTCCAAGTCTCGTAGCTCAATACTTCGCAGCAAGAACCTGGAGTCCATAGAAATCAAGTGCCAGGAAAGTGATAAAGATCACTTGGAGAAGCTTTTCTCTCAAATTTCAGATGGAGGGCAAAAGGAAATGTGGCTGACTCAGTGGCAGCAAGTTAGGAAACCATTGAATGTGGGCCAGACAACTATTCAGGACACAAAAACAGACTGAATCGACTCAAAGTTGACAAATGCATATCGCAAACCTAGAGTTATATGAAAGGTTGTTCTCGTGGAAGATAATGTCGCATGGTTAATATATTTTCTTTGTTCAAAACAGAGGCACATTTCTGCCTTATTTGATTAATCATGATAGTGTTCTGATAAGGTAAAAGAGGGCAACGAGAAAGAGCTACATATAACTATCACCTAAAATTTTAGGTGGAACCATAGCTTGTGCAATGAAAGCATACCAGGGGGACCAACACGTATTTTACACAGAGAATTGTTGTTACATGATTTTACACAGAGAAATGAAAAGATGTTAATCGATAGTTTGGCCAAGGTGATTGCAAAATTTCTAACCATAACGTATGTCCAATCTAATCTGATGGGAGAGTAAATTGCACAAACACATACCTATCAGGGTCAGAGTGACAAAAAATATGTTCCCTAAAAGAACCCGATTATTGAGGTTTTTTAACCAAAACCACTAGGGATCGGACCACTCCTGCACCACACGATAGATTTCATCTGGAGCGTGAAATGGCCAGGCAAGAGCGGTCCAATTTTTGGCATGCAGCGGATGACTAATGGAAATTTATTTCCTAATAATTACAGCCTTGATTCACGCCAGAACTAATCTGTAACGTCATTCAATTTGCTTCCATACGAAGAAATTTTATTTCCAATTGTAGTCCACTTTACGTTTGCTGCAACTTAATTTTGCTTCATACTGTAAAATAATTTGCTTCTCTCTAAGGCAATTAAGATTTTTTCCCTGTAACATTATGTTGCTTCCAATGAGATAACGATTTTTTCTATCAAGATTGATTTCAAAACGGAATTGATTTTGATTCCTGAAAATATACAGTTTGCTTCCGTGGGTAGATGACATTGCTTCCAACTTAATGGAGATTGTTTCGATATTATTTTTAGTTTCAAACCGGGAAACAAGTTGCTTCGAATGACCAAATAAATTGTTTTGCCGTAACAGTAAAATGCTCTCAGCGGTTAAAAGATTAGTTTCTATAGATAACGCTTTGCTTCCAAATAAATATCTTTTGCTTTCAATGGTATCACAAATTGCTTCCATATACAATAGTTAAATGCTCTCAGCGGTTAAAAGATTAGTTTCTATCGAAAATGCTTCGAAAAGAGAATATAATTTGCTTCCAAATAAATATCATTTGCTTCCAATGGTATCATAAATTGCTTCCATATACAACAAGAATTCGTAATTGCAGGGGTTAGGTTTTGCTTCCAATGTGTTCCACCGCACATCAAGTAGGAGCAACAAATAAAAGCCGCCGATGTTTGCAGTGAGAAAATATCGACGAAGAACGTCATGGTGAAGGTGGTCGTCAATGAGGCTATGCGCGCTGTTTCCGGAGAGGCGGCAATGGTGTGAGACCCAGACGCCGCCATGCCAGCCCTGTGTGGCAGGACGCAACCTTCGTCGTTCTTTGATTGGAGGGACCGACAGCACGGCCGCTGATAAGCACCCGACGTCCATGACGAAGATTGTCTGTTATACAATAGAACCATATATTTGTGCGAAACATAGGAGTATGGTAGGCATTGCATGAAGCAAAAATGTGTAAACAACATAATGATTTAAGAAAAGGAAGCAATCAGTGTGTGCAAGGAATATACCATATAAAGCACTCTAAGGCTTGCTCGTGGGAAGCAGAAATCTATGTGGTAGGAAACATGTAATATGAAAGGAGAAGCAATCAGTGTGCCCGACGTCCATGACGAAAAACGTCATGGTGAAGGTGGTCGTCAATGAGGCTATGTAGCGGTGGCACATGGAAGCCAGAAGTGTCTGATCATCAGTTTATAAGTAGCCAAACTGTCAAGGATTGTTCTCCACATTCTAAGAAGAAGCAGATAAATTTGAAAAGAAAAGAAATATGCAAACAGTACACATAAGCATGAAGGTAAATCTCACACAAACACTACAAAAAATACATGGGAGCAGACAGAATATGAAATTCCTAGTTTAGAAATATTAATGTAAAACTCACACAGCACTACTGTTTGTAGAAACTCATTAGGGCCAGAAGCATCTGATTATTTTATATGCAGCCATGCACGTTATAAAAATTCAAAATAGAAAATAGACAAATTTGAAAAGATGCAAACGGTGCATGACAATACAAATAGTACATGGAAGCATGAATGTAAATCTCACAAAACAATACAAACTGGACATGGAAGCATGAATGTAAACCTTCCACCCGAAGCAGGTTGTCAATGTGGCAATTTGTTATTGATGCCGAGTCAGATGGAAGGAGAGAATGTCCTGCAGATTTCAGCGGATCGAAACCTTGATGTCCCGGTGCAGCATCCTGCGAGACTAGCATGCGCACGCCGCCGGTCAGTGATGGCCCGCCGCCATCCCCCCGCTGCACTAGCACATGTGTGGATGCGGGTCACGAATCGCCGAGTAGTCCTGGTAGGTTGGATGGCTGTGTCCTGCGGGAGGGCGGCAGAGAGGTCGGCGAGCAGGCCATGGCGTTGGGTTGGAGAGGAGGCGAGAGCTAGGTCGACGGGGATGGAAGGGGATAGGGGAGGTGCGTGATTTGGGGAAGCAGTCTCGGAGGGAGACGGGGTAGGAGTAGTTACGGGAGGATAATTGATTACGGAAAAAAGGACGAAAGAAATGTGTACCGCAGGATGGAATAGAAGATGGACGTCGCTGGAGTGTTCCGATTTTTGCTTTCCAATCGGACTACGATAGATAGTATTTACCCCAAAACAAACCCACTATTGAGTCCAGCTGTAATAAATAACACAAGCATTTGCCTCATTCATTAATTAAGAAGAGTTCAGAATTTAAAGTTACAATAATGGCCAGCCAACCCGAATACAAGCCTACTCTCGTGGGAAAATATCACTAAATGTTTTGCGCCCGCCAAACCTCAAAGGGCGGCAATCTTTTTATAATCACCAAGATGGGAGAAGACATGGAATAGATGGCGAAAGATCCTCGCATTCCGCTCATCCAAAGCTACCAATGGTTAGCAAGACTATAGATGAGATACCTCTTGGCCGATGCCCACATATCGACTCAAATCAGACCAAACACCACCAATCTTGGACCGTGGCGAAGCTTCCTCAGGCAACGTCGAAGCTCGCTTACCCCAACCGATTGTTGATCCCTCTTCAAATTTCAAGCGAGAAAAATAAGATGTGTTGTTGGTTCCTTCGCCTGCTTGACTAGTTGGCAGAGCCCACAATTTGGCCAACCGTGGCGGTGAAGCCGGTCCGATGTCCACACATGATTTTGGAGAATCATTAAATCAAACAACTTGCATTAGGGGGCGTCCAAATTTTCCAAACAAGAGTAAGCATAAAGGACTCAAGTTTTGCGATGTAAACCGAGAAGGTGGAGTACTTGCCCTGAGACGGTCAGACTCCAGGTGATGGCTACAAGGCGCCAGGTTCCGTCGAGCCATATCGTGGAGTTTTCCTCCTAGATCGGGTTCCTGTGGGCCCGACATGTGAGATGGGCCTAGTTCCGCTTGGGCGAGGGCAACATGATCTCTGAAGGCAGATAGTTCGATGTAGAAGATGTTGGATAGAGGTTTGTGGAGCAGAGCCGGATGAACACCCTACTTCCGGTCGGTGGCAGCTACCGGTGATGGTGACTCCTTGTGTGTCTTCTCCTTCTTGGAGGCATTGCTGAGGTGATGCACCCACCTCCATCCGCTACCTCCGGGGCAAACCCTTGATCTGCAGGTCGGATGATGGCAGAACTCATGTGTCGTTCCCCTTTGGGGGTATCAATCTTGGAGGTGTGTACATATTGAGGGACCAGTGAATGACTCCAGTGGTGAAGCGGTGGTGCATCTACTGCATCGACGATGATGAGTCTTGATGGCGTGGCACAGCCGTGTCTCGATGGTAGACGCGTGATGGGACACACGCAGGACGGTGGTGCTATCTCGACGTCTTCTCCACTAGGTCTTGTGTGTCGCCCTGCAGCGACGCACGGAGCGGCGGAACTGCCTCATGGGCCGCTTCAACAAGCGACCAAATAATAAAGGTAATGTTATTTTTCTTATTTTATTTTTTAAAGTGAATATTCTTAAAATCTAAACAAAAATCAAATATGAACAATTTCGAATCTAAACAATTTTCAAATTTAAATAAATTTAAAATTTGAACAAATTTCAAACGGAACAATTTTGAATTTAAACAATTCCGAAATTGAACAAATTTAAGTCGAAACAGTTCTTAAATTTGAACAAATTTCGAAATTGAACCAATTTTAAATCAAAATTTTAAAATTTGAAAAAAAATTCAAATCAGAACAGTTTTAAATCTAAACAAATTTTAAATCGGATCAATTTCAAATTTAGAACAAATTTTAAATTTAACAAATTTCAAATCAAAACAATTTTTAATTTGAACATTTTTAAAATCTAAAAACTTTTTTCGAAATCTGAAGAAAATTCAGCAATAAAAGTAAATGAAAGAACTAGGAAAAAAGGTAAACGAAAAAAACCCGCCGAAACGGGCCAGCCCCCCCAGCAGGCGTAGGATTTGCCCATCGCCTCAGTGGCCAGTGCAAAGGGCAACCACGATCAGGCTGATGGGGTTGGAGCTGGACAGTTTTGGAACAACAGCGACTTTTTTTGGTAAAATGCAGCAAGAACCAGAGCCAAACGCCTTGGATCCGTTCGTATCCCGGCACTGTTTCTATGCGCAGCGCAACGCGCCGCCGCTCTTAAATTGCCCTGTACCCTTGTCGCTACGGCCGTCCCTCTCCGGCGGAGGCAGCCGAACAGGACGGTAGGTACGTGCGCCGTGTCGCTGTGCGTGGGCACCAGGAGGGCGCTGGCCTGGTGCGTAGGTTTCCTCCCCACACGTACTCATGTTCTATGAGGCTATGAAGTGACACGGCGCCAACCCCTCGATCTCTAGCCGTCCGTGCCTCCCGTTATGGTACGTGTCCTACACATCTCAGATCCTCCACATTTAACATGCCACGCATCTGACTTTACAGCTCCTTCTCCATCACTGGATCAGCATCATACGGCATCAATCAAGACGACAGCACCAACGGCAACCAGCTCAGGAACCGCAGTTTTCTTTAGAACAAGCAGAGTAATTGTACAATTCCTTCCAGGATAAGCAGAAACAGACACAACTACTATGTTGCAGTAACAGTAGCAGGAGCAGGTTATAAAAAAACACAACCTCCACTCCACCCCAAGTTAATTTGCCATGAAAACGCCTATATCAACCAAACCGACACTTGTTCCCATTCCAGAATACAAACACACTCTGTCAACACTCCATCACTCAGCACACACGCAAACAGCAAGCTTTTCTCATATCTACACGGAAAGCTTATCTTTGGGTCAACACTAAGGTTCTCTCTGTATACATCATCCACTGCAACAACTGCTATGCACTCAAAAAATTACATGAATCAGCTACGCTCAGCGGGGATCGAGCAGATTAGGATCAGACACACTTTCACACCCAACAAATGGTTACAGCTTTATTACCTGTAGTGGTGGCCGTGTCAGTCATGTTAGTAGTGACCACAAACGTGGCTAGGAAATCAATCTGATCTACCACTGTGTTTGGCCCTGCCTCTGCGTTCGTTGCAGCATATGAGTTTTCAAGCTACACTGTTTGACCTGTGTGATGATATATATGCAACATGATCAACACCATGATATAAACAATAATGCAATGTTTAAGAACTGAACCACAAAGAAATTCTCCATACATGTATTGCCGCCACTGTGGACAATAGATCTCTTGATTGGTCCAGCAACATTTGCTCTTGTGTTGCGAGCTTTGCAAGCTCATACACCACAGAACTTGTCCCCTCCACCTGGATCAATGAAATTATTATGAGAAGCTGACAAGTGAATGCCACAAGAAAATCATGTGTGGATCAGCTTATTGTTCAAGGCCATATAAACCAAGTGTAATTACATTCTACTGTAATCACTAAGAGATGCATATATCCAGGCATAGTGCCCAAAATTATCTCATGCTACCTTTGTCCCAAAATAGAAGACGTTTTGTACAGTTTTTGTAATTTAAAATGCAGAATTCGCATGATACAATAAAGTCGAGAGCAAATGCAGAATTCCCATGATCACAAAGCCATCCATCAGGAATGGATCCATTCATCTATTTGTAAAGTTGTTGTAATTTAAAATTGATTATTTCTTTCTCAAAACTTGACATAATATCAAACTAAACCAAGGAAAATAGATAATGAAATCTTGATTCAAGCTTTGCAAGGATCTGGAATGCACCTTTGACAACAAATTACTCATCGAGGATGTCATTGTATGCATTACATCCACTGCTGAGTTAACAGCCTCCTTCACACTATGGGCTTCAGCCTGCTCACAGATTAGAAAATATTAATTTGTGCACAACAAAACGAGTCAGCTATGATTTGATGAGAAATTTCACACCTTTGCACCACCAACAACCGGAAGACGAAGAGTACTGGCCTTCAGTGCTTCAATTGCTGCTAACAAAGAACTAGAATGGTGTTTTTCAACATGAGACCACTCCTCTAGATAGGACATCTGAACATGTCAAATGGCAGCAGTCAGATACATAAGCTGGATAAAGTAAAACAAAAAATCCTACTAGAGGCCACATCACATACCTCTCCCCTAAGAATAGCAAACAGCTTCAGTTTTTGTTTTTGAAGCTGGAGCTTGCACCTTTTTGAACTCACATTGTCACGCAACTTTGATATGTCCTTCCACGCACTGTGTAAGGTTTTCTGAATAAATAATGAGATACATTAGCTAAAACAAAAGCATACTGAGCCTTTATTGATTCTCATATACATAAGCATATAACTTGCTGCAACATTATTAGTTTCAAATTTATTGTGCTTCAGTAAAAGATAGCTTTGCAAGTACGGGTGTTTTGCATGCATATTCATCTGTTTCTCATAATACAACTGTAGCTTTCAATACTAGCGGTACATGCATGCAGGCACGTGTAGGATTTTGCTGAAGCCTTGTCATCGCTATATTTATGTAGCAACCACAACATAGTAATCTAGATTACTAATTTGAAAGGACAGCTATCAAGAGAGAGGACCGAGGGGATGGGAACAAGATTTCCATATGAGCTATTTTTTCCCAGTTTATCATTCTTTGCCAGAAAGATACATGGGACATGTCGAGATTTGTAATCTGATATGGTACCCTTTTTTTCCCACTCAAACGGAAATACATGATTTATCAGATAGTATCAACTGTCATTCCTTCGATTTTGATATTCTTTTGGCACAAATATCACCTTTTTATGCTTTTATCACAGTTTAAAGGCCTAGTCAAATTATTTATGACGACACATGTTGAGCTATGATTTATAATTTCGAATAGAACCTAACCAATCGAAAAGATATAATTTTGTATATCTACAATAGCATGCCACTCTATCTGCGCCTTCAATTATGTCCATCTAAGTGCTAGACAACAAGCTTGATTCATCAGTATGGTAAACTTGGCAACTATAGTGTGTCCAAAGATTCTCCTCTATCAACAATAAGCGATGGTACCAGGACCTAGTAATCTGAGTAGGCTACATTTCACCTAAAAATAATATGGATATTCGCTTTGAGAATCAACTGCTAATCAACTTAGATTGTGAACAACTGAGTAGTGCCCTGAAAAGGCAGCTAGGCAATCCTAAGTTCCTAACTACCTTAGTAAAGGTAACCACTAACTCATTTCTCCAGTTACTAGTCTTCTTAAATCTCCAGTACTACATTGTTCTTAAACAGTTAACCCCAAAAGGCCAAAACGACAAACACGTACACGCTAATCTTCCCATTGTGTACGATGAGTATCCCGACCTGAGAAATCATATTGGGGAAGGTTCTAAATAATTTATGTTTCTCTTGAAAGCAAACAGAAACGAGTAATCACCATTATGTGCTATTGAACATCACCTTTGCCATAGAAGTACCAAAGTTTTGCAGTTTTCATATTCATGCAAGCAACCATAGCCAAAAAATGGTTTTTTTAACTAGTGGAATGCACGCTATAAGATGCACCGGGTAAAACTTTAGAGTGAACTTAGGTTTAATTACAAGCTATCAACATTTAACATTTGAACAGAAAATATATAGGAATGTATGCATTCAAAGTTTACATGTGATGATTTACCTCGGCACTGAAGCTCTGCACCAGAAGCGTTGCATCTGTCCTCGCATTGATGCACCGCCACTGCAAATGCTGGTTGTCCAGCATTCGTAGCCTGTGTGCCTCCTCAATTCTGTTCTCCCCTTTCTTGGCCCTCCTGACCTCTGCAGCAAAGCTAATGATAGACGGCGCATTTGCTGCCATCTGAACCATGTGGCCATTGGGTGATGCCTCCCCAGCTCGCCCTTTTGATGGGCTCGCCATCCCCCTGCTTCCTCGGCTTGGAGACGGCGACCGACCAGCAGCCTCGGTGACATTGGACTGTCAGAGAACGATCTTCGTCCTGAGGACGATGGTAGCGGCAGCCCTGCGTCCGGTAGCCGTCGTAGGCGGCTGTTAGTTTCCTGCCAGAACCTCGCCGGCACGCTGATGCCACGGCGTGGCGGGTCGCCAGCGCCCGAGTTGCTACCCGAGGAAACGCTGTCGGTGTCGGAGGAGGCGGACAGGTCAGGAGCACCGGCTGCGGCCGGGTCAGAGGGGGAGAGGGAGGTGGTGGAGTCGAACGCCATGGATCGGCGGAGGAGCTGAACGCAGCCAAGATGGAGTCTTTGCGGTCGAGGTTGCAGTCGAGGCTGCGCGCGAGCGGGTCCGACGCCTTGGGCTGGCGGCGGGCCACCGGTGCTGGGGCCGCGCGTTCTCGGCCTCCGGCACCGAGGACACGCTCTTCCGCCGCTCGGGCGTGGGCCCCCGCCGGCCGCCGCCAGGGGAGGACGGCGACGCGGCGCGCGGCGCGCGCGACGTCTGGTAGAAGAAGGACTCCCCCTGGAACGACACCGAGAGGCTCCGCATCGTGGTGGCCGTGGCCGCCGCGGCGGGTGCGGGCGTGGGCGACGTGGCTTGCTGCGGCGGGGCGTGGAGGAGCGGCCGCGCTGCGCCGACAGGGAGCGGCGCGAGGAGGCCGAGGAGGAGGAGGAGGAGGTGGACGAGTGGAGGAGGCCGGCGAGGCGAGGTAGCGCGAGGAGACGGGCTTGTTGGAGCGCGCGGGGCGGCGCGGCGCGGCGCCGGAGTTGGGCTTGTCGAGCGCGGGCGTGAGCGGGGGGCGCGAGGTGCGTGCCGGATCTGGCGCGTTGGCCGCTGCTGCGGCAGCCACCATGCCGTGCCGCGGCAGCGCGAGGTGGGGGAGATCTGGCTGGCTACCCGCAGCGGTCCTCCAGCAATGCAGGTCCCCCTGGTTCCAGATTCGCGGCGCCCGCTAGCCCTCCTGCTGGCGGTGGCGGTGCGCGCGGGCGGCGCACCCTCCGGATCGACGTGGCGCGCCTGCTTGCTTCCCTGCCTGGCCTGCGAGGAGGAGGAGAGGAGGAAGATGAGGTGGGAACTGGCGATGCAGTGTAGTTACAGCATGGGAGAGAGATAGTGAAGTGGGGGATTTTCTGTGCTCCTTTTCCTTTTTCTTGTTTTTTACTCGTTTTGTGTCTGGCTTTGGTTTTGGGGATCTTTGCCTGTGCAGCTCACTGCTCCTCCTGGTGCTTGTCGCTGACTCGCTGTGTGGCCTTCCTCTCTACTCTGTCAGTGTGCCCATCAAGCTAACCGAAAGGAAGAAGATGCTACGCTGGACGAACGTCACAACATTTTCTTTCTTTGATTATTTATCCACATATCTTTCAAAAATTTACTACAGTGAAAAGAAGAAGAAGAAGAAGGATGCTGCATTTTTCTAATAACAGATTCTAATTAACTACTACAGTTAAGCAATAGATGGGTGTTTTAATAATGCTACCTTTCTTTTTTACACAACAACTTAGCTAGGTTTTAATAGATTAAAGGAGAATAAATATTTCGTTTGAAAAAAGGTGCTTTATCATGTCAATTGGTTACTTGGGCTGGAAAATGCCGTGTGTGCATGGTTCACGTGAGCCGACGAATGTATAGTCTTTTTGTTCTGTCTTCATATATTTCAGCAATTTCTCACTAGTGAAAAGAAATGATGTACACGGTAATACTGGCAACTGTTCCTTGTTTTTGAAGTGTCAGACATGTTTTACACAATGCAGTACCTGTTTCTCTCCCGACAAAAGAAAATCATTCAAAATCTAAAGGGAGGATGAAAGAACAAGAAGAAACAAGAAAATATGCATTAAAAAAATAAACGAAGGAGACCTTTGGGATGAATTGCAAGTACGTCTAGTTGGAAGTGGGAGACCGGAAGCCGAAGTGAGTTATGTTAGGGTAGGTTAGCTAAACTGCCACTATCCATCTTCTAGTACTTTCCCTAGTTAATTAGGATGTTACTGAAAGAGCGGGACGACATTTCGTGTCCTGGTTACATTTTTTTAATTGGGTGCTTGTTGATGTATCCTGAAGGAATGGGGGTGCTGATCGGATGGCTTTTGCTTCCTTCTTCTTTTTTGCATATGTAATTCACTTCTAATAAAAGGATGAATTCTTTGTTGCACTAGACTCTATAACAGTTCGATATTCAACTTTTCCTATGTTTTTTTATGTGAGGACTTCATAGATGACCATACAAATGTGGTGGCATTTAATTCCTCGTGTTAGAATTTGTCAATAATACTATGTCAGATTTATGATTGATCAGAGTTTGTTCTTCGTATCTCAAAGAAAAAAAGAAGTGCTCGTCTGTAACCACACCAAATAATCATGCTCGATGGAAGAAACGACATTTTTAAATAATATATGAAAGCATTTTGCCACTTAAGCCTCAAAAGAGGGCAGCACCATGTGCATCTAACTAGAATCATGAGCTAATCAAGTGGCGGGAAGATCGATTAATTAGTTTGCTTGCTCAAGGCATTTGCGGTCACGATTTGACGGGTGAGATCATGTCCGGGCGGGTATGGTACGTTGGAGGCTCCGATGGAATCGCGATCTGACGGCTGAGATAACACGAGTCCACCTCTAGCCGCATGCACCATGTGGTGGCCGGCCGGTTCGGTGGCGAACCTGTGAGTGATGGCCACTTGCGATCTCAATTCTTGAGAAAAGATTTAGCCAGGTTTCTTCAATTAAACGTAACAATTATTGAGCGTATATCACTGATCATGGCCACAAGTTCTATTTATTAATGCATGGGTGACCCACCTAAACAACTCCAAAAGGTTTGGTGTATAATCTGGACGATTTTCCCAAAAGGGATGACGTCCTAAACAAGACTAGCTAGAAATATAGCCGGTCCATAGTTATGTTAGTGCAAAGTACTCTCTCCGTTCCAAATTAATTGACATCCATATATCCACATTTAGATATATCTAGACATGTTACATGTACATATACATCCAAATATAGATATATGGAAGTCAATTAATTTGGAACGGAGGGAGTATAATTCTTCTCTTTTGGCAAATGTAAAAAGTAATGTGTGACACGCCAAAGGCAAATTAACATGGGAGTGTTGTTCTTTTGCTAAAAGAAACGTACCGTGTAAGTTTTCATGGTGGACTTTTTGTGCTAAATATGTAGATGAAAATTTTCTTAAATGGGTGCACCAATAAGCACCCCTTAAATATGGGTGATGGATATTATTGAAATGCCAAGTCATCTGCAAAAGGATTGCTTATGTGACCCATGAGGAAGATCTCCGAGAAAGTAAGAATATGACACTAGTGGACAGTTGGTTGGTTTCTTTATGGCACCAAAACAGCAAGGTATTATCATGACCGATGCAAGACTCTTGTGCCTTTGACAACTGTGGATATATAGGGATTCTAAAAAAAAATGAGGCAACAAAAGGAAAAACGGGCTATGTGTACAAATGGGAAAAAAGAGGAAAGTTCAGATTGGTAGCTGCTTTCTTGTTAAATCAATTCGATTTCACTTTTATTTATGTAGTAAAGATAAGTGAAACTTTAGCAAAACTAATAAAATATTATTTTTTCTATTTGCAAGGGAAATTATATGTGGTAGTCATACACATCCTAGGTTTGAACAAATTTGGAAATTGTGGGAGGAACCGTTCCGTGCGAATGCGTGGGGCTGCTCCAAAGTGCCTGAGGAGGCCGGCCGTCCAATCCATATTTTCTTTCCCTCACCGCTATCGGTGGATCGTCGCCAGGCAAAATCCGTGCGGTGACTCGGCGGTGGGACTCACCCTGTGCAAGCTTCGGGTGGCCGGGCGGCGGCATACGATATGGCGGCTTCGGGCAGGCGATGGTGCGCGGAACGCTGATGTGGCCAAGATGGAGCGGCATGGTCTCGTTGTCTCAGCTAACGGGGCTCGGTGGCATGGCGCTACGGTGTCTCAACACTCGTGCGCAGATGAACGCGCGTAGGGCGGTGTTGCTGTTTGGCACCACGGTGGTGCTGACGGCTGGCCTGGTGAGGGTTTTCGGTTCAATCTACATATCGGAATGGATCGGCGGAATACGGCGGAGGTGACTTCCGAAGCGTGCGCACGAGTCGCTCTCTCCATATTTGCCCGTTGAGCTGACGATAGTTGTGGCCGAGGCATAAGGCTCCGTTTGTTTCCTGTATTGTTGTCCTAGTTGGTGGTGCATTGTCACCTTTTTGATCGTTGTAACATTTTTTGGCAGTTTTTCTCGTATGCACGGATTCGATGTAGAGAGTGAAGAGCACTCCCCTTTTCAAAAAAAGAAAAAAACGCATGCTAGTTTTAAACCATCGAATGCCACTGCACACGACACACCTCTACTCCGTCGCGCACACACCAGTACACGTCCACAAATCCACATGATGTATACAATAATCACTGTCATTGTCCTACCTTTCTCCGGTTTTAGGTAAACGGTACCTATTTAAGCAGCAGCAAGGAACTACACTTTGCATCGGTATCGGCTCGGTAGCTCCAATCACTCTGTTATATGCGCATCACCTCATGCTAAATATAGCAGTCTCGCTAACGAGTCCTTCTCAGGTCTGACGCTGGATTCGCCTTTCTTTTCCTAATTGCGTGGTTGCTTAGCATCTAACCTTCCTTTCCGTGAGTGTGTTGTTTCCCGTCCTGTCAGGACCAGGAGGCGCCACTACATGGCCTAGTGAAACATGTCGATCGGCTTCTGTATCAAGTAACATTGATTTTTTTCAGGAAAAGGTGTAATAGTAATTTCAGAGCCCTTCAGTTTTGTACTCCGGCAACGTCAACGTCAAGGTGAAATTGCTCTTTCTCAAGCGCGCGAGCCGTCGCGCAGCTCATGCACGCGCGCGACATGCATCTTCGGGTGCCTCCCATGTTCCTCTCTCTCCTTCCCTCCCCGCGCCCCATCCTTCTCGGTCGGTCGAGACGACGCCGCGGCGGAGAAAGTGGCCGTCGAGCCTAGACCTTATCGGTGGGGGTGGTGGGGTGCTCGCTGGCAACGAAATCCAGTGGGTAGGGGGGGTCAGAGGAATGACCGGGATGACGGCGGACCCGGCAGAGGAGCTAAGTTGAGAATGGGCGGGGCGGTGGCGTGGGTGCCCTGTTCTTCTTCTTCCCCCACATTCTTGTCGTTTAGCGGTCTCGGTGCTCCTAAACTAGCATCGCCCAACACTCTAAAAAAAAACTAGCATCGCCCACGTCAAGGGGGTGATATGAAAAATAAAACTCAAACAACACTATATATCCATCCGTTGAGTATGAGTAAAGTTAATGAACACTATAGATACACAGCAGTCCTGTTCAGGCAACCTCTGGCTGGTCCAACCAACCCATTCGTACCTCCGGCGCACGCCGACGACGCCGACCGGCCGTATTACCTGCCAAGACGGGCACGTCGTCCTCCAACGGAGACGGGGAACCGTACGCAGGAGAAGGAACACGGTACACACAAGTGCACAAGCGTTCCGTTTCCTTATCTCAAACCGCGTAAAGGCCATATCTTTACTTCAAGACATCTCTTGCTTTAACCACCTCGTGGCTATTACTTCTGCACTCCAGACCGGCCTCCAGTACGTCAGTACGTGTTACTTTTCCTCAATTACTGCAGTGTGTTACATAGTACTAGGGGACTAAGCGCGGGCTCCGCCGCGCCCGTGGGTTAAAATTTGAATTTTTTAACCGTAAAATTGTTGAAATTGAAATATTGTCAAATTTTTGAAATGGTCAAACTGGGGAGCTTTTCATTGAGCTCGTGGGTTAAACTTTTGAATTATTTAACCGTAAAATTGTTGATTTTTTTTTTTTGAATTTTTCGATAGTTTAAATTTGGAAATTGGTGTAGGTTGGAAGTTAGTCGCACTTTTGAAATGTTTTTAAATTTGAAAATTGTTGTAGGTCGGAAGGGAATTACACTTTTGAAATGTTCAGAGTTTAAAAGTTGGTTAAATTAGAAATGTACTAATGTCTGAATTTACTTCAAGTTCGTAAAGTGGTTGGTTTTGATTTTTTTTTTTTTTGAAATTTGTGGAGGGTTTAAATTTGAAATTTGGATTGAAATGTTGTAGTACGGTTTTTTTTTTTTTGTTTCCAAATGTCGGAAAATTTGAAGTTCTTGAACGTTTTTTGTTTGTCATAAGTAGTTAGTTTTATAGTTTGAAAATGTTTAGGTTTAAAAATTTGTGCATTTTGGAAAGTTATTAAGATTTCACTAATGATGACGTTGGTACAGTGGTCAGATGTGAAAGATTTATAATTTTTTTAAGTACTGAAATTTGGGTTTTGAATTAGAATGTTTCAATGTGGTTGTAATTCATTAGTGAAAGTGTGCACTTCAGTAAATGTTCAAATTTATAATTTAGTGGAATCTTTTAAAAGGCTGAGTTTGGGAAAATGTGTGTATTTTAAATTGATCAAATTGGGGAAGTCTAACGTTTTGAATTGTTAGCACTGTTGTAAAATTATTAGATTCGGAAGAATGTTAAAATTTTGGGAGGTTCAAAATTGAAATTTAGATTAATGTTCAAATTTTGGAAGATTCAAAATTGAAGTTTAGATTTAAATGCCCTAATATGCATGTGGTTTGTGTAACAAATTTATCCAAATTTTGGTGAGCACAAAATGTTGGAGGTTTTTTTCTTTTTTCCTTGTCATAAGTATTTTTCACTCGAATTATTTGGAATTGTTTTGGATTATTTTTTTGCAAAAAAATGGATTTTTTTCCAAATTTTTTGTTGAAAAAAAAACTGACATGTGGGCCCTGTGACGTCACGCTGACGTCACAGGGGCTGGATCTGGCCGTGGTCGCCGGCGACCCTCCGGCGCGTTCCAGGACGCGCGCCTGGGCGCGTCGGACGCGGCTCGTCGCGCCGCGCCTGGGGTTGGCGGCGCCGCCCCGAAATTGTCGCCGGAGCAGCGCCGGCGGCGCGCGCAACGCGGCGGATGTCCGCGCGGCGGCGGCAGCGATTGCGGCGCGGCGACGACGTCCCGGCACGCCGTGTCCGGCCAGGAGGTGGAGGGCGGCGCGGCGGATCGTCCGGCGGCCGCGGATTTGGCCGGGACGCGTGAGGCGGCGGCGAGGCGCGGCGGCGACGGCGGCGACCCTCGGCGTCGCGCGCAAGGGAGAGAGGACGGGGAGGGGCTCGTGGCATTTTTGCACGGGCGTCCCTGAATTTTCCATATTTTGCGTTTAGGCCCTGCCGCAGAGAGGACGGTGGAATTCGTGTGATTTTGGAAAAAGGGGAGAGTTTTTTTGCAAAATATCGTGGCCACCGGGTGGGCGACCGGCTGCGCCCCGGGCGACCGGTGGATGACCGGCTGACGTGTCGACGCATGATTGGCCAAAATTCGACGTGAACAGTAACTCGCGGGTTTGGGGCCGACGTGGGCGAATCTGGGCCGTCCGCCGCGCGGATCGGACGGCCAGGGATTGGAGGCGACGTGGAGGGCTGGAAATGGCTAGGATCCCACCGTCTTTTATATATAGTGTAATACCTTCAGATCGGTACCTTGATCTCCCGTTCTTCACGTACAGTACGTACGTGATGTGTTCGTGCGCCATATTAACTCCACGCTCCAAGCCGGGTTAACTAGTACTGTACTCAATTTGTTCACACTGTGTTTAGTTAAAGTCAAACTTATCATTTTTTACCAAATATATACAAAAACATATAGGCATCTATTACGAATTTAATATTATTAGAATCGTTATAAAAATATTTTTATTATCACATCACATCTTACAAATGTTAATCTTTTTCGTATATGCTTGATCAAAATTTTAAAAGTTTAACTTAAAAACCGATAAACAAAGGGAGTAGTATGACCAGGCCAGGATCGGGTAAAAAGCGAGGGCTTATTAATCGGCCACGGGGCCGGGTTGATTTTGACAACGGTCGGAATGTTGGCTTCTTTCGAAATCCATTGTAATAAGATAATCTTAAATTTTAATCATATTTAACCATTTTGCTCAGCGATATCCTGCCATACACCTAACTTAGCTATGCCAGAGATAACATGCATGCATTGGGAAAAAATAGCATTTCGAAGGGTGAACTAACAGCGATCCGACACCAAACTTAGCCATGGCATTGGATAAAATTAGTATTTCTGCAGGTGAAATGGAAATTTGGAGGTCAACGCCACCATCACCATTGTTGACCTTCTTTTTATTGGTCCCAAGGGAGAAATTAATATATGTGTAGCCGCCATGCCATACTACTAACCAACAGGGTTCAACTTTTCGGTTCGGTCAATTGAAAAAAAAGAGCTAAATACGTGACAAGGTCAAGATCATAACTAATGTAAAATGTTGAAAAAAGAAAATCTTGATGGGATAAGATCTGTCCCCAAATCCCAAGTCGACAGGGTAAAAAAGGTAGAAATGTGCTGGATTTATCACACTAACAGGCAGTGGTTACTGAAAGAGGCTTAGGCAGCATATATACTTGGTGTATGTAAAGTCAAAAGGAGAAATGAATACGTTTAGTATTTCAACCCCAAGAAAAAGGGAGCATGTTGCGCTGTACGCTAGCTATCTGATCTGTACACAGAATTAATCTACGCGCGGTTGCTTGAACAACTAAAGTCGCTAGCTTATCAGCTCAGTTTGCCGTCCGTCCGCCGGTGTCATATGATACTAATCAAGGCGGTGTGCACTGAGAAGCAACCATAAACATTTTTTTTTTTTTTTTTTTGAAAAGGAGTTCGTGTACAAGATCAAACAGAGGAAGAACACACACGCACGAACAGAGGCAAAGGCCACCCCAAACACGGCGAACACGGCACCACCAAGCAGCAGGCCACCTTCGACCACCAGCAGCACGCCGCCGGGAGAGAAGAAGACGGCCTCACCTCGCACCGAAGCAGCCAGCTCGACCAACCTTGTTGAGATGCCGCAGAAGCCATCCGACGCAGGCGCCGGAATCTTGACGCTGAACGAGCATCGGCTCCGAGCCGCCGCCAGACCGCCGTCGTCGCCTCACGCCGGAGACGAAGACGAAGGCTCCACCCGTCTTCCACAGGGCCCACCGAGTCCGCCGACAAAGGAGAGCACCCCGCCTGCAAACTCCCAGCAGATCTAAGCAAAAGCACCACCCCGCACGTCGGCGAGGGAAGAAGGACCCCAAGGACAAGAGCCGCGACCGCCACCACGGACGCCGGCTCGAGGGGAAGCACGCCGCGGCTCCGGAGAGCAGCGGACGCACCAGAGACGGCAGATCTGCCCAAGGCCTCCACCGGAGCACCGAGGACAGAGGAGAGGACTGCCGCCTCCAAAAGCTTCTCCGACCGCGCCTCCACCTCCAACGCGCCGCCGGCAAGCAACCCACGCACACCTAGACTATGTACACGCCGGGATCCATCGATTCCCCGTCCTCCCGCCGCCGGAGCGGCCGCGGAGGGCGAGGGATCGAGCGGATCGCCAGCGGCGAGCTGGTTCGCACGGGTTTCGCCCAAAAATCGCCCTGTTCACTGTAGGTGGGGAACGAGGGAGAGGTCCACGGGCTGTTTGCTTTTTTACAGCAACCATAATCAATTAATCCCATGGTCACCGGAAAGTGTAAACTCGGATATGTACGTACATTTATACGTGTGTCTTTCTTTTTTGGGAATTTAATACATGTGTCTCAGTCAGTCAGTTGCTCCTACGTACTGCACCTACGCACGCAGATGTGTGATGTGTGAGTGTCACGTCGAACGGAGTCTTACGTTAACGATCCGCTATCGAGTTAATTAGACCTCTCAGTAGCCAGCTGAGTAGGGAAGAGAAGTGGTTGGGTTCAGACCAACCGCGAGTGGGCTTAACTCCGTCTCTGAGCCTACTAATAAGTAATCAAGATGCGTGCTAGTTATTGCTCGGTCAACCATACCTAGCTACACTCACAGAGGAGCAACAATGGGTTGGATGGATGCGCCGCTCCAGCTCCCGTGTTGCTGAGCGAGGCTGTAAAGCGGCGGGATCCAGCCAAAAGCTGCCGATACTTCGGCTGGACCCCCCGGGGTCGTCGGCACCGGTGCCCTACTCTGTTTTCTGCTCCCTTCGCTGGACAAAAAGGGGGCTGACTGCCTCCTCTGTAAAGGTGGCACTACTGAGAATCCTCTTCTTTTGATGAGGGAGATGGATGAATTGCTGCCATTGCCGCTGCCGGTAGCTAGGGCCCCTCCTCCACGGATCAGGTAGTGGATGGATACCACCCAGGACCGAAACCAACTTTGTACTAGAAGCGGCTACTTCTGGCTAGCTAGCCTATAGCTACAACGCCGAGCTAGTGCAGCAGCAGCGGTACCGTAATACTAAGGGCCTGTTTGTTTGGGCTGTGGCTGGCTGGCTGTGGCTGGCTGTGGGGCTTTGCAGAGAAAGCTGCTGTGCAGGGAAAGCTGCTTTTCTGAATCTCACCGTTTGGCGATTTGGCTGTCTGTCTAGCTGTGTGATGAGAATTGTCTGAATTACCCTTAAAGTTCTGATAACCTTTGTATGTACTGATATTTACTAATTAAAGTGTATAAGGTATAAGTATATCTGTCACTATAAAATATCATACATAAAATTAAACATAATGCTTCTTTAGATGATGAACTAAAAATATCTGGCGGGGATTGGGAGAACGGCGGAGAGGCCAGCTACGGGTGGGGATGGGGAGGACGGCGGGGATGGGGAGGAGGTCGGGCGGCGGGGTGGACGTCCGGCGGCGGAGGCGAGCTTGGAGGTGGCGGCGCTGGCGAAGGTCGAGTCTGCCGGAATCGGGTGGCGAGGACGGGGATGGGCAGCGACGGACGACGACGGCGGCGAATCTGCAGTGGAGGTGGTCGGTCGGCGAGGTAGGACGGCTGGGAGGAGGTGAGCTGGGCGGGGACGGACGACGACGGCGGCGAGCTACCACGGCGGGGTCCGGCGAGGTAGCGGCGGGAACGGGCTCGGGCGAGCACGGCGGGAACAGATCCGGAGGCGGGGACCGACTCGGCCGTCGGCGGCGCGCCGCTCGCCGGTGGGAGAGGACCTGCGAGCTGGCGGCGGCTCCTGCGGGATGCGAGGCGAGGTGCGGGATGCGAGACTGGACGAGCGGATAATGTGCTACGAGAAAAAAAGAAATGAATCGGGGCTGGGCAGTGGCATTTCCTTGTAATATGGGCGAACGATATGACCTTTTCCAGAAAACGCTTGCCTGCCCTTTGCGGGAAGCAGCGCGAAGCCGCGGAAGCACCTCCAGAGGTGCTTTCTCCTCGCTGTGTGTTTTCCTCGCTCGCTTTGAAAAGCCGGCAGCCACCGCAGGGGTGTTTGTTTCATTTCATCTGCTTATATCCGTGGAAAGCAGCCGGAAGATGAAACAAACACGCCCTAATAAAGACCAGCTGTCGCACTCGCGAGTTCACAAGGGAGACCGCGATGCAGCCGAATGAGATTTGTGGCCAAGAACTTGGGTCTAGTCTTCGCTAGCACCGTATAGTCGGAAAGGTAGCATTAGCGTATGACTGCACGAGTGTTGTGGTGATCTACTGTACTGATGATCTGTTTTGTTATCCACCCCTACAGTGAAGTACAACGCGATAGGGGAACTGCCGCACATGCACACGTACGTCCAGAAGAGGCGACGTCGGAGATGAGATGAGATGGAAAACAGAGCGAGGCCACTCAATTCCAACGGGGGCCCGGAGCGTCCTTGCCGTTTTATCCGGCTGTCGCGTACTGCCGCTTGGCGTACGCATCCACACTTATCTGAAATGCTGAGGTGATCTAGTTCAAATTCGTGTCACTAGAATGGACAAAAATCAGAATAAACGTTCCTTCAGAAAATCTACAGTATTGTGCAACATTCCATACTTCTTCGTGCTTCATCAAAACAGGCATAGCAAGTCAAACGTGATGAGAGACCCCGGGGAACTGTGTACCGGTCTCTGCTTAGTATCCAAGCATGCATGCATGCCACCATGTGGACTGGGCCGGATTCCGGTCCGCGGGAAAACTGAACCGGATCACCGATGGTCCGCAGAAACAAACGGCCGTGGCTGTTTTTAATCTAGAGAAGCAAATAATAATCCATGGGAGAACGATGAGCTGCAGGAGCATCACACATTCTCCTAGATCTTGGACAAGAATAACAAATCCACCGCAATGATCAGGATGACCGTCTCGCCGGCCGAACAGTACTGTACATCCTCATTGGAAGTTCAGTTTGACTGGAGCCTTGTGTCTGACGATCGATCATGGACAAGGGGAAGGAAGGAAGCATCATGTGCCCATGATTGTGCGTGTCTACGGCTCAGGGGAAGCATTATGCATACGTTTTCACGCAGTTGGCGCCGGAGTGTACTACTAGTGTCCACGCATTTGAGTTCAGTATACTGAGAAATGGATAAGGTTTTTGATTGACACGTGCTCATAGTAGTACCATCTCCGTCCCATCATCTACAAGTTCAGGTTGACGACATGAGCTAAGCATATAGTACACGTTAATCATTGACAAGGATGTGAGAACAATTGGATCTGGACGATTCGTCCAGTAGCTTCTTTAGCTTTTCGTACCTAGCTAGCCACTTCTTTCAAATCGTAGTTTCTTTTGCGTATGTGTCATCGGTAAGCTGCCACGACGCCGACGCCGTTCCGAAAGGGCCAAAAACTAACAGTTCAAGTGTTCAACAAGATTACTACTGCTGCTACTAGTAGACTACGTGTTCATCACTACACACTTCTGACTTCTGAGGGAGCTGCTTTGCTAAAAGGGGGTTATGTTTGCCGAAAGCTAGCCTTTATCATCCCCCCTTTCCTCTTTTCCAAATGACCTTGCTGTTAATAATGGCCAATAAGTTCAGCAGTCTCAACATTAACCTCAACTTCCTGAAAGCGTACAGGCGAACTAGTGAAACGCAATGCATGATCCCAGTTCAGAAGGTACGGAGCAACTTTGATCAGAGAAAAAGGAAACAACGGATCGATGCAGCAATGGCGAACGGCACGCAATATATATACGAGAAAAGAACGAGATGGGGAATCGCAAAGATATTCCAAACAAAACCGATCGAAACCGAGACAAATCAAAAGTGCTAAAATTACAGTAAGCAAAGACGAGTTCTGAATTTTGAGTAGGCGCGGAGGTATCAGTAGTACCTGCGTTGGAAACGCGGTGCGGCAGACAGACAGAGACGAGGAGCTTAATTCGCAGGTGGAAATCCCTGGTCGGCCTGCCTGCCTCCCAAACCGGCTCGATCTTCAGCTGATCCTGACAAAATAGGTTCCAAAACCCAGCAGGCAGCAGCTTGAGGGCCCTTAAAAGGGGCTATTATTTGCAAATTAAGCTTCGTTAGGCCCCCACGCCACAGTGCTCCCTCTGCAATACCTTTCCTTGTCCTCTCTCCCCTTTGCTTCTAAGGAGGATCTACTCCATTTTTTCTATATGCACTTTTTAATCAGTCATGGCCTCATGGGTCACACCGTGTCTTCTTTAATTTACAGATTGGAACAGTATATCAACTTTCCCAAAGACATATGTTTTCTCTCCCTGATCGGAGTTTTTTCTTAATTAATTAGACTGTAAATGCATATCACATTAGCAATTGGCCATGTGGTGATGCATGTGCACATGTGTGTACAAAGGTCACTGCTATCTGACAGACCGATGCTCCACACACACCATATAAAGCGGCAGAATCTTAGTAGAGCTGGACCCTTTATACTGTCTACCTCGTGTAGAAGGTTTTAGTATAGTAGATTGCTGTTCTTGATGCAGCGAGTACTGACTGTTTATTGGTTGGTGGACAGGACTGGGCTTCTGCTGTGGAATCACAGCAGTGTTACTGCTCACTGGCTTTTAACCAAGTGCGGCAGGTTCAGCATAGAACAACAGTGAATACCAAACAAGCCAAATGTAGCTCCGGGACCGTGCATTACGGCATTAATTAGCATTTGTCCATGACAACAAGCCAAATGTACGTAGTACTGGCAAGTAATAGTAGCCAGTAAGTTACGCTTTGATGTACTGACCAGTTGCTGCTTACCGAGTACAACAAAACGGTACAATTGCACTGTATATTAGTGCATTACAGAGAAATTAGGAAGGAACATTTAATTCTGATGTACTATCATTCTGATGAGTGGTTTTGAGAACATAGTAAGGGCATGTACAATGGGGTGATGTCAGCCTTCTCTTAGCGTTGACACGTAGGATGATTATCTATGTGGCGGAGAGAGAATTAAGAAAGAGAAGGTTGCCTTCCCTTAGCTAAGAGATGATCTCTTACGAAATAAGAGAAGACTAATTTCACCATTGTACCACTTGTCTTCTCTTAGAACTACGATTTCCTACTAAAATATAATTAATTCACATTAATTGTTAGGGATGGCAATAAGAGATAACGCATTGTACAAGTAATGATTTTGCCTTCTCTAAATGACGTGGACGGTTAAGAGAAGGCACGCCTTCTCTACCATTATACATGCCCAACAAACAAGAACCCACAAGTTTTGCACTACCAAAGCAGAGGAAGCATCCAGGAAAAGTAAAGAAGACATGAGTATCTCTCAAGAGCACATGACTTAACACTGACTACTGCCAAAAGAATAACAACTCTACTGGCTAAACCTGGGCATGGCTGGCATAATTGTCTATGATACCTTTGCCTTTGCGTCGACACAGCGTGACTAGGACGATTGCTCGATCCAAACTTCCAGATAAGAGGCATCACGGCGTGCTACGCAACAGCGTGTACCGAGAACGCTTATTTTGCTTATGTTTCCTTGCCGAATTTAAATGGTCCCAAAATTTGTTCAAATTGAGCCAGTTGTCTTTATTCTATAAGTTGTAGCTTCCTGGCAAGGAAGTCTCCATTCGCTAGTCCTCATGATAACTTTGATTATTTTGGGGAATGGAGCACTCATAGAATGCTAAGAATCAGTTGCTTCAAATATGACTGAAAGAAAGTAGTGGATTGACCGGTTTTAGAATCAATTATTTTCTGAAACTTAAGAATTTGTCAAAGCGGAATCCACTTTCCACTTTTAAAGCTCTCATGACGAACGGAGTAATGCGATCCTTATGCCATCTGTCATAAGATTATCAAAATATATTTGGTCATATAACATATTAGTTACAGAATAACATATACATCATGATTATCATGGACATATGCATCAAGACTTTCTTACTGATATAATACGTAACAAAAGAATAATGAAAACATAACGGCTTAGAAAATGAAAGGTGATTTGACTTCATCTGCAGAAACTATGGCATCTATTTAAAAGGACAGGAAATGGCATGTCAGAGGACTGAAGAGGATAAATGAGCGACTATTTCCCAAAGGGAACTTCAGATATACGCCACTCGAAATGTCCGTTTATGAGTTACAAAAAGAATCGTACCACGTCGAAGCGACGGTTTGGAAAAATGTCACTGCAAAGCGCAAACCTAGCAGCTCCTGAACAACCCCTGCTATTGTAGAACGCTGTTGAAAGAAACAGCGCCATCGACTTTCGCTCCAAGTCTAGCCATCCGTCGCCATTAGCAGCTAAGGTGTCAGCGAAGAGCGATTTTTGCGATTGCTGAGTCTTAACACCGGTATTCAACCACAATGATTGTCCACTAACGATGCTTGTTAGCTAGACTGTTTGTAGGAATAGTCCTATCACTGAAAGTATGTGTCACCTAATAAGCATAATAATAATGATACAGTCACTCAGCCTCAAAGCAATATGAGATGAAGGCTCTCAGTAGAGAGGTAACTGGAGCTCACTGCCTAGTTGACGAACAAGAGGATGCATAATGCATGCACGACTAATTTCGCGTAAAAAGATCCATAGTGGTGGATGCATTGTGTATGTAGACTATAACTAGAATGCTGATGGGATTATACCTTGAAACAGAAGGAAGATGCATGTCATGACGACTCATGATGGTAATGAAAGTTGTTGCCAGTGATGCTTGGTGATTAGGTCCCATGTCACTCTAGCTTATCCAAGTTGCTGATGCTATTTTGATTCTTTTTTCTGCGTGTGAATCAACACTGTCGTTTTTTATAAGATTAACCGGGATGTGCCCTGGCAGGTAATGTGCATGTTTAGTTCTACTTGCTTTTGATCTAGAGCACGCATTCTTAGTCTAACAGAACATGCCTTTGGCGACCGAGTTCATTTCAAGAAGACGTTTGTCGTCACATTTACTATTAACAAATATTAGTTTCAAGAGACAAAACATTGACATGTATCATAGATTACATCATATGATATTGTGTGACGTCTCTATGTGTCGGTGGGACAAGTGAATAAAGCTTGAAAGGAAGAGACCGGTATAAGGGGAACCATCAGTCTATCACCGTTAGTTTGTTCAGCTTGTCTGATCTTAAGTTGAAAGCAATCCTGGAAATCCCAACAACCAGCTCTACGAAATAGAAGATTACATCAAATATAGGTAAGCTAACACTACACTTCAGCAACATATCAAGTATCATGTGCGTACATGTCCTTCTCTCTTATGTCGGCTAAGTGATATCTGGTTTTGAAAATGTTTAGACAGAAGTGAAATGACAAACTAAGTTTTGTTGACCTTTGTAGTTGCATACTCGGATCAACTGAAGTGCAGCTTGTTGGTACTGTACTAGTATCACTTTTGTAGTTGCCAAGATGGTATGAGACAGGTGGTATGATTTGTTTGCTGATTAACTCATCATGCTTAGTTTCTAAGGCAAATCAAGAATAAAAGAATCAGCATGTAGTCAATAGGATTCCATATAATACGCACGAGGGTATGGCAGTGGTAGGTGAGTGTGCAAAATGTAACCAACACATGGATGTATACTCGAACGGCTATAGTATTTGCAAAGTGTCTCGGGAAATGACTAGCAGTACTAAGTACTGACCAGACGTCCTGCTCAATTCTCATCATACCGACCATCACTTAGATGAGTGAGTTACACATGCCACTAGAAACATACTAGAAATACACTAAAGGGCTCCTAACCATACCTAGAATACCCTATTCCAGGATTCTATATACGTCCTGATACCCATACTAGAAATACATAGAATAAGTGGATGAATAAAGGAAATAGCTCGATTCGAATCCAGAAAAAAAAATCTTGTGTTCCAAACAGGGCCTTCTAAGAAGGCTTAGATGAGTGAGTTACACATGCCACTAGAAACAGACATTCCAATAGTTATGGATTGCTGCAAACTGGATGGCTTATTCAACCAGGCACAAAGGTCACACCAGAGTTTCAGTAATCAGTTCTGAGTGCAACCGTAGTTATACAATACTATCACTTACACATGACAATAATTGTGCTTGGAGCTTACCTAGGTGGCATAGAAGAATGCTGTTACCAAATCCAATCTAGAAGCACGCCCTCAAGATTTAAGCAGTTTCCTAAATGGCCACCGACAAAACAAAACTAACACTACTTGTGTCCCCAGGCGACCCCACACAGGCCCACACATTGACACATATTAAAGAACACACACACAAAATTCAGGTACTTAAAACATTTGATTGACGATACCTGAATAACAGAACATCACATAAGAATTTGGGCTTTTAGTGGTTCTCTACTTCCAGGCAGTGGCGGAGCTAGGAAATTATCAAAGGGTGTGCCACCGGCAAATTTTTTTTTGACAACACATGTAATCCACAATTGTAGGTAAAGAACTATATAAATAAGTTGAAGTCTCACAATATTATAGCTCACCAAATATGTTTGAAGGTAACAAAAGTAGCCATACAAATAGTTGATAATATTAAATAGTCTTACATTAACAAAAGATAACACGAGTAGAATATTATGGGTCTACTTTACGCCTTCGCATAGTCAGGACGTTTACAAGAAACTCCAACAATATTGAACAAGTAGGTAACATGATCAAAAAACCATACACACGCATCATTATCTTTTGCCACGGCAACAAGGACCAATTGGAGTTGATGTGCAAAGCAATGGATGTAATAAGCCGAAGGAGACTCTCTCATGATCAATGTTTTCAACCCTTTGATCTCCCCTTTCATGTTACTAGCTCCATCATAACCTTGTCCACGAATTTGAGTAGGAGTCAAATGGTAATCATCAAGTAAAGTGACAATTGCTTCTTGAAGTGACAATGAGGTTGTATTGGAAACATGAACAACTCCAAGGAACCGCTCACACACTCTTCCCAATTTATCCACATAACGCAAGCAAAGAGATAATTGTTCCTTGTGAGATACATCACTTGACTCATCCGCTAGAATTGCATAGTAGTCTTCACCAAGATCTTCAATAATTTTTTAGTTGTTTCCGCTGCACAACATTCAATTATATCCGCTTGTATCATTGGACTAGTCAATTTACAATTTCTTGGAGCATTCTTCACAATCTTGCTAACATCTTCATTATTTTCCGCAAGCCATGCTAAGAGTTCAAGAAAGTTTCCTTTATTTTCATATTTTTCACTCTCATCATGTCCACGGAATGCTAACCCTTGTTGCAAAAGAAACCTCAAGTATCTAAGTGATTGAGTAAGCCTCTCCATGTAAAGGCGTAAATCCTCTTTAGACACCTTCACAATAACATTGTCAATTGAGGTATTGGGTGTCACAAATAAATTGTACTTCTCTTGAGCTTGGTTGTGAATACTACTTACACCACCCACATGTTTGACAAATGCACAAGGTTTGTGAAAATTTCTCCAACCACCATTGGTAAAGCAAGTTTCTTTGCTTCATATTTGCAGAAAAGTGCCGCAATATGGCCACTGCCTCTCTTCATGTTTGACAAATCTACAACAAAAATCGAAGCTCAGGCACTAGTGTATTTGACAGAACTAGTGTATTTGATAGAAAAAACAGAGCCTAATGCGGTGCTGGGAATGTCTTGGATTGACAGGAAATAGCTGACTAAAAATCTAAAATCAAAACAGAAGCTACTGGGAACTGAGAAGTACGAAACAGGGGAACTACCTCGATGCCTTCCTGGCTTCTTGCGGAATCGAAGCTCCTGGCCGTCTCCGACTCGCCGGTGGCCCGGCCGCCCGGTCCCCTGACTCTCGCAGGAGGCTGGAGCTGTGGAGACGTCGGTGGTCGGTCTCAGCGGCGGCGCGGTGGCCGGCAGCGCCCGGTGCCGCTCGACGCTCGCGCAGGTGGTTGATGCTGCGGGATCTCAACGCCGGCGCACGGGATCGCCGCGGTGCGCCATGGATTTTGCTTCTGCCGGCGGCAGCTGTTTGGCATCGAGATTCGAGCGCGATTGGGTGAGGAGCGAGCGGCCGAGCGAGCGCACAGAGATGCGACGCGAGGAAGGCAAGTAGGCAACGAGCACGGGCCCGGCTGCCCGTCAGCCCGTGCAGTGTGGACTTTTCTTATTCGTTTTGCTACGATTTGATTTTTTTTTAGAGTAAAGTCTGAAATAAACCTTGAACTCGTAGAGGATGTCGGGATCAAACCTCGAATTGCTAATCCCGGAAATCAGCACCCTGAATTTACCGTTCCCGGTCTAAGGTGATGTTTAGGTCGTTCCAAACAGGGAATTGCTGATGTGGCCGATTTGTCAGAAGCAGTGCTAGCGCCGCTCCCCATCCTCCACTGCGGCGTCGCCGCTGCCCCCGAGCGCCACCGGGCTGAGGTCGTCGTCGGCTCCCTGTTCGACGCCAAGAAGCCGGTAGGTGGTTGCCCCGTGCTCGTTTCTCTGCAAAACTGGAGCTTCTCTCTTCGTGGTGTACCTGGGCGGTCTGCCAATGGCGAACAACGTGCCGATCCTCAACGCAAGTCTGTACTGGGACATGGCGCTGCCCCGGCTATACGCAGAAGGGTCCCGTGGGCCAAGGTGTTCGGTAACCACGACGGCATGCCCTCGAGCAGCGGCGGCACCTCCCTTTCTAGAGCAGCGTCGGCGCCTCGCTCACGTTCCAAGCGCGCCCGTCCGTGAACTCCACGGCGCCGTCGGTCGATGACGCCGTGCACGGCGCAGCCAACTTCGTGGAGAATGCCGATGTCCATGGCAACGTGCACGGCACGGCGTCCGGCATGGCTGCACGCGCTCCACATAGGCGTGAAGTGTGCACGCACAGCCGGTGACAACCTGCTGATGGCTAGCAATGTATAGAATCACAGCCGCAACACCTTGTGCTTGGAAGTCCGACACAATCTTCAATTCGATGGCGACTTCCAAGCACAGCAACAGCTGCCGCCGAGCGCGAGTCATTGTTCCGGCCGCACAGCAACAGCTGCCGCCGAGCGCGAGCTCTCGCTCGTGTAGTCGTGTTCCTCGTCCGTCGTCACCGATGAAGACCCGATGCGCATGGATGCAACTCCCTACCCGACAACGACGTGGGCGACAAGGAGGTGTTGTGCGAGAGCCGAAGCATCTCGGAGCAGGTCGAGCATGGCCACCGCGAACGCGCACGCCGGCGCCGGCATGATCCTGATGAACGGCCCAACGGAGGGATTCACAACCTACGCCCACGCGCACGTGCTGCGGCGTTGCACCTGAGCAACATCTGGTTCAGACTCGATCAGCTAGGTTAATCAAGAAAAAAAAGGTCAACAATCCTAACACTTTTTTTTTTGACCCAGGAAAATGAGCAAACCCGGTCTAGTAACGAGCTTATAGCAAATAACGACCGGGAAGGCGGGAACAATAAGTTGAGGGTGCCGATTTTCGGGATTAATAGTTCAGGGTTCGATCCTAACACCATCTACCAGTTGAAGGTTTATTTCTTACTCCTTTTTTTTACTGGGTGCTACGTGCAGATGAATATTACAAAACAAATTCACTAAATTTCTGGGTGTGCCAGGGTACACCCGGCACACCCGCTGGCTCCGCCACTGCTTCCAGGTATAGCTTTTGGAGTATTTCAGGTTTCAGCTAAGCGCCAGGAGAAGCAGGGCCCTGAGCAGGAGGCGGGTACCCTGGTACAAAAGGAAAAAGAGGAGTGCCATGCTCAATTGGACCTGGCTTGATACTCGCCTTGGAGCTTGGACTTGGGTCAACAGGTTGGTAGTCATCAGCCCTTACGTCTTGCAAGCTTCTGTTAGTAATAGTATGTATACTTTCCTGGAAAAAAACGACATCCAGGAACACTGACTTTAGATGTTGTTCCATCGGAAAATGATGTGAAGTACATGGTATATGTGGTGTTTGTATGCTTATTCTGATCTGTGAAAAACAGTGCATTTTTCAGGTTCTTTTTTTAAAGTACACACCTTGAGTCTCCTGCCGTTTAGCTGAACGGTTCCATAGGCCGGGTCTGCATTGCAGTTAAGATGTCAAGCCATAGACCATATATTCTCGTTCCCTACTGAAAGATAAAATCAAGAAAGCAGAACCGACCCAAGCAAAGTCATGGCGCGTACAGCCTATTGGACCTATGGAGACAACTTTGGAGACCAAGCTTTATTTTCGACCAAACATATATACCTCAAGTGGTACAGTTACAGGGAAGAGAACCCCAGAAAATAGATGAATGATTATCACGTTGAACTCTGAGCATCACCAAATCCATGATGTTTTCAAAGACCCATCATCAAAACCATGAACCAAGCACCGACAGCAGATAGCTGCTGCTAAAGCTATACAGTTTTCTCTCTAAACCTTGTGCCACACAAGAACAAAAGAACAGGAATCTCCTGAACAAAGCTACAAGGCAATAGAACACGAAGATGGACAAGCGACATAACAAGAAGCAGAGCGACGTTTGTTGTACCTGCGGACTTCACGGAGGCTCCGAGCAACAGGTTCCATCCGACGAACGCGGCGACGAGCAGAGCCAGGACGGTGCGGCCCTTCATCCCCCTGCACGGCGATCCCTCGAGAAGTTTCAGAATGCTTCAGCACCAGCGTTCGTTTTGGCTTTGCTTCCTTCGGGCAGCCTCTTCTTGCCTGTAGGGCATCTCCAGCCGTTCGGCCCCACCAGGCCGAAAAACGGCGCCTTTTTGGACGGCCTGGGGGGACGCCGGCGCAATTCGACGTCTTGGGGGCGTGAATTTCCCAGTCGCACCCCCATCCCAGGATGAAAAGATGAGGAAAAAAGTCAAAAAAAATCACTGTCATTTCCCAGTCGCACGCCACGGGCACGAGCCGCGAGACAATGGCGGCAAGAACCGGCGTGCGCGGCCGTCGAAACCTCCTCCTGGCCGCCCTCCTCCTCTGCGTCGCGTGCGCGAGCGCGCCGGCCACCGCCGCGGGCGCGCTCCGGGCGTCGGCCATCTCCGCGGCGCCGTCGCCCTCGCCGTCTTCGTCACACCCGCTGCCGCGCCCGCGCCACGGCGTCCACCCGAGCGTCGCGCCGGCGAGTCGTAGCACAGCCCGAACAGCGCCCGGCCGCGAGGGGCGAGCGGCGGCCACGAGGGACGGACGGCCACGGGGGACGGCCGCGCGAGCTCCGTGGAGGACGGCCGGCGCGCGAGCTCCATGGAGGGCGGCCGCGAGCTCGAGGACGGCCGCGAGGACGGGCGGCGAGGACGGCTACGAGGACGGCCGCGCGAGCTCGGAGCAGGAGAAGAGGAGGGGCGGCGGCGGACGGCCACGGGCACACGAGCTCGGCGGCGCCGTCGGGATCGGTCCGGCGTGAGGAAGAGCGTGCCGACATCGAGAAGAACCACAAAAAATCCGCGGTTCTCCCGGCGGCAAGGCTGGGCGGAGGCGCGTGGCCGGAGCTGGGCGGAGGCGTGTGGCCGGAGCTGGGCGGAGGAGAGGAGAGAGCTGCGGGCGTGGGTGGGGAAGAGAGAGAGAGAGCACGTGGGTTGGGGAAAGAAAAGAAGGAGAGAGAAAAGTGGTATGTGGATGACAGTGGGCCAGCTTGCATGCAATCGCCCCCCCAGGCCAAACCCAGCGCCTTGGGTTTGGCCTGGGTGCGCCGGCGCTAAAACGGCGCTATCCGGCGCTATTTGAGGTCCTGGGGGGACGGCTGGGAGGACGGCTGGGAAAATTTCGGCGCTTTTCGGCGCTATTTGCCCAAAAAGGTGGCCTGGGGGCGCTGGGGGCACGGCTGGAGATGCCCTAAGATAGATAAAGACGGGTCCATGCAATCCATGATGTAACTTTCATGTGCATGTCAGTATGGGGATTAAAGAAATGGTGTGATAACAGGGCAGTATTTATGTCTCGTCAAAATGGCCGGGCAAAGCAAGGAGGGTGGCCTCCATGCATTCCTCCGTCAGACCTGCACATCTCATTGATTGCCAAGCCCTTGCAGGTGTTGTTGCCCTTGAATATACTATACTAGTACATTTGCCGCCTCTTTTTCTCCACAAATATTTTAGGCAATCTTGTGAGCATAGCGTGTCTTTTTTTTTTTTAACAAATAGTGGCGCCAGGGGCGCCTAAATTTCATTCCCAGGTCAGCTGCATGAGGCAGAACTGATTTCAAGGATTTTCAGTGATACAGGGTGCACAGAATCCTGTACAGATAGGGGAATTGAATGCATCAGGCTTCAGACGTAAGCAGGGCCGGTCCTGGAATTTTGGGGCCCGAGGCGATATTAAAATTTGGGGCCCTTAATATAGACAAAATAACACTAATAATATACATGTAAAATATATGTTTTCAGTATAACACTTAAAGGCATCCAAATAATTCAAAATTTATACATATTATTTTAAAAATTTATTTTAACATTTCTCGATGCAAAGTCACCTCTCAAAATTTTCTTTTTGCCAGTCAGATTCAAAATTCTCATTAGTTGATTGCTCTTGCTCCAGCGCCAATTCAAAATTCTCATACTAACTCATCATTTGGGTTTATCGAAACACATGTATAACTTCTAAAAAAATTGTGAATATCTTCTCTATGTGATTAGCATTACCAGGTGAATATGTGAGGGCGATATGATAAATAATGCTAGACAAAAGTATATCAGATATTGAAAATATATGGTGGTAGATATGCATCATGTATGTGAAAGTAGAAATTAGTGATTACAAAAAATAATAACTATTATATCTCAGATTGGTCAAATTGGTTATTTGTGCATTCGCCTCCGTGTCACGCGCCCAAAGACGGGAAAGAAAAGAGGCGTATCGGTGTGGTGTATTTGGGGGTCTCGAGAACTGAAATGGATGAACCCACTGACGATGAAATTAGAAGGAAATTAAATTGACTGATTACACATCACAGATTAAAAAAAGAGAGAGCATGCACTAGTGATGAAAAAGCCAAGAAACTTTGGTGCCGGCGGACTAGTGATTAATTTGGAAGCCGAGTCGCCGCGATGCTGCGTGCGTGTCTTTGGAAACTAGGATGCGTGTGCGTTCTGCTTTCCTTGCTAGCGATGTGATTAGCGCTGCTATGTTCCATGGGTCACGTACACTCCAGCCTATTGGACATTTTTGTACTGGCGTGGCCAAACTTATTCAGTAGCTATACGTACATACAATACCTGGGTGGGGCCCCATGATTTTGGGGGCCCGGGGCGGCCGCACACCCTGACCCCATCAGGGCCGGCCCTGGACGTAAGACTAGTAAATCCAGTCCACACAACTGACAGAGCTTCACCAAATTCTTCATAGATCATAGGAAATTCCATCACTGTAAAGATGGTGAAACTGTACAAGAAGGCGATCGATACCAAGGGTCAAGTTCAGATGACATATATTTGCGAGGGACAGGATGGAGAAGGAAAACAATAATACATCAGTATTGTCCTGAATTTTTCTTTTCCTTATCCTCCTAGTATTGCCCATCCAATAGCGGTTTAAAATTGTCACTGGCGGAGATATATTTTATAATGATTCTAGGCATTGTCATCGGTTCGGCATGATGTCGTTGGAGCCTTCTAGGTCACACGCGCGTTCAGGGCAATCCAGCTTGCCCCACCGTGCATTTACTCTCTGGCAAGGAAATGTTGTTTTTCCGAGGCTGCAAAAGACAAGCATAAAACGCTCAGATGAGCAGCTCATAAGAATGGTCTCATCAGGGGAGGGCGTAATGTTCTGCAAAACCTGATGTTTGAATGAGGATATCTACGTTTTTTTTAAAGGAGTACACACGATATCACTGCAATTCCTAAAAAAAGAACTGATATGCGCAAAACTTTTCCTTTTTTGGCCTGAGACCTTGTCTTTCATGTGGCAACAGAAAAGCATTGACACTATAATACGATAGTTTCTAAGGAATCAACGGATCAACAATTTGAAGTTGCCCGTATTGACTCACCTTCGATTAACCACATTGTGCACATAGCACAACCACTGAGAGAATTCAGCCTGAGATCCTGCTTGAACAGGATTTGCTCTGAAAAAAATGCATAAGAAGTCAGTTTCATATTGTTGTGAGAGAGAACGGAGTGCAGATTTGGTGCTCCCGGGCTCCAGTGATCTCGCTCATTTCAAAAAACTAAAAACCATATTTAGAAGTTTCAAAAAATTCTGAAAAAAATCATGCATGATCCTACTTATATTTCCTAAAAACGTGCAAAATCTGAATGCAAAATACTTTACGATTCGAGCTACACAAAAAAGAGAAATATGCAGATCTGAGTATAGTGAACAATATAAAGTTTCAACTTTTCTACTTTTGTCTTTTTTGTGTAGCTCAAATCATAAAGTATTTTGCATTGATATTTTGCACGATTATAGGACATATCAGTAGGAACATGCGTGATTTTTTTCAGATTTTTAAAAAACTTTTAAATATGTTTTTAATTTTTTGAAATGGGCGGGATCACTGGAGCTCGGGAGCATAAACGGAGAGAATGGCCTTTTTTTACGTAAACAGCAGGAGCACTGGTTTTATGTGTGTGTGGGGGGGGGGGGGGGGGGGGGGGGGGGGGGGGACCCATAAGTATAGGCTACATGGCAAAGCCAAAACAGAAAAGGAAAAAACTATACAGATTATTGGCCTTAGGCCATTTTGAGCTGAAACAGAAGTATTGTTATTATGTTGACTGACACAAGAAAGTAATAGAATAAAAATAACAGGATAAGCACAGTTGAGACATATGTTACACAGAGACGATGAAATGTTCCCATAATGGCTGTTGATAATATGAGCTTCAAACAGATAAACAGCCATTGGATCATCATGCCGAATAGACTTATCTACGCCCCGGTCAGTTATCATATGTTTCTGCGAACAAGACCCTAGAGCACATATTAAAAGTTTGATCATAAATGCCCCTCATGTACCCTACAAGTAAACATGCTGCAAACTCTAACAGACAAATGCATAGATATAAAACTTCAATCAAACATTCGTATGAACAGTTTCATATTGCAAAAGCAACATGAATTCCTAGACCTCATGTGAAGTCATAAAGCAGCAAATGGTCAAAGATAGATTCATAAATACTTCATCAAATACCAAAATTTCAACAAGAACTAAGCCTGCAACATGCATACGTATCTCAGGAATCAAACTACTCAAATGGACAACATAAATTATGCAAGAGGCTATAGGGCATTGCTTACTTCAAAACTTCCTTGAAGTGATCAGCACATTCTTTGCAAGGGTACAGTCTAGATATTAAAGCCATCTGAATATGCAAACAGAAAGAAATGTTACTTTTGCATAGACTGGAAAAATAAGCAAAAGAAAAATGAGATGTGGGGCAGGGTTTTTTTTTTTTTTGAGAACAGGCAACCAATGGTTGTGTGTCTTTTCATTAAGGTTTAGCAAAGGTTTTACAATATGCCCATCGGCCCACACTTACAACACACACCCACATAGACGCCTACTCCTCGCTACGGCCTATGGGGCAGGGAAATCTTCAGGATGAGAAAAGTGTATTTGTGTTTGCCCCTGGATCCTTTTTTTCAATAAAAAACTAACTATACCGGTATTCCAGATAGGTAATTCAGAGTCATGGTAACCAAGCAGAAGGCATATTAAAAATGTATAAGCTCAGAACTTATGGGAAATCAACAAAAAGGGCATCTATAATAAGTGAAACAAATTGCACAGGTATTTATTCGACCAACTTAAAGAGTAATACAAGCATTGCTTTCAACAAATCGGTCACAGGTGACTTTATCAAGTATAAGCATGCAAATATTTCTCAAGCTAAACATATAACAAAAGCATCAATGCATGAGTTGCAATTTCTTGTATTTAGCCATGACAGTTAAATTCATCTTCCGAAAACCACAATTTTCCACATAATAGGACTTTACAGGTATACCTAATTATCATCTGCAACTCTAAAGAAAGCTAAGTACGTTGTCTGTCCTGCTTACCAGCTCTTTAGCATCCCGTTTCTGCTGCCTAGTAGGTGCATCAGGGAACTGAAACACAAGCAAACAAAACGAAATTAAGAACAAAGTGTGGAAGCATATTGATTTAAGCATTGATGTTCCAGATTGAATGGTTGGCTTATCCACAAGTATATACTGTGGCTAATGTACACAAATGCATCCATGGAGACCATCCACATTCACGACCAATGCCAATATGAACAAGACTGGTAGCTTAAGACAATCTTGTGAACTTCCGTGTGCTACTCACAATGAGAGAGCCAGTAAAGACCGAGCACCTGCGCGGCGATGGTGTGGAGCAGCATCCACGTGGACCGGCCGACCTCCTCCTTCGTCAGGGGCGCGACCTTCGCATCCTTCTCCTGCGCATTCAATCGAACACGTGACACGCCGCCTCTTCATCCAGAGAAACGGGGAGGAAACGGGGGGAGAAGCTTGCCTTGAGGACCTCTGGCGGCGGGGGCGGAGGCGGTGGCGGGGAGAGGGATAGGGAGAGGAGGGGGCGGAGGCGGCGGTCTTCGGGGGCGATGAGGAGGCGGCGGGAGAAGGCGGCGACGGTCTGGAGCACGGGCTCCAGCGGGTTCGAGCCCCACGGTGGCATCGTTGCCGGAGGAGAGAGCAGAGCAGGAAAAACAGGGGGGGGGGCGTAATCGGTGGATTTGGAGGGGAATTTCTGGTGGGCCGCTGGCCTGGTAACGCTGTCCGAGCAGGTTGACGGGCATGGGCCACGCGGCAGATGATTGTGTACCGGGTTGATCAATCAATTGATCTTTTTTTCTCAAAAAAAAACATTTTTTTTTTTTGCGCTCAAACCTGGGAGTTTTATTACTTAGTTAACATCCTGGTACAATCATCCAGCAAGCTGGGGAGTAAGAACCTTGAACTCTCATCGAGCCAACTCTCTGTACCTGCCAATGTCCTCGCACGCTTCGCACAAAGATGCGCAGGCACATACAATTCTCTCCCTACATGCCGAATAGAAAAAGAAACAAAATTTTCAGCTAACTCCCTATTTCAATTGATCTACTCCCTCCGGAATAACTGTCACGACTTGTATACATATTTTGTACTACGGCAATGCACTCTCCACGACGGTTTTAGCGGACTGGAGGTAGTATTCGCATGTACTGTTATACTAAAACAATTACCCTAAAAATGTTATCCTAAAAAAAAAATCTATTCACATGTACCGGGTCGGAATTTCTTGGTGGTGGTGTTGAGAGTTTCCAATTGAGTTGTGGAGATGACCTCAATGCAAAGGTTCGGTCACCGTCTTCAAGGGCACCGCTTAGTGGATCATGGCAGCTTGCATTGTCCAAGGTCAAAAGGCCTACACCGCGTCACTGCCATCGTTGTCGTTGCTAGGACAGTCTGCCACGCTGCCCCCGCAACCGCGATGACACAACCACCGTCGAGAGAACCTGGGGTCACCGCTCCTATGTCCAAGGTCCACATCCGAGTGACCACCGGTAGCACCCCCCACTAGAGGCCACCTTTGCCAATCAACGGCGAGAGCCAGTCTAGAGAGGAGGATCAAGACATACATGAGTCCCACCGAGCAGCATCACGGGTGACGACGACCAAATCCCCACGCGAGAGATGAGCTCCAAGCCACCGCGTGAGGAGCCTTGCGACGAAATTCTCGTCGCCCCCATCATCGGCACCGCACGGGTTTTTTGCGAGAGGCGAGGGAAGGGGCTAGCTGCAGGGCGATTATCCCCCCCCCCCCCCCCTCTTGACGGAGGAGGCGACGAAAGAGGTGGCCTAGATTGGTTAATTGGGGTTTAAGTCTCTAAGGTTTAGGGTGATAGGGATTAATGTTTTAGGGTTAGGGTTTTAGAGTTTAGGTTTAGAAATATTATTTATTTATTTATGTTTCTTCTAGATCTTTTCTTAAAATACATTATTTATTTTTATTGTTTGTATTTTTTTCATATGACTTGAAATAGTTATTACTGAGTCGATACTAAGAACCATCCAATGTGATCCTGATTATGTATGTTCATCGGGATGAGAAGATCATTATCCAACGGGTAACGATTGTCAACTGAGATTTAGCTATTTCTAAATCGCCTGAGAAAATAGTCATTCCCTTTATTTATTCACAGTTTTTTCGATTCAACAAAGACAAAGAAGGTAAGAGTAAACTTGATCCAAAATACAGTACACGCTATGTTGGTACTAGAAAATGCTCTACTTGCATGCCAAAAATTCTTCTCAGTAATCCAGATTTTCAAATGCCCAACTCTGAACATTGCCATGAAAATCGAAACTTCTTCCTACTATTCGGTTCGAGGGGCAGAAAGAAATCACGCAGTTTCAAGCATGCAAAGCAAAATTTGTTTTCCACGACTACGTGCACTGTTTTCTCCATAGCAACGTACCATGATGCATCGAACCAGTGGGAATAGTTGCTGCCGACTTGCCGTGTCCATGCTCCCGGACGGCCGGGAACATGAGGCAGGGACCGCTCGAGGTCCGGAGGACACTGCCGACCGATCGATAACGATGGCATGCTCAGGTTTATAGCGAAACTGATGGTGCCATGATTGAGACGTACGTACGTCCAAAGACCTAGCTGTAGCATTGGAGAAGAGGGCAGCGTCGGTGAAGGGGAAGCTGGAAGAAGAACCACACCTCGCCGCCTTCCTCAAGTGCGGTGGCCATGCGAACAGACTCTTTCAACAACCCAAGATTTCCTTTCGTAAATGCACCCTACCAAAGGTACACGGAACAATCTGTACCAATTCGCACCCCACGATTAGCCCCATTTAAATAGATCTAACCGTTAATATACAAACTAACCCTCACCACAGGCTACGTTACCCTAAACTCTGCCAGACGAAAAGTCCGCCCCTAGGGTCCGCGTCTCGCCTGTGCGCCCCGAGCCAAACGGCCGCCGCGACTCGCCTGCCCCCACGACGAGGCCTCCCCACGCGTTCTTCTCCCCGGCGGCAACGCCGCCCCTCCCCCTATGATCCCTGGACACCGATTGTCCTGCGAGCCGCGACACCACTCCCCGATGACGCGACCGGTGACGCGGCGTTCCCCACGCGAGACCTGTAGCGTCGGCTTCCATCCACTGCGGGAAGGACGCCTCGGCTGCCGCCGGTGGAGGCGTCGTCCTCCTCATGCGAGCCGCCACCTCCTCCTGCACTCCCCCGGCAGATGCCCCCTGGTGCGCTGGCTCGATCTGTAAAAACAATGCCTGACGAGTTTCCCGTCACTAATGCTGATTCAGCCAACTCCTGTCCATGCTTGTTCGTTTCCTTTTCTTAGAACAAGCAATGGTGGATCGAAGCCATTTTCAATGGAGGACGCATTCTTCATGCCCTAGCCTGAAATCCCAGTTAATATTGTTAATTTCTAAGATATATTTTCAGGTTTACGTGCAAAGATTTTGATATATTCAAGCTAACTGATCATTGAGGGTTTAGGAGGTATGACTATTGCACACTTTCTCATGGCTGCCCCTCTGTGCTAATCGTGTGCCGTTCACATGCCTAACTAAATAATTTAATTGATGTACACGCTTCTACTGTGCATGTATTGTTTCGGGTGCATCTTCTGACAATAAACAGCAGCATGTGAGGGAAGAATACACAATAATCAAAGATGTAATGCTGCATAGAATTCGTGTGTATAAGATGGGAATACAACATACCATCACATTATCCGACCAATCTGACGTAACTTAATAAAGTAATGCTGCATAGAATTGCTTGGGAATGAGTGTTCTGCTCACATGCCTAACTAAATAAAGTAATTGAACCATACTTTCTAACTTGAGAAGATAGCAGGCAATTGTATAGTTACAAATGACCAGAGTAGTAGTAGCTAGCGGCTATGTTGTACCAACTTGTTCAGATTCAGAGAGAAATCAAGTTTAAACTGATCTAGCAGTAACTTACAAGTGAGTAAATGAGGAAAAAAATTAAATACCATCAGCACATTTTCTTCAAATAATTATGGAATGCGAGTTTTTTCCAAGTATTACTTGTTAAGACAATATATACATTTTCTCGCTTGTTTGTTCTTTTTCTGATTGCAGGATCATCCCAGGGATAAAAAAGATGCAATGGTTCAGAAAATATAAGACTGAAGGAAAATAATGTGCTTATATGAATGGAGAATCATTATGAGGGAGAAGAGTTTCGGTATGCTGATACGCACACCCTTTTAATTTTTGATGTTCCTTGAGATGTGATGTAGGTTGTCGTAATGTGTACATTGAAATTAATGTGTATATTGTCCCTAAGACCTTGACTGTCGAAAGTAAAAAAAGAATCTAGAATCTACAAATATTGTAGCACTGTCAAAGTAATGTAGTTGACAATTTACATGTGATTTTCATGTGTAAATGTAATACAATAAGTCTCTATCTGGACGTGTCTTGAAACATGAGATGATCTGATTTTCATGGGTATATGTGATTTTCATGTGCAATACAACAAGTTTCAGAACTGATGTTTCCTGTCAAATGAGATGTGTGCACTCTATGGGTTACTTGGTTGATGTATTAAGAGAAATTTATTAATTATACTTGGTGCAATACAGAGTAGTTAGCATGCCAACCAAAGTTTGTTTCCTTTTATCATAGAGGAAGGGATCATTTGTAACTACTTTTTATAGGGACGAGAATTTTCTTACATATATGTTAATGACTCATCAGCACAACAAATTTTCTCTCTTCCATTTAGCTAATTAAGCTATTGTCATACCCTAAAATGAAACAATGATCCATAATTAATCATCTCAATGAAATTACTTGGTTGTTTCATCGCAAAAATCACAGCAACGTAAATAAAAGGCAACTTGGTTATTGACTTGTTTAGAACGGGATAATCATATGATGTGCTGGGATCCAAGGCCCACAACGCAGCCCTCTCCCGTCATATAATAAATCATCGGAGAGAGTAGCATCGACATGTTGAGATCTTAGATATAGATAAATATATGCTTCAGTTATGAATTCTTGCAGAGTCGACTTCTTTCTTTCTTTATTCCAGTTTACAGTGATCTGAATTTGTGCTCTACATCTCGTTGCTTTGAATTTGTGTTATACAGACTGATCACATGCGGGCTTTTAGAATGTGCAGGAAAGAGGGTCATCCAGAAAGTTATATATGGGGGGCACTCCTAAACTGCTACAAACTGGTTCTTCAGGTAAATGTCTGAGCAATATTACTTGGTAGTTTTTACTTCCTTTTGTCCAATAAGAGACGTATGCTAAGTTGTATAGACAGTCAGGCATATTTTTAAGTAGGAAATTAAATTTTGACAAGCCATTAAACACAAATATATCCCTTATTCTTGCATAATGGCCACACGATCACTTATAAAAAACTAAGAAACTGTAAATAGAGCGAACTTTATTGAAACAAAGAATCCTCTAGGCCTATAGATGATGGTGAGTAACTGTCACGCTAGACCTAGTTTCTTCATAGCTTAGTGCAAGAGCATCCTTTACCAGCGCAGCTAGCATACTCCAGTTGTGCGCGCGAGATTTGTCGATCATCATCAAAGCATAAAGTGTCTGTTTCACGATGGGGAATCCGGATTGACCGGTTTTGCAGACCGTGACACGTTGTAACAGTCAAAGGCACAATATCGATTGGCTTGCGTGTGCTGGGGGGAGGCCGGTCTGGGCATATGAGGACCTGCCCATAAGGCAAACCTTTATGTTGTACTCTAGAATGTAGCAGTAAGCAACAAAGGATAGAAGGTCAAAGATGAATTCATTTTTTTGGCCTATTTTTTTGCACCCATTCCCATATCGAAAAATATAGATGTGGTACCAAGTTTAAAGTGTTCAGATAGAGCGGAAACTCTGATATCCTCTTGCAGTGCACGTAGACACGTGGGTAGGAACGTGGCCACATCTCTGCTCACAGTACACTTCAAGCCGCACAGCGGTGACCTCGCTCCATCCTGCATCCCCAAGTGCCACAATGGAGGCCATGACGCTAGCGTATCGTTCAGCCATAGACCTACAAATAACGTAGAGCAAATCTGAAATCAGATATAAATGAATCCCTTCGGATAACAATATAGCGTGCAACCTGATGTGTTGTTGAATATTATGCAAAAACACCTTATATCTATTCGCTGTCAACTCAAATCTAATTACTCTCCTAGAAACGCATATATATATGAAGAGACGGGTGTCCGGCAACTCATCAGATTGACACTACTTAAAAGAAAAGGAAAGCACTACTTATGCAACAATAGCTATTACAGTAAACAGAGTGCAATTGATGATCTTACCTGATCAAAGAATGAGCGACAAGAGCTAGGTCGAGGGGAGCAAGAATGGCCTGGGCTAGTGGTGGCGCCATCACACTTCCGGAGCTATGTACGTTGTATAAGAAGTTTAGCGATCTGAACACGGGAGGGTGGACAGAGATGTAGATTCAAGGTGGGGGTGGGGGGCGGCTGAATGACCTAGGCTTATATGTAGAGTTGAAATTTTTGGCTTAGGCGGGAAGCTAAAAAGATTGAAATTTTGGCTAACTAGCAACTTAGATCTAACCTCCTAACAATCTTATCTAGCTAACTAACAATTCGCTGCAGAAAAATAGGGCGAGTAGGAAAACTAACCGGATATAACTGGGCATCGACCTGTCTGCTTGCCTTTTTGGCCCATCGCGATTTAGCCCAGGCTTGACAACCGAGTTGGAATTATTATTTGCGTGGACAACTGCAAACATTGACATGTGCTTGCTATTCGGCCCATCACGACATCACATTTGAAACTTACTTGAGAAAATTAGGCATCGACCTGTGCTTTGCCTGTTTGGCCCATCACGATGGAGACCAAGCTTGGAAAACGGAGATAATGATTTAATTTTGTTTGTGCTTAGACAACTGCACAAGTCAGGCTGCATGCATCATGAAATTAGGTGCAAGCTTAAACGTTTGAATGCACAATTGTTTGATAACCGGTACATAATCATGTATCGACATGCAAGTAAAACCTACTGAATCAGTACATTATACACGCGCACAGTCCTTGCTAATTCCATTTTTTTTACTTTGGTGCTCATTCATAGTTTGCTCTTGTTTTTTCCCACAACAAGATAAATGTTGCAACATGATAACTTTAAATAAATAGAATTACTAAATATCTAAAAAAAAATATGACCGTCAACTTTGGTAACAACACATCTTCCGGCCCTTATGAAACTCAAACTCGCTTTGATTGCGTCCGGGACGTTTTCTAGGGCTTCATTATCTTTGAACTTCAGAAGATGGACCATAAACTGCTTCCTAAGCTCCAGGGGTTTCTAGAAAGGTGCGAAACAAAAGTAAGACAAATGGCCAAAAAATATAAGAAATGTTGCAGCGCACACCGAAAACCGGTGTAAATATACATACGGTAGGGATGCGTGTAGCAAGTTGGTTCGTTCCATCCAATGTGGCCATGTGCTCCAAGATAGTGAATCCGGAGTCATCGTTGCATAAATGCAACTTTGAAGTTAAATAGGTACTTAAGGACATCGCTATATCAAACCAGTTTTAATTTCATTACCTGTTCTTATGGTTGTCCATTGGCCACTCCGCGACTTGAGTATGTCAGTCGGGTGCATCGATCGCATCATCTCATTAAATTCGTCCATTGCAGTTATGCTTCTTTTCTCACCTCGCTATAGTGAAAAAATCTCTCATTCTGAACCGGAGAGTAGGATGGATCAATCAGAAATGTCCTCTTGTGTCCATGTTGACCACAAGAAGTGAATATGCGTCCATGGTAGCCAAGGTAGTAGATATTGTAAAATTGAAAATAGAGTTAATAACTAACATGGGCAAGCACGCAAGGTCGAAATTGACATTCACTTGCAACTTTAGAGACCCATATGTCGTAGGGAGGTAAGATCTGGAGCACCGTATCAATCAATGTCGTTGTGACGAGCGCCTTAAGGCCCGTGCTTGAGTTTGAAGCTGCAGGTCAAAAAGATGTTTCCATCCAGCATATTTAGTGCCCGCGTATCTCTCAACTTCCGCACATATAAGCCCACGAACTACGAGATTGAAGCAGTCTGGGTGAACTTGTCCAGCTGCCACGATTGTCTATTGGATCATTCCGAGGCTTATTTCAATAATATTAGGTGTAGAACTTCTTATCCATATGGTGATGCAAGATAGATATTATAGCAAACTCAAAAACAATCTCAACAATGCGTATTCTTAAAAATCTATATATTCCCGTTGTTTATTGGTAAACAAATACTTGCTCTAACGCGTCCTAGTCATTGATTTACATGATATAATTATACATATGTTCGACAACATGTTCAGCGATAAATGTTGGCCCTTCCATTTGTGCGGTACGCAGGGACCTAAGCACGCTCTTCTCTACTGTAGACCGCAACCTGCGTACCGCACAAATGGAACGGCCAGCATTTATCGCTGGACATGCTGTCGAACATATGTATAATTATATCATGCAAATCAATGACAGGACGCGTTAGAGTAAGTATTTGGTTACCCATAAACAACCGGAATATATAGATTTTTAAGAATACACATTGTTGAGATTGTTTTTCAGTTTGCTATAATACCAATCTTGCAGCACTATATGGGTAAGAAGTTCTACACCTTTCATTATTGAAATAAGGCTCAGGACGATCCAATAGACAATCCTGACAGCTAGACAAGTTCACCTAGACTGCTTCAATCTCGTAGTTCGTGGGCTTATATGTGCGGAAATCGAGAGGTACGCGGGCACTAAATATGCTGGATGGACGCACCTTTTTGACCTGCAGCTTCAAGCTCAAGCACGGGCCTTAAAGCGCTCGTCAATGTATCAAGTTAACCACACGACGACATAATTGATACGGTGCTCCCGACCTTACCTCCCTACAGCTTATGGGTCTCTAATGTTGTAAATGAATGTCAATTTCGACCTTGCGTGCTTGCCCGTGTTACTTATTAACCTCTATTTTCAATTTTACAGTATCTACTATCTTTGGCTACCATGGACGCATATTCACTTCTTGTGTTCAACATGGACACAAAGAGGACATTTCTGATTGATCCATCCTACTCTCCGGTTCAGAATGAGAGATTTTCACTATAGCGAGGTGAGAAAGGAGAGCGTAGCTATGATGAATGAATTTAATGATATGATGCAATCAATGCACCCGACTGGAATACCCAAGTCGCGGAGTGGCCAATGGACAGCCATAATGTATTGGCGCCCTAAACAGGTAATGAAATTAAAACTGGTTTGATATAGTGATGTCCTCAAGTACATATTTAACTTCAAAGTTGCATATATGCAACGATGACTCCAGATTCACTATCCTATCCTAGAGCACATGGCCACACTGGATGGCCCGGACCGACTTGCTACACGCATCTCTACCGTATGTACATTTACGTCGGCTCTCGGCGTGCGCTGCAACATTTCTTGTATTTTGTTTCGCCATTTGTTCTTACTTTTGTTTCGCACCTTTCTAGGAATCCCTGAAGCTTAGGAACCAGTTTATGGTCCATCTTCTGAAGTTCAAAGATAATGAAGTCCTAAAAAAATTACTGCACGCAACCAAAGTGAGTTTGAGTTTGATAAGAGCCTGAAGATGTGTTGTTACCAAAGTTGGCGGCCATAATATATTTAGATATTTAGTAATTTTATTTATTTAAAGTTATCATGTTGCTGCATTTATCTTGTTTTCGGAAAAAAAACAAGAGCAAACTACGAATGCGAACCAAAGTAAAAAAAATGGAATTAGCAAGGACCGTGCGCGTGTATAATGTACTGATTCAGTTTACATGGTACTGACTTTCATACGCGGTTATCAAACAATTGTGCATTCAAACGTTTAAGCCTGCACCTAATTTCATGATGCATGCAACCTCATTTGCATGATTTTTGAGTCGCGAGTCGCAAGTGAGTCGCCAACCCTCCGACTCGCTGTATAGTCGACGAAAATCGATGTATAGTCGCGTTGAGTCGCTGTATAGTCGCGAGTCGCCGTGATTTTTGAGAAACGACTTGGCGATTAGTCGGCGACTATACAGCGACTAATCGGCGACTCAAATACCATGCTCATTTGTACAGCCTCACCTGTGCAGTTGTGCAAACACAAACAAAATTAAATCATTAGCTTCGTTTTTCGAGCTTGGTCTCCATCGTGATGGGCCAAACAGGCAAAGCACATGTCGATGCCTAATTTTCTCAAGTACGTTTCAAACGTGATGGGCTGCATCGTGATGGGCCGAATAGGCAAGCACAGGTCAATGCTTGCAGTTGTCCACACAAATAATAATTCCAACTTGGTTATCAAGCCTGGGCTCAATCATGATGGGCCAAAAAGGCAAGCACATAGGTCAATGCCCAGTTATATCTGGTTAGTTTTCCTACACGCCCTGTTTTCTGCAGCGAATTGTTAGTTAGCTAGATAAGATTGTCTGTACTATGCATGATTTTTTTCCCCAGAATTTTGCACAACAACTCTAAGATATCCAATTCTGATAAATAGCTTTGTTATAACCTTTTTTTCACTATCACTTTACAGACTTTAGCCATCGATGGTGTCAATCTTTACGTATCCTCGTCATCCTCTTGGTCCTCATTGTGGCTGAAATTGGTGCATCTTGCATGTCAAGGTCTTTCTGTCTTTGAGTGTTATTGATTGTTGTCTTTGTGAGTATCACACAGAAGTCTGGTTTGATGAGCAGGTTAGTGATCTTGCATTCTTGTTTTTTCTTCACTTTAGATTGGCATGAGCACAGCAATCCCCAAAATATTTTAATGTTCCTTCTTGCTGCTATCGCCATGTGACTGATTTTGATGCACAAAATTCATTCTTGAAGATCACTTGAAAATAAATTATGTGTTACGAACATATAGCCCCTTCATCGACGAAATTTTGCACAGGGCAATTTCACTCTAATTTAGGTATGTGCGGCATCTTGCACTGGATCCTGAATCTTGACGTACTGGTGTTGTTCGTCACTCTTGCTTCGATGTTGTGAACTGTCAAAATTCTCTAATTAAATTAAATATTCATCAACATAGAAGTAAGTGGTTGACGAGCTAAGGCGTGGTTTTTGTGCCAGTTCAATGGCGATCAATTGGAGTTCAGTAGCTTGTAAAGCTTATGCAGGGTAGTGTTGTGTTGAAATTGTAGTTCAGTCCCTGCCGGAGAGACACCAAATTGGTGGTTTGCAGCAGTGTCATGATGGCATGCGATAATTCATGTCTGAAGGTGTCATGATCGCCTGCAATAGATACTGATAATCGTGGCACTGTAGATAGGCTGCGAAATGCTGTACTAGAAAAAGCAGAATTGGTTATCCAGTAGGCCAGTAGTTTGGTAACTGAACTTGTGTGCAGATAAATGCTCAGCTGACGTTCTATTGCTCGCATCGAAGCAGAAAGGCAAGGAACATATGTGCTCAATTGTGTACGACATTAATGGACAGAATGGATCTGAAGGAGATGGCGCTTTAGGGGAGTTTGCCATATGATGTGTTAACCACAGTGTTTACTTGAGCTTGTCAACACCCTGCAGAGGCTGATCGTAGAGTCTACTCACTCAATGGATGCATAGCGGAACTGGTATTTAGGAGTTCTATTTGCAGGATATGAAGATCTTTGGAGAGCGTCAGTATCGACCAGAGTGTTCGTCTGATCTATAAAACTGTATTCCTCATTAAATTTAATTGACGCAGATTTACTCCTCAGAGCAAACTCCTAAATGTAACGCTGAAGATTGTAAGGTGATATAGTAGAGTTAGGTAAAAAAACCAACAATATATTTGTCGTTGCGTGATGGTAAGAGTTGGAAGATTCAAGCAAACTACACTTATCCATACTCAAGTAAAAACAACTTATCTCTAAGGCTATACTACATTTCAGTTGGCATGCTTTGGCTGGTGCAATGGTTCTGATTGATTTTTTTTTTGCATCAAGTATGGTGTTTTTTCTCATGTATGATTCTTATCGTGTGTACCTTGCACCAGTAATGAGTCGTCAGTGATGACATGAATATATGATCTGTAAAGTAGGTAGGTTAATAGTGATATTCAAGTGGATATCTGGTTGCGATCTGATGTTTTGCTGGGCCGATGTCTGATCTAATCTGATTTTTGGTTGGCAGTGATTATTAAGTGCTCGACCGATGACGTCGGGCTAGCCCGCCATCGTGCTGGAGGTAGCAAGGAAGAGCGGGAGTGCTGGAGGTGTGAAGAGAGGTCGAAATGGCATTAGGATTCTGAACTGGCCCAATAGCTTTAGATAAGTAAGGGGAAGAAATTAATCGTGTGTACAGCTTTTTTTCTCTAAGTAGCTCAAGGAAACATGTAGATTATGAACCAGGTGCTTAAAAGGTGTCGTCGCTAGCATGCACTTAATATTTTTGTAATGTCTCCTATTAGGAATATATATGTTAATTTGTGCACAATAAAGGTTAATATCATAAAATCAAAAAAAAGAAAAAGGAAAAAAGGTTAATATCATGGTGTACTGTGTACATGTCAAATCTTTGTCTCCACAAAAGATATACCCTTAAATATTAAATACTTAATCCAGGTTTGGGTATGATCGACTTTTTGTGAGTTACATGTCATGTCTTTCATTTGATGAGAATTCTTTCAGTGACGCCTTCGGTGCCGCCGGTGTTAGAGTGGATGATCGAATATGTGTCGCATCCCTGAAGATTTATACCTTCGTGTGAATTGCGGTGATGTGGTGATGATGACACAAGTCTTTGTCGGGTACTGCACAGTGTGTTGTGGGCGCGCTGAAAATGACCACCAAAAAGAACTTACTTTGTAAGTCTTTGTAACGTAGATTTTCTCACCCATTGCAACACATGGGTATGTTACCTAGTTAGAACAAAGAAAGAAAGAAGTCGACTCTATAAGAATTCATAAACTGAAGCATATATCTTAGTGCAAAAGCCCCAATATACAATGTGCGAATACACATTCAGACTTCAGAGAGCCGAGAGATGAACCGGCCGCCGCAGTGTCGTACTAGGCAGACTAAGGCATGGCCTAGTGGTGGGGAGGGGTTGATGTCTTCCCACCCACCCGAGTTCAACTCCTCATTATTGCAATTTCGGTGAAATTGCACTCCTCTTCTATCAAAAATACCGCGGACCTCCTCTCCGTAGGAAATCATTTTTAGGTTTCCAAAAAAAGTGTCGTACTAGCTAGCTTTGGAGTTTTTCAGCTTAATTCTGATTTTAATAAGCTGCCGACACACGATATCATGTCACGAGTATAAATATCCGTGACATGTGTAGTGGATCAGCGGCACACAGAGCAAAAGTACAAAGCAACTTACCTGACCGTTGCCACGTCCCTTTCAGTCCCGGAGCCCGGACGGCCGAAGTACTCCCTCCGTTCCAAATTATTTAACTTGGTTTTGTCCAAATACGAATGTATCTAGACACTAAACAAGTATAGATACATCTGTATTTACACAAACCCAAGTCAAGTAATTTGGAACGAAGGGAGTAGCTCGGTATTGTGGCTATGGCGCTATGGAGCCTATGCCATGCGTATGCTGACTGGAATGTTCGACTTGTTTTCTTACGTGTGAGGATATTTAAACTCTACAGTCAAAAAAGGATATTTAAACTCGCGAAGCATCTTAGTCATGCAATCTGAATAATGGACTTGTGAAGGAAATCAGTTTTAACGTAGACCGTACGCAAGGAAAAAGGTGGCACTTTCTGAGTTAAACCGTGGAATATTAGGATTGATTTACGCGGGTGTTAAAACTTTCAACTGGGAAATCCTTAAGAAATGTAGTGAGTCGATGATGTTCACTTATTTCTCATGACCATGGCCATGAGTATCGAGAGGAGATCACTCACTTTCAGACTTTCTCGTCAATGGATGGTGAGCATGCAGCTCGTGCCACCACTTGATGAAAATCTAAAAAGAAGCGGCCACGCACGCTGAAACAAAAGGCACCCTTCATCGATGACCTCATAGTGGACCAATATATCTAGCGTGCTCACGAAAAGGAAAACAAGTGCCAAGTACTCCATGTCGACCGTCCGTGTTAACAAACTCTTTGATAATTAATAATTCGAAAAATAGAGTAAGGTCATGTGTACACATCAGTAACATTTCCATATAGAGTATCATATTTCCCAGAAATTAAGAAGAAAAACTTGTCAAGTTAAAGTTCAAAGAGTATTATACGAAATGACTTTTTGCCGTTTTAGGTAGCAGCCACCACCACCAGCAGTTAGTAGTAGTGGTCCCGATCTCCAACCAAGAATAGCCTCACAAACCAAGAAAGCAACCCTAATCTTGGCACCCATTTGGCCGTTTTGTTGGAAAAAGAACAGTATACATTGGGGAAAACGTGTCAAGTGGCACCAATTTCTTCTTTTGTTTCGCAAAGACACTAGTCTTATTTAAGGTAATACCATCACAAAGGCTATATATTGAGATATCTAAGATAATACCATCACTAATCAGCAGTTAGGTTGTCTCTTGAGCACCTCTTTTTGCCATGTGTTTGTCTTAAAATAATGTAAAAATGCATAAGGTCCTACTGATTTAGCTCAAGGGGTTGCATAGAATAATACGGAATCCAATCTGACAGAAACTCATGTGGAGAGCAGCAGCATCCGAGCAGAATCGCAAAGACCGACCGACAGAAAACTTGGTTGCCACTGCTCGGATAGGGTGGTTCAGAATTAAGAAGCTCTATTTTTTTCTCCAGTAGATGCTAAAGGCGAAAAGTCAGTGCAACCATCGACCGAAAGCTCTGTATTTTTCTTCTCAGTCTTTTTAGAGGAACACTTACGGCTTAAGTTACCGACTAAACACGTTAACGAGGCTGCTACTAGGTTGATGCATAGCAGGTTAGCGGTAGTAATCATCTTTGGTTAGTGGTTGAAGTGTGACCGAAGGGCGAAAAGAAGGAGAGGCAATTATTGATCGTTTGCTCCCTGTCGGTACTAGCATAGTGTGTGGTGATCGGTTTCCCTGCTTTGATAGGCAATGAAAACTACGGCACGGCGCATCGAGCTTGTATTGAGACAGCCAGACAGGGCAGGACTGAGACGTCTAAAGCTAATTAATTCGCATGTCGGCAGGAATAAGATTTTTTTCAAGCAGCAAGGGGTGGCCGGTGCCGAGATATTTTAGTTCTGGACCTGGTGCGTTCCCTGAACTCAAGGGCAGTTGGTGAAAGAGGTTTCTGTCAGAAGCCTGAACAAAACAGGCTGCAGAACACAAAGATTTGATTTCAGTGAAGTTTCATCCCATGATAAATAGATTTGCAGATCAAAGTTTGCATGTAAGCCAGAAAAAAAGAACATGTAATATGTACTCCAGCGGTGAACAAGGAGACAATCGAACATAGCAGACAGCTGTTTCATTCACATACCCCAGGTATCATCATCATCAACATGCGGATCGACTGATATACACGGGGAGGAATCGACTACACCTCAGAACACAACAACATACATACAGCAGAAGCAGTAGCAGAAAAGAGCACCGGTCAATAGAGACAGAAGAAGCTAATTAAGCGCGGGCCGCGAAGAAGCAAGCCGCGCGCGGCGAGCTCGATCGGTGGCCTAGATGTCCCGGCAGAGGCGGAGCCTGTCGGCCCACGGCCGCGGCTGCCGGAACCTGCTGTGCCTCCTGGGCGGCGGCGCCGGCGCCGCCGAGGTGCGGCTGAGCATCTCCCACATGACGCGCACGTCCTCGTACTCGCACGTGCTCACCTCCTGCCGGAGCCTCCACAGCCCTGCAACCACCAACCGTACATGCCGGAGTTAGTTAACGACGCCTATGTAGCTTGCTTAGCCTACGAAGAAGGAAGGCAAAAGCCGAGGTTTAATTACTTACCGGATTGGCGAACCCCGAAGCGGGCGGCGACGCCGAGCCAGGCCCGCCGCACCGGCAGCACGACGCGCTCCCACCAGGAACCCATCGATCACCGACGGCCGGCGGTCGTCGTCGGCTCTGTGTGTGTCGCCGGATACCAGACCAGACAACACAGAGCTTGAGCTTCAGAGGAGCCTCTTCGATCCCCTGGTCCTCTCCTCTCCTCCCGGTTGTACCACCGGGGTCTCGGTCCTCCCCTCGGCGCTCGTATATGTACACGCGGCTGGGAAGAAAGCACCGATGCTTCCATCTCGTATCGAACTGACACGCGGGGCCGACGTGGTGGGGCCGTGGTGGCGTGTGACGGGGTACCGAAGGTGGGAGTTTGTTAACGGGGGGCGGCGGGCACGTGCCGGAATGCTGTAGGCGGCAGTCGCCACACGTATGCGCGGGGTCCTGATAAAGCGGGCCCACCGGTGGATTTCTGCAGTGCGGAGTGTATGTGGCGGTTGGGTGGTGGTTACGGATGGCCATGTCAGTGGACGGATCGAGTTAGGTCGCCCGCGCGAGTATCTTTTTTACTAAATGGCCTTAATCGGACAATCAGATAAATCTGGTCCTTCCCAAAACTTTCGCGCAAGTATGGCCCTCGACCCAAAACGTCATGTCATTTGGCGTTTCAAAAATATCAGAGCCTCTGGAAAAGTCAGAAAACGTCGTATAGTTTGACGTATCCTGAGACAGAAAAACACAAAAAATTCTAAGTCATTTGTGTAAAGCCAAATGAGATGGCTTTTCATCTGGGTAAAGCCAAATGATATGGCTTTTCTCCGGTTCAGAGACTCTGAGAATCTCAGAGAACGTCATATCAGTTGGCGTTCTCTGAGATTCTCGGAGCCTCTGACCCGGAGAAAAACCATATCATTTGGCTTTACACAAATGACTTAGAAATTTTTGCATTTTTCTGCCTTAAGATACGCCAAACTGTGTGACGTTTCTGAGATTTCTGGAGCCTCTGATATTTTTAAAACGCCTCAGCATATGACGTTTTGAGCCGAGGGCCATATTCGCGCGAAAGTTTTGCGGAGGGTCAGATTTGTCTGATTGTCACCATTTAGTAAAAAAGATACCCCGCGCGAGCGAGCGAGCTTGCTGTTGGGTCACTGTCAGCTGCTACTGCTAGGAGAATTGGCAACGGTGAGTGGTTTTTAATGGCGTCACTGCTCACTTGCCTCGTCACTCGTCCGCCATGGCAGGGCCTGAGGTTAACAATGGGGCCACCGGTGATGGCTAAGATGGATTAGGGTGGTTAGTTTAAGCCTCGATTGGCAGGTGGCGCGTCGAGGTGCGTCGGTGCCCGATGGATCTAGTCGTTTCCGGTGCCAGGACAACTCGTGTTATGCCACCCTCGTAGGATGAAATTCTCGGAACTCGCGAGGTAAACAAGTGACTTGTAACTTGGATTCGGCTAAGCTCGGACTCGTTGTCAAATGAACTGACCCAAGTTTTAGATTTTAAAATAAACAAGTTCGAGTCAAATGAGCCGAGCTAGAGTACTCGTTTAGCTCGGTAAAAAGAGTCACCAATTAACATTCATTGTCTATTTGAACAACTGTACTCTATTATAATAGTTTATCGACTAGTACAACTTACTAGATGATGTCATATTGTCCTTAATTTTTGTGATGATTGCATCATAGATGCACAAATAATAAGAAAATAATGTATATACAACTTATGCTATTGCATTTCCATAGTTTTACCGAGCTAAACGAGTAGCTTGCGAGTTTCATGAGCCGATACGAGTTTCAGTTTTTGGATTCATTAGTTAAACGTGTTTGTTTAGAAACCGTTATGTGTTGTCACACTTAAGGGAAATATCACTGAGAAATTTCATGGTAATAGGCTCGATTCTTTTGCCAGCTTAAAAAACTAAGCTCCACCTTCCCTAGCTTTCTCCATAAGCAACCCAGCTTATTGTAGTTACGCCATAATTGAGTTGCAAGCCTCGAGTAATAAGCTGTACAGCTTATGGGAGAAGCTGAGAGGGGGCAGATTATATTTTAAGCGGGCAAAAAAACTAGACCTTAGTTTCAGGAGTTACATTATAGTAGTTTCTTGAATCAATGGACGAGCTAGAAACTGAGCTAAAAGGCGACAAGCTAGACACTAGGTCCACAAAATGATGTAATATTCTTAGAGTAAAATATCAAAAAAAAAAAAAAACACACACACACACCGATTAGGGTTGGAGTAACAAAAATCCAACTTGCCATGGTTTGTAACAAAACCTAACTATTGAGCCTGCTTGTATTGCATATTCCAGATCTATACAAACTAGGGTACTGGTATGTGTTTATGTTTCTACACGAGTGTGTATGGGTTTTACTCTGAAACGTAGGATCATAATAGCTATAGCATAAAAATATTAACATTAATTATGAAACATATATTAATAAGTATTATTATTGCCTCTTGTTTATATCCCTGACAGGTCAGGCACAAGTGTTGTTTAGGATACGCGGCAACGATGATAGCGCATGCTTTGACTAGGAAATAGGATTTGCCGATCTAGCTGGGGCCTACGGTGCTACGTGGCCGTATGCGCAGCCAATGGCGTTGTTTTGTTTGAAAAAAATCAATTCCAAGAATTAGTTGCCTACGAACAACCGTGGACAACCTTTATATCTCATAAGCTCTAGAATTAATACACCTAAGATAGACAATTTAGTTATTCTAAAAACCTCTATCAAGATATTTGATGAACCCTACATTTTAGAGATCATTGCCAAGATATTTAAGTACACAACTAGATACACACATACATATAACCTATAAAATCATCAAAGTGGCATAAACTAATATGATGAGAATTGCAATTCGTTTCCCACAATATTTTCCACATATCAAGTGCTAGACTAGTGGTAGACTGAAATGGTCTTGTCTAGTGCTCCAGACCAGCAGATTTGATCCTACTTGGGGGCAGATATTTCAACCGGAGTTTCTCGTGTCTTTTGTAATAAGATGCCAAGGGGTCCCTCCCCCTCTGGTCTCGTTTTTAATATATTTTTGTTAAATCCAGAAGAATTTGGTTTAAAGGAGACTTTCTAAGGGGCAATGCTTCGCAAAAATAACTACTGTGATCTTCTTCATGTATGTTTAGAACGATGGACACTAAAACTATATAACAAAGAATATGTAGCGTAATGTTTTCCGGTACTATTTTGTGTAATAGAAGAATGTACAACGTAAAGTAGTATATTGACAGAATAAGTTATAAAGAAGTAAAAAATGTATTTAATTTTGTTTAGTTTAACAAAATAATATGCTTCTTAAGATCTTACCTTGACTAGCTAAACCGTGTGTTGCTACGAGTTAATCAAAAAATTATATTTTCTAGCAACTTGTGATAAATGCACCCATATCGTCTTCCTCCTAATATTTGGTAACCCTTGTGCGCATACTAATCTTGAGTTAAGGATAAAACTGCGAAATAATCAGTCAATTTACATTTGAGCCTAAGCACAGTACCCACCCCTTCCCCTTCTTTTAAAAGCCGAGGATAGTACACAAGCCTTCATCGGCCATGGAAGAAGTGCGTATAAAACAAATCAGCCAATTGTGCCGAATTTTGTTGAGATAAGAAAATCACAATGCTGCATTGTGCTAAGAGTTGATATTTCAGCTTCACCTGATTATCAATATTTTTTTTCCACTGGTATATATTCTCATCCAGTGTGGACATATGGGGTTCACTTGCATGTCCGTGTGCAATGCACATTCTTCATTGTAATCAAAGTTAATTGACATTGTAGGATGTCAATCACTTGAAAGTTAATTTGTAGTTAGTGGTTCGATTAGTTTGCCCTCCCATGATTATGCTCCGCCCATGGAAAACGACTCTGCAGGCCCAACATGGTGGCATTTCATGTAATTAGAGGTAAATGTGACACCACCAACCCAACCTTACTAGTAAATATTAACAACTGTTGTGTTCATCAATTTTAATCTGATGATTGGTTGCACAAAATGTGCTAAAAAATTCCAGGTTAGTCATGACATCAAGATTCATTTGTAGGAAAATAATTCCCTTTTTTTAGATTGTGATTCTTGTATCCATGTTGCATGAAAATAACTCCAATTATGTTAAACAAGACATAGAAAATTGGATGCTCAGACTCTTAAAATTTTCAATTTTTCTCATCACATTATGATTCATTATAAGGGATGGTTTCTAATTTTTTTCCAATACTTTGATATTTTACAGTAGTAGGTCTTTTTGTTAGGGAGCGACTATATTCTCAATTTGGTGGGGTCACACATTTTCACATGCAGCTCATGTGTAATTGGAAAAATTTGAGTTGTAACCTTTGTTCTTATGTGAAAATTTCAGTTGCAACTCATGCACAACCCCTTTTCAACTTGAAAATCTCAGTTCCAACCCATGTGTAGGTGGAATTTTTTTTCTGTTACAGCTTATGTGCAACTCTCCTGCTTGCAACCTATGCGCAACTGAGAAAAAAAATCTAAGTTGCAACCCATGCACTACATGAATCATGAGATAAATGATAAATCTGACGACTTTAGAGTTGAATAAGATCCAAATTAATTCTCATTCAAATAAGCAATGCCTCAAAATTGGGCTTTTTGTTTTCTGCGACTGATTTTGTTTGTCCATTTTGTACGAAATAACTCCTCTCATGTTAAAGATTGGATGTTGAGATAGCTCAACTTTTCCATTTTAACGTCACATTATGATTCATTATAGGGGATTGTTTCTATTTTTCCAATACTTCGATATTTTATTCTGACCAAAACAGGTCATTTACAGGCCGTTTAGAATCTTTATAGGCTGAAACTAAATGACAACTAACCGAAGAAATACATGAAATTGAATTGGGGCGCTCATGCGCTCTGCTGGTGCCGTTATGTCGCGGGGGTCACCATTGGCAGTGTTGGCAGCGTGGTGCCGTCATGGTTTATACAAGCTGTGGTGGGAAAAAAAGTAAAGAATGATAAGAATAAAAAATTAAGAAGAATGTTAACTACCGCCACATCACACTTGACAGTGGGTTATACCGGTCAGAAATGTTGTTAGCGAGGTTAAACTCAGTGTGTGTTTCGTGCCACAAGGTGACTCAATCCTGGTGGTATTTTACCAAAAATTCGATGGTTGTCTGCAAAGATCGCCCCAATTGTGGTGGCTTGCAATTATCATTGCGGAAGAAAATGCGTATCTTCACTCCACTTCCATTTTTTTTTTTGAGCAAAACTTCACTCCACTTCCAATTAGATGTGTTACGTGCAGTGACATTTTTTTTTTTTTTTGAATTTACGTGCAGTGACATTTTAGTACTAGGTAAAAAAAATGTGCAGGTGACCAACAGACAGGCGCTTTTCATCCCGGCCTCCCGGCCAAAAGCAACGGCAAACACCACCGTCCCCTTCCCCGATCGAGCCCGACGCGCGTAGCCCGCTCGCTCCCCTCCTCCACCCCAATCCAGCCCCCTCCGAGGTGAACAAACCCTCCGCCCCACCCACCGATTCCGCTCCGCTCCTCGCCGCCGAGGGAGGAGCGCTCGTCCGTGGGGAGTCGACATGTTCGCGAGCCGCCCGTCGGTGCACCCGGTGGAGGCGCCGCCGTCGACGGATCCGGTGGAGCAGCCCACCGGGGTGCTCATGAAGGACCTGCCCGGGATGCCAGGCACCGCCGGCGGCCTCGGCCTCCGCCTCGCGCAGTTCGCCTTCGCAGGCGTCGCACTCGCCGTCATGGCCTCCACCAACGACTTCCCCTCCGTCAGCGCCTTCTGGTAACCAACGCACCTAGCCCCCTAGTACTCCTCCTACTCCCTAGTACCTCCTCTTCCGCGTCGCTGCGTGCCTAGGAGTACTATTCCCCCTACCGTAATCGGTCGTGTATGTAGGCCTAAAGAGCATGAGAGCATCAATCGCTTTACGCCTCTAGTTCGTTCAAGAAAGGAATCGCGTTCTCTTCTCATCCGTGAAGCGTGCACTTTTGGAGTTGGGGACCGTGGGGAGCTCTTTGTTGGGGCAGTTAACTCTAGGCACTCCCCTGTCCCTCTGCACTCCTGTGATTGAGCTTAGCTCATTTCGACAATAGGTTCCCAAAGCTTCTGATAAGTGCTGTTTGCAACGCAACTTCTGGAAACCTATGTCTGTGCCTGTGGTACTCCTGCCTCGCCTGAAAGTGAACTATCTCTAGGCAATTGGGTAGCCTATCCATTTTCAATGCAATGGATTGCCTCATTGATGAGAAGATGAGGGCTAAAATGCACCAGCTTATTTGTAGTACTTTACTGCCTTGTGCAAAAAAAATTCTATCTACCACCATCATTCTTTTCCTACTGTACTTCACTAGTTTGTGGCATGGGGATTGTACCACTCAACTACTCATTGAACCACAATGCAAATTTGTCAAAAAATTATACCTTCCTTGTGGATAACAACAGTAAATTGTTTTCACATGATTTTCTTCCGTTTGACCACCTACATGAATATACTGCATTACGTATGTACTTATCGGCCTTTTAAATACAAGTTACATTTTTTGCGTGCCAGAACACAAGGGCCTTACTAATAAATATAAGCAAGTCTTTTCCATTTTGTTTCGACGGAAACTCTACTCTTCCCAGCGGCATGTTCTCCTTTCTAGTTTCTACCTATCCTCGATCACTAAACTGCTTCTCTCTTCACAATTCATGAAACTTCCGTGGGCAGACCAGTAGATCGTGACATTATCTACTAGATTAAAACAGAGACCCCATATGTCTCATCCATATTGTTGTTTTTATATGTTGCGGTGCAAATTTTCTTTTTGGGCAACTTTCTCCATTTTAAATGCAATGGATTGCCTCAGTGATGACAAGTTAGGGGCTATAATGCACCAGCTTATTTGTACTTGGCTACTGCTTTGTGCAAAAAGATATGTATCTACCACCATCATTCTCTTCGTATTGTAGAGCATGAGAGCATCAATCGCTTTACGTCTCTAGTTTGTTCAAGAAAGGAATCGCGTTCTGACCCGTGAAGCATGTGTGTGTGTGTGTGTGTGTGTGTGTGTGTGTATGCACACTTCTGGAGTTGGGGACCGTGAGGAGCTCTTTGTTGGGGCAGTTAAACTCTAGGCACTCCCCTGTCCCTGTGCACTCCTGTGATTGAGCTTAGCTCATTTCTACAATAGGTTCCCAAAGCTTCTGATAAGTGCTGTTTGCAATGCAACTTCTGGAAACCTATGTCTGTGCCTGTGGTACTCCTGCCTCGCCTGAAAGTGAACTATCTCTAGGCCATTGGGTATTAAGTTCAACCGTTACACTATCCATTTTCAATGCAATGGATTGCCTCATTGATGAGAAGATGAGGGCTAAAAGGCACCAGCTTATTTGTAGTGCTTTAATGCCTTGTGCAGAAAAATATCTATATATCTAATTATCTATCATCATTCGCTTCCTATTGTAGTCCACCAGTTTGTGGCATGGGCATTGTACCACTCAAGTACTCACCACAATGCAAATTTGTCAAAAAAAAAAAAAAAAACCCTGTTTGTGGCTAACAACAGCCAATAGTGTTCATGTGATTTTCTTCCGTTTGACCACCTACATAAATATACTGCATTACGTATGTATTTATCGACCTCTTAAATGCAAGTTACATTTTATGCATGCCAGAACGCTAGGGCCTTACTAATAAATATAAGCAAATCTTTGCCATTTTGTTTTGACGGAAACTCTATTGTTCCCAGAGGCATGTTCTCCTTTCTACTTTCTACCTATCCTCGATTACTAACCTGCTTTTCTCTTCACAATTCATGAAACTTCCATGAGAACAGTACATCGTGACATTATCTACTGGATTAAAATAGAGACCCCATATGTGTCGTCCATGTTGTTGATTTTTGTGAGTTGCGGTGCAGATTTTCTTTTTGGCAAAGTCTGGGATTACAGTGCAAATTCTACATTATATATTCCAAACAGGCTAAAGCTTGATAATCTTCAAATGTATAAAGAGACAAGCGATGGCACAAAAAAGGCCGAACTCGGTCGTGTAGGCTTGAAGAGCATCGTTCACTTTATGTCTCTAGTTTGTTCAAGAAAGGAATCACGTTCTGATCCGTGAAGCGTGTGTGTGTGTATGAACACTTTTGGAGCTGGGGACCGTGGGGAGCTTGTTGTTTTGGGGCAGTTAACTATAGGCACTCCCTTGTGTGTCGGAACTTAGCTTATTTCGGCAATAGGTGCCCAAAACTTCTGATGAGTGATGTTTGCTATGCGATTTCTGGAAACCTATGTCTGTGCCTGTGGTCACTCCTACCTCGCCTGAAACTGAACTAACAGCGTGCAGTTCCTATCGTAGCTCACTGATTTGTGGCATGGAGATTGTACCACTGAGATATTCAGTAGAGATTGAGCCACAATGCAAATTTATCAGCAACAACAACAACAAAGCATTTCAGTCCCAAGCAAGTTGGGGTAGGCTAGAGTTGAAACACATATGATCTCGAAGCAAGTCATGGTTCTGGCACGTGGATAGCTAACTTCCATGCACCCCTGTCCATGGCTAGTTCTTTGGTAATATTCCAATCCTTCAGATCTCTCTTAACGGACTCCTCCCATGTCAAGTTTGGTCTATCACAAGTCCACAACCCCTCTCAACATTTTCAGCACACTTTATCGTAGCTCACTAATTTCTGGCGTGGAGATTGTACCACTGAGATATTCAGTAGAGATTGAGCCAGAATGCACATTTATCAAAAAAAAAAGTACCCTGTTTGTGGATAACAATAGTCAATAGTTTTCCACATGATTTTCTATGGTGTGTCCACCTCTATAAATTGTTGTATTATGTATATACTTAGCAGCCTTATAAATGTCTAAAGTTACATTTATGCATCCAGAACCAAGAGAACGCAAGGGCCTTACTAATAAACATTATCATTTTGTTTCGAGGAAAACTCTATTGTTATTGGAATTCATTATCCCATCGGCATGTTCTGTTATCAATGCATGAAACTTCCATGGACAGAACTGTAGATTGTTACATTACCTACCGGAGTAAAACAGAGACCCCATATGTCTCATCCATATTGCTGATTTCTATGAGTCGCAGTGCAGAATTTCCTTTTTTTTTGGCAAAATCTGGGGGATTAGAACGCAAAATCTACCTTGTACATTATATTCCAAATAGGCTAAAGCCTGATAATGTTCTACAAAGAAACAAGCATAGACAAGCGAGGGCACAAAAAAGGCCGGAAACCGAAGCTAGGGAACAGAAATCAGGAAACGTAAAAGAGGCAAAGAAACAAGACTGAAAACTGAAAACCCTGCTAACATGTATACTTCAAAGTAACTTTGATAAACTGAAGGCTTGTGGGCTTGTGACGCTTCTTTACCTTGTCCTTGCTAAACAATTCCTACTAGTATGTTTGGTTTGTCTAGAACGATGGAGGCCCAAACTTTCAAGTTAATTATGTAGTTATTTGGATCATACTCCAATATTGAATGTTGATCATGTTATGTACTTCAGTGAATCAGTGTAGCATCGATTGGTCATTTTTACATTTTCTAAGTTCATTTTAAGTAAGCCTTCTTAAGCATGTAGGTTTATCTGGTTTACTGCTTATATGTGGGATAGCATGTGCACACCAGCAATTCAACATTTGCAGTAGTATGATGTGTGGATGATCTAAGTTTTGTATTTTAAAGGATAGACACAGAGAGAGCACCTTTGTTGGCCTCAGTTTACAGCAAGCAACAAGATTGTTCATGCTTTGGAGTTATAAAAGAAGCTCTAATGTGTCTAGTTTCTTGAATGTATTTCTGCTGCAGTCAAGTTTCTCTTGACAGTTCTAATCTTTATTTCTAGTTTTCCACTAAAGACTAGACATCCTCTGCTCTCAAGGTTTTTTTACCTGCAAGTATTGTACATTTTACAGCATAGCAAACTGACCTTTACTGTTTTGTGCAGCTATCTTGTTGCAGCAACCATATTGCAATGCCTGTGGAGCTTTTCACTTGCCATCGTGGATATGTATGCACTGCTTGTTAAGCGTTGCTTACGGAACCGTCGTGCTGTTTGTCTATTCGCTATTGGAGATGGGGTAAGTCGATATACAACTCTGTTCATGTTGCTTAGATTATGACAATCGAAGGAAATTTGAATATTTATCCCAAGTACCTGCATTTTAGATTCCTAGTAGAAAGTGTAAATGCATTGCGTGTTTGCCTGCATGAGATCTGATATAGTGATCATCGTTGTTTCTCCGTAGATCACGGCAGCACTAACCTTCGCGCAGCATGCTCTTCGGCAGGCATCACCGTCCTAATCGATAACGATCTGAACATATGTGGCGAAAACCACTGTGGAAGTTTCGAAACCGCGACGGCCATGGCATTCATGAGCTGGTTTGCTCTTACACCGTCCTTTCTGCTGAACTTCTGGTCAATGGCTTCTCGATGAAATCAATGAGGAAGATATAGCTTGACTTCTGAACGGTTTTGCACACCCAATTGTGATTTAGTGACAAGTGGATAGAGTGGCACAGCTAATCGTATTGAGATCCAGAGCTGATGTAATACTGTGGTCTGTGGAAACACACGTATCAGTATATACCTATGTAAAAAAGGAATAGGTAATGGGTTGTCTTAACATGGGTTGCTGTGAAACTCTAGAATTGTTTTGACCCAGGTAAATGCCTGTGAAACGCTTGATGTCAGGAATCAAACTGGTTTAGTTTTGCCCTGTTTCATGTAATATTGTGCATAGAAAGAGCAAATAGGTTGCCGACTAATAATTCGTGATAAGTAAGCGAGATGTTGTCACCTCGGATAGATGGTGCACTGATCTCCCTTCTCACATTTTGTTATTCCAAGGATGTTATCTCATGTCAGTATGGTGTATTCATGTACAAAATCCAAACTCCAGGTCATGTCTTGGTGTTAGTTGTCACTTGTCCGGTGCTGGAGATGCATTGCTAGCCAGAACAACGTTATCGTAATCTCCCGGAAGAGCCGGGAGAGAGAATGGTCGCAATCACATAGATGCTTCCATGGTGTAGTAGAGCGCGTACTGATCCGATCAGCCAGGAAAACTGGGACATACCTGTGTACATGGCCAAAATCTTTAATGGCTTGAGTTTCTTCATAGGAACTTGACACGATACGTGTCGATCACAGAATGGTGGCTCAAATTACAAACTGTACAAACACTATACTAACATGATTATTGATCTTCGAGCAAGGAGTATCAAGAAATAGAGTGCCTCCGATCCTTGGGCGGCTTCGCGCGGACCTTCCCGCCGGCAGAGGGTCGCGCACGAATGGGTTGAGCCGCCCAAGCTTCTTCATGAACCCACCGCCACCGCTGCCACCACCGCCCGTCTTCTTCGGAAGAGGCGGCTTCCCCCGGCGGGAAGCTCCGGCCTCCGCCGGGTGCTGCCGCGATCGGGGCGCCGGTGCCGCCGCTGAGGGTCCCTGAGGCGCATCTTCATCTGCAGCAGCTCCATCCTGAGCTCGTCGTTCTCCCGCTGCAGTCGCGACACCTCGCTGGACGACGCGCTCCGGTCCCTCCCGTTGTTGAAGCTCGGCGTCGGCCTGTACGACAGCGCCGGCGACTCACCTCCGGCGTACGACGCCGCGCCGCTCGGGGTTGCGAGGGCGGCACGCGGAGGCGCCGCTGCTCGTGGTACAGCACCTGCACCACCGTCTGCACCGGCAGCCGGTCGTTCTGTGCCGCGTGCGCGCACGCCTCCCGCGACAGCTTCTGGCAGTCCATCACGCTGCACACCTTCTTCCTCTCGCCCTCGCTCAGAGACGGATGCGCCTACCAAGACGATCACATTTTTCTCGATCACATTTGAGCACTTAAACAAGTAAAAATAAAGATCGATTCCGATGAGGCAATCAAACGAACCTTCAAGTAGATGTCGATGGCGCGGTACATGCCGTCCTCGTTGAACTGGCTCGCTCCGGGATGAGCTCGGCGAGGCCGGCGAACTTGTCCACGGGCAGGTTCACGTCCGAGGAGATCTCGGCGAGGTAGCTCTCCATGAGCCTGCCCACCGGCACGACGTCGTTGGGCGGCGACGCGGCCGAGGCGAAGTCGTCGTCGGTGTTGTAGTCCAGCCGGGTCGCCTCGCCCTCGTGCTCCAGGTAGCCGGCCAGGATCCTCTGCACCGCGTCGACGTCGAACGCAGCGCTGTCTGGTGAGGAGGAGGACGGAATGAGGAGGTCGTCGAGCACGGCCTGGCCGAGCTGCGAGGCCATCCGCGCCTCCAGGTCGAGCCGGCACGCCAGCGACGTGTCCAGGTAGATCGCCGCCCGGAGCAGCATCGACAGGAAGCTCACCGACATGGTGTTCTTCTCCCTCGGCAGCAGGCTCACGATCGTCTCCAGCACGACCCGCTTCTCGTGCTCTTGCCGAGGCTCCATCTTCTTCCTATCCCTTCCATTGATGTCCTGCAAGAAACAAATTAACAAGTCGACAATGTCAGACGCTAGCAACAGTGCTTGTATACTATGAACTGTGGTGATGTGTTCGACTGATCACCAGTCTTCGAAGAGACTTTTGAGCGTAGAGCATGATCATTGTCCCCATGGCGATGCCCTTGAACCCTCTGGCCTTCATGGCGATCATGACCCTCTGGAACGTGTCGATCCGCAGCGCCGTCAGCTCGTCGGCCCACCAGTACTCGTCGACGGGCTTCAAGCCACCGTCGTCGCCGTCCATGGACACGCCGTCGCCGCATGTCATGGACGCGACGGCGTCGATGCACCTTCCGATGAGCTTCACCTTGTCGGACGCCGGGAGGAGCTCCTCGGCCCTACGGAGCGCGGTGACCGCGCCCGCGAGGCTCGTGAGCGCCACCTCCTCCAGGTACGCCTCGCCCTGCTGATCAGGTTCCCCGGCTTGCACTCCTCGGTCATCTCCAGGTGCTCGGCGGCGCACCGCAGCATGGCCACGTTGTCCGCGTTGATCTCGAAGTTGACGCCGTAGCAGAACTTGATGATGAGGTCGAACGCCTTGGCGTCGCCGGGCATGCCGGTGATCTCCACGTGGGTCACCCTGGACCCGTTGGCCCCTGACACCAGCTTCCGTATGTAACCGCATTTGGATGCCAGTGGCAGCTGCATGGAAAAACAGTTGGATGTGCTCAGAAGGAATTCCGTTTCTTGTGATCTGTCGAGTACGCAGCGAGAGCTACCTTGTGCAAGTTGAAGCTGCTCTCCCCAACTTGGATGGTAATATCGCTCGGGAATTCTTGTGAACGGATCCTGCATCAACGATTTGTTCGAGCTCGTGAACAACTAATCCTTCTGAAGAACTTCACGTTCACGTCAGAAGTACTTTTCGTCGAACGTTGTTGCTTGGTTGAAAACGTTTAGCGTATCATGAATTAATGATGATTCTTAGTAAGTTGGAAGAACAAAAGAAGCTCATCAATGGACTTATGAACGGTTTGTTTGAGTGGACTGATCATCAAATGGTAATAATGTTAAACAAACAGGGAGTTACGGCTGCATCGAACTAGCCGAAAAGCAGTGAAAAAACAAAGTGAGATCGACAAGAGCAAGAACGACCAGCAAGGGATGATCTCAACACGTAACAAACAAAGCGTCAGCGCCAAAGGAAAAATAAAATGAGCTCACTGATTCCGGCAGGGAGCAGGCGGAGGTGCGTACCAGTCACTGGTTCTCTTCATCGCAGCTGAAGAGAACTGAGGAGCAGTGTCGGTCTGCATCCTGGAACTCTCTCGCAATGTTCCTCTCTATCTCCTTCTCTCTACTACCTTCTTCATCTTTATCTCATCCAACGTCCACATCGTTAGGAAATCGGGGACAACGCAGCGAGTGAAGCAGGTGCAACACTCGCGGATTGAGTCCGTCTGCCAATGGGCTGTACTCCTGTACCGACGGTTGGAAGCCACACAGTCAGCACGGCGGCTCCCTGTGGATAAATGGGAGAAAAATCGAATGCCCTGCTCTCGGCTGGTTGGCTGCTTGCTCGGCCCTGAGCTGCTGCCGTCCTTTTCTTCTCTGCGACTTGTCGAGGCCTCCTTTTTGGTGTTTGGGAGTGAGATGCGCCTCACTTCTTTGGAAGCTTGCGGTGGCGATGCAAATCTTGCAATCTTGTCTTGCTTTTCCCCTAGCATTGCGATCTTTGTCTTAAGTGCGGTCTATAATGGTCTGGTTTTATTGGGCCGGCATTGGCCGCAAGCAGCAATTAAAGTAAGCCCATATAATATGGGCCACTAGGCACTAGCAGTTTTTTTAGATGGGGCACTAGCGTTGTATCTCCCAAAGCCAGCGTAGACTTGTAGGGAGTTGATTAAAACGTGTTTTCTAGTACAAGTTGCCACTATGCCACATCACTCAAAAACATTTTCAAGTTTCAGAAATCGTAACTTTGATTCAAGCTGTTTTTTACCCGCGGACGATTTGACCTGACTCCGCTCATGCCACAACATTTGCACATTTGGACCGCTTGGGTCTATGTCTAGGGTTGACCGATTTGTTTCATTTTCTATATATTAAAGTTTTTTATTGTCTGTCAATGGATACTCTAATGGACTGGAATTTCATCATACTAAAGAGCACTTATCAAAATTCATTAAACATGATTCTATGATCTACGTGACTCATACAAAAGGAAGTCATGTCCAATGTCCATGACACATTACGGATACATACACGTACATGTTGTATACGTCTCGGGCCTCTATAGATATGTGAATACGCCATTAGAACACTAATACATGGACATGTTTTACTATATTTTTTTGTATAAACTCAAACATGTGGTCACTAGGGGCAACAAAATAGCAGATTATCATGTTTCTAAGCAACTCCAAGCCTCCAAAGCTAGTTGATTGGGTGACGGCTGATGGCCTGGCTCTCCGGTCTCTCCATATCCCTTCCTCCAATGCTCCAACTCCAATCTAGCTTCCAAATAGATAGAATGTTACCTAACAATCAACAATAAGGTGCAAATACTGTAACTTAAACATTTTTATATCAATTTAGCGCTGGTGGGTTTCCTTGACTTCATCATTCCAAGCTCAACGAACGTAGAGAGCGGATACAAAAGCTACAAGTGATCCCATAATCCATAAGTGTAGGAAATTATTATACCTTTTCCATAAATGAGAGTGTCAATTCCCAATGAGGAGCTAAATGTAGGTTTGTATTATCTTAAGTTTAACCACTGATACAACTCATGCACACCGAACGTTTGTTTTACCTAGAAAAAAACTAGAAGCACCTTTTGAGTATAAAGTATGCCAGCCAAGGGGGAAGCATATTCGTGATAATGATTGGCCTCCACAAAATTAGGGTTTTCTCTTTTTATATAGACTGATACAATGTTTTTCTTGGTCTTATGATCAATGCCCTTTAATTTAAGGGCTCCTAGGCACCTCTATAACCTTTCTAGGATCTTCTCTCTGTACCCGTTTGTCCATAGAGTCGAAGCCTGGTCGAATCCATCACATATGGCAAGAGTTAGAGTTAATTCTGTCATCCACTTTTGGAATCCCGTAATCAGATCCAAACCTTTGGTAAAATGGACCCACATCTCGCGTCCAAAATCCGTTTGGAACGTGCAACCTATCGAATTGTTCATCACAAATTTTCTAAAACTGTCGTGGTAACTTTTTCCGTTTGATGTCATCTTCAGTCCTTCCCGTGGTGATCTCTAAAATATGTAAGGTGGGACAGATTTTGGGAAAGTCCAGAGTCCACCGTGTGCAATATCCAAACAATTCTACGCATAAAATGGAAAAAACAAGAAGTAGTGCACTCTTTCAACTATTAATAGGTTAGTCCAGCATAATATGATAAAATGCCAAATATCAGGGCTACGTTTTTACGTATCATGATCCGGCACATGCCAAGATTGCCCAACACAAGGTGAATTCATTCCTTGGGTGCATCCACTTTAGTGCTAGGAATTGCTTACTTTTATTTTATGTAAGCTTAGCTGTGAAGGCAAGAAGCGAAAATACATGATTGAAAAAGCAGGAAACGAATGGGGACGGGATGCAGAGAAATTTAGGAGATTGTATACTCATTGGAAGCGAGCGGCAATCTGTGCCACAACCCCTGACAACCGAGTTTAGAGGCATAGAAGACGGAAGCCGCCTGAAACACCCGGACACTCCAGATCGGAGCAGAGAGCACCCTGATAGTTTCCCGAACACTCACATTGACCCATCCGAGTTCCACCCGAGAGCACCAAGATATTATGGCCACCTGGACAGTCCAAACTTAGATAACCAAGACTATCCTGTCCGCCTGCACGCATAAAACATGCGGACAAGCTATATAAGTCATTGTTGGCCCAAAATTGTGCATTTCAAATGTGGGGCTATAAATACCCCTTCCCTCCAATTGTACGGTTAGACTTCATGATATCAATAGTTGAGCTTTAAACCTATCCTCCACTTGTGGAGATGCCTCCTAGAGGACCAAAACAATCTCCCTTTGTTGAGAGGCTCCAGGACTTCACCTAACAATCTTTCCTCCGGGATACCATTGGATTGGTTGACCAACCGATGTGAGAAACAATTTCATTAAGAGCATTGTTGACTTGAGTTCTTCGATGTAAAGGCTATCACATTGACTTGTATTGTTGGAGGTTGGCTCTAGTAGGCCTTGCTAGTTATCCTATTCAGTGGCAGAGCTTGCCAAAGGTTGTTGGGGAAAAAATAAAACATATGAGCTCTTTTTTTGGGGGGGGGGGGGTGGTGGGAGACAAATACACAAAAAATCTAATTTAGGTTCTCCAAATAAAATTTCTTCGTGCATGTGTGGTGTGGGGGGGGGGGGTGTGGCCCCTAACATGCACTAAGCTCCGCCGGTGATCCTATTGTATCTTTGGTTCTCATCTGTTATTCTTGTTTCTCGTCGTGTTTGTTCGTCAATATTCTCCATTTTTTTGTAGGCCCTAGTGGACAACGGCAGCTGGGTGGCTCATCTTGCAATGGCTAGGCAATGCCCTGGTGCGGTGACAACCATTAACGACGTATGTGCGGCGGTGATCAAAAGCGACGCGCGTCGTATTTACTTTTGATGCTTTCTCCTTTGGATGACTAGTTGTGTATGAGCAGGCTGTTTGAGTTGCGGATGGCGACTATGTCAATTGTATCCTTTCCTAGAGAAAACTCACGAGCTAACCTTCTAGCTTGGTCAAGGATGGTCGATGTCCGCGTGTCTTTTTTTAAGGTGTTGGTATGAATATCTCATTGAGTGTAATAGCCCTTGATGTGATGTCGGTTGGACCAGCCAACATTGGCGTGCGAGCGTGATTTATTTTAAGGCGTTCTCTTGAGCAGGGCGGAGCCAGGATTTGATCATAGGGGGGGGGGGGGGGGGGGGGCGAGCGGATGATTCACATGTGTTGTGTTAAATATATCATGATTTCAAGTATAAAGAAAAGAAGCATGTCATGTTTTTTTTTTCTAATAAAAAGCCTATCAAGTTATTAATATACCCCGCGCGTTGCAGCGGGAATCTCTTACAAATCTCTGTTATGTAAAAGAAAGGATATAACACGCATGATACGGGATGGGAATATGCAAGATTTAGCTGAGATCACGCGCATTGCTGCGGGAATGCAAGCTATAAAAGGATGATCAAGCATTGACCGCATCGAAAGGTATTGTAGACAACCAAATTTGATATTTCGAATGGCATTTAGATTGTAAAAATTTATATTTTCATAGAAGGACTACCAAAATAGCAATTAAGATTAGATACACTTTATGGGAATTTGATATCAAGTTTGCAGAGAAAAAAAGCTGCGAATAAAAACACATTTTTTAGGGGACCAATTTAAATATGTTTTTCTTTTGTTTATTCAACGTTTAATATTCTCCAATCTGGTATGAAGATAGTAAGAGGAATGATGTGTGCACAGGAGACCTAGCCATGGTATTCTCAACTCAATACACCCACGCACAAACTCAAACGGCAAACGAACAGAATATATACTGGGAATATGAGCCTTTCTTCATATATCCAACACAATGTAAATAGTGCAGAAAATATTAAATGCTATTTGATTTTCGTACATGAACAAACCACCAAAAGGATAGATGGTTTTTTTTTTTTTTTTTTTTTGAGATTTCCAAGACTTAGTACATCTGTAGTATCTGAACTCACGCACAACGCACTCACACACACACAACACCACACACACGCCACCCGTGCGCAAGCTAGACCTAACCAGACTATACTAAGACTATGAGCCTTCCGCGAGCCTAGATCTTCCGGGAAACCCCTGCGGTGGTGGGCACACCACAATACCAGTGTCGAACCGCGGTGGAATTGGCTCAGTGCAACACTGTTCACAGTGAACACTGTTCACGTGAACAGTGCCGCACGGGTGAGACGCCGGAAATTCGCTCCCATGGGGAGTCGAACTGGGCGGGCGGTGAGGCCACTGCCTCAGCCAACCAACGCGCCACGGGCGCGTCTCAAAAGGATAGATGGTTGAGAAAAGAAAACCAAAGCTTCGGGCTGACTTGCATCCCCTTGATTCAGCTGAAGGTTCCTCCTCCTTATATCATGTGCTAGTAGAATTGTAGAAATACAGGCAAACAACTACGTGCCTTGTACTTGACTTTAACCATCACTCAGAACAGAATTTCATGAATCTGGGTGAACCATTACTACAGATGTACTTGGCAGAATATAGTACAATGATGTAGAAACATAATTGGATATACGGAGGTTATTAACCTGAGTATGACTGCAGGAATCTAATTCGACAGAATAAGAAGACCATGGAATATTATTGTAAGAAATTGAATAATTAACTTGGGGTTACTGACCATGGACCAAGGGATGGAAGCAAGGAGTCGGTCGTTACTTGCCCTTGGGTCTGCGTATCGAACGCCTTCACATCCTTCTGCATACTCACGTCTCACGCTCTCTGCACATAAACAAATCAGCTTTCTTGTCACTGTAAAGCGGTGAAGGAGATCCTCCGATGGATGTCGATGGAAGAGATGATGATGGCAAGATACGTTGGCGATTGGATGCTGGAGGACGCGGCGGACGGACATACCGCCGGATTGGTTGAGAGACGCATGGTGATGGGTCCGAGCGCAGCGTAGGCGTGCTAGTTGTCCAATCCAATCTGAGAAACCAGTCCATGCCATCGTAAATCGCCTCGGTGCTGGTATCGTGAACCATAGTGTGAGATGGCTTATAGGAAGAAGGGGAGAAGCATCGATGGTTCAGTTCTAACATAGAGTACAGAGATGCGAAGATGAAGCGTACAGACGTGCGCGAAGGTAAACTCGGCCTCATCACGGCTGGGCTACAGTAATGGGCTGCATGTGGCGGCTCTGGGATGCCTTCGTCAGTTTCTTGCCGACTAATCGGATGCTTCTACTATTAGAATCTTGCGCATTTTACAGTTTTACTTTCCTGTCGCGGATCATGGAGAAGAGAAAGTGCGACAGAAACTGCTGGGAAATAAATCACAACGAAGACGAACATAATAGGGGTGCGTGTTGTTCCAACTTATTCAGCTAGCAGGGCGATCTCCCAAACATGATCGACACAACAGAATGGACGGTTGGAGATACGAATCGGATGGCTGTGGTTAGTGGATGATGTGGCTAAGCTGCATGTCAGATAGACAAATTAAATGATCTCTTAGTGGGGTTCTCTCTTATAAGAGGTATAGATATGTCAGCAATAAGCCAATAACACTAAAAATGACTGCAAACTTTAAAATTAGTAAGAAAAAATCGATATGTTTTCGCCTATTCGCATGTTTAGACATAGCCTACTATCACCATTCACCACCAGTTTAATCCAAATTCTCAACAGTACATCACCGATTCAGTATCAATAAAGTTTGTGTCAAAGATCATATGCTTTTTATCATATGCTTTTTCTAAAACAAATAGCTTAATCAATGCAAGTAGGGAATTAGGTCAGACTACAAATACTTACATGCATGTACCGTGTACATACCTTGACAGCTTGACAAATAATCCAGATGTGCGAACATACGGCAAGAAAGCTGCGGCAGCCGGCATAGGTTTCCGCCGGCGGCGTACTCGGCTGTGTGGCAAAGCCAGCGATCAGTTTCCGCCGCCGGCCGGTGTCCTCGGCTCCTTGCAAACTGGTAGCCAGATCGATCGATTGGTGAGACCAGATAATGGCCAACGACCAGGGTCCACGATCATTGTAACTGGTACATGGGCTGTCTTTGTTGTGATGGGCTTGGGTGTGTGCATAGCTACGTTAACATTGGGCTTAAATATTACTAATTAGCTGATTATATGCGGCCATTAGCGCATACCTAAACACATACTAGTACCGGCACATGTAGTATTTCTATGAGGGGGGGGGGGGGGGGGGGGGTCAGACCCCTGCTAGCACCCCTGGATCCGCCCCTGCTTGGAGCGTTGCACACCTTTTGAGCTCACATGTCGCTTGACTGGTGGACTGTTCATGGTCATAAGATGAATTAATGAGATGTTGCAACAAGGCATATCCTATGATGGATGTTCTCGGGGTTTCCTTTTACTTTTCTAAGGTGATTTGTTTTCCATCTATGCTTGATACTTTTTTTGAGTGATAAACGATAATGTATACTATCTGCTTCAATTGGCAAATGGGGCAAAGGTTCATCTTCTTTTTGGAAATAAAGTTGTTGGCGATCTACTCTCCTTTAATAGTGCAGATTTCTATAAGCTGGGAAAACACAAAATGACGAGGGGATTACAAGTTGTGATTATATCTAGTTGCCAAATTCACCCACTTCATTGCTACCCGATACAACTAGTGACTTCATGCTAGCATGTGATTATAGGGGGACTCCAATATCATTCGATGTGTCACACGGAGTACTGAATATCCATTATTGTCGGGGAGGTGGCCGTGTTCTCTTAAAGGCTAAAAGCCGAGAAAAGCTTCGGGTGCTAAGATTTTAGGAGAAACTAGAGACAACAACATGATACCTCCTGGTGGAGAAAATTTATGTAGACTGCTAAAAAACTAGCAAGTTCCAACTGTAACAATTATTAAAAATTCTTGATTACGATCCACATTTTACATTGCGTGGGCCAAATATGCCACAGCCCGATTTGAGCAATGTCGAATGTTACGAGATTATAGATCTTGTAATTCGTTATAAATAGATCAGGATGTCATCAATAATCTTTTACTTTTCAGACCTAGCAACGCCAGAAAAAAAACATTGGTGTCATTGCTCTGAATTTAACTTTATCAGCATTTCTTCATTTACAAAGAGAGATTGTCAAAATCCGTTGGTGTCCACGAGTAAAATTTGCCCTGCCTAACCAATAAATGTGGTTTTGGAAGCTTAAAGCGTATAAAAACCAGTCTAACCAGAATAGGAGAATATCTTGACACTTGACCGTTCGAGGGTCCAAAGTAGACTCCATATTAGCGATTGGCAACAACTCGGTTTCTCCATTAATAGAGCACCTAGGAAGTAGACTCGTTCCTGATACTGGACCACCATTACTGTTTCGCCGACGACCTCGCAGGCAAATCTAGGAAGCGTCTTCTCCAGGACGTGTCCGTGACCAGGGAATTTCCAATCCAAGGCGCCAACGCAGCACCGTCCAACAGTCCACTGGTCAATGTCCCTGTGGTGTGGCTCCCTCCCTGCCATGGCACCTTCGTCCCCTCCTTCCCCGTGCTGTCCTACACGTAGTACCCTATCCAAGATCCAGCCCCAGGATAAGCAAAGCACCAAGCTTTAATTGAACCGGCATAGGAGGAGGGCAACCAAAGCAATCCAGCGCAAAATCCTTCATCCTGTCGCGCAGGCCACACGCACGCGCGCCCAATCCAATACGGGCGATCCGGCCGGCGGCCATGACGAGCGCCTCGGAGCTGTTCGCCTCCCGGCGCGCCCGCGCGCCCCGCCTTCCGACCCTGACCCCGACCCGGATCCGCACGCCGAGTACCCACACGGCCTCGGCGGGCGCCGGCGCCGGCGCGGGTGCCGCTCGCGACGCCCGCTCGAGCCGCCGGGGACGTGCGCCAGCACCTGCACACCGGGGCGCCGCCCTCGCGCCGACGCGCCTCCTACACGGTGAGAATCTCCCCCTGGCTTCACACTTCTTCTCCACCCGCCGGATCATTGCAATTCTTTTGGCTGTCGACGTGGTTAGATCGAAGCATTTCGTTGTATTAGCTCGTTCAATTCTGAGGGGACCAGGGCTACGAACCTGTGGTAATTATGAAGTGAGCGATTTCGATTTACAGCATCAATCCTTATAGCTCAGGAAATAGGCAGCGATCATTGGAAAAAGCAAAATCGAAATGGGGAACTACAAGGGATTCTGCCTGCTAGAGGCTAACCTACCTACCTTCAAAATTTTGGCGAAATCATCGCTTGCTGATCTGCAGATAGTAGTTTGCACAACCAGCGTGCTGAAAGAAATTACAATGCATTTATGAGCTAAACGAACTGTTGATCCTCAGCATGATTGTTATGGAGCAAAACGAAAGGTATGCAGCTGCATGCTCCATCTCTGTGACCCAAAAGACTGGTTCAGTTTTCTGACATCCAACATTGGTTCTAGAATGCCCAGACATATACTAGTAATTTGATGTGTGTAGATCAAAACTTCATATCAGTACCAAATTGATCCATGACACAATTCAGGCTCTGTTTGTGGTTGTTGAATTGAGCTGTGTTAAACTTATTTTTATAATCCACCGCAGAAAAGTAGCAACGGAAGTTGGTAAACAGACGGTAAAAAAACACAAAAGCTGGTTGGGTAAATGGGATTATCACAGCCCACCGCAATCCCAAACGGAGCTTCAGCGTTCAATGGGGCTTCATTGTGCTTGACCTTTCGGGAAATTAATTTCGGTTTACCATTTCCTTTTCTTTTAACTGATATCAATGTTCCTGATGTGTTCTACAAAAAAAATGAAGAAAACTCAAATTGAGAAGTCATAAATTTAGCTAGCATGCACCTTTTCATCAATGTTTATGATAATGCACTGAAAACTTTGGATCATTTTTGTTGTCTACAATCTACAGGACCGTATATTATCGTACATAGACAATAGCAACATTGGGGATTCTGCAGCTACAAGGAATCGACTTGACAGGCTGATGTTCAGGACAAATGAGCGTCTTCCTGGTGCTGTACTGCAAGCACAAGCACGTGTTTTAGAGAGGCTGAGAGGCGTTTCTATTGGCTCATCTGTCTCCAGGCCATCAATCACATTAGATGAATTTTCAGCTACGGATGTGTTTAGAATCATCGACTTTGGAGCAGGGAAGCCCCATACGAGGCTAATTGGCCTAGCTCATCATCTGTCCAGCTCAGCAGGGTCGGATGAGGAAAGCCCATCAGCTGGTTCTGCTACTACCAACAGGTCACGCGGACTAAGCAAGAGGTCCTTCCTTCGGCTACAGATAGTGATTTTTGATGCTAAGAAAGATGATAACAGGGAGGCATCACCTGAATGCTCGATATGCCTCGATGGTTTCTACGACGGAGATGAGCTCATAAGGCTGCGTTGTGGGCACAGGTTCCACTCTACTTGCTTGGAGCCTTGGGTACGGAAATGCGCAGATTGCCCATACTGTAGAACACACATACGGTCGCGGTCCTGACGACAAGCCCTCAGCTTGGAATCGTCGCTTTGAGTAGGACTATAAATAGACAGTAATATGTGTTGTAATTCACTATTTTGTGCATGTCTATTGCACCGGGCCTGCTATGGCATCATGTGTTACATTTAACTTGTGTATGGATATCTTGAGTGGACAGCGGCTGATAGTATATTGCAAGCACTGTTTCATGTACATCTATAAGAAATTAGTTGACTACATATGAACACATCTGAATAAACATGACACGGTGGTAGTACACATCTTTCACTATGAAGTTTAAGGCACAAACTTCATGAATGAAAGGTTGGGTTTGACTCTGGACCACAGACCATAGATAATATCTCATTCAATGAAGAAAGGCAAGCGAGAGGGAGAGGGCTATACTGATTGAATCGGCATATTTGTGCCAAGAACGTGGTATCTTCAATAAGGAAGAGCGTAGACCTGCTGGGAGCGAAGTAATTTGCATCCTTCTATTCTTTGTCCTAAATAGACCTTCCACGTGTTCATTAAACATGGTTGAACATGTTTTCAACAATGTGGTTCTCCATCCTGTTCCCAAATATTTGGAAGCGTTGGACATTGGCAAGGTCTTCAATACTTAATTTTGACCAAAAGTTTCGATAACAAACTATAATTTTCAAACCTAACAAATTTGTTTTTATGATGATTTTTTTGGGACAAATCTGTACATATAATTTCATGCATCCAAACAAAATATTCTTGAAAATGTTAGTGGTCATAGTTTTAAAAGTTGTCCATAAAAAGACTTCACCTTCTCGATCGAGATAAGATTTGCATAAAATCAAAACATGAACAAAGTGGAATCATAATATTATATCAAATTAATGTACACAAACAAGAATAAGAAGAACGACAATGGCTGACAAACTAAAGACACGCTTATGAAACAACTGAAAACTAACGCCACTTACAAGTAGAACTTAATGTCTGAACAAAATACTACTGCCTGAACAAAATACTACTCCATCTTATAAGGCCAACATGCAGCTGAAATTGGAGAACGACGGTGACGTGCTTCTACGCTTATTGCTCCACGGTGATGGAGATGTTGCCGCCGCTGGTGGTGTTGTCGGGCTTGGGGAGGACGGTGGGCAGCTCGACGTTCTTCTCGTTCTTGGGGGTCGACTTGCGGTAGCAGCAGTAGAGGATGAGCTGGCCGATGCTGAATAGCACGCCAAGGCCATTGGGGATGGTGATGTAGAGGTCGAATTTGATGAGAACATAGACTGTCCAGCATATTCCATTGAACAAGCCCACAACCGACAAGAATAAGAGCATGTACTCCACGCTCTTTGTCCTGATCACTGTACGCATGACGGTGAGCGGGGAGGCGTACATGCCCGTGCCGGCAATGACGCAGAGGATGCCGACGATCATGGAGCGCGTGTGGTGCGTGTGGGCGCCCAAGAGCACGCTGAGCGCCAAGGCAACCATGAAGACGGCCTCGATGCCGAGCACGGCGAGCACCCTGAGGCGCTTCTTGTTGGGCGCGTAGAACAAGTAGATGCCGAGGTAGATGGCCTCGATGGCGAGCCCGATCCCATTGATGGTGACGACGAGCATGCTGTTGGGGTGGACGAAGGGGAGGCCATAGAAGACCCAGAGCATGCAGTTGAGCAGCGTGGCGAGGTATGGATCCGGACTGAACTCCTCCACGTCCTTCTTGTAGATCTTCCAGAGCGTCTGCACCGGCGCGAGGAAGAGCCCGAAGGAGATGACGTTGCCGACAATGCCGACGACGTTGCGGATCACGTCAGCGGAGACCATCTTGCTGGCCTTGTAGGACTTGACGGCGAAAGAGCGACTCGAGTTGCTGGTGCGACGGTCGAACTTGTACGATTAGCACGCCGGCCGATGCTTAAGCCTGGGCAATCTGCACGTAAAAGCTAGGCCGATGTCGTTTGGTTTACAGGGGTACACACAGGTATATATAGCAGATCAACTAGCTACTATACATAGGCCCAGTTCTTTGGCGGCTTCTCCGAAAAGCTGCCCCTCCCCCAGCTTCCTGGAGAAGCCGCCCCCAAAATTTGAGAGGGATTCCAAACTCAATGTTAGCTTCCTATTATGAAAGCCTAGCTAAATATTTGGGGGGCTTCCCCAGGAAGCTGGGGGAGGGGCAACTTATCGGAGAAGCAGGCAAAAGAACTGGGCCATAGACTACTCGGTGACTGTCTCCTGGTCCGAACCGAACAAGGCAATCAATCGTGATTACTACTAACAGAGATCCATTGAACTCAAAGGATTTTGCTAGCTATTGGTCGATTACTTGGGTTCTCGTTCAGTCCTTGTCGGAACCTATTACTTGGGTTCGATAGAAGGATCTAGTGCCCGTTTCCTTCTCGACGTATGAACGAACACGAACTCAAGTCAGGATCGCATCCGAATTCAACTGGACCAGATTTCTCTCTTTGCACTCACAAACGGATAGACAGATCGGCTCGCAGTTGCCCCTGCATGCAGTACCGTATGAACACCAACTTGTTCAGTACTTTGCATGAGGATTTGACACCGAGGCAAACAGATTTTGTATCTTTCAGTCAGAGGTCAAACACTGTTCCCTGCACATATATGAAACATTGATACAGCGATTACACGTCTTTATCATGAAAGAATCTGGAAAAAATGACATAACGATAGTACACATCTAGCATGCCATAAAAATTCAATCCATTTATAACCTCATAAACAAAAAAAAGACAGACCAGGATGCGCATAATGCCATAATGAAGGTACTATTCGATACAGAACCTGTCTTTTTCTTGCTCTTTTCACGAGTTGTGTTTTGGCTAGATTCTATCATTTTTTTTTTACTGTAACTACGGCGGGCTCTTAGAGCCATTTTATAAATATGATCACCACTTCCAGAGAAGCGGTGGAGAGTAGATGGTTAAGGAACAGAAGTCCAAAATAATCGGATTCTTCGTCCCAAGTGTCCAGAATTCCAGATAAATCACTGGGATTCAGGTAAGGTTCTTGATATGCTCCTGTAGTTTTCTGAAACACTGAAGGTTGTCGAAGTGAGGGCGATTCGTTGCCTAAGACCCAGGATGTTGCTCCTTCGCCATTTGAAGGGCGGCGTTTGCGGCACAGCTGAAGCGCAAGCCGGGCATTTCACTTTACTCAGGATGTGCTTCTCGAAGGGTACGACATTTGCTTCTAATTGTAACATCTCAACAAAGTAGTAAGAGGTAATGACTTCATGCGATTAACAGGGGACAAGCCGATTGGTTAACCACACAGAGGCAGGAGCAAGAAATGCCAGTTGCAATCAGTACACAATCTTTTTTTCTCAAATACGCAACCCTCCAAAATCAACAAAAGCCTGATAGCACCTGCAACAAATGAATTTCAGTTTCTAAATTAAGCGACCGAACAAAAATGTCGGCCGAGCTTCTAGCTTTGTTGTTCATGCTTATTAGAGTTCAAGCAGATTCCGGTAGAACTATTCTAGGATCTTCCACATGTCACTTACAAAACGATCTCTATGGTGCTGGAACCTATTATGACGGGTTCACTACATTCTCGAAAAAAACAGGGTTCACTACAAAAACCAGAGAAAGTTAAGCACCCTCTGAACTCTCAAGTAAGGCCACAAGGCACCAGTCCACTGTCACACTTCTGTTGCTAGCTGCACGGGTTCACTACATTCTCGAAAAAAACAGGGTTCACTACAAAAACCAGAGAAAGTTAAGCACCCTCTGAACTCTCAAGTAAGGCCACAAGGCACCAGTCCACTGTCACACTTCTGTTGCTAGCTGCACCTGCATAAAACCACTGCAGCACATCACTAACTGTTCAGAGCATACCATTACACAAACGACAACTGGTCATAGGGAGAATTGAGATCTTGAGGCGCGTCATGCACAAACACCCTGCCTCAAAGCCTTAGCAATCTGAATTGCTCAGATTCAGCCATTCTTGATTCATTTCAACGGGCATTACCAGAAACGGTGTGCGGTGTTTTCCATTTGTGCATGCCTCAAGCTCCTGTTTGCCAATTTATACTGACACGCAATGTATGGTGCCCTCTAGGCTGCTGGTCTGGTGAGGCTTCTAACTCCATCATGAGCCAATGCAAATTTCTCACCATATTGTCTTGAATGCACACACAACTGGACATAAAGTAGAAAAAAAAAGTAAGGTATGAGTGTACAACATTGGATAATAAGTGACAACCCTAAGAAATTGGTCATTAGATCAAGTACTGTGCATCACGACATGAAATGCAGGTTTTCTACTCAAGATTCACCAATGACTCTTGTTTTGAACGCAAAAGAAGGATTTACATAACCAACCTTGAACAATAAGGAACATTAAACCGGTATTGTAATGTGTGGTGGAGTGTTGAATAGTAAGCCAACTTAGGGTCCAATAAATAAGTTATCAATCAATTATGATTATGCACGTAATGCCTAATATACAGATTTAGGCTGCAACTCACATATAAAATGAGTGAACTTACATATTATCAGAACAGCAAGTACAAACACAATCATTTGAACAGGACGCCCATATCGTATTTGATACTGTGATCTCTGAAGTTTCCTACGCAGTGGTCCAAGCCAACCATAAAGTTTCCTATTGTATGTAACCTCAATGCAGGTATTTAAGCAACTCTTGCTTCTTTCAGAGTATCCATCTAAGCCCTACAACAAAGAACGGTAACATAAGGGTATATAAAAATCAAGCTTCCAGCTGAATCATATTAAAGAAATGGATATTTACACCATTCAAGAAAGAATGTAAGATCCCTATACCTGATCAAACTGAGAACTTCTGAGAGGGATTGCCGCTTCAACATCATGTTCGTCTGCATGTGCCCACCTGACAGCTCCTTTCTTGTAGTTAATTGCAGGATTAAGTTTCAGGGCACTAGTCAATACACAATTTTTCACAATGTTCAGCAATTGTGGGCTATTAGATGATTGTTCAGCAGCAACCTCTCGTTCATTTGGAAATGACATAGTCGACAACCCAATATCGCCACTGGCACTTACTGACCTTCTGTGCCCACGATGCGCATCTTCTTTTGCTCTCGCTAAACTTAACTCTGCAGAGCCAGATGAGTCATTGGAGCTGTCAGCTGAAATATTTTTCCTGACCCTTGTTGAATTGCTGCCCACTTGAATATCGCAAGCAGATGTAATTGTAACAACTTTATCTCGCTGCTGAAGAGGGCTTGCAGACAAGAAAGCTGCAAGGTCATCCCGTTCAGTGTCATCCAAATGAATCCAGCTTAGCGCGCATCTCCCCTCTGCGACATTGGATTTTTTCAACCTGTTCTCGACCTCAATTATGCGATAGCCAATTGCTGAAAGAAAGTTACTATGCCGTGCTCTTGTATCCTTTCCCGCCGAGACAACCTCATCATTTGATCTAATTGCTCGCTCGAATTCATCAAGCTGAAAGCACAAATAAACACAGCAAGTTAGCTTTTGAGTTGAAGGTACTTCTCCCAGTAGTATTGAAGTTTTAGATCTGAAACTATAAGTAGCACATCTTTGGAACAATTTTAGTTCGCAGCATACACAACATCAGATTCATATAGTAATCACACTCACATATACATATATGCAACTTTTAGCAGCGTATAATGACTCGTAAGCAGAAGAAAAAAAACAAATTCTATGTTTGAGAGTTGAGACCACATATACAAGATAAATGGTTTAGCAACAGCCAACAACAAAAAATGCATCATGCCAATTGACAAGCAGTACCACTGATACAGCAAAAGGACAAACCCATTCTTAAGCAAGGGAACCGTTCTTGGAGTCATCATACATCTAACGCAGAGACCTCTCTAACGCATCCATGTAACACCGGCTTACACAAAGCATTGACCAATTCACCGTCATAAGAAACGCTAAATTCAACAACCCCAAAAGAGCCAGCGAATGGCAATACAGGTGTGTGGAGGAATCCATAGCTGGGGAATGGACTAGAGGAGAGAGAAAGAGAGCGAGGAATTGACCTGCCACTTGGCGGTGCCGAGCGCGGTGTGCAGCTCGCGGCGCAGCTCGACGGCGCTGACCTCTCCGCCGAGTGCCGGCGCCGCCTCCGGGTCGCCGGCCCCGCTCATCTCCTGTACCCATATCTTGTACACCGATTCCATCCTGCGGAGAGGCGAACAAGAAAAACGAGAGCGAGATCCATTAGAACCGGAACGGAAACCAAGAAATCAAGGTGAGATGAAAGAAACGGTAATGTGCGTACCGGTCAGCTGAATCCTGGACCTCCTCGGCGGCGAGGAAGAAGGGGTCCTTCTCCCAGCGGTCGAACGACGTCGCCATTGGCGAGCTTGGGGTCTGGTCGAAACGGGAAACCTCTTGGATTGGCCGAGAAAACCTTTGCCCGGGAGGGGAAAGAGAGAGAGAGAGGTCGGAAATGGCGAGCCCCTCGGGTTCGCTTCGGCCTGCCGCTACTATTTCCCGGTGGTGGCAGCCTGGCCTGGCCGCTATTAATACTTCTTCACCTCGGGGAACGGCGCTCTCTGCTTGCTCGCTCGCGCATGGAAACGCTGTGCTTTGCAGCGGCCTGCGTTGCTGTGGATTTGTATTGCTTCCTCCTGAAATGAAATCTGGTGCGATATCTTCGGTTACTGCGCGTGTTCCTTCATATACATCGTCCAATTCGTATTATTAGCAGCTCCAGCTTAGTTACATGCTGTCTCTGAGTAAGAAGTGGCTTGCTGTCGCCTACATGGGACTGTCTTAGAACAGCTTGGTTACATGATTGGCCTCACCGACGGAAGCTGGCTCCTGGGTGGTCGCTGGCGACTCAGTAGTGCTTACCGTGTCGTTTGCTTATTTAAACCCTTTTTTCATCAAATCCACTGCCTTGTACAGTTACACTGAATCACGATTAGACAGGAATCCAGGTAGTACATCGTAACGAACAGAGACTAAAATGCCTTAACCTTCCCTGGCACATCGATGTGCCTCATCATTTGCATAATTGCATCACAACTTATATTATGAAACTGAAATCTTGAAAACTCGAGCTTAAATTCTTCATCTCCTGGAAAATGTGTGTGTCATAAGCTCGCACAGATCACTCGTTTTGCCGGGGTTTCACAATACAACTCGAGTATCACCTTCGTGACTCGCCATCCATATTTATCATAGGCCATCCCGCCGGAGGCTTCGACCTTCTGCACACCAGCTTCTGAGCTCTTGCGCCGACAACAATTCTAAGACAACAAGCAGCTTTTCAATTAATTGCATCAAACCCAATGGTTTGCGTTGCTCCTCGCAATGGACGAATTTGTTGTGGCTAGTCGAGATGCACGAAAGCACCGTAACACATTAGGCACATGCTCTTCCGAAATGATCAAGCCAACAAGAAGGTCTCTCATCCAGGTAACCAGGTGGAAGTCTCCGTATGTTGAAGCCTAACTTATCCAAAGTTACTGACCAAAACTGTTTAGCATCTTCGCACTCGAGTAATGCATGATTGATACCCACAAGTATATATAGGAGACGTTTTAGTCTTCGATGAAAAGTATTTTAACCTAATTTACAGTTCGAAGCCAGAACACGAGAGTACCACTAAGACTTTAGCAATTGAGACATCACTCATTACCACACATGTGTATCAATGGTCTTGAAAGAGAGTTGTGTGTTGTAACAGCAGAAGAAAAACAAACATTTGGAAAATAAAGAACAAGGCCAGATTTCCAGTTGTTTATCGGAATGTTGTGTTTGTGAACCTACAGTGATTTAAAACGTAAGAATGGGGTGATCAATGGGCTGTTGAATGGATGAGATCATGCATATAATAATAAGATAAATATCCGTGTGTCTAGCTCTAGTTCCGTTGATTGTAGGCATGTGTTACATATGTAGTTGTAATTACTAATAAGACAAATTGCGCAACATTTATTGTGCTACCTCCCATTTCACCAGGCCACTTAAAAACATTATCATAATTAAAATGACATTTTTCAGTCACCCGGATCAAAACTCATTAACAATCCATTAACACATGAAACTCAAGTTATAACATGTTAAAACGAGACAGTACAAGTTGAGTACTGAAATCATGTTACTTGGTCTCTATTAACAAGCATTACCCAAAGCAAAATTGTATTAACAATCATATAAGAACATCTTCAAGATAGAAACCAAAAATCCCGATGGCTATATATTATTGCATGATCAATCTCATCCAATTCTCATTCACCTCATATTTCTACAGAGGACTAATCACACATGGTTGAGAAGGATGGAGACATGGTGGTGAAGACGGCGTTAGAACCGCCCTCTCCGGCGTGGAGCAAGAGATCAATCTGATCTCGAAAACCTTGAACATGATGGCGCAACACGCTATTACATGAAAATACGTTGTGCTTCTGGTGCAATGGTTTTTTGATATATGTAGGGGTATTTCGAAAGCAGAAGGCGAGCTCCGAGGGGTTGGGGACCCACCTTGGCGCGCCTGGAAGGGGTCGGCGTGCCAAGGAGCCCACCTGACGCCTCGGTGGCCTCCTGCCTCCCTTCTTCTGCAAGCTGGACTCCTTTTCCATAAGAACTATCTTGAGTATTTATGCTTTATTTTATGACACGTGAGAACGCTGAAGAACGGAGGACATATGAATAAGGAAATAATGCAGCTTTTACTACTATTATTCAGGAAATGACAGCATAGTAGGTGCATCCACAGTTCTCACCTTAGTATAGTAGGTTTCCAAGTCTACATGAGCTCTTTCCTATGGAGTTTTTGCCCCTAAGAAGCGGAATGCAAGAGAGAGCATCTGCCCATCTACCTGAAAATGGACAAGTTCATGATGAGAACTACAATGAGAATATGCACCAATCTTAGGAAAGGACACTGATGGAACTTATGCTCATTCATATTCTATGCACTTTACATTAGTACAAAGGACAGTAAATATGTAGTTGAAGTTCCGATAAAAAATGCAGAGATACAGGGTTAGGTTTCATTATTGAGGGGTACAAGATTGCTGTTCCTTAGCAGTCACATGTTGAAAATAAGCACTGATATTTCGATTTTGGTTATTGCTTCCAAAAATATCTAAGGACGACATCTTCTGTCAGTTGGGTTAAAGATTTGAGTATTTATATAATCACAGAAGAAATGGTTCCATGCCAAACATATACAGATAATTTGAATAATTTGAGTTAAGTTTTACACAATCCACTGAAAACACAATTCTAGAACAAATGCTCATGTAGCTACTTGTCTTTTTCACTCGTCTATTTCCACGAATTAGTGAAGAATATCAGGAATAGGGCTTAAGTGTACTCTCATTTCAGAGATGTGCTTGCGTTTTTGTAGCATATTCAGTTTTAGTTAACTATGCAAATCTGCATGCTGATAAGTCTCAGCTATGCTTGCACGCATCATATTTAAAACATGAATTTTCAAGCCTCCGGAGCCAAATGGAAGTGATTAAAAGACAAAACCTTTGCAAGTAGAGGTTTCCCGGTTCCCCATACAGTGTGACTCCCTTCGGAGGCCTAAATCCAATGTCCTCGTATAGCTCGGAAGTTCAACTGCCTCTTTAATCTCTTAAAATTTGAGCATCTAAACTACCAATGTCATTACACGACTCCAAAGGTGTCAATTAAATTTTCATGACAGAAACCATAGGATCCAACTTCATCATGCAAAATTCCGACCACCACAGAACCTGAGAAAAAGACAGGTAAAGCTCAATAAATAAATACTCGGATGAAGAATTGAAATTCATCACATCAAACAGATACTCCGATGGCCTAATCTAACCAGTCCTCTTCTCTGAGTATATAAGTAAACCACAAAAAGAATATGAGAGCTGAAGACTTAAATGCAAATTTGAAGAAAAAGAGCTAAACCACAACAACTATGTTTCAAACATGAAATAGATGCTGGCCTAATCCAACCAGTCCTCTCTAGTTCGGTAGAGATGCCTCATAATTTGCTGAACTCCAATTTATGTACAAAGAAAAGGAAAATGGAACTTGCTCACCTCAGATGACGAGAAACAGCAGTTAACTAGCTCCCCACTTCCCCCAAGCAGCTGTGATGGACTTCAACGACATATCAAGCAACTCTGAGAAACATGGATTGTTTCAGTATTCGTGGAGAGAAGATAAAAATATATGAACATGTTAAAACAGTTTGACACAGTTATGCAATGCACAAATTTACACTATATGCAACAAAGATCCATACTTCCTGATTCTGATCTGATGGAGTAGCAAAAAGAAGCATATGATGGTGTAGGGAAAAGGAGTAAAGGATGGGAGTGACCTTGATGACGACGGCGGTGAGGAAAGGTGCTGGAGGGGCGGGCGTACTGCTCAAAGTGGTCCACCTTCACCGCCTTCCGAGGCCGCCGCCTCGACTTCCATCCGCCGGTCGACCAAGCAAGACTCGCACCCAAGGTGCCAAATCGGCTGCTCCGACGACCACGACCAAACCCGGGACCGCTGTCCCGGCGTCACCACCGTCTCAGCACACCGGCCGGAAGCCGTACGCCGAGACCCCGCGCAAGAGAGGGAGACGCACCAATCAGCAGCAAGGAGCGGCCTCCCGAGCATCCCGCCGTCCACCTCGTAGGCTAGCCAGGCCAGGCCGGCCACCGCCGCTGAAGCCTCCATTGCCGGTCGAGGATGGAGCCCAGATCGGACCCGACCAGAGCCGGTCTCCCCAGCTCCTCGCAGGGGCCATCCCCATGGCCGGGCCGCCGCGGGAGCCCGCGCCGTCGACCACAGCCCCACCCACCAAACTCCTCCCTCCCGCCGCGCCTGGTCACCCGCACCACCTCCCCCAACGCTACAGGCCCCGCGAGCGTCGTCCCCGGGACCGCTCGGGCGAGCGCCGCCACCACCAGCCCCGGCTTTCGCGCTCCGCCGCGCGCTGCGGCCAGAGGATCCCCGCCCCCGTTTGGGAGGGCCAGCGGCGGGGAGGCGCAGGAGGGCCGGCGGAGATGGTATCCTCGGCTAATTTTTTTAAAATAATACACGAAAATTAATTAATTCCGGAAATATTACGCATTTTTTATTTTTTTCAGAAATATTCCTCAGTCGGTTTCGTCGGAGCCGACAGCTCCTACTCGGTTTCGTCGGAGCGATAGGGACCAGTCGGTCCCGTCGAGGACGATAGGCCTGTCGTCCCTGGGAGCATGCCGTAGTCGGCTTCGACGAGGACGACAGGAACCATTCGTTTCTGTTAAAGCCGATTAGTGCATGAACGCGCTCCCCGCTTTTTCCCGCTCTAATTCTCGCGCCATAGTTCTCGCGCCATTTTCCTCCCGCCTTTTTTCTCCCGCCATTTTTCTCCCGCTCTTCTTCTCCCGGGTGAGCCTATATATACCCCATCAGATTTTGTGATGGAGGAGGGGTGTGGTGCGTGGTTATTTCCTCAGTCGCATAGGAACGATGTCTGGTAGTTCGGGTCCTAGTTCGGAGCATAGGTCCTGGTGTGTTCTGTATCACGCCGCAATATGGACTGAAGGTAGTATTAGGGAGTGTAGGCCCAAGAGCTGTTATAGGGAGCTAGTTAGTGAGTGGGGCAACATTCGTGAGCTGGGAGAAATTATAGCAAAAAAAAACAAAATCCAGTGACCCCTGAAGAAATTTCAAATGAAATTGATGGGTGGCGGTGGAAGTGGCAGAGAATTAATGAGCTAAAAGCTATTGAGGCGGGGCTTAGGGACATGCCTATGACACCTAAGTCAAAGATAATCCATTTTTCGCCGGAGGCCTATGCATTTCACGTGAAGGTAACTGAGTACCGAATTTATATTATGTTCGAATCTAGTGTTATCGTACTAACTTTTTTCCCCTGATTTTGTGAATGTCCAGCACTGGCCTGCCGATGGACAGTTTGTGAACAAAGAGATCCCTCATTTTGGTTGGATGGAAATGCTTTTTGGCGCATGTCGTGATGGGCCTGGAAATCTCCTTCACGATGAAACAGTGAAGAGGGCTATATCAAAGGCGAACAGTGGTGGATCATCCAAGAAAACCGTTCAAGATGATAGTGATGATATTTCATGCCTCCTAAACGAGGCAACTCTAGACGTAAGTTGAAGAGTGTTGGTGCATCCAAGGCTGTCGTCGATGAAAATAGTGATGACGACTTCATGCCTCCAACACGAGCATGTGGCAGAGGGAAGTGAAGTCGTTGATTTGAATTAGTTATCGTTGAGTTGCATGTAATATTTGTACCAGTAGTTGTTCTATGCAGTGTTTAGAACTAGTGAAGTTGTAACGTGGACGTGTAGTGCTGTATGTTAAATTAATTTATGCAATGTGGAATGTTTCGTACATAGATAATAATATGTCTCGTACATAGATAATAATATGTGTCGTACATACGAACATAAATATGTCTCATACATAGATAATAATAATATGTCTCATACGAACAGAAATATGAATATGTCTCACATACAAATAGAAACCGACAGATATGTCTGATACACCTAAGTACGAATATGTCCCGAAGATATCACTGACCCCTACGTGGCCGAGGATCACGAGAGGGGGCTGGATGGGCGTCGACCACATATACCTGTGTGGTGCCCTGTTTTGACGAGGCACTGTCATGTCCACGTCATCCGGTGTATCCTGTGTGGGGTATGGTGGAGGAGTCTGCTGAATGGGACCATGTGTCTGCTGCGTGGGGTAAATTGGCGTGTCGAAAATGCTCATCCAGCTGGACATTTCCTCCCCCGCGTGTAGCCGAGCCTCGTGCTCACTCCCCCACCCTGATCCAGATCCTGACCCCTGGTGTCCGGACGTAGCCGTGTAATAGCCATAGTGTCCTACAGATGGAATCATTAGTACATAAGTAATACACAGTCCGAATTGAAATATGAAAACAATATACGTACCATAATCCGGAAATTCCGGGGCGGGACCTCGGTACTGAGGAGGAGACTGTGGCTGATACCCGTAACTGGAAGTGGATCCCTGCCACGCCGAACCTCCTGCCTGGTCAGGAGGAGGTGGCCTCGGCTGAGGTACTATACGTGGACGCGGCTCATGTCGGCGATGCGGCTGGTCCACGTGTTGCTGCTCCTCCTCGTGCTCCTGATGCATCTGCTGCTGCCGCTGCTCATGTCGGCGATGCTGCTCCTCCTCGTGCTCCTGATGCATCTGCTGCTGCTGCCGCTGCTCATGTCGGCGATGCTGCTCCTCCTCGTGCTCCTGATGCATCTGCTGCTGCTGCCGCTGCTGCTCATGTCGGCGATGCTGCTCCTCCTCGTGCTCCTGATGCATCTGCTGCTGCTGGCGTCGTGTCGGGGGGTGCGGGGGTCGTTGTGCCACCGGGTGGCGAACAACGTCCTCTGTGCGGGTGCACGTGAGTGTCGCGTAGATGTCCCGTGCTTCCCCTCGAACCTTTTGAGCCAGGATATCGGCTACTCCCGTGGTACCAAAAGAGGGCCAGTGGAAAGAGAACGTCCATACTCAGCGACATCATCCTGAAGCTCGTGTGTCAAATTAGTCTGTCAATAGAAATACAAAGTATGAGACACGTGGTACCAAAAGTTAGATGAATTATTGAATGGAATTAAAATATTACCGCGTACTGTCTGGACCCAGACGTATCATAGATCGGGTATGTATCCCACGTAGTAGGGGCAGGTATAACCTCCGGGTGAGAGTGGCGAACAATTTGTAGCCGTGTTCCGGACATGTACCTCTGCAAGTAGGCATTGTATAGACTGATATCAAACCCGAGAGTCTCGACCCAGAGCCGTGTCGTCGCAGTGTCCCAGTCTGTAACGTACGGTTGTAGCCTCCGCAGCCACGTCTGCGCGCTCCAAGTATTCCCCTTCCTTGTGGTCCTTCAATTTGGGTGAGTGTTTTATCAGTACAGATTGATTTAGTATGAACAAATTAGGGAAAATAACAACTTTAGACATACCTGTGGTGCATATCTGGGAGGGGATGCTCTATTGGCGGAGGATGTTCCAACTGTCGAAGACCAAATTGCCTCATAACCCTCTGTTGAGACATCTCCTCCACGAAGACATCGAAGATGATCTTCGATTGTGTCATCCAATATGCTTGGTCACGTGTGCAGAGATCAGAAATACCTCCGGGGTATCTTCGGTGAATGACGTCGTCCGTGTACGGCTCCCAGATCACCGACGTGTACACATCAAATTGCTCGTTAAAAGGATAATAGCAATGCTTCATCTGCTCACTAGCATGTCGTCTCTGTGTACAACAAAAGTTAGTTCCATACACAGTTCACGGGATGTAATCACAAAATTATAACACGGTACGTACCTTGTAGCGTGTATAGACGGTCGCAAAAGTAGGCTTGTCGATGTTGTCAGCGTCAACGATCTCAGTCACTGGGAAAGGGGCATCCGATATGGATGGCCGTCCAATAGAGAACCTCTCCACGACCAGAGCTGCAGAAAAAGAGGGCATCCGAGAATGGCTGACTTAGCTGTATGTAGCATGCAAGCGTTGCACATAGCTCGGTATGTAGCCGCTAAGACAGCGGAACCCCAACTCCTCTGTCTGATGTGCGCCGGCTGAGTAGCATCAGCGATCTCCCGTGCGAAAGGGAGGTAGCGCGCGCTAATAGTGTCGACATGGTTCTCGGTGAACATCACCTTACCAAGAAGCCACATAACGTATGCCTCCAAGCTGCGATCGAGTTGTATCTGTACCAACTCATCTAGGTACTCTGGAAACTTGTTGACCTATATTCATGGTAAAAATATAATTAGTATCAAAAAAATGAGGAAATAACAGATTATGAGACACGTGAACTATAAATGAGGAAATGAGATGGCGCATGCACCAACGGCTCTGCATGTCCTGCCATGGAGTCTGTTCCTCAGGCACAGGATTGGTGAGTGTCTTTATCGCGTTGAGTATACCTGCATGCCTGTCATGAAGGATGCACACGTTCGGCTTATCCTTCACAACTGCTATTTTCAGTTGCCTGAAGAACCAAGTCCAACTGTTAATGTTCTCGCTCTCCACAAAAGCAAATGCGAGGGGCACAACCATATAGTTACCGTCTTGACCAATTGCAGTCAGGATCTGTCCCCTATACTTGCCTGTGAGAAAGGTGCCATCTACACATATCACCGGACGGCAATGTCTGAAAGCCTCGATGCATACGCCGAATGAGAAAAACACTCGATGCAGCACCCTCACAGTTGGGAACTCTGGTCTGAACAAATCTTGGATATCTACATAGGTGCCTGGATTCCGGTACTGCAGAGTATGCAGCAGCCGGATAACAGAGTCATATGCGTCCAAATATGAACCAAATCTGTTCTCAAGCACCGTATGCTTAGCCCTCCAAGCCTTGCCATATGATATTTCGTACTTAAATGTGACAGCCACTTTTGTCTGGAGGGCACTCACTTCCATCGATGCGCAGGACACTATCTCCCTATACAGCAACCGAGCTATAAGCGTGGAAGAAAGATTACGGTGCTCTGCAGGGATATTTTCAATTCGACAGGAGTGAGGTACGAAGTCACTTATCCTCCAACTATAGCCATTCTTTGGGAGATGTCCATGCACCCTGCCGGGACAAGTTATTGTCTCGCATTCCATTGTCAAATATTTTTGACTTGACACGGTAGTTTTCATAACCCTGTGGGTGGACAATGCCCATTTAACGACTGCATCCCTCAAAGCTTGCTTGTCAGTATACAAAGCACCCTTCGCAATGTTGTTCTCGTGATATTGCCATGCCGAATCATGACCATCGTTTACGGTCATCGCCGAAGAGTGGTCCTGATTCCAGGCTGCAGGATTAGGTACCTCATCTGCGTTCTCTTCCCCGTCTGACTCATCGGAATCATCGCCTTCAGCACTGTAGCCATCTGCATCTTCATCTTCCATCTCGTTCTGCATGTGCCCGCCTACCTCGTCGCCATCCGCCTCCCCACTGTCAATGTCCCCTCCTTGTACTTGACTGCTCTGCCCCGACTCGTTACCACCACCACCAAAATCAGACCCATAATTTGACAAAGATATGTTCATCTCTTCACTTCCCTGGCCAGGCTCATAAGCACCCTCACCTTCATGGGCACTAAAGTCGGACTCAGGGGCACTGACATCGTTCAAGGTGGGAAGAACTAGGGCACAAGGAAAGCAATTCCTTTTTGCGCAGCCTTTTAACCATCGCACCCAATCAGAATCACACTCCAGTGGTCTCAAAATGAAGTAAATATTTGTCCTTGAATGGCTCCACCAAGCATGAACACTGACGGTCTGTGTCCGACTATCAAACCCTAAACTTTCTGTCAACCAATCTTTAACCTGACTTAGAGACCATGTTTGAGGAGCTGGCATGTCGACATCTATAGAATCAAACTGGCTCAGATCAGCTCCCGTATCACACATTTGGACTCTACCAGGACCATAGAAAAATCGGATCTTCACTAAATCAGACATCTCCGCTGATCAATATATAGCTACCTACTATATATAGCTACCTACACCATGTTTTTTAAAATTAATACTACACATATTTAATTAAACTACATAGATACCTACATTATTTACTACCGCCACAACCAATATATATCTACATTTTCCCGAATGAACCTACAAATATAGCTACATTTTTTCAAATGAACTTACAAATATAGCTACAATATTTACTACCGTCACAATCTATTTTTTTAACAACACATGTTCATACATGTAACAAATATAGCACTACAATATTGAAAAATCGAATCATACCCTAGAAGCGTGAGAGGCGACGGCGTCCAACGGTCTCGAATCAACGGCGCATCAACACGAGCAGCACCACCACAATGCAGCTCTCCAGCACGACCACCACGCAGCCCTCCAGCACCACCACCACCATCACCACCACCACCACCCGCCAACCATCACCACCACCACCACGAGCTATCCCATCAGGAGATCGGAAGTTCCTTGGCCTCCCTCTATCTTCTAGCACCGATTTATGGTGTCAAACGTGAAGATTGTTGGTCAAAATCACTGGTTTAATTCAGTTTGTGTGAGGAGTGGAGAGAGGAAAGGAAGAACACAGCACGGGCAAGGAAGAAGAAAGAAGAAAGAGAAGAGAAGGGGCCGCTCCTGCCTACGCTCGACGCCATGCAGGGCCTTGTCGGCTCCGGCGTGACCGACTGGGCCCACTAGTCGGCGTCGGCGAGCACGACAAGCCAGCCCAAGACGACAGCGCCCAGGGCGACGTGGCCCGTCCAGTAATCGGTCTCCACGTGGCCGACTACGCGTTGTCGGCTCCGTCAGAACCGAGTACACCGTACTCGTCCTCGCCGAAGACGAGAACCTCCTATCGGTTTCGTCGCGACCGACTGAGGAATATTTTTGAAAAAAATAAAAATCGCGTAATATTTCCAGAATTAAATAATTTTCGTGTATTATTTTAAAAAAATTAGCGTATCCTCGGGCTGCTACAGAAAGAAACAATTTTGGAGATGCTCGCCGGGACGTCGAGCCGTTAGGGTTTCCCCTTTCCCGGAAGCGCATGCAGACGGAGAGGGAGTCCACGGCCCTTGGTGGCTCGCGTCGGCGCCGTCGCAGGATCCACCACCGGATCAAGCCGGAATTTACTCCACCCGTAAAAAAAAATCCATAAAACAAAAAGACCTTCCAGTTGCTAGTATAGTTGTTATCCCTTTTCATATTTTTTACATGCTCCTTAGCGAGAACATCAGAAATTCGCTCCCAATAGGGGTCGAACTCTGGGTGCTGGGTGCATCACTGCGACCCTAGCCATTGCCCATTGGGCTACTGCCCAATTCACGTTCTCTGCCCTTTAATTCTCACATATAATATTTAGAGGCTTCTTCGTATTTGAGCCTCTTCTTTCGACTCGGCCCCATAACAGCTTTTTGAGACGTGCCTAGATGTGTACTGCTGTGCTATGTACCAAGTTCCGGTCCTTTGATGCATTGCTTTGTACTGTATTGATATAGTGTGATCAGATCGGCTTGATTCACTGGGTATGATGATCGTCGGCTTTGTTTTTGTAGCTCATACACGCTCTCGCTATGTACCGGTCCCTAAAAAAGGAAAAAGAGTTCGGCTTGATGCATTGTTTCAAGCTACTCCAAAATTGCGAGAAATAGAAGGTGCACCGGAAGAGCCTCAGCAAGAATGGCCGCACCAACGTCGACACCGTACCGGCCAATTTAGAGGGGCGGCCTGTGGGGAGGAAGAAGGCAAAGGCGGCCCTTGGCAACGGTGGAGAGGGTGCAGTCGTCCATCGACAAGGCGCTCGCCGATGTCTCCTCCAACTCGAGCCTGAGACGCGCCGAGAACGACGCAAGGTGGGTGACCTTGATGGAGAAGGCCGACATCAAGATCGACCTCGAGAAAAAGAAGGCCGCGGTGAAGAAGCGAAGCCAAGATTTCATGATCTTGACAGTCGATGTGTCGACCATGAACCCGCTGGCGAGGGCGGACATGTTCCGCGCCGCGATCTCGCAAGAACTTGGGCTCCGGCGGAAACCAGGGCGACGACGCCGACGACGAGGACCATGGCAATGACGACGAGACCCAGCCCGGCGATGACAACAAGACCTAGCCCGACGATGACTACGAGCCCATCGATGACGTCTAGGGCGGCAGCGGAAGCGACACCATGTGGCCGGCTCCCCCACGTATTTTGGGCAAACATTTTGGGCATATTTCAGGCGTAGATGGCCGAAACTTCGGGTTTGTGGCCGAGCGTGGTCGAAACTATGAAATTGTGGCCGAGTGTGGCTGAACTTTGAATTATGGCCGTTATTTGGTTTCTCTCATTTGAAATTGCAAAACTAAACTTTTGTTGGGCCAATTTGGGTGCCGCAAGTGGGGATCAGCGTGCCCCATAGCAGGCAGTCTGTCCGGACGGCGCCCATATCACTCGTCTGGACGCCCTTTGGGCGGCAACTTGGGCGTCGCGAGTGGAGATGCTCTTACTACTTCTTTGTTACAGGTTGGTGGCTGATTGTGGCTGGCTATGAATGGCTGTCTAGCTGTCCAGGGAGAGCTGTTGTTCTGAATGTTAGTGTTTAGTAACTAGCTGGCTGTGTCTGTGCTGCTGTCCATCGCATCTTCCACCATTGCCCCAAAAGCACCATCAAATCACCTCCACGAGCTATCCCATCAATAGATCGGCGGTGCCCTTGCTCCCTACTACCTCTAGGCTCCACGGGCCTGTGCTCGACCTCTCCGCGCTCGCGGCCGTGCTTCTTGTCGGAGCAGGACGCGGCCGTCGGCAGGGCCGTGCATCGGCTTCGGGCGCTCGCGGTCCATGGCCGCCGCTGGTGGGATGGGCATCGGCGACGAGCAGCGCATGTCTAGGGCTGGGGCTGGGCTTCGTTCCGGAAGCCGGTGGCGGGACGGGGGCTGGAGGGGATCTGTTTCTTCATCCCATTTTTTTACGAGACTTCATCCTGGGGGCTCTACGGCTGGGAAAATGCCATCCCCAGGATTCGATTTTGCGCCGTTACCCCCCAGGCGGTCCAAAATAGCGCCGAATTTCGGCCGGGGGCACAACGGCTGGAGATGCCCTTAACATCTCATCTCATATGCAGACCGCACCACGCGCACCAACAAGATAGGATGGAGTACCGTCTAATCCCGTACATATCGCTGCTTAACGATACCTTTCTCGTGTTGTGCGAACGGTGGCTTGCAGTCGACCGCTTTTCCTTCCATGATCGATCCAATTCTCGATCGTCCTCTCCCCCTGGGATTGCCGGAGAGCATCGTCGCCCCATCATGTGAAGATCACTGATCGTTGAATAGACCATGCGTTGTAGTAGAAGATGATCTGAATTGTAGTCTATACAGACTACAACATGGATTATATACAGGAACTATCTATACTAATCCCTCGCACAGCCCCCAACTAATATGTCGTTCCGCCGTCGTCTCCTCCTTATTGTTCTGGGAGATCAAGAGATGCTATTTTATCTGGGCGCACGAGCCGCTCGTAGTCAATTCTGCCTTGGTGTGTAAATACTGAGACCACTCCGGGTCTGGTGGAACGATTAGGATATCGCATGGAGTCTGACTCCTCCTCATCTATGAGCAGCGACATCCGCTCATGTATTGGAGATTTGGAGGCATATTCGTAGAGTTTCCCCTGCCAATACGAAGTATGGATTTGACGAAAGAGCGGGCCATCGAGAACAACATCTGACAACTACAGTTTGAAAATTTGAATACGGGAGAGGAAACCAGATCGCCTCCCGACTGCTGCTGCCAGGTCGGGGTGCTAAGAAAACTGTAGCTGATTTCAAGGAGGGAGCAAGTAATCAAGACTTGTCCAAGTGAATGTCCCCATCTCACTTTGCATATATTTTCCGTGTATAGCTCTCTCTCTCTCCACCAAATTTGCATGTCCAAGCGTATTACTCCTCCCCGCCGTTTCATCTGAGAATACCGATCCAGCTAATATATATGTTTGTATTCATTATTTAATAGAGTACTTTGTATTTTTATTGATTCTTTATACATGTATGTATGATCAAGATATGTTAAATATTAGCATCATGTTCAACGAAATAGTCACCCTAACGACAGACGAGAGGGTCAATCGTCGAGTCTTAAGGCCACTAAATAATGAATCTATATATGTAGTCGATCCACGGGTTTTAAAATTCATGAACATGCTTCTATACAATTATATTTGACAGTATGATTTTTCTTCGGATTTGCTATTTTCATAGATGCCTGGTTTCAACCGACTTTTCGACCACACGATGATGCGCCAATATATGTAATATTGTTGTGGTTCCTTATTATTTACCAAAGAAAAAAAAATGCAAATAGAAGTCCAATCCTGCTTTGCAAGCTCCTCCACCTAGGATGAGTTGGAGCCGGAGACGGAGCTCGACATAAGCAGTGACAATGGATGCGAGGAAGAAACATAGGTGTTGGGGCAGGGGCACGTTGGTGCCTGAGATTATCGAGTGCATCCCAGAATTAGAGGGATGGATGTTGGTCGGTGGCACACTAACAGAGATTGTTGATGGTTAGGACAAACAATGAGACAACGCAATATTTTTTCCGACTGATGAAAAAGCGGAATCAACGAGCCTGTTTCAAAAGGCAACCGTTCGAGACCTGCGATGCGACGGTGTTGGGGATTGTGGTAGGGTGAATTCGAATTTAAAATATATAATTGAACTTTGTGCCCTTGTTTCAATAGGCGACAGTTCGGGACCTACGATGCGAGGTGTTGGGATTGTAGTAGGGTGAATTTGAATTTAAAATGTATGATTGAGCTTTGTGCCTCGTTTCTTTATAGTTATTCTCTACAAAGTTGTCACAACGGGAGGGAGAAGATGACATTAACCAAAAATTGAGAAGAAGAATCAAGCACTTACCATGATATATACTCCCTCCTTTTTCATAAGGTGTATTAGTTTTCTAAAAAAAGTCAAACTTGACTATCTTTCACCAAGATTTTAGAAAAAAAAACTATGAACATTTGAAATACAAAGAAAATAACATATGAAAATTTATTTCAAAATTAATCTAGATAATGATTGGGTATTGTAAATGCCAATGTTATTTTCTAAAATGTTGGTCAAGATAGTCAATTTTGACTTTTTCATAAAGCTAATACACCTTCTACCAAGGAAGAGAGGGAGTATGATCTAATTTAAATTTGATGGAAGTCACTATTTTCAGAAAAATGCGGGAAAGCACGCCTTGTTCTTTATTGAAATAATACGACCAAACAAACATCAGAACACATGATAGAAAAAAAAGGAGAGAACAATCCAAGGAACAGCTCACCTAACCAAACAGAGCTACCACAAAGTCACACAAGATCCCTACTACAGTAGCTTCCACCTATCTACCGCTCTTAATGTGTGTTTGCAAATATAACAGCTATTTCATTGACGTTTCTAAATACTAACTATTATCCCGTTGCAACGTACGGGCGTTTAACTAGTATACGGAGTATCTTCCATGGAATAGGGGTTAAGAGTGGAAAGTCATTTGCCCTCCCGAACTATAGTGCTTCTTGTTTAAAAAAATGTGGATGTAGTCAACGATGTATAAGTGTGCAAAATCACAATGCGAAATCTTTTATATCATTGGCTACACAAAAATGACAAAGTTCTATAATTTCTGGAGAGCTGAAAATGTGCACTTAGATATATATACATTTGTCTGTTTTAAAGCTTAAAATACGCGGGGACATATCATTATGGACATTCAGGATTTAATTTTCATTTTTTTTAAACTCACAAATATGATTTTTGGCTGGGATTCAGCAATTTCTACTCAATTGAGAGGGAGTAAATTGTGAGGAGGGTTTGTTTCACCGACTTGGTGGTGCGAGCATATTTGGGATGCAGCAGTGGACCCGTAGTTTTTATTCACACTCCCAATCAAACTCACCCTAAACATGTTCATCTTCAGATTTGTAGGTGTTTTATACCATTTTTTCAATGATTTGTATCAGGAGAAGTCTATTTTACCTCCTGATACCATTATCATTATAGACTTTAATTTTTTTATGTCGTACCCTAGGTACTCGCACCCTCACTACTCTTTACTGGCAAAAAATCCACGCCTCAACCCCGCCGCCTCGCCTCCAGTCCTAGTGGCACCGAGGAACGGCCATTCGCACAGGCCCAGCGATGTACATGAATTTGCGCCTCGCCACCAGGCTCCAACGCCGTTCGGGTACCTCCGCCTCGACCCCAGGCCTTAGCGTTGTGTCGAACCCATTAGCTTCTCTCCACATTCCACCGCCGCGTCAGTCCTTCATGCTTCGTCTCCGCCAAGGACGCCGCAACTGGTGAATCACGTCTCTTGCTACTGGTTCGACCAGGTTCTCGACATCTGGTTCTAGGAAGAAGTTGACATACTCCTCCTGATCATTCTCGAATCTGTGGTTCTGTGGCGGCGTGTACTCCGGCGAAGGGGTGCCGCCAACTGCTCGACATTACGGCCCCGCGTTGCTTCCTAAGAGCATCTCCACCGGCGCTCCCAAAGCGCTATTGGGAGCGGCAATCAAAAATCTCCCCATCGGTGCTCCCAATAGCAAAAAATATTGCCGGACAACCTCAATAAAACGTCTGGCACGCCCACTTTGCTCCCTGTATCCAGAGAGCAAAGCAGGGGCGCCGGGAACATGCGGCAACAAGCTTCACGTAGGCAGAGCACATGCAGGTCCACCCGTCGGTGTCTCAATTCCCCACCTACCCTCTCTCTCCTAAACCTCTCTTTCTTCTCCAACCGCATCTCCCCTTTTCTCCGGCTTGATGGCCGCCATCCCTGACGAGGCTGCACGTAGGTCGTCGATCCCGTTCCTTCTCCTTTGCCGGCGCACCTGCGCCGCCGTGGCCTAGAAAAAAGAAGAGATTTTTCCGGCTCTCAACAAGAAGCAGCGGTGGATGGCGAGAACACCATGCTCGACAAGGTCCCGCGTCACCAGCAACTACGGGCCGCCGACACGCTGGATCTCGTTGCCGCGCCCTCGAGGCGCTGGAGATGCAAGCCCTCGAGGTGGAGTTTGTCGAGGCTGGATGCCAGAGGTGAGGTGGAAGGCGAGCTTGAGGCGCGGGCGAAGAGGAGGTAGAGGAAGGCCGCGGCCAGGCGCCGGCTCGCCGTGGAGATCAAGCGGGCGCCCGACGAGGCCTCCGTGGTAGAACACACTCTAGAGGAGGCGCGCCGTGCGTGGCATCGGGCCAGGGGCGAGCTCGAGAAGGGGTGCGAGCTACGTGACCACGCTGCTCGGAAATCGCGGCCATGCTTTGGTGTAGCCAATAGTATATCCCACGAGCGTGTAAAATATCAAATTCAAATACTTTGTATTCCAAGCTACACAAAAATAAAAATCTGATAAAACTTGGAGATTTGAAAATATGCATACTTAGATCCACACTATTGTTATTTTTGTGTAGCTCATAATACAAAGTTTTTTAAGTTAATATTTTGCACGTTTGTAGGATATACTTTTGGGTACACTCGGATTTTTTTCAGAATTTTTTGAAATTCACAAATATGATTTTTGATTTCTTTTTTAACTGGAGGGAGCACTGGAGCTCGGGAGCCAAAAATCTCTACTTTCTTTCGTAAAATGTTTTTGCCTCCCGAGCACCAGTGCTCCTTCCGATTTAAAAAATTCGAAAATTATACTTGTGAGTTTCAAAAAAAATCAGAAAAACAATCTGCATGTAGCAATATATTATTTTAACAAACATGTATATTCTTCGATGCTTGTTGCTTGTCATTTTTTTCATTATAATAAATTCTCCAAATGTTGCTCTACTACTGTTTGCTTCTGCAATCTGCATTGTCGGTCAAGTTTTTCTTGCGTGATGATTGAATCTGCTAATTAACGGGAAGTGTCTTTGACTCCCCATTTCCGGTACTCCCTCTATTCTAAAAAAAATAATCAAAAATCACATTTATGAGTTCAAAAAAAAAAAAAAAATATGGACGTAGCTATGGTGTATATCACAATCGTGCAAATTATCAATTTCAAATACTCCCTCCGTCCCAAAATATAAGGCGTGTTATTTTTGTGCTAGTCTTTGATGCTCGACCAAAAATATATACTATTATATTATATGGATTGAGAATGTACAAATGGTCGTTTGATTTGTCTTACGATATTCTTTCATTTCAAACATTTTATACTAATTTTATGTACATATTATAAGTATAAATCATTGTCAAACTTGTATGTCGTTTACCAGCAGAATTTAAGGACGTCTTATATTTTGGGAATGGAGGGAGCACTTCATATTATGGGCTACACAAAAATGAAAAATCTGATAAAATTTATAGAGATTTAAAATATGCATATTCAGATCTACACATTTGTTATTTACGTGTAGCGCATAATACAAAGTATTTGAAATTGATATTTTGCATGATTGTGGAATACAACATTGGCTACTTCCTTTTTTTTATAGATTTTGCACGATTTTTGAAACTCAGAAAGGGATCACTGGAACTCGGGAGCCAAAAAAAAACCTCCACTCATTAATCTATACGTAATACTCCCTCCATTCCTATATATTAGATGTATTTGTTTTTGATAAAAAATGTCAAGAATATAAGGTGTATTGAGTTCCACAACTCATCTGAATAACTTTTTTAGGGATTTGATTATGTTCTCTTATCTCATGCAAACTCCTCCTTTTCAACATCAATTATCCAGAGATAATTCCGTGCAAAACTAGTGTAATTTTCCCGTCCACGAACGTGATTTAATTTACTAGACAAAAACTATACACCCTACATATAGAAACATAAATAAATAATAAAGAGTAATAAAAGCAGCAAGGCTTCTTGGCACGCATTGAAAGTATCCCTAAAGTTGAACACAATTACCCAGCACTGCCACCGTAAGTTACATAATTGTTTCGTTTCTTTTTCCCGTCACCCAACAGCCCAACCGACCAGTGTAGGCCTTAAAACACTAATTGAAAAGTAGGAAATATAAAAAACGAACTGGACACATACAAAATTCTGGACGTGGTGGAAGACAAAATGTGAACACGTTTTTACAAAACTGAATAGGATTTCTAATCCTACTTAGCTAGAGAGTTCTAATCCTACTTAGCTAGATCCAGTTGGTGCAAATATACATGCATATCGCATATTAGCCAGGTTCAAAACAAATTAGGTCTACCTCTTGTGCAGTGAGAGTGTACTTTGGCAAAATTACATAGTAAAGAAAAATCATCAGGTATGTTATATATTAAGAGTTATATGCATTAGCTAAGTACTCATATGATCATATCAACATATGAGTATATAAACACAAAATTTTCCTTTCCCGTACGCACGGACATGTTTGCTAGTTAAGTACTACTACATGCTGGTCGCTGCTGCTGTAGCTGTTCGCTACTGAAATCTGCATGCTTGCATTTGGTTGTACAGAGAAAAGGAAGTTCCCGAGCGGGGACAGATCCGTTGACACACGATGTATGCATTGCTCATGACGGTTTTGGGTTTAGAGCTTCTCTGTTAACCACCAATGGATTGAAAAAATCGGTTCATAACATGCAGAGCCTTCCTGTAGAACAATGTTCTGCGCCGATAAGTTCAAAGAAGACGATGGTCTAAGATAAGATATCTGCACTCAGATCTGGCAGACGGACGACGCTAACAAGAACCTCCCAAGTTTACATGTTATTATTGTTATATCAGATTATGGCTCAAACAAAAGGAGAACATTATAAAACTGTAACTACTGAAAAAAGGTAGGTCTAATAGCAGCAGAAAGTTCTTGCGATTGATCTGAAACAAACTTGTGAGTGCACCATCAGGAGCACTGTAACAACTTGTCCAAGAACTTTGACTCACATCTTCAGTTCCGTCGTCCATGTTCCCTGGACACTTGGTCGTTTCGTTACATGTCTGGTTCTCAGCTTCACAACTTTCCTGCCCAGAGAACACCTGAGCCTACTAGCTTGCAACATGATGTCTTCAGGTGGTAGGTTTCTGACACAGACCACTCTCTCGTTGTGATTCTCTGCACAAGAACAACGTTGCATAAAAATATGACTCAAAAAGCAAGCACACATAGACACGAGTTCGTGAAAAATAACAGCTATGGCGTTTTGATATGAATCTGGGTCGCCCTGACATGTGGGTGGATCCTGCCAGTGACGCGGAGTGGTATTCTAGTCAAGCCAATCTTTGGAGTGGCATTTTATAAATATTCTCCTAATAGCAACAAGAAAACATAATCTAGACGGATGTTGGTTTGAGGAGTAACCTCCTCCTGCAATTATGAGATGCTATAAGATTGGTTTGGTTATTGCAAACACTAAAAGAGAAAAACATACTTAAATATGTGAAATGCATCACAATACTTGTTAAATGAGTTTTTTCTCCCAAAAAATCTGTTGCATGTCTCTATTTCATCGGCGATGGGTGTACTTGTCCTAGAGCAAGTAAACCCCTCAACTAAAACAAGCCAACAGTTCCTTTAAGAAGATTTGTTCATATAAAAGGGTACAGTCAACCATTTCATGCTTATATCGTGTGAGTTCAACTTAGGGCTGTTGAGCTTGTCAAATTCATCACAGGTACTACATGGACGACACAGCGACAAATGACACATTGCTGCAACTTTAAACGTGGCAAGTAGAAACTAAAGTGCTTTGACTGCGTGAGACTGCTTGAAAATTAACTAGCTCCATGCATTTGTTCAGTACCAACACAATGGTCCAACCCGCTACCAGACCACTCTCTCATTATGGTTTTTTGACACAGACCACTCTCTCATTATGGTTTTCTGCACAAGAATTTAAACATTGCATACAGATATTATTCAAAAAGCAAGCACATGTAGCCACCAGTTCATGAAAAATAGCAACTATGGCATTTTGATATGAATCTGTGTCTCGCTGAGCTGTGGCTCAGTCTTGTCAGTGAGACGGGGGTGGTATACTGGTATTTCCAGTGATGCCGATCTTTGAGGTGGCATTTACGAATTTTTTAAATAAACATAAAGCAACAGGAAAACATAATCTAAACATATGTTTGGTTTGAGGAGCAACCTCTCATCAGATGCTATAAGATTTGTTTAGTTAGTGCAATAGAATGGAAATATCCTTGGGCTAAGCACTAAAAGAGAAGAGAAGTACTATGTGAAATGCATTTAACAGTATTTGTGAAATGAGCTTTTTTTACTACAAATTCGGCCGCGTGTCTCTATTCCATCCGAGATGGATGTACTTGTCCTAGAGTCAGTGCACCCCTCCTCAACCAAAACAAGCCAACAGTTCCCTTAGGAAGATTTATTCCATCCGAGATGGATGTACTTGTCATCGAGTAATTGCACCCCTCAACCAAAACAAGCCAACAGTCCCCTTAAGAAGATTTATCCATACAAAGGGCACATAGTTAACAGTGTCATGCTTAAACCATGTCAGTTAGCCTTTGGGATGTTGAGCAATGTCAAATTCAACACAAGTATTCCAGCACATGGAAGACAAGACTGACAAATAACACTGTGCTGCAATTATAAACTAAATATGGCAAGTAGAAACTAAAGTGCTTTGACTGCGAGAGACTACATGAAAAAACTAATCCTATGCATTTAGTCAGTACCAACACAATGGTCCAACCAACTAGCAGAAAGGAAGGTAACGTCATCACAAGCTAGGAACGCTTCCTGATTACACTACAATGGTCAAAAGGAAAGGAAGATCTTACTGTAAATGCCCTTCAAGTTGGGATGCTGACCACGGACAAGCTGTGTCACCACCTCTAACTGGGGATTCTTTTCCTTCAAAGCTGGAAGGTGCGACTCCATGAAAGCCCTGCAATTCCAAGGAGTGCTAATTGTGAAGGAGCATGCAAACTGAAAGATATAATTGATCAGACACTGAATTCCAACGACAAAGATATAGAGACAGGATACATTTTAACTGTAGTCTAGGCTTAACCTACCAATCCAAACGAGAAGAAGTTATCAGTGAACAAACTTATGTTAAGGATCACAATGCAACCAGCAAATCGTACAATTGGCTCAAACTGTGACTGAACTGTCGAATGGACTGTTCTCGCAAACGAATTCTTCAAAAATTTCAGAAATGACAAATCAGCACGATTTTCTTTTCAATGGACGAATTAATAATGACAAACCAACACGAGTGTTCAGCCGATGAACTATTTGTTTCAGCGGCTTCATAGGAATAGATCTTGCTTAGTCAAAGCACACACCACATAATTACAGGCCACATTTCGCCAGGTACAGCCAAAGGAGCGCTGGAACCCACTCGGCAGTCGGCACAAGGAGTAAGTCGGATCTCCCCGAATCGAAACTTATGAGCACATCAAAAGAGAAGAGATCGAATCGCTATGAGCTGTCTAGTAGTAGTATCATCTATCAGCTGGTATCGGTGTGATGGACAATACCTGATCCCCCTGCTGCTCCCTCCCCAATCGCAGTAGTTCACCACGAGCTTCTGCAGCTGCCAAACGCCCCTCAGCGCCATGCCGCCGCGCTCAGAACCAATCCAGACCAGCAAGGTGCGCGGGCGGGGAGGAGGAAAGGGAGAAGGAAGAAGAGGCCGGCGCGGCGCGGACCGAAATCAGCAAGGGCGGAGGAGAGGGGAGGCGGAGTCCGGCGTGGGGCTGGAGAGGAGGACGCTCTGCTTGTTAGGGTTTAGCCCAACGGAACGAGGCAGGGAGCATCAGGCCCGTTAACAAGCGGTTTCGCGGCCTGGCCAATGCTGCTTCGTAGAGCAGCAATTTCGAGTCTTCAAATATCGAAAATATATATTTTTACAACTAGAAATCAAAAATGGCATTTACAAGCGTCTTTTGCTAATCTTCGGTCAGTGTAAACAGGATTTGGAGAAGAACCATAACCCAGAGGGGCATTGTGAGCCGATGAAGAAGCTTGCCGTCGGCGAAGCCATTGTATGTGGAGCGTCGACCAGGGATCATCCCCATCCTCATCGAATCCCGGAACCACCGTCAGCCGTCGACATCGTCGAGGCCGAGCACCATATCCGCCACCATCAATTTGCAAGCCCAAATCTGGAACCACCATGTACACTCGCCCACCGATCACGCCGCATGGGACGACAACTACGAACCAAACACCTAAAACAAATGAGCCCACTGGCTCCTCGGCGCTGCCATGGACGACGTCGAGACGGGACTGGAGCCATGGCTTTATTCGTGGATGCCCTGCTGCCTTCACCGCCAAAAACAGCACCACCCCACACACAAGACTCGCCGTCTAGAAGAAATGGCGGGGATAGAAATCCCCAAGCCCTCGGAATTGCCACAAAGGGCGTCGCCGAGATGGAGCCAGACCTGGGGGGAATTTATTTGTCTCGACGCTGCCGACCCCATTGATGCAACGCCCCAAGATCAACCTATCCTAAACCTATCTACGCGCCTGACGCAGAGATTCAGGGCTCATCCATCGTCACATCACCGGAGAGGTGGGCGGAGGATGAAGGAGCCCGTGGTCTCACCGGCGGTAGATGGTGGGATTGGATGCGCCCTCTTTCGCCTTTGGGAACTATCGAGGGAAGGGAACTGTTCGCGTCTGGATTTTGATACTCATATTAGCTTTTGCTAATCTTCGGTTGCATAAAATTGTGAAGATCTCATATAGTGTTTTTTTCCTAAGAAAATAGATTGAATGTGGTTGCTCGGTCGGATGTGTGAGCTTAACAGAAACTACTAACAAAAACCTGCAGCGCGCAGCGCAAGACTACGTAAACAAGACGATGGACACAGACCCAGAATCCCAGCCAAACGTAACATCAAGGAGTCTCCTTGATGAACAGTTTAATTGCGTCAAAACTCATCAGGCATAAGACCATGCATAGCCTATCTGTTTGCTAGGCTATCAGTTTATACTGCGCGCAAGACTACGTAAACAAGACGATGGACACAGACCCAGAATCCCAGCCAAACGTAACATCAAGGAGTCTCCTTGATCAGGGCCGGTCCACATATATTTGGGGCCCTGGGGCAAGACGATGAAAAAGGGCCCTTGATGACTTTTTTTTTTTTTTGATGTATTGTATATTTCATAAGCAATCGTGTATTTCCCGCGAACAAATAGCAATCGAGTAAGTAGCATAGATTGGCGATCTTTGAACTATAAAACTCACACCACAAAGTATTTATTTGTCATGATCGAACCGACCATACAAACAATATAGTGATATCAAAGATCACTTTCCACTTAAAGCTTTTGTATTACCATGGGATATGGTGTAAATGGATGAACTCGTGCTATGTGTACGAACTTACATCAGTTTCCATCAGCCTCAGTCTTCTGTGTTCTTTGCTCCATCTCCAGCTTCACCGGAATAAAACTCCCTAACGTAGGAGAGCAGAGCTGAAAGTGAATTGAATCGAGGAACGAGAACAGGCAGAGGACGAAGGCGTACCATCCCTGAGCGATAGAGAATGACTAGAACATTGACAAGGAGAGAGCTGAATCGTAACGAAATTGTGTCTTTTGTCTCCATTAATGGTTGCTGCGACCTCTGAATCGGAAAGTCACGAAGCACGAGTGGCCAGCAGTTAATTTTCTTAGCAGATTAACTGCCCGCGTGAGTGCTGCTCCCATGTCCTGATTTTTCAACTGCGTGGTGGCCTGGTGGGTTTGACCCTTTGCTCCTTGGGTCGTCCTAATTTTTTCTCTTGTTTTCGTGAACCTAAGGCAGAAAAATATACAGTCCTATTATTGAACTACTACAACCTAGGCTGGGGCCCCTGCCTCACGGGGGCCCGGGCCGGGCGCCCCGCTGCCCCGCCCTATGGGCCGGCCCTGTCCTTGATGAACAGTTTAATTGCGTCAAAACTCATCAGGCATAAGACCATGCATAGCCTATCTGTTTGCTAGGCTATCAGTTTATACTTTCAAGTTATCTATACTACTATTAAAAGAGCAAACTTGTTGGGATACATTAAATCTGAGCCGTTCAATATCCGATTAAACAGTCCAGATCGTTCCAATGTTTGACAACTCAACAATGTCCGTTTTGAACCGTTTTGCCCTCCCACCAAATCACATAATACGACCAAATTGCCACCGTACCCTTTCGTTTCTTTTGTTCTCCTCTCCCCGCGACCTTGTGTTGTGTTGCGTTGATACATTAAATCAGATCCGTTCATTGCGATCAGCGTTCCAAATCAAATAGCGAAGCGGTATGTAACCCTTTATGCGTTTTAATCAGCGGCGTCTGCGTTTTCATCAGCTGCAGGGGCGCCCTTCTCCAAGACGGCCCGCCACCCCGACGAACCGCATGCCAGCAACAAGGACGACGCTGCCGGCGGCCGGCCACACCGTGCGCACGCCGCCAGCAACAAGGACGATGCCGGAGTTGTCCGACGCCGCGCACGCCGGCAACAAGGACGACGCCGCCGCCGGCCGGCCACGCAGGCCACGCCGCTCGCGCGCCGCTAGCAACCTTCGTGCGTCCTGCAGTCGGCTGCTCGCTCCGTCCTGTTCGTATCATGATCGGAAGCCAAGAGAAGGGGTTCAGCAGAGTCCAATCGGAACACGGCTGCTAGGCAGCCGATGAACCGCGGAAGGTTTTTGTTTTTAGCCGAGGCCTCGAAGGTTTGACCAATCCGCGGTCCATATGGAACCGTTTGATGAAGCTCGGTTCTCCTTTTCCTCCGCGTGACGGCCTGACAGGTGGTGACGTCCGGCGTGAAACCTCTCTTCTTCTGTCGTTCGGTCTCGGTTGCAAGATTCATGGAGAGAAGGCACAGTCTTTCGGCGGCCACATGCCTCCTAGCGCGGCAGCAGCAGCCAAACTTGACGCCGTCCTCAATATCAGTCAGAATCGATCTGTTCAACTTGGCACGCAACATGCATGCATGTTCTCTTTTTTCTAATCATATCCGTCAGCTGAACATGTTAATTGTCTCGCATCACCAGCTGCATCCACCATTGGTACAACCTTACACGATTCAATTGCATGCATGTCATGGTATTGCTTGACGTTTTTTTGGCAAATCCTACTTCAGATTGATCAGACGACCATGTAGCCGAAACTGCAGACTTCAAGCTGCATTGGTATTAACGGTATGTCTCCTTTTATGGCTTCACACTTCAAATTGCAGTAGTGATTAGTTTTTGGGGAACAACTTCGGCATATATTTAAATTAGAACAGAATCCTTTTAAGAGAACAGGAGTTAGGTTCAGAGTATTGGTGGTCATAATAAACATGCTACTATCTGCTGATCCGATAAAGTACTGCTACTCAAAATGTTCAGTGGTACGTTTGTAAAACCCTTTATGCCAGGCCACTTCTACTTCCCAGATTTTACTATTTTCATACCCCCTCCGGTTAGGTGTAATTCCTCCTCATATTTGAAACAAAATTTGATAATGATTTGAACAACAAAATACGTGTTATACGCCACAAATATTATACCATAATATAGTTATAGAGTCATATAAAATATATCTTCTAAGTTAGGTTTAACTTCAAAGTAGGAATCAAAAATCGAGAGGGGCTTATACACAAAATCAGAGGGTGAACTTATTCTATATATTTGATGTTTCCATATGCAATTTTTACAAACAAGCATATTCCTGACATGGCAAGAGAAGCAGATGCATTACAATGTATTAGTCGAGACGCGCATTGCGCGTGCAAAATTACTAGTAAAAAAAAATCGGGACTCAGCATATCGGAGATGCATAAAAAACCATATCCGGTTCAGTAATCTTTCACATCGCCTTGACGTTAGGATAGTCCAGTTCTGCAACGCCCTGACCATAGTGCGGTTCAACAGAAGCAGTTGGGGTCTACTCCCTTGGTTCTCTTGGCTACGTTCTCCCTCGGCTGTTTTCTGCTGCCCTCACCTGTTGAAAGTAAGCATGCGCCTGCAGGGAATCGATAGAAACATGTTATACTTTTTCAAGGATAATACTTGTGGACACTCCATCCCGTGAGTTGACTCCAGGTCAACAAGCTGGTGTGCACTATTTGTAACACAGTGATCGGTTAATAGCAATTTATATTACAAATGACTAGCTGACGGAAACATACCATAGCTTCTTCGGCTGTGAGCCTGTCTTGGTGGTCAAAGCGAAGAAGTTTATCAAGAAAATCAATTGCCTGTGAGGTTATTGCAGCTATTAGACCTGGCAGAAAAGCCAAACTGACAGATGAATGGAAAGCCTGTACGAAAAGAAGGGAACCTCTTCGGAGACGAGATGCCGATTCTCAGCAGTGACAAACTTAGACCAAGTTTTCCTGGTATGCCTATGTTCAGCAGCAAGGTCATGTGAAGTAATAAAATTGTCACTTACTGGTGGCAAATGTGTTATAAAATGACGCCATGAGAATAAGATGTTCAGAGTACTGAAAGATACCTCCCGATCAGAGCCTCGAGCTGAGGATCAAGCACAATTCTGTATTTGTTCAAATAAGCATTAAGTTGATCTGTACCTAGCACCTGCTCAGAAATATAAGAGGTCCAATTGTTAATGACTGCAATACCTTCAACCGAAAAAAGGGAAATTGATATTCACATAGAACACTTTGGCACATGTATAAATTCTTATGTAAGCTAAAACAATGAGAACTGTGACTCTGTCAATGGCAAACCTTGGTTATTTTGAGAAGCTGGTCATGGTTGTCATGGCCATAGAAGAATGGTTCCTTCCGGAATATCTGAGTGCAAAAAAAAACATAAGTGATGCTTTTTTTAATTTATAACTGATGCTTAATTATACAATTAATACTCCATTCCAGGAGTAGTAGTTTATAGAAGCAAATCTTTTGTGTACTTCATCACATTGTTTACAAATCATATAAAGGAAACGCACCATTCCAGCAAACATACAGCCAAGGCTCCACATATCCAAAGAGTAATCATACCCTTGGAAGTCAACAAGCAATTCAGGCCCTTTAAAATACCTGAATGAAGAAATCACAGGATAAAATATCCACTTGTGCAGATGTAATGGTTCATACAGTCATCTGAGTCTGATAAAGTTCCTCTAACCTTAGTACAGAAATATGTAACTCTAAGCCATCAAAACGTGATTCAAAATGTGAAAACAAACAACAATTTTGCAACATTGAGTATAGCCGATCTCCTGAAAACAAGGGAATGCGGGATGGCAAAACAATTTGTTGCTTAAGATATTTTTAGAAAATACACAACAAACATCTTTGAATAGAAAACTAATACTAGGAACTAATGATAAAACAAAGCAATGAATAAATGTAGTTACAGTGGAAACTTGGTTCTCTTGTCACCATAAATGATCAGAGCTGCAGAATGTTATATACGATCAACATGCCTCGAAGCAACACGAACATTGTACTCCTTCTCGGGAAAGTAAAACTCAGCAAGTCCCCAATCAATCAAGCGAAGCTTGCGTAGCTCATGGTCAATCATAACATTGTGAGGCTTGACATCACGATGCATAATTCCTTGGGAATGGCAGTAATCTAATGCCTGAAATATGGCAATCAATACTAGAATTAAAATATAGTTTTCTTGGTAAGAAATCCTTTACAAGTTAAAGTAAAATGTTGAAAATCCTAGTAGGAACGAAGTCCAGACTATGTAGTGAATCACTAACTATACAAAATGGCACAACTCGGTATATCCTATAGTTACAACATACTAAAAAAGTTCAGTTTCATTTATAGAGAAGTAAAAATGATCCAGTTATCTTACCAATTCCAAAAACAAACAGTTTTTTAATGCTTATTATTCAAATAACTACATTGATACAAACATACGAAAAGAAATTATGAAATTATCGCTCAAACAATTCACTGAATTTTGCTTATCTACTTTCACAGCAATACTATTTTTGTTCGAAGGAACTAAAACACAAGTTTACACCACTTGATTTAATTACAAGTGCCATACTAATTTTAATGCTCCAATAAGCTAATTTTACAAGATACCTGGTTTTTCACATCCAACAACAAACAGAACATAGCTATCAACAATTTAGGAAAGTAAATACATGCTAGACTAACCACGCAGCAAATAAGTCGTATTGTTGCATTCAGTCTGACAGCCTCACATTAAAAATATTAGTCATTCAGTATCACAGGCTCACAGCCTTATACTTACCACGATAAAAGACTCTACTTAGCCATGTATTTATTTAAACAGTACCTTCAACCCTATCCATGATGTTTCAACACACCAGGACCATACACAGAATCTTCCCACATATTCTACCATTTCGAATTATTGTTGATTTAAACAACTGACAAGCAGAACCAGGGCTTGCCACAAGGTCCAGAGAGTCAAAACTATCGATGGTGTACTAAAAGCACAAACACTGTGACTAGCAGACTACGAAGTCATTGCAGGGAAGATTTAGCTCAAAGCAGTGTTAGATGTGTACAACCACACAATACTGACAGCTCTATCCGCTAATAGTGATACAGGTTCAATGCTTCTTCCAATTATTACAAAAATCAGAAGGTGGTACCTTGAGAAGTTCATAAATATAGAACCGGATGTCATAGTCTGTAAATGTTGGATAAAGAACTTTGAAATCTGTGCTGTTTACATATTCAAACACCAAACTTGGAGTCTTCGATTGCTGGTCTCTGACCACATTGAGAAGCTTAACAATATTTGGACCACCACAAAGATTTTGAAGAATCTTTATTTCCCGCTTTATCTGCAAAAAAATCACATATTTAGACACACACAGTAGTTCAATAAGCACATGAGTAAATATAGTTGAATGCAACGGAAGGCAATTAGCCAACAAATGACAAAAAGTAACAGTGTGCACTACCAAAAACAGAGGAAATTTGTCGGAAGAAAATGTCACCAAGACTAAAAACAGAACTGATGCTTAAGGTGGTCTCTAACAGTAATATAATTAGCAAGTGGCAGACTGGTTAGTCATACGATTTATATGGATTTAAAAGCATGAAGAGACATAAGATCCCTTGAACTGCTTCTTCTTTGTACCCATCAGCTATAAAATGAAAATGGTTGAAATTGAATTAAACAATAATTTTCAATAGATTAACCTAGGAGGGAACCAAAATTAGAGAAGTTGGAAATGCAGAGTCCCATCAAAATTATACCAAGCACTGATGTAACTAACTGGAATATAATAGCAGACCATCAAAAGGTGGTAATCTTCAAAGTAAGCAAGGATACCTTCTTTTTCTTAACAGGCTTGAGGATTTTAATGACACAATGCTCATCATTTGTTACATTCACCCCTTCGAAGACTTCACTGTATTTACCTCTGCCTACTTTCCGCACGACTTCATAGTCATCCTGCTCACTGAATGGAAAAGAATCATCATCAGCTGATAATGGTACATAGCTAAAAGAAACTGACTAGTAATTGAATTTTACTCCAAATTTCGCCAAATAAAATTGTCACAATTCAACGATAATTTTTTTGAAACAGGGTAGGCAGAAGAGAATTCACTACCATATAATAACAATTGAGGGGTCATATAAGTACTGTTTACACATTTGAATAATTTATACATTTTGGCCGGTGCAACTCCACCGATAGAGTGAGATTAAATGGTCTCCCTTGATGCAACTTTGCTGGTACTGTAGTCCTTCAGTATGCAGTTCTCTGATTTAAATGATCTCACTGAGCGAGCCATTTCACAGGTGATTTAAGTCTTTTAGCATGCAGTGCTCTGAATGCAGGCCCAATCAACGCAATTTTCTATATGTTATTCCCCTAACAAGCACAACAGATCACATAACAAATATAGTCAGACGACCCAAACAGTGAAACGCTTGTCATTAGTACTCAAGATCAGCTCCTATCTGACCTCAAATAAACACCCAAAACAACGAAATCATATGATCATAGCCCGGTGCCTGAAGGTTTTCAAATAGATAATCCTACCAAATATAAACCAGAGTTCATTCCTCTAACTCCCCCATTGTAAGACACACCGATCAAGCAACACAATACTCCATCCACGCTCCAATCTCCACAAAGAAAAGACCACAAAGCCTTTTCCCCAACGCTCCAGCAGTAACACTTGGAGAATTCTAGATGCGATCCTCTCGCATGATCACGCCACTCTAGATCACGGTACGGGAAAAAACGGGAGCAGAGTAGTTAGTTCAATTGTTACCCCCATTGGACGGAGAGGGCCTCGTAGTCCCAGTACTCCCTGGGGCGGTGCACGTTCACGTCGGCGTAGACGCGGGCCGTCGACATGGCCGCCGCCGCCGCCGCGGCCGAGCGGGCGCGGGGGAGGGATCCCGCGTGCGCCGCTGCCCCCGCCGCAGCCGCCGCGAGGGCCGCGACGGTGCCTGTGGCGAGGGAGCCGACGGTGGCGAGGAGGGAGGGGAGTATGGTGGCGGCGGTGGTGGGCCCGGAATTCTTTTTCTGTGTGGGCGTGGGGCTCGGATTGGGACGGGACGGGCCTATACCACGGCGCGCGGTAGCATCGCCGCCGGCTTGCCGCTGGTGGAGGTGAATGTCGCGCCGGCCTCCGCAATAGCGCACGCCGGTTAACCTGAGTTTGATCGGTGACCGTGAGACGCTGTTGAATATGGATCAGAAAAATACGGCCAGCAGGTCAGCTGCAACAAAAATAGGTTTTTAAAAAAAGCTTTTATCAGTAATAACTTAGTTGTTTTTTTGCTGGCCGTTAGATGTGCTTCAAGATGCGTACACTTTCTATTGTGTAAATCAAAGAAACATAAAATTATTATAAGATGTTTCAGCTTTTGTCCACATGCATATGTCTCTCTGTTTTTTAATATAAGATGTTTTAGTTTTTGTTCACATGCATATGCACACAAATGCATGTAGATACATTTTTATGTGCATATTCACTCATTTTAGTGTGCATATAGACAACATGTGTATCATCTAAAACATCTTATATTAAAAAGCGGAGGGAGTAGGAACTAGATAGTGTGATGCTTGTTTGTCCACTTGATCATGTAGGTGGTCCTGTGTGCGAACGGCCCACTGAAGTTCTTAGATCATCTCTAGCAGATCATGTAGGTGAGGATCGGCCTGAACAGATAACATATATTGGCCGGACCAGAAAATATACTCGGGGCTCTCGATAAGCGGCGACTCAGACGCTATATCAACGGTATTCGGGGTCGTTTAGGGTTCGACCCTCGGATAGTTCCGTCGCTTTTCCTCCCTTCTTCCGCTAGGATAGCTGAGCTCCGGCGAGCAATTAGTCTAGTTAGGAAGCAGATCTCGCCCTGTGACTGCAGCGCGATGGCCGGCTCCTCCATGCGCAACAGTGGCGGGCATGGCGAGTGCGGTGGAGGCCATGGTCCTCCGGGCGAGGATGAGGAGAGCCGCCGTCGCCGCTCGGTTGCCTTGTACAAGCGCGACCAGCTTCGAGGGCGAAGGTGGATCGGGATCGTCCCTGGGAGCGGCGCGCTACTGCCCCCTTCCTCGCATGATGCGGAGGCGGGTAGCCCCCGTCGCCGGAGGCGGATGAGTACGAGTTGTCTCCGATGCCGGAGTGGAAGTCGTCGTCACCGCGGGTGGCAGAGGATCCGGGGGATGGAGCACCCCTCTTGCCGGCCTTCCAGCGGACCCGCGAAGCCGACGACGAGCTCACGCCCGCCACGGCCGCGGTGGAGGAAGGCGCTCCCGGTGCTTGGCGACGATGGTATCCCCGAGGTTGAAAACTTGAAACTGATTCGATATCAATTTTGTGTTTGCTATTTATTTTTTGTTACACTTTTTTTCCTACTATACGGGTGACATACCACATGTGGCACCTGGAGGCTCTCGGGTCAGCCGGAATTGGTGTGGGGTGGGAGGGGGGAGGGAGATGAGAAGGCGACGACACAGTGAGAGAGACGAGACGGAGGGGAAAAAAGAAAGGGCAGTGTCAAAAGTAGCTCACGCATACACGCAGTACGATGCGATGATTCGCTGTTGCTGCTGGCCCACAATAACCACGATCAAAAATAGTTGAAAAATGTCCATTTTCAACCCTGAACCGGTAGGGATTCGGTGAAATGAACCCAACGTCGAAATCCCTATTAGATTATACCCTAAACTCAACAATTCCAGTCTAAATCGAACTCATGCTCAGTGAGAACGGGAGAAGAACTGCAGAAGCATAGCGGCAGGCACGCTGGCCGGTGACACACATCAATGGTAGTGATCTTCCTCTGCTCCTGGCCAACATAGCCACGCTCGGGAACGTCAACATAGACGAGGCACACACTGTAGTACATCTTCGTAGTACAGCTTTGCTGGTCAGCTGTAGTACATCTTCCTATATGCCCAGTGCAGCTGGCGTTCTGAGCTTCAGTTAACATGTTGAGGCAGAGCCATTTCATGTTCTCCCTGTTTTTTAGATGGTTGATCCATGTTACCCATGATGTAATCCTTTTGTAACGATGACTGTTTTTAAATAAATCAATAAAGGCCGCATGCATCAATCGATGCAGAGGCTGAGACTGCCCCTTTTCAAAAAAAAAAACTTTGCTAGCCATTCTAAGTATACGCTCGTACAGTTTGAATATGCTGCCACGTACGTCGAACGGCGTACCGCACTCCGTGGAGACGAAATCCACCCTCAATGATTGAGTTACTAATAGGAAGCTGAAAATGATCGAGACAGAGGATTTAGGTTGAGCTTCATCTTTCTTTCTTTTTACGATGAAAGCTTAGTTTCGCTCTGCATCCTGTCACAAGGAGGATTGCCACACCATGTATCTCTGTTTTAGTTGCTCGTTGATCCTGCCCGTTCTACTAGATGAGCCTTTTCATTTGTATCATCGACTGTACATGAAAAGCGCTCGTGCCTCCGTTTCTCGTTTCGCGTGTGAAGAAGAAGTTTGTGTGATCCCTCGCTGATTGATCGTACAAGATACATATATGAATATGAGCAAGGGACCCCGGCTCCTATTTGATGCGGCAGATGTTGCCAAAGATTAAAACTTGCGACTGACATTTTTACCGTTACATATGAAACTCTAGGTTGTACATGGGTTACAACCATTAGATTTGTGTTGTATTTGGGGTTTGCTTGCGAGTTGCACGCTTGCATATGGGTTAGCTAACCATTTTACATGGGAGTTGCTCGGAAAGTTGATGTTGCACATGGGTTGCTTGCAACTGAGATTTCCTCATTACACATGAGAATGGGTGGATGCACATAGGTCAAAATTTGAATGGACCACTTGTTGCGTGCTTCTTGTAAAATAAAAATAGCTAACCATGTCACATGAGAGTTGCTGGAAAAGTTGGTGTTGCACATGGGTTATTTGCAACAGAGATTTTCCCCGTTACACATGAGAATGACGATGCACATAGGTCAAAAATTGAATGGACCACTTGTTGCGTGCTTCTTGCAAAATAAAAAAAGACTTGTTGCGTGCTTGCTTGGAAGTTGCACATGGCTTAGGGACGGAAGTCTATATATTTAGTCAAAAGTCAAGTCTTGTTAAGTTTGACCAAACATATATATAAGAAAATATTAACTTTTACAATGTTTAGAAAATACATTATGAACAAATATATTTTCGATACATCTATTGATATTGATTTGTTATTTCAAATATTTGTTTTTTATCTTAAAATATGGTCAAATTTAAATAACATTAATTTTTGACTAAATTTATACGGCTCTCGCTGTGAAACGGAGTGAGCACGAGTTGCCCAGAAAGGCCAATGCGACGAGGGTGCTCGATCAGTATAAAACCCCGACGCTAGCGGTGGTGCAGTGAGCACTCCCGTAGTTCTTCTTCCAGCGGCACTTTTCCCGTTCTTCCTTGGTGCCCATGGCGCTCACCGGCTGCCTCCCCATCCTCCTCCTACTCGCCATGACGGCGCCCACCGGCGCCTCTGAGGTGCCTGAGGACCGACTCGGCTACCAGTCTGCGACCGAGTGCGACATGCCGCCGACGCCCAACGGCAGCGCGTTCCGCAGGAACCTCCTCGAAGCCCTCCCCTCAGCCGCAGCGCCGACGGGCTTCGCCTCCCTGCAGACAGCCGGCAGGGCCGTCTCCGACCGCGCGTTGGTTCGCGGCTTCTGCTTCGGCGTCTCCGCGCTCGAGCCGTGACGCCACTGCCTGTCCCATGCCATCAAGGAGCTCACCGAGCGATGCGGCGACGCCATCCGGCGCGCCATCTTCTGGGATGAGCGTTGCTTCGTGGGCTACGCCGACGGCGCCAACTCCTCTGTCGACGAGATCGCGGTATTCTCCGGCGAGCCTGTCCCGATTCCCGACATCGTCAGCATGCAGAGGCTCGTGGCGCTGGTGCATTCCCTGGCCCAGCGGGCAGCAAACGGTTCGGTGGCCACCGCCGACGCGACTACTCCGTCGAGCGAAGGCGACGCTAAAGCTGGAAACCGCAAGGTGCGCGTGCTGGCGCAGTGCGCAAGAGACCGCGGCGGGACGGACTGCATCCGCTGCCTGCGGGAGGCGTCGCAAACGATGGCGAGCTACTGGGACGGGCGCGGCGGCACGGTTGGACGTGTGGCTTCGGTAGTCGGTTCGAACTGCTACCTGCGTTTCGAGACATCGGCTACAGTCACTCCACTGCTGCAGAGCGGTTTTTCTACCATCCACCGTCCACATATTTTGGGGCTTGGTGCAATTTTTCTCCATTCATTTGCAGATCATGTATTGTTAGCCTAGCTAAGCTCACTGTCACTAGGACAGTTATTTCTGTTTTCCTGCAAATAATTCGTGCGTGGCATCGCCTGTGATCCATGCACACGATTAGGAATAGGTAGTGGAGTTCACTCCTAGTCAGCTGCGAACTGGGCATTCAGGTCGTGGGATGGCACGGCTAAAGCGGAACTCAACAGGCTGATTAGGAGACGGTTAGCTATTGTATCGCATATAAACTGAAGGAATGAAACAGAAAAGCTGCATTGTCAGGCAGCACAAAAATCTCTCCTGTTCGTTTATTCTCTGAACTTCACTGTAGTTTTTGGCCTGCTGTCGATCAGTTTCAGGTTTGGCAACGACATGTATTGTGTGCCGTGTGTAGCAAAGTTTGACGCCGCGCTCCCAAGAGTTCATCCTTCTGTTGTTACTGAGATTTACTATATGCGAGTTGGAAACAACGAGTCATGAATACGTCCTCTCCGACTGAATAATAAGTGTGTCAACAATAATATCTGAATACAAATATGGAACTTGTCATTCCGCACTTGAATTTGCCGTACACTCGTAAACACACCAGAACTATGGATGCGCATCTCTCTATCTAGTTCAGTCTCATTTCGTAGCTGAAACATTCACACAAATGTACTACGCGTCGTACTCTTCGAGGCATCAAAACCAAAACCCCAACTACGCAATCTAATTGACAGAACGGTATGACTTTGCTTCACTTTGATCGATGAATCGACAGATGGATAGGGCCTCGTCCTCTCAACCTGGCTCAATATCTCTGTAATGTCCATTCAAGCTCTCGAACGACTGAGCTGTGTGGTCCCGGCGACTGGCGTGCTCCAGTCGGTCGTCCCGGCGGCGGCGGCAGGTCAAGTCGTCGAGAAGACGAGAATCAGGCAACAGTGTTGGGCACGATTTCGAACGAAACGAATACGAAAAGGCTCCCGTATAGGCCTGACTGCCTGAGCTAGCTGCGTACTACGATCGTTCGGATGCGAACAGACTAAGATTCAGATGAGGGAAGAAAACGTGATGTCCCTGACCTAGCCGACGGGGAGCGACCTATCTTCCTCCTCCTATCTCCACTGGCGAAGGGGCTGGTCCCCTCTCCCGACCTTCGCTTGCTGCTCCGGCGGCAGGAGGGAGGTTCGCCGGCTGGTCCCCTCTCCCGGCCTTCGCTTGCTGCTCCGACGGCAGGAGGGAGGGAGACCCCGTTTTCTCCGTTCTGGCATAGGAAATTAGGGTTAGGATAATTTTAGCGTGGTGCGTCGTTGGGGTGGGAGCGACGCCCGGCCAAATAAATCTGACTCAACTCTAATCTCACGCCAGCGTTGTCCTTTATGGCAGCGTCTCGGAGTTGGTGCCATCATGTACTTACCGATCCTTCAGATTGGTGCCTTTAGGGTTTATGGATAGTGTCGGCGAGGCGGCGGCGATTCCATCAGATAGGTTTTTCCTCCTACTCTGTCCCCGTTGTTGCGCCGTTGTCTCTGGCGCCATGGTGGATCAGATATGATTTGTCCAGGAGTACGCGCAGACGGTTATCTGTGCTGGTGACAGCTAGAAGATAGTGCATCTTGTGCTGGGTTCGTGGTTGGAGGCTGACAGTTCTGGTTCTCTACTCCGACGTCGTCGTGCGGGGGTGTCAGTTCTAAAATTCGATGGCGTGTCTGTTGCATGTATGCCCAAAAGGCAATAAAGTTTAACATCTGATTCATAATTATGTTTCATGATTCTATGCTATAACTGCGGTGACTCCTGAATATGTGATTCAGAGGAAAACTCACTCGCACGTGTAGAGATATGAACATAATAAAGTATACCCTAGTCTTACCTTTTAGACTAATTCATTGATTTCTTGAGACCACGTTTTTCTGGTCTGGGACATTGTTTATGTCAGCATCAATGAGTGGTATATTGTTGGTGGAAACAATATGGCTGGGTAGACCCAAATCGTTGATATGCTAAGAGTGTGTTTGGTTGAGATTCTGGAGCCAGATTCGCTCCCAGGAAGCTGGAATCTAAACCAAAGGGGTACAGGGCCGAAGCAGATTCTCGAAACGCAGCAGATTTTCGTAGTGCAAAGCGAAAGTTGGTCTGACCCCAGATTTCACTGCGTTGCGTTGAGCCAAAAACATGAAAATTACCCACCATGCCACTGATAAGTGAAAATAACCGGTTCGCTCTCTCTTCTTTTCTCCTCCAACCCCTCTGTCCTTCCGCATCTCCTTTTTTCCCCACGACTGGCACCATGAAGCGAAAATGGCAGGTTGGGTTCTCCTCGCTGGCCTATTCCGGCTGCGTGTCGGTAGGGAATCGAGGACCCCATCCCAGACACCGAGAGAGGCTGCGCTCGCAGACACCTGGCCTTGGAGCGCCCGCCGCCGCTGCGTCCATAGAGACCCCACCGCCGTCGGCATCTGGACGCTGCTGGGCGAGATCGCCGAGATCCGCGAGCTGATGGACGCTGTTGTGGTGACCCCGTCGCTCCCTTTCCCTCCTTCAGCGGTCTCATGTCCGTGAGCGTGTACCATGGTTGGTGGCAGCACCGTGAGGCGTGAGTGTTGGCGGCGCTGTGCGCGTCCCGCCCGCTGCCATGGCCCATGGCCGGTGGTAGCGAGCTGTGTTCAGGCTAGCGTGATGCTTGTGTAATATGCGCATGTGATGCCCCTGATGCGCGTGTGTGATGCGAGCCAGTGATGCTTGTGTATTTCAGACTTGAATCTCTCAAGTTAGTTCGATCAAGTTTTCCGGCCTGATTTGATTAAATTTGTGTAATATTTGCTAAATTAAATTTCTCCATTTTTTAATGTTCATGTTGGATTTATTTGTGTGGAAACAGTTATTTCTTAGTACGATATAAAATGATAAAAATGAAATAAAAAAGGACAAATATTGACCCAAATGGATAAAATCGGACAAAAGTCGAATCCACAGTTGTTCTAACCAAACAACTTCCAGATTCCGTACAGTTATCAGCTCACAGCTGATTTTTCACAGCAGATTTCCCACAGCTGATTTTTAGGAATCTACGGCTCAACCAAACACACCCTAAGAAGATTCCAAAGTGTCCTTTTGTCCTTAGTGCAATATCGCAGATGGTTATTATATGACATGTTCTTAGACCATGAGGTTATTAGTGTACATACTTTAAAAATTACTTTGGTACTGTCAACGCCATGGCCGTAACTGGGTGGAAAAATGGCAGTCACTGTTTGATTACCAAGGTGTGCATATATCCTGATGTTCCAAGATGGGAAATTACTCATCTGTCAAAAGAGAGATACTTCCAGGCCCACTCGGTATGTATGATATCCAATACGTTCTGTAGACAATGCAAGATGAAATTACATCGTGTGGGATATCGGATTACGGGAACGAGAAAAGGAAACTCACCGGTAACGAGATAGACAGAGATATAGTGAATCAGGGATTGATTCATGGAAATATTAGGAATACTTTATCTCAGGTAATTTCAATATCGTGAGTAATGGGAATGACGAATTAATAATTAACAGGTTCAACAGAATGTTATTCGCATAACGGTAGCAGTTATTCAGGTAGCCCATGTATCTGACCCTGGCAGGTGATTAGATGGAAACATCTAATTATAGCTACACGTTATCAAACCTGTAGGGTAACATGCTTAAGTCAGTTCTAGTTTGTTGTGTATATGGTTGGTCTGGATACCGAGAGAGTATCACCGGAATTGTTTCTGTGTGGTAGATAATACCTTTATCAGAGAGATTGGATTATGCAGACACTAGATGTCTCGGAATAATAGAAATAGTTTCTATTACTAGTCGGATTTATTCCGAAGGTTTATATAAGAGGGAAATATTTATCCAAAGTATTTTGTCTGCGGACACTGGGTGTCCTGGATCATATAAAAGTGTTTTATATGATAAGTAATTAATTCGGGAATATTTTGTAAAAGTAAATATTCAAATAAGAATTAATTAGACAAAATATTATTTAATTAAATATTAATTTATTTATTTAATAAATAATTATTGGAAAATATTAAATAAAAATAAAGGAGCCCATCTTGGGGCTGCCTAGTGGGCCCTAGTGGCCCACCAAGGCAGCCGCACCACCAAGTGGAGGTGGTGGGCCAAACCGCATAGGGGGGGGGGGGGGAGTTTCCCCCTTGGCTAAACCCTAATGGGCCTAGGGCCCATGGGGGGAGGCGGTTTGGGAGGAGGAGTTGGAGGAGGACTCCTCCTCCCTAGGGCCGGCGCACCAAAAGGGGAGGGTTTCCCCTCCCCCAAGCCGACTTGGACTAGGGGAAGGCTTTCCCCTTCCCCAAGTCCCTCCACCACTTGGCCTCCTATATAAACCCCCACCCCTCTCCTTTAGAGACACACAAGTTTAGATCTCTTCTAGTTGGATTAGAGGGTTCCTCTCTCCGATTAGATTAGATCTAGATCTAATCTCTCTCTCCCTCCTTCTCATGTGTTGAGATCTCCACCTTCATATACACCAGTGGTGAGTGCTTCAAGCATGGACGGTGAAGCCCTGCTGGACTAGATCCGATGTATGTGTGCGAAACTCAGAGGGGTGATCCGTTGAGAAACGGTTGACTCTATCTCACTCTGTTGGATCAAGGCGGGACGCGAGGAGTCTATGATATTCTCTTGGCTAGGCTTAGCCGAGGGAGTTCTTCCACAAGCTTCATCAACGTCGTCATCGACATCTCTTCCGCTTCAATGGTGTCGGCAACGAATTTACAGTTGGATCAAATATGCATGTCTTGTCACTTGTATCTTCATAGTAGATCTTGGAGGTTGTTGCGTAGTTGTGGCGAATTTTTTTGTTTTCCATGCACGCAACCCAATAGTGGTATCAGAGCGATCTATGCGTAGATACAAGATTTGATCTAGAGCACATGGTGTGCGGGCACCGCATAAGTTTGTGCGGGTATGTTATTGAAGTCTATATCTTCTAACATTCAGTTTATTTATGGTTGCTTCCCAATATGCGGTCTTGTCTTGTTTCCAACGACATAGTAAGATCTCAGACTTCTGGCAATCCACAGACCTTCCGGCTGCTCCTAGTATGCCTGTCGGCGCCAACGACGTGCTTCAGTAGCTTCAAATCTTATTATAGTTGGCCTCGTCGACTTGATAGCGGAAGGGGCATGTGGACTAGGTCCACACGGGGTCATGTGCTTTGGTAATCGTCTAGATTTGGATCCGCAACTTTTTTGTAATGTTGGGATCGACAATCACCCCGCAAGGTCAATCTAGCAACATGAAAAATCATGCTTTGACAGGGCCGTAGGTTTTTCCTGGGTTATGGGAATCCTACAGCCACGATAAAAGATGCAAACAAACGTTAGAGGCATCTAACTCGGTTTTGCAGGAACAGTGATGTGGTATAGTCTCGAAATTTTATTTTTGAGTTATTGCCTAACATTGTTTTGTTTTCGCCGGCGTGCCATTCTTCCTTGTTCATTGAGCTATGGTGATAGTGGAGGTTAGGAGAAGGCATGCACTTGTCGTGAACCTTGACATGGCCACACTGGTGGAGGCGCCACCGGTAGATGAAGGATGAAGACTATACTACATCACGAAGTGTTATTTACTTGTGCATATTTTATACCTGTTTTCTTGCTTTTCCCTTGGTTGCGCAGTAGACGTGATTATTAGGGTGATTCCTCAGAAGGAGCTACGGATTTAATTATCTAAGCTTTATAAACCAATATCAAGGAGATCGTGCTCATCCAACCGTGGCACCGTCAAATCATATGCTTCTCACCGTGCGCCGTGTATCCACGAGTAATGTGTGCCAAGGGTTTGGGAGGCGGGCACGAACCGTTCTAGCAGCATGATCGGTTGGTTGTATTGACGTTCGGGCATAACTAGTTATGAGCTCGGAGCACATCCATCGAAAGATGAAGCGAAAGTCACGGCAGGAAGTGATTGGTCTGTTGACCTACCTGTTATAAGCTATGACATGCTATGTATCCATACTTGATCGTATGTTGGACGTGGATTTCGTATACACTAATTTGATCTTGAGGAATATCAATTTTAGTGGGAGCACATTATTAGTTTATCTTTAACTAGTGCTAGAAAAATAATTATGAACATGTCTTAGTGAACTTTAGATTGTTGTAGATCGACACACGTAACACCCGCTATTTACCTTGGTCCACTAACTGAAATAGAAACCACTTTCTGCCATTAGAAGTAAATATGTTGTTTGGGTATGTTTCCTAAAGTTTTGTACTTATGGGTGCCAAGAATAAGTATGTCCTCGACGCTCCTCCTTCGGGGGTTGTTGTCAAGACTACTTATTATGAAAGGGAAGCTCACACCTTGATGAGTGATGAGGCTGTCTCTATCCAATGTCTTATGTTGACATGCATGGGCCATGAGTAGCAGAAGCGGTTGGATCGCAAATTTGCTTAGCGATATGATCGTCGTACTCACGGCCGTGTACCAGACTCAGGCAATGACTGAGAGTTATGAGATAACAAAGGTTTTCTGGTCATGTCACATGGCAGAAGGAAGCTCAACAGGAGAGCATGTAATCAAGACTGATTGCGGTATTAGGCTGCAGACTCTGGGGTTTTCTAATCCCGGCTGAGCCAAATACAGATTTGATGTTGTCTTCACTTCCCCGTTTAAGAACGGATGCATCATGATTCAAAACATGAGTGAGAGGAAGAAAACATTAAAATGGCTCCTTGCTATGCTGAAATCTGCGAAGCTAATGTGATGAGGGATAACAATCAAGTTTGATTGTTGCCCAATTCGCATGCTTCAAGAAGAAGAGGAAGAAGAAGAAGGCTGAAGGTGTTAACACACCGGATAATCTTAAAAGGTTTAATTCAGGAGAATCCTGAATACCTCTTCCGAGGAAAGAAAAGATATTGGAAGTGGAACTGTAAAAGGTTTCAGGCACTAATAAGAAGAAACCTGCTAAAGGTACAACAAGGAATAAGAGTTGTTCTTAAATGATATTCGTTATTCTTGCTAGTAACTCTGGAGTATTGATTGCGAAGAATTTTTCTTGCGTTCAATATAAGGGCTGCGGAAAGTAAGAAGGATGAAGAATAAAAGGTGGTAGTGTGTGCCAAGTTTGGCGCATGGACCTTCGTCCTTGTGATGAAGACGTCACCATTTTATTTTTCAAGTTAAAGGATTTGTGAGCTTCGGCTCAACAAGGTCGCATATTTGGCGACAAATATTCTTGTGAATTTATAAGACAAGTTGGTCTAGTTTATTATGATAAAGAATATTGCAGATCAGTCCCTTCAGGAATGATCAAGATACAAATCTTTTGAAGTTAAGGGAATATCATTTATTCTAAAATATTTTGTGATTGTGTTGATATCACCTTCGGGTGACACTATCATCTTGGATGCATCATATGCATGATGGAAGGAAATCCAAGATATCGTTATGTGAAACGAGTGAAAGACTTGATGAATTACACGCTTCTTTGAAGTTTGAATTCATTAAGTATTACGGCACATAGTGAGAAATCAACAAAAGATAAAGGTTTTGGACTGTTAATGATTTTATCATTAATGTCTAAAGTTTCACAAAAAATGTTTTAGATATAAAGTCTTGGTGATTATAATTATGTCTTGAAAGTTTTCAAGTCATGATCTAACTAAGTGTGACGAAGTCAGCACTAAGAATCTTCTTGTTTTTGCATTACGTTTGGCAATACCCAATCTAGAATATGTTTGCTCGCTAGGTAATTTTAGCACAGTTAATTGTCTTACTTTGTGTCATTGTTTTGAAAGATAAACTATGGATGGACACGTTGCTCTTAGGTACTAAAAGTTTCTGAAATATTGGAACTTGGTCCTAAGATAAAGGACAAAAAGGATTTCATTGTCTCTTGCCTCATGTCATTGTTTTGAAAGATAAACTTTGGGGATATGATGGATTTAGGTTCTGAGATTTTCTGAAAGATGAAACTTGATCCTAATAGTAAAAGACAATGAGTTACTTTGTAGGTTGTTCCAATATGTTAATTGGAAGTCCTCTTATAACACCACATAAGTGACAATGTTTTGTTACTAAGATAGATGTGATTCTTAAGGAATTTATTCCTTGTTGAATTCAGTGGGAGGATGGTGATTCTTGAAGAGATTATTGAATCTTCGGAAATAGTTATCAGAAGTTGTGCAGGTGGAAGCAATTCCAATTGACAATTCTTTTAGACTAATACCGAGAGTCATTGCAATATGAGCATGACTTCTTGTCAAGAAATAATCACTTAACCAGATAAAGAGCATATGAGTTTCTAGGAAACTTGAGTCAATATGCTAAGGCAAAGTAATAAGATAAGGTGCTACAGTATCCAAACCTTCATGACTTAGAGTCATATTATTTAGTAATATCATCAAGTTTGAGTAGAGAAACTTGAAGGAATTCCTGTTGGAATATTTGATCATAAAGCTTGTTTTGTCATAAATGGTTTTATGACAAATTCAAGAGTTGACTACTCAGGATCATATGATCTGTAGCAAAACTTTGTTGATCTAAATGGGACTAGTAGATTTGTATGAGATGTTAACAAAGTAAATTCCTCTAAGGAAAAGTAATCGAGTATGTGTACGATGTACAACTCGAGTGCTTTGTTAAATGAATACAATACTAGTTATTTAATGAGTATGTTTGTATAAGAAGTTAACAAAACAAATTCCTTTGAAGGAAAATTTATCGAGGATATGTAGTAGGTACAGCTCGAGGGTTTTGTTAAATGAATACACAACTTCTCATTAAAAGTATGTCTGTGGTGGCAGACAGATGATGATATGAAGGTTGGATTAGTTTTGTAATTATGTGAAGTAAACAAGCAATGTTTAACTTCATAGGAAATTGCAAAGTTCTTAAAAGTTAGTGGGAGCTAGTTTATGGTATTCAATTAATTTTGGAAACCATTAACGAAATTTCATTTGATAGAATATGTGTATCATTGAAAAGTTGTTCATTGAAACAAATCGAGCAAGGAATTAGTATCATGACAGGATGTATCCTGATAATGATTTAATATCTTGCTGCAAGATTGCACATAAAGTGTTTTGAATGAAAATTCGAAACATGAGAGAACTAGGTTCTCATAAAGGATAAGGAAATTCATATGCAAGATCCATGGTAGTATATCGGTGGTGAGCATGATCAATTGATTCTTTCATTCTGATCATTATGGGAATTTCCTAGATTATGCATTCTTGTATTCAAATATCAAGTGATAAAAAGAAATTGTTGGCAAGTTGACTTTGTAACAAAAGTTCATTTGACTCCAATTTTATAGAGTATTCTCTAAATGGTGTTTTGAAGAGGTTGATCTTCAAAAGAGAATAACTTATAATCTAAGAGTTACATTAGATAAAGACTTATGAGATAAGCATAAAGGACAAACCAAGGATAAAACATGATCTTATGATTCTGTGAAATAGCAAGGGTTAGGATGCTTAATTAATTTTGAGCATAGAGTTACGTACACTACAACAAGTCGCAGTAACAATGGGAGCTTAAATGATTCCAAAAGGGTTATCGGTTCATTGAATGAACTAGGTGTGATTCTTTACAAAAGAGACAACCATGTTGTGAAAACCGCAGAACTGTTTTCTTAGTTAGAGTACCAAGGTTTCACCTTGAATAGCCCGGACTGCACATGATCATATGATCAAATGGATTATGATAGAAAAAGGATTTTTCTGCATAATATATAAACTTCACACAGCCCTGAAAGGGTCTGATGACAAATGTCTACCACAGGAAAGGAAGCATAAGAAACCATCTGTTTCACCCAGATGTTGAGTCTCGTGCAAATAGTAAATTGCCTATTGTGCAAGTGGGAGACTGTTGGATGTATGCCCAAAAGGCAATAAAGTTTAACATCTGATTCATAATTATGCTTCATAATTCTATGCTATAACTGCGGTGACTCCTGAATATGTGATTCAGAGGAAAACTCACTCGCACGTGTAGAGATATGAACAGAATAAAGTATACCTTACTCTTGCCTTTTAGACTAATTCATTGATTGCTTGAGACCATGTTTTTCTGGTCTAGGACATTGTTTATGTCAGCATCAATGAGTGGCATATTGTTGGTGCAAACAATATGGCTGGGTAGACCCAAATCGTTGATATGCTAAGAAGATTCCAAAGTGTCCTTTTGTCCTTATTGCAATATCGCAGATGGTTATTATATGACATGTCCTTAGACCATGAGGTTATTAGGGTTGTGCATACTGGGAGAATTAATTTGGTACTGTCAACGCCATGGCCGTAACTGGGTGGAAAAACGGCAGTCATTGGGTGATTACCAAGGTGTGCATATATCCTGATGTTCCAAGATGGGAAATTACTCCTATGTCAAAAGAGAGAAACTTCCAGACCCACTCGGTATGTATGATATCCAATACGTTCTATAGACAATGCATGATGAAGTTACATCGTGTGGGATATCGGATTACGCGAACGAGAAAAGGAAACTTACCGGTAACGAGATAGACAGAGATATAGTGAATCAAGGATTGATTCATGGAAATATCGGGAATACGTTATCTTAGGTAATTTCAGTATCGTGAGTAATAGGAATGACGAATTAATAATCAACAGGTTCAATAGAGTGTTATTCGCATAACGGTAGCAGTTATTCAGGTAGCCCATGTATCTGACCCTGGCTGGTGATTAGATGGAAACATCTAATTATAGCTACACGTTATCGAACCTGTAGGGTAACACGCTTAAGTCAGTTCTAGTTTGTTGTGTATATGGTTGGTCTGGATACCGAGAGAGTATCACCGGAACTGTTTCTGTGTGGTAGATAATACCTTTATCAGAGAGATTGGATTATGCAGACACTAGGTGTCTCGGAGTAATAAAAATAGTTTCTATTACTAGTCGGATTTATTCCGAAGGTTTATAGAAGAGGGAAATATTTATCCGAAGTATTTTGTCTGCGGACACTGGGTGTCCCGGATCATATAAAAGTGTTTTATATGATAAGTAATTAATTCGGGGAATATTCTTTAAAAGGAAATATTCAAATAAGAATTAATTAGACAAAATATTATTTAATTAAATATTAATTAATTTATTTAATAAATAATTATTGGCACCACCAAGTGGAGGTGGTGGGCCAAACCGCATAAAGGTGGGGGGGGGGGGGTTCCCCCTTGGCTAAACCCTAATGGGCATAGGGCCCATGGGGGGAGGCGGTTTGGGAGGAGGAGTTGGAGGAGGACTCCTCCTCCTCCCTAGGGCCGGCGCACCAAAAGGGGAGGGTTTCCCCTCCCCCAAGCCGACTTGGACTAGGGGAAGGCTTTTCCCTTCCCCAAGTCCCTCCACCCCTTGGCTTCCTATATAAACCCCCACCCCCTCTCCTTTGGAGACACACAAGTTTAGATCTCTTCTAGTTGGATTAGAGGGTTCCTCTCTCCGATTAGATTAGATCTAGATCTAATCTCTTTCTCCCTCCTTCTCATGTGTTGAGATCTCCACCTTCATATACACCAGTGGTAAGTGCTTCAAGCATGGACGGCGAAGCCCTGCTGGACTAGATCCGATGTATGTGTGCAAAACTTAGAGGGGTGATCCGTTGAGAAACGGTTGACTCTATCTCACTCTGTTGGATCAAGGCGGGACGCGAGGACTCTACAATATTCTCTTGGCTAGGCTTAGCCGAGGGATTTCTTCCACAAGCTTCATCAACGTCGTCATCGACATCTCTTCCGCTTCAACGGTGTCTGTAACGAATTTACAGTTGGATCAAATATGCATGTCTTGTCACTTGTATCTTCATAGTAGATCTTGAAGGTTGTAGCGTAGTTGTGGCGAAAATGTTTGTTTTCCATGCACGCAACCCAATAATGTCCGGGGTCGTGCTACTCCGGTCTGATTCTTTCAACGGCAATGGTTTGTCCTATGACAAACTACTTTAGAGGTCTGAAAAGCTGCTGATCAGCGATGGAGCCTGATGCATGTAAAATGCATACATGAACTTTGCATTATTTCTACTTATATTCCAGTTATATTTGCATCATATAAGGGTTATATCACTGTTTTATAATGATTTTGGGAATATTTGACATGTTTCCTATTTTTATGGAATTAACCCTGCGCAGGCAGAAAACCCTATTTCTTTCCTTTAATGTTTCAGGGACCCAAACGACGTCCAAATCACCTGCAAATTTACGAGCGTCAATATTTGGAAGGAACAAGACTTGGGGGCGAAGGAAGCGAACAAGCGGGGCCCGAGGGCCAAAAGAGGTGGGCCCACGCGGACCCTGTACCTGGCCGCGTGGGACCCATCAAATTGGGCCTCGACGCTCCGTTGCCGTCGATCTTTCCTCCACCGACTCCGTTTTGACCTAAAAACGCCTGTAAAAATAGTCCCCTGACGTTCTCTGGAAGGAGCGCCGCAGAAACACAGAAACACCGAAACAGAGACCTGGAGCTGCAGATTGGAGGGGGAAAACTCCGGCGGGGCGCTGCCGGCGTGGTCTCCATCTTCTCCAACGACTTCTCCACCGTCTCCATGATGAAGAGGGAGTAGTCCACCTCTGGACTATGGGTTTGTGGAAGTAACTTATGTATCTCTCTCTCTCGAGCTTCACTAATTAGTACCGTATGAGCTGCTGAACATGATTACGGTCATCTATGTAATACCTTTGTGGTGGATCTTTTTATGAGTTAATATATGTTTGAGATTGCAATGGTTTTGTTTCAGTTATGAAAGTAGATGCATATTATGTACCCCGTTCTTATTTACTTGTTATGATCAAGCATGTTTATGAGAGCGTGTGAGGGGGAACGTGTGCATTAGTTGGAGTAACGGGGGGTGGCTAGTGCAGTGAACGTGAGAGAAAGTTCTGCGATCCACTTGGGTGTTTTACCTTACTTTGTTGCCTCACTAGGGATAAAAAGAAATACCATGCTACCGAGATGTGGGTGTGACCATTGCCACTACTCCATGACTAGATCTAGCATGTTCTTATTTTAACTTCATGTCATGATACTTATTGCTATACTCTGAGTTATCTTAATTACTGAGGTGTTATGATTTAGTTCGCATCTTGGTGGAGTATAAGAGAGACTAATAACCAAAAGGTCTCTATGTTAGGACGTGATGCCCATATAATTATAACTTGTCATTAAACTGTTGTGTTGCAATCTCATATGTCAACTCTAGTGTTCCATTGTCTACCACTTTATTAAAGAGAGAGTGCATTTGTGAAACCATGAACCCCGGTCCATTTTTAATCATAAGAAACACCTTTCCAACAACTTTTACCACTTTTCCATTTTCTGCCATTTAAATCCGAAAATACAAAAACACTTTTACATCTTGCATTCATCATATAAAACCCAAAAATATCATTTATCATTGCTACCACCATCCTTGCATATTTATTTACCACCATTGCATATTTATTTCTTGTTTGCATTGCATATTATCTTGATATCATTCTCACACCTTGTGCTTGACAACCACTAGGTGAGGTTGAGGACCAAAACATTTACTTTGTTTTGTAGGTAACCAAAAGAAGGATAGGAAAGATAAATCTTCACTACTGATTCCCCGAGAGTTCGATATTAAACCCTCGAGTCACCCTCGTGGGGAAAACACGTCTTCCACTTACTACACACTCTGCACTTGGAGTCTCAACCTAACCCATTTACTTTTCACGCAGGTAACTACGTCAGGGTATCAAGACTGTTTTCTGGCGCCGTTGCCGGGGAAGATACGAAGCTTCCTGCAGAATATTTTTCCCGTCAACTACACGCCATCAAGTGTTTTCTGGCGCCGTTGCCGGGGAATCATTGCTGAAAGGTTTATCCAAGGATATCTCACCAAGTCAACTTCATCACCAACTTGTGCTAACACCTAAGCTTGGGGAGGTTGCACCTACGTGAGCATCATCTTATCCATCTTTACCTTCAAAGCAATTTATCTTGTTTTGTCATTGTCTTGCATTTTTAGTTCGGTTTGCATATTTATTTTCAGTTTTGCATAAAAAATTAAAAAACACATAAAAACTTGCTAAAATGGGAGAAAGAACTAAGTTGTGTGATTACACAAACACTCCAAATGATCAATTTATTGCTAGGCCCATTGCCACACCTAAGATAAATGCTGAGAGTTATGAAGTAAGTCCTAGTTTGTTGAACTTGATAACTAGGGAACAATTTGGCGGTAGTGCTATGGAGGATGCCTCTATGCATCTTCATGATTTTGTTGAAATATGTGACATGCAGAAATTTAAAAATGTGGAAAGTGATATTCTAAAACTGAAGTTATTTCCTTTCTCACTTAGAGGAAAAGCTAAAGAGTGGCTGCATTCATTACCTATTGATAGCATTAAAACTTGGGATGATTTAAAAGAAGCTTTCATTAAGAAATACTATCCTCCTGTTAAAATTTTGCAAAATAGAAACAACATTCTTTCTTTTAGGCAAAATGAAAATGAACATGTTGCTATGGCTTGGGATAGGATTAAACTTATGCTTAGAACTTGTCCATCACATGGGGTCAACGAATGGACCATATTACACTCTTTTTACAATGGTCTAAATTACATGTCTAGAAATATTCTTGATTCTGCTGCTGGAGGTGCTTTTATGGGAAAAACTATAGTAGAAGCTAAGAACATATTGGAAAGCATTTTGCAAAACTATAGTCAATGGCATACTGATAGAGCACCTAATCCTTCTAAGAAAGTGAACTCCATAGAAGAAACAAATGATTTGTCATCTAAAATGGATACTATTCTTGCTTTCATTAATAAACAAAATATTGAAAATGTGCCTTTGCAAGAACTAGTTGGTAATAATCCTGAAAATATTGATGTCAACTTCATTAGGAACTATGGTAATAATGGGTATGGTAACAACAATTATAACTCTTATAATAAACCCCCATATGTGCCAAACAAATATACTACTAGTGGTAATGTTTCTAGTGATTTGGAAAACACCATTAGATCATTTATATCTACTCAAAAGGAGCTTAATAAGGAATTTATATCTAAGTTTGAAAAACAAGACTCTTTGTTTGAAAGGGTAGATCAGCTCACTAAGGAAGTTTCCTCATTAAAGAACACCATTATAGCTCAAAAACATGAGGAAACAATTAAATATTGTCAAGAGGTTATAAATAAATCTTGGGAACATATTCATGAGCAAGAGAGAATTGCTAAGGAAACTATTATGGTGTGAAAGAGAAGAAAGTTGAGAAGTTAAAATGCTTAGTGAAGTAAAGGACCATTGCTTGACTTAGAGAATTGTAGCTTGCATGAATTAATATCTATCTTACAAAAATTTGCAAGTGATCCTTCATTAATGTTAACCAAGCTGGTTTTGGTTCTTATATTGCTAATCATGTTAAAAGAAAAGATTGCTAGGTACAACCAAGAGGCTATGATACCACCTAAGCTTGGGGATGTATGGATTCCCAAAGTCCTAGTAACCATTGGAAAAGAGACACACCATGCTATACTTGATCTAGGATCTAGTGTCTCTGTTTTATCTAAAGAACTATATGAAGTACTTGAATTGAAAAATCTTGAAAAATGCTCTATTGAACTTGCACTTGCTGATGATTCCATTAAACATGCTTTAGGAAAAGTAAGTGATGTTTGGTAGAGTTACATATGACATTTGTGCCTGTTGATTTTCTAATCATGGATATGGGGAATAAAACCTCTAGTCCAATTATTCTTGGAAGACCTTTTCTTCGTACTACAGGTGCTATCATTGATTCAAAAGAAGGGAATGTGAAGTTTCAGTTTCCACACAAGAAGTGCATGGAACACTTCCCAAGGAAGAGGGACACACCGTTCAAGCTCCCTCATGAGCTTCGTCCACAATAAACATCAAGTAAGAAGCCTAGCTATATGGCTATAAAGAAAGCGCTTTACGGGAGGCAACCCGGTTGTTTTTATTTGTGATTTTCTTTGTGTCCTCTTGCTGTAACAAGAGACTTAGTGTTTAGTTTAGTTTCTGGAATTTTTAATAAAGTGCCAAGTTTTACTCATTTTGGTATGAAAAGTTGCTTATAGCGTTCGGAGATTTTATTCCTGCACGAATCTGTGCACGGTATGATTTTTAATTCTTATTCTGTAACTCCGAATGAGCTCATATTTAAACTGTAGTGCAACTTTTCATCCTCTGTATGCATGAATTTTTCGGAATTTTCCGACAAAGTTAAGTAGGGTAGAAAAATACGTTTAGCTGCTGCTGTTTTTCTGGACAGATTCTGTCCCATTTTGTTTGATGCATGCTTAGAACTTTTAACTTGAATCTTTTTGATCCAATTGAGTTTATGAGTAGGCATACAACATTATACATTTCTGGACATCATATGAATTTTTGTCTAAGGATTATATGCAGCAAGAAATCTATTTGTTTATCACTACTAATGTGCCCCACAGAAAAAGAAATGGGAGAAACGGTGTTTTGAAGTTTTTTCACAGGGATTAGAGGAGATGCACCAAGAGCTATCCAAGGATGGTGAAGACCATAAGCTTGGGGATGTGAAGACAACCCCACTGGACCTACACACTCTCGGTTTGCACACGTCTAACTTCTGTTTTTCGATCGAAACACTTTATCGCATAAACTTGGAGCGTCTTTTTGTTTGTTTAGGTTGATTTTTATTTTGTGAGACCACCACACTATCATTTATATATGAGAGAGCTACTGGAAATTTGGGTTGAATTATGTTGGATGCTATTATAAGATTGGGAAAAGGGATGTTGAGTTAATTTTAAAAGATACATATAATTGCATGATTCATGAGCTTGTTAATGAGTAATAATTTGCAAATATTTTATCAAGAGCTATCTTTTATTCATGTTTTGATGCTAAATGTTATTTACCTTGTTTTAACATGGATTAGTTAGTTCTATGGACACTCATGCATGCATTTAGATGGTCAACTTTCTCCCTCTTGCTAGCCCAAAAATTCCAACAAGCAAAAACTTGTTTCCAACACCTTCAACCAAAGTTTTTCCAGTGAGTCCACCATATCTACCTATTAGCTTTATGCTATTCCGAGTATGTTTATCATGATATTTGTGTTATCTATACCTCTGAATGAAAATGCTTATGTTGTTATTGTTGTGGGAAAAGTTGGTTATATAGCTCTCTCGAACTTGATGCACACTTTACTTTCATTGCATAAATAAAATATGACCCATTGTGATTAAAATTATGATGTTGTGGCTTGACAAATGTCTTTGGTTGAGAGTTAGCTCATATGTGCTGTCACATGGCAAGCTTTCAACATTGCACATCATCTCATTTAGTTGATATCATGTACTTTTGTTTATGGATGCTTACCATGGGTGAAATAAATGTGGAAATGAAGTGAGTTTAAATGAGTTTGTATAAATGGTTAGAGAGACGCCTGGGCCGCTAATCTAAGCCATGCATCATTCATGGTGGAAATTTACTTACATGCTATGGTGAACCTTCTGTGATACACCTTACAATAAAAAGCTATCCAATGGTAAATAAAAAGGGTGTTGAGATTGTTCATTGTGTTTGTTTGTCTTGTCATTTTGATATGGGCTTGTTCCATATCCTGGGACAAGAGGTACCCCAGTTGACGCTCTTAATGATACTATTATTACTTACAATGATATTTAACTTGAACTTGCTTTGTTTTCCAAGTTGAGTAACACATGGAGTAGGTACTTGTATTCAAGGGGCATGAGACTTTCAACCTGTACTTTGTCAAGCACACTACTCGTATTTGCTTTCACTTTAAACTTAATCATTCAAGATGCTATGATAGGGGAATGAGAGCTTGACACCAAGGATTACCATATTACAATCATTGACTTAAGTAGAGAAGTTCAGAAGTTAGATGAAATTTATTCATGCTTTACCTCTACTCATATATATATCTTTCCAAAGTGTCCACCTTTTATATTCAGATTTTCATCAATACTCTATGACCATTGTAGGATGTTCTTACTTATTTTATGCATACATGTGGTCCATAGTACTTCTTCTCTTATGTTACACTTTGTGAATTATCATTGAACATCCTTGCATTGAATACTTGATATCACTTCATAAACTATCTTGCATATTGCTACTCCTTTTAAGAATGAATCATTTGACTCTATGTAGCAATAGTAATCATCTTTGATATCCATTGATAGTATTAAATTGCAAAGTCCATGTTAGTTTTATCACCTTCATACTCGAGGACGAGTATAGGTTAAGCTTGGGGATGTTGATGCATGTAAAATGCATACATGAACTTTGCATTATTTTACTTATATTCCAGTCATATTTGCATCATATAAGGGTTATATCACTGTTTTATAATGATTTTGGGAATATTTGACATGTTTCCTATTTTTTATGGAATTAACCCTGCGCAGGCAGAAAACCCTATTTCTTTTTTAATGTTTCAGGGACCCAAACGACGTCCAAATCACCTGCAAATTTACGAGCGTCAATATTTGGAAGGAAGAAGACTTGGGGGATAAAATTATATATATGATTCCGATCTTGATGAATTTCACTAGGAGGATAAAATTTAGAATAAAAGAGAGGCACAATCTCCTCCCAGCCAATAGAACGCCCATTTTTCAGCATCCTATACCATTTTGCAGCTTTACCAGTCAACGATATAGAAAACAATTTCTTCTTGACCTCTTCCATTGAAATACCTGCACACTTGAATAACTCGCATAATTCATGAATAAATAGCAAATGATCCCTAGGAGGGACAGTTCCATCTCCTGCATAGCGGTTATTCGTAACTCGTTCAACAATTTTCATAGGTATTTTAAATGGAATTACTTGATCAGGTGGTTCCTCTTCTACTACCTTAGCAGTGGTAGTAGTATTTCCAAACAGGGATTCAAATGGAGATCTCTCCATGATAAAATAAAGTAGCAAGAAGAAATAAAAATAGCACCTACAGTAAAAGTTTTCCTTACCAATTCCACTTACCAATAGCGCTTCACTCCCCGGCAACGGCGCCAGAAAATAGTCTTGATGACCCACAAGTATAGGGGGTGTATCGTAGTACTTTCGATAAATAGGAGTGTCGAACCCAACGAGGAGCAGAAGGTGCTGACAAGGAGTTTCGGTAAAGGTTTCACTGTAAATGCTAGCAGACAAGTTTTTAGGGGTTTTTGATATAGCAGGTAAATAAAATGCGATTAAGTAAAAGACAGTAATAATAATTGCAGCAAGTGGCCCAATCCTTTTTAGAGCAAAGGACAAGCCGGTTGGTTTACTTATGAGGACAAAATGTTCTTGAGGACACACGGGATTCTAGTCAAGTGCTTTCGCTTCACATAGTTGATTAATCTTTATTGTTTTGATAAGTGTTGTGTGGGTGAACCTATGCTAATGCACCGCCCTTACTCGGACTAATACATACTTGTGATTATACCTCTTGCAAGCATCCGCAGTTACAAGAAAGTAATTAAGATAAATCTAACCACAGCCTTAAACTCTGAGATCCTACGCTCCCTTGTGCACCGGTATACTAACGGGGGTTTAGGTTTCTGTCACTCCGGCATCCCCACAATTAGCAACCAAATACACAATGCATTCCTCTAGGCCCATAAAGGTGAAGTGTCATGTAGTCGACGTTCACACGACACCACTAGAAGAATAACACCACAACTTAAATATCAAACCATTAAATATTACTCAACATAATTCCACTACTAACAGCGTGACTTCTCCCATGTCCTCAAGAACTAAACGAACTACTCACGAGACATCATATGGATCATGATCAGAGGTGATATAATGATGGATAACAATCTGAACATATACTTTAATTGACCGATAAAACTCAATAGCATCAACCACAAGGAGTAATTAACACCGGGAGAGTTTCCCCTATGAACTAAACAAAGTATAGCCCTAGATGTTACAGCGGAACGAGATGGTGCAGCGGTGATGGTGGTGATGGCGGTGGAGATGATGATGATGATCCCGATGAAGTCCAGCGCGATGACGATGAGGATGGCGATGATCTTCCCTCTCCGGGAAGGAATTTCCCTGGCAGATTTCTCCCTGCCGGAGAGCTTTTTCTCTCTCTGTGGTTTCCGCCTCGTGGAGGAGGCGGAATAATTTCTCACGGACTCCCTGTGTCTTAGGGTTTCTGGGGGATGAAGTACGCGAAGGGGGAGCGCCCGAGGTGGGCCAGGGGCACCACACCTGGGCAGGGCGCGGCCAAGGTGGGCCCCGCGCCCAAGGGTGGTGTGGGCCCTCCTGGCCCATCTCAGCCTCCCCTTTTGGCTTAGTCCATCTTCTGATAAAATAGGAACATCTGTCTTCTCGGAAATATTTTCAGGGCTCCAGAAATATAGTGCCTTGACGTTGCTTTTTCCAGCTGAAATCTGACTCCGGCAGTTAATTATCCAATGATCATCAAACATGCAAAATAAGACAAAATAACATAAGTAACTCCTCTTAATATGAAATATATCATTGAATAACAGTAAATTATGCTATAAAATAGTGATGCGAAATGGACGTATCAGTAACTTATGTATCTCTCTCTCGAGCTTCACTAATTAGTACCGTATGAGCTGCTGAACATGATTACGGTCATCTATGTAATACCTTTGTGGTGGATCTTTTTATGAGTTAATATATGTTTGAGATTGCAATGGTTTGTTTCAGTTATGAAAGTAGATGCATATTATGTACCCCATTCTTATTTACTTGTTATGATCAAGCATGTTTATGAGAGCGTGTGAGGGGGAACGTGTGCATTAGTTGGAGTAACGGGGGGTGGCTAGTGCAGTGAACGTGAGAGAAAGTTCTGCGATCCACTTGGGTGTTTTACCTTACTTTGTTGCCTCACTAGGGATAAAAAGAAATACCATGCTACCGGAGATGTGGGTGTGACCATTGCCACTACTCCATGACTAGATCTAGCATGTTCTTATTTTAACTTCATGTCATGATACTTATTGCTATACTCTAAGTTATGTTAATTACCGAGGTGTTATGATTTAGTTCGCATCTTGGTGGAGTATAAGAGAGACTAATAACCAAAAGGTCTCTATGTTAGGACGTGATGCCCATATAATTATAACTTGTCATCAAACTGTTGTGTATAACTTGTCATCAAACTGTTGTGTTGCAATCTCATATGTCAACTCTAGTGTTCCATTGTCTACCACTTTATTAAAGAGAGAGTGCATTTGTGAAACCATGAACCCCGGTCCATTTTTAATCATAAGAAACACCTTTCCAACAACTTTTACCACTTTTCCATTTTCTGCCATTATTAAATCCGAAAATACAAAAACACTTTTACATTTTGCATTCATCATATAAAACCCAAAAATATCATTTATCATTGCTACCACCATCCTTGCATATTTATTTACCACCATTGCATATTTATTTCTTGTTTACATTGCATATTATCTTGATATCATTCTCACACCTTGTGCTTGACAACCACTAGGTGAGGTTGAGGACCAAAACATTTACTTTGTTTTGTAGGTAACCAAAAGAAGGAAAGGAAAGATAAATCTTCACTACTGATTCCCCGAGAGTTCGATATTAAACCCTCGAGTCACCCCTCGTGGGGAAAACACGTTTTCCACTTACTACACACTCTGCACTTGGAGTCTCAACCTAACCCATATTCTTTTGACGCAGGTAACTACGTCATCGGGTATCAGAGCCGCGTCAAACTCGGGTAAAGAGGTGACATGTCTCTCTTATCTTTGTTGGACGCTATGGTGGTGCCGAAGGAGAGGGATGGATGTTAGTTTGTCACATAGGTTTCTCCTATTTTTTCAGTTCTGTAAGGTCGGTATTTACGTGCCTTGCAACTTGATCTATATTTTATAAATGAGATACGTATTACCAGCAAAAAAATTGATGCGAACTAGCTGCATGTGCATGATCGCTGCCTTAGTTAGTGGGCTTACACAAATTAGGCCTGGTCACCCAGGCCCAGCGACACGGGCTAGGCTGCTTGTGGTCCGAATTCTCGAGGAAAATGTTAGTTGTATCCCTATACCACGTACCTGGCCAAGACCCAGGCCGTAGCCTCAGTAATAGCACAACCGTGATCGCCATGGAAGGGTCATGTAACATCCCAAAATATTCCAAACTTTGGAATGTTAAAAACTAAATCAAATTCAACAAGATATTAAAACTTCTGAGTCTATTCAAAGTAAATTTAGAGTTATAAGAAAATTAGAAAGATAAGAAGCTAATATGACATTTTCAAAAGTATTATGATTTTAAATATTCAAGTAATCATCTATTTTCAATTTTAAGATTTTTATAAGTTTAAAGACTTAATTTGTATAGTTTATAGAATCCTAAACTCTATTCTCTTATAAAATTGCATACAAAATTTCCATAGGCCTATATGCACTTTCAAAAATTTCAAACCTATCTTTGAAGGGAAATGGATTCGCTATTTGAAATGTTACAAATTTCGTAAAGGTTTAAAACTCAAGTTTGGAGTCTATTTGGTAAAATCAGAAAAAATATAATAAAAAAGAAAGAGAGAACTATCCAGTTGGGCCGAAACCCAACTAGCCCAACAGCCATCCCAAGCTCTGTCTCTTCTCTCCCCCTCTCTCTGCCAGGCCGTCAGCAACAACCTCTAGCGTGCCCACGTTCCCCAGGACCTCACGCACGTCTCCGACAACCTCCACGAGTCACACGAATGCGACAACCCGAAAGCAAGGATATGGTTTCCTCGTGACACCTTCAAGAAGGTAAACGGAGAATGTGCGCGTTGTCATCGCTGAGTTTTCACTCGGAACACCACCAACCGCTACCACACAAAGTGCGAGGATACACACCAACAACAACGATATTGATTCCCTTGTGACACCTCCATGAAGGTGAACGATGCCCATGGGCGCCAGCATCATTGATTTTTCAATCGAAACCACACCCATCACTACCACGACGAATAGTAGATTGGAGTGGATGTGTAGTTCCTAGACCATGCTCAAGGGAAGTTAACGACGCCTAACAAAGCCACCATGGTCGGCTCAAAAACTATGTCCATGCAAGGATATCTCAGAGAGCTAGCAAGACCAGCTGCAACAGTGACAACCCCACCGCAACTAGCATAGCCAATACTTGGTTGAGCCACCAACTCATCCAGGCGCACCGAGCGACAGAGATACGTAACGCGGCGAGCAAGGCGAGACCAACCACTTTGATGCTCACCTGTAACGGCATGGCCTGCCACACGGCTAGGCTGGCCGGAGGAGACGCTGGATCTGAATGCAATCGTGGCTGGAGCAGCTCTGCCACCGTAGGGCACATGTGCGTGACAACACAATAGCCTAGCCGCGGGACATCCTCCCTCGGCTGGCCGTGAGAGAGTCGTGTGAAGGTGAACCAAAACTGAGGTAGACGAGGAGACTTGAGATGTAGGTGGGCCGACCGCGGACAACGAGGGGCCATGGGGGCTGAGGAGAGGCAATGGAGGGGAGGCACAGACCATGCCGACCGGAGCTGGGGGGACACACATCGAAGCGATGCATCTGGCAAACAGACGTGCGCCTCCAGGCACAACATCATGGCTGCTAGACGTCCTCTGACGGTGGGTCATGAGAGAGTCGCGCAATGGTGAACGAGAGTTGAGGTAGACGAGGAGACTTGAACTGTAGGCGAATGACGAGGTGCCATGGAGGGGCGGGGGGTGTGGGTGAGCTGAGGAGAGACAATGGAAGTGTGAGGAAAGACCAGTGGAGATGCCCTCCCCCACCCACCTCCTCCCGCGGTGGCGAAATGATTTGGCGGCGGTGAGGCACCTCCGGATTCACCCGAGAGGGACACGTGAGAAGGCTAGGGTTTAGTTCTGATCGGCATTTTGACCTTACTTTTTCTAAGTCATGTAAATCCATGAAACTTAACAACATTATTAATATAGTTTTTTAGGCTTTACAGAGTTAAATACTAAAATATTGAGACTTCATGGAAAATACCGAAAAATAATTTAAAACAGTGAGAGAAACAACATACATATCGCAAGCATCATTATGTTCTGGCTAGTCTCGTTGCTCAGTAGGCCTACGACCACCGTTATATGCTAGTCTAGGACCTTACTGGTTATGTAGCTCATGCAGTTGCCGAAGATTTATTTTCTTGGAAACGAGAGCAAAAGATTTACCCCAATCTATTAATTAAGAAGAAGAGAATTGTCCAGTTAATTAACGGATAACCCGGTGAAAACCGTCACAACCGAAGATTTATTTGAGTCCAGAAGTTAATGAAATTCCACGTTTTGCATCTCAAAAAGATGTATGCTGTTTCCCTTGGAGGTCAATTAGATTTTTTTGAATTTTAAAACCACTATATTAGGTCAGCAAGCCGCCTCATTAAAAACCTTCCAGTACCCATAGGTACCTGGTAAGGAAACTTGCTGCCTCAACCAAACAAAGATACATCGTTCATTATATCAGGAATAATAAAGCTAGGGGGACTAGATTCCAAAAAAATCGAGGAGTCTGAATCAAAAGCAAATCTAGCAATTTTATGTGCTACAACGTTCGCTTCTCGGGGACAGTGTTGAACCACCACCTGGCCAATTCTTCTTGCAGTAAGGAAACAGTCCATCAAGATCGAAGTGTATGGGCTCCAAATTTTAATTACTCCATTGAAAGCTTCAACAAGTTCCATAGAATCCGTTTCCACGATGACAGGGGTGCACCCTAGATCGTCCACGAGATGCAAACCTCTCTGTAACGCCAAAGCTTCCGAAGGTGCAGCATCAAGTAGGTTGATCCTAGGATCCCCCACCCCAGCTACAGCCTCACCTTTGTCATTTCGAATCACAGCTCCCACCGCTCCTGTGCCATTAGGAAAAAAACATGCATCAATATTTAACTTATAAGAGCCCGGCTTAGGCCTGGACCATGGTATTTCATGTGGTACTCCCTTTGTAGTTTAGGGTTAGGGCCTAGATTGCGAAGCTCATACGCGCAGGGGGCGCCACTTTTTCACCATTGACAACCTCCCGTCGTTGCCACCATATGTACCAAGATCCAACGGCTAGCAACTCTTTAATTCCAATATGTTTCAGGTCAGCTGGAGTCTCAATCTTGCTTCGCAACATATCTTCCAAAGCAACAGACCCCGACCTATCCACATCAGCAAAACTATCTATGATGTGCAAAACGCCCATTGACCTCCACACTTCCTTTGCTCTAGGGCATTTGAAGATCAGGTGACTAATGTCCTCCGCATCCAAGTAGAAAATGGGGCGTTGTCCAGATACAGGTATATGTCTATTCGCAAGTATGGACGTCCCTGGGACAATTCCGTGCAGTGCGTTCCACATAAAAAATCTTAATTTTGCTAGCACTTGCAACTTCCATAAAATCTCCCACACCGGTTTGTGGACTGACATCTCATGATCATCCCTCCTAGTGAGTCTATGCCCATTTTGGTGATTCTATTCAGCATAATATGCAGACCGAACTGAAAACTTATAGTTGTTTGTCATGTTCCAGGCCACAAAGTCTTCCTGCATGTGATCGCTCAAGGGTATACGCATGATTCTATCTGCATCAATAGGGCTGAACAGATAACGAATGAGAGGTACATCTCAGGCTCCTGTCCGTTGGTCAATGGTTTCATTAACTGTCCGCAGAATAATACCCCCATGAGGAGTGATAACTTGTCGTGTCGGACTCCCTGGCACCCAAATCATCCTAGATGTTAATCATCTCACCATTGCCAACCCTCCTGATGAATCCTCGCTTGAAGGTGGTTAGACCAGAAATTATACTCTGCCAAGTGTAAGAGGATCCCTTCTTTGCACCTGCTTTTAGAAGATTCCCATGGGGGTAGTACTTAGCTCTCAGAACCTTGGCACAAAGGGTCTCCGGGCTAGTGATCAACCTCCACGACTGTTTAGCCAACATAGCTAGGTTAAAGGCATGTAGATCACGAAACCCTAATCCACCATTCTTTTTCGGTATACACAACTTCCACCATGCCATCCAATGCATGCGTTTCTGAATATCCGAGTCTCCCCACCAAAAACATGCCATAGCATCAGTTATATCTTTGCATAGTTTCTTTGGGATTTTGAACACCGCCATGGCATAAACAGGAATCGCCTGAATGATTGCTTTCAACAGTATTTCCTTGCCACCCATGGACAAGAACCTTTCCTTCTAGCCTTCAAGTCTTTTGATAATTCTCTCTAACAAATGTATAAAATTGTCACTTCTGTCCACCCCTACAAGAGCCGGTAGACCCAAGTATTTGTCTGAGAGAGCCTCAGTCATAATATTTAGCTCGACACAAATTTCTGCCTTCACATCAACATCCACATTAGGGCTAAAAAAGATGCTGCACTTTGCCTGACTCACCATTTGACCTGAGCTAGCACAGTACTGTTCAAGAACCTGTCTCAATGAGGTTGCATTAGTCATATTTGCTTTCATAAGGATAAGGGAATCATCAGTGAAGAGTAAATAAGATACTGATGGCGCATTTCTGCAGACCCTGACACCTTCTATGCCACGAACCTCCTCTCTATGAGCCAGAAGACTTGAAAAACCTTCAGCATAGAGCAAAAAAAGATAAGGGGACAAAGGATCCCCCGTCAAAGTCCTCTTGCAGGGGTAAAACGGTTGGTTTCTTGATTGTTAAACCGAACCTTGTATGTAACGGACCGAACACAAGCCACAAGGAGATCAACAAACCTGGTATCAAAGCCAAGCTTGATAATCATTTTCTCCAAGAAACTCCATTCAACCTGATCATAGCCCTTGTGCATATCCAATTTCACCCCACAATATCCCCACTTCCCCTTTTTTTTATTCTTTATAGCAATTGGATAGTACTACTACCTGTCTGGTATTCGTCCGAGATAGTAGCAATCATGCGTCCTTTCCTTTCATACATACTCCAGACTCCAGTACCGATGCATATCAATTTCTCCAGATGGAACCAGCAATTGAGCTAGAATCCATACGAATTAGAAGAAATGAACTGAACCTAGTCTCAGAATATCAAGATCGGAAACGTTCAAATTTTCGCAACAACCCCTTCGAGTTCAGACGGTCGACCACTGATGAGCAGTGCAGACTTGGAAGGGTCATCTGCTTCGCATGCGCGAGCCGCGACCGAAGAAAGGGTTTGAACGCAGCCTAACTGACGAACGCGTCTTCCACGCACGTACTACTCCTTTTCGTCGTGCCGTGCCCCCGCCATCCACCGCCACGCGCTTACTCCCGGCCTATACACGACCCACGCAGCTCGGCCGCTTGTCACACTCGCACACAAGACACTCCTCCTTCCACCCCGAGATCGATCGAGGCGCAACGACGAGCCACTACTGCTGCACCGGCCACTAGTTTCGCCGGAGCATGGGAGTTTTACGGCGGCTGCTGCCGTCCTGTTGCTGCTGCTGCTTCGGCGGAGGTGGCGGCGGGGCCGGCCGTTCCAGGAGCGTGGCCGACGACGGGCTGGTGTGGGACGTGGCACTCAAGGCGCACGCGTCCGGCGACTACTCCGTCGCCGTCGCGCAGGCCAACGAGGCGCTCGAGGACCAGGCGCAGGTGCTCGTCTCCCCCGCCGCCACGCTCGTCGGCGTCTACGATGGCCACGGCGGCCCTGACGCGGCCGCTTCGTCAACGCACGCCTCTTCTCCCTCATCCAAGGTATGCGCATGCGCTTTCTTTTGACTGCACGTAGTCTCGCTTTACGAGTTGTTTCGATTCGCAAACTTTGACTGACTCGTGACACTTGGTTGCAGAGTTTTCCTCTGAGAACGGCGGCCTCTCGGCGGAGGTGATCAAGAAGGCCTTCGCGCCACGGAGGAGGAGTTCATGGGCATGGTGGAGAAGTCGTGGCCGTCGCAGCCAAGGCTCGTGTCCGTGGGCTCCTGCTGCCTCGTCGGCGCCATCGAGGACGGCACGCTCTACGTCGCCAACCTGGGCGACTCGCGCGCCGTGCTCGGCCGCCGCGCCGCGCCTGGCGACAACAGAGGGAAACGGAGGGTGGTGGCCGAGCGGCTGTCGCGTGACCACAACGTCGCCGACGAGGCCGTGCGGCGGGAGGTGGCGGAGGCGCACCCGGACGACCCGCACATCGTGACCAGCGCCCACGGCGTGTGGCGGATCAAGGGGATCATCCAGGTGTCCCGCTCCATCGGGGACGCGTACCTCAAGAGGCCCGACATGTGCAGCCCGGCGCTGATGCAGACCATCTGCCCGTTCCCGCTGCGGCGGCCGGTGATGAGCGCCGTGCCTTCGATCAAAACACGGAAGCTGCGGCCCGGCGACCAGTTCCTCATCTTCGCGTCGGACGGCCTGTGGGAGCAGCTCACCGACGAGGCGGCCGTGGACATCGTGTCCGGCAGCCCGAGGAAGGGGGTGGCGATGAGGCTGGTGCGGGCCGCGCAGCTGGAGGCGGCGAGGAAGAAGGACATCAAGTACGAGAGCATCGCGGCCATCGAGAAGGGCCGGAGGAGGCGCTTCCACGACGACATCACCGTCGTGGTGCTTTTCCTCGACAACAGGTCGTCATCCAAGGGTAGCGCGCCCGGTACGCCAGCGCAGTCCAGCGGCGTCGCCGACGAGATCGACGGCACCTACGGCCCCGTCGACGTGTTCTCGCTCAGCTCCGACGACCAGGGGGACGACCCGACCAGACCCGTGCTCCGTTGATCGACTGGCAGCTAGTCAACGACGTCGTCGATACTTGCTGAATGTACGTTATGGTAGCGTGCTTTTCAGTGAGTTTTGCCCTGTAAAACGGAAGTTACGGGAGCATGCGTTCTTTGGTTTCTTGAGATAGCTGCATCAAGTTATAAGAGTACTACTGTAGTATGTGTAATTAGTTGTGCGGACGGAGTACCGGTGTCATATCGTGTTCGGGTGCGCAGAACCAAGTGACACTCCTTGCTTAAGCTTCATCCGTGATCAGAACCAGAGGTAGCCTGGGGCCTCCAGTTTCCTAGCTGTTCTGTCATTTTTCTTGCTTGTTTTTAACAGGCGAGACCAGCCGAGGCAAGATTTTTGAAGTGGTCAACAGAAGGAAGATCAATAAAAAGAACACATTTTATAAAACCACAACAATTGGGTCAAAAGGGTTTCACAAAACCACAACGTAATGAAATTTAATGGAAAACCACAACTTTTGGGTAAATTCTCTCTGGAAATCCCAAGTCTTAAAATTTAGTAAATTTGAAACCGTTTCCGGTGACCTGGGCTGACAAGTCTTGTGCCATGTGGCAGAGGAGGCTGTTCTCTCTAGACCGGACATGAACCGGACCGTGCTTGAACTTTTTCAAGGATATGCCATAGAAAGCATATCAATTTTCATGGAAGGTGGGAAAAGAGGCTGAATTTACAACGAGCTGTCACAAACGTCAAGCGCGCACCCCGCTGCACAAGGCAGCCAAACTCACACACACAGACTACTCGCCAGCCCTCCACCGCTCCGCCTGTGCCAGGCAACTCCTGAAAGGCCTTGCTAGCCGTCACGCCTCAGCTTCTGCCAGAATCTTCTCAACCACAAGTCTTTGATGGTGTAGCCCATTGAAAACTATGTCGTTGCGGTGCGTGGTTCCACAGGGTCCAGCAAACTAGTGCGACCGCTGTCCACAAGTCGCGCTCTTCTTGCTTGGAGGTTCTCCGGGATGTGATCGAGTCTACCAACGACTCACCTTGCTTCAACTGAACCAAGTGCTTTTGATCTTTTTTATAACTTTCGACCAAAAATAGTTCAAAAATCAAACTTGTGGGGTTGGGTTGTCGGAAACACCTCCACTGCCACGTGGCAGCTAACTTGTGGGCTTGGTTTGTCACAAATGGTGTCAAACTTACAAAATTACGAGATTTGGGTTATCTGAAACAATATACCCTAAAGTTGTGGTTTTTGATTCAATTTTTGGGTTGTGGTTTTGTAAAATTTTCTCTAAGATAAACAATTCTCTTGCTCCTAAGCAGCGGGCGGCAAACTCTTTTCGGAAATCTAATGTATGAGCGCAGCACTAATTTCAGCAGCGGTCGTAGTCTTGGAGATAGTTTGCCTGAGGAACGCGACGGACTTTGAAAGAGGCTGCTGCCATGCCACCATCGTTGATCAGTTCAAACAAGACTCGTGACTTCTCCGGTCAAAAGCATCTTCCAAATTGCATTTATGCCTTGGTGACTCCATGGAAGGTTTGTTGAAAGCATGCAGACAAACATAATAATTGATTTCAAGAATTGTTGGTTCTAGTTTTTTTTTGTACAAGGGGTGGGGTCAAAAGACCCCGTCGCTGCATATTATATAACCACGTGGCAGGTACATTTTACATAAAAGCCCTTTACAACTCTTGCCCTGAAAGACCTAGTATTCGAAGAAAGGGCCTTCGATTTTACAAAAAGCGCCTAGAGCTAAAAAATAAAAAGCAATCAAGCCCTTGAGTGCCTCTCCCACACCTCGCCGGCGATCTCCAGGCGCCGACGCCGAGATCATCAGAGCTCAGGACGCTCGGACTCTCTCTTCCGACGAGCAATCGCAGCCGCCAGCAGACTTGACGCCGCCGGGGACGAACCACTTGGCAGCGGCGAGCCGCCGAGCACTGGCGCTGGATTGAGAAGGCCTCCGCAGTGGAGGTTGAACTTCGGCCATCTTCTTGGCCCTGGATCGCGGCAGTGAAGAATACTACCGCGTGTGGAGCTCCATGATGCAGCAAGAACCACAGCGCTAAGCAGAAGCACCAGTTCCTCCCCTCGCCGCCACGGCCGGCCAGAGGAACATGGAAGAACTCCCGCATCGCGAAGCAGGAGATACGGCAAGCGGCTTTATTGAATCGGCCTTGATCTTCCTCCACCCTGCAAGCAATCCGCCATGGATTCAACCTGCAAAAGAAAGAAGAACTGGCTCCGGCGCCGCTGCGAGCCACCGGAGGCCAGCCGAGGAGGGGGAAAGACGCCATCGAGGCGAACAGCGCCATAAAGGCAAACAAAGCTACAACTACTAAACAACCTAAACTACTCTGTACAACCCGCGCTCTACTCTCTCCACCACGCCGGACGGCAGCGCCGCCGGAGAGGCGAGCCGAGCAAGCCGGGGATCTGGCGGCGACTCTCAAGGGAAAAGGTGGAAGAAACGAGAGAGGTGGGGAGAGGAGGGGCGTTGGTCTAGTTGGGGGGGGGGGGGGGGGGGCGTTTCCATGATAAAGAGACCACTGAACTAGGATTCCAATTACGGATCAATGTGGTTCCATCACCATGGAGTAAAATTCAAACAAGAACCTGTGCTGTCAGATTCAGATGCTAGTGCGGCACATAGGGACAGGGCACATAGTCTGAAGAATAAAAGAGGTAAAAAAAATTGAACTGTAAAATAGGTAAAAAAGTTAACGAGCGCTTATGACATCCACTATCATATACTTATCTGGTAAACTTAACTAGATTTGATGTTTCTCGATTGTTCGCAATATTTATAAATCTCGAACGAGCAAGTGTTACACATTGCCAAGCATAAGAAAAAGGATAGGAGCAACTATAAGCTTTGGAACATGTAATGGTCCAGTACCGAGTATTCAGAAAATCCGTGCCTGGCGCTCTCCTCCATCTTCTGAGGTATTTAACCATCTCTTGAGAAAGTAGACAGTAAAAAGCTAAAATAGACTAAATACTGTCTAAAGGGTCTTAAAAATCCCTCGACGGAGACGATAAAGAATCCAAAGCGTATCTAGTTGCATATGCACTCAACGGATCGATCTTTTTAATCGGCAATCAAATAGTATTTCTAAACCTAAGTTTGTATGGAATTTGTACAATATGAAACTATTCAAGTGCAATTTGTCTAAGTATTTAAGACTCACATGATAAATTTAGACTCAATTTGAGACGTCCCGAACTCGGAAAAAACGTGTATCATACGTCTTTTTTTTAACAGGGTATCGTACGTCGGACTAATCTCTACTATATAATCTGTCATAACGACATGGTACGCGTACGTCGTACCCCGCTCGCACGTTCGGCACGTCGAACAATCGGTATAAAAACCGGCACACGCGATCGGTAAAAAACCGGACCAAGTTCGGTTGGTACGTGACGTCGGACCATCGGTAAAAAAAAACTGCCAAACACCGTATCCTTGCAATCCCCACGATGCCACGACCAGGAACCCCACGAGATCCCCTGCCCACGGCCGCCGAGACGCGGCGGCGACGCTGCCACATGAACCACTACGTCGCCGCCTGACTCAAGGTCACCGCCACCAAAACCCGTGAAGCGCGCAGTTGCTGTCCCCTGCAAAGCCCATGCGCTGTCCCTCCTTTCATATCAGGATCGTCTTAGCTCAAGGACCAGGGCATCTCCCTGCGGTCACTGCTAGCGTCTACTCTTCCAGGACAGCTCTACCACGAAACGCGCCAAACAAACGTTGGATCCTGCCCAACAATTGGCTGCTCCTCCCAAGGTCTCGTTCCCTGGTTCTTAATTCTGTCCTACGATAAGAAAGGTGGAGTTCCTCTCGCTACTGGAGAAGGGAAAGAAGTGCAAGAGCTGGATATCTCCATGCAGGCCAAGTTTCGCAAGAGACCTGCCGCCGACGCCAAAAATTAACTGTTGGTCTTGTTTGAGGTGATTGATTCTTCATTTGGGTGTATACTGACGCTTCAGGGCTACGTGATGCAACAGAAGGATATGATGATCCGCGCCTAGACGATTTTCATGAACTTGAGCTCCATCATGGCTTGTGCAGCAGCCAATCTCACAACATCGTTTTGCTGCTGCTCGAGGTGACTCTTGCCTATCTGTGATGCCAGTAATCGTACCTGATAAATGACAAACAGTCCGTGAAGGAGTCTTGGGACGCATGGTGCAGATTTTGTTCCAAACATGAAGACATGAAAAAGAAAAGAAAAATCTGATCTCCAGGAAACTAAAGATCTACGAAGACACCTCGCCACGAAAAAAAAAACTAATTCTTATATATAAAACTAAAAGCCCACACAGTGACGCCTCATGATCGAAAAAATCGGGTGCTGTGTAAAACTGACATCCTCTCGTCTGATCGTTGTTATGCCTTGGCAAAACATAACATCAATAACGCTATAAGTATATTATCCCGTTGCAACGCACGGCTATTTAGCTAGTGAATCTAAGCATGCATCTAGCTTGACCTGTTGATTGAGTCGTGAGTCAAGGGTCCTCCCCAGTCCGTTTTGCCTGACCAAACCTACACGGAAACACTCACGTCACAATTGCCGCTTCCAGGTGTTCTGTGCTTTTTTGGAACACGTACATTTGATTGGCGTGTAGCATTACGCCATATCTATACTATTATTAAAGGAGCAAATTTGATCGGATACATTAAATCTTATGCGTTAAATTTCCTACCAACGAATCAGATTGTTCAGTCCGTGTTGAGCTAACTCAACGCATCATGCGAAACATTATTTTTGTTTTTTCGTGAGTCTTGCCCCGCGACCGAATAAACTCTGGCCACGAGTCACTCGCGACGGTGCTCGCAGGGAGGTTGTTCCCGGCGGCGTGACGTGTGGGTGGACGGCCCCCGTTGGACTCTTCCCGGCCGGGGATGAGGGGCAGGGGGCGGCGACCTCACGGGTGGATCCGCGGCGAGCTATCCGAAGGAGAGCGCGGCGTGGCGATGCCGGCCCGGGGCGGCGCTGCTCCGCACCCACCGTCGATCCAACCGATCCGCGTGCTCCCCACAGCAGCAGCACGCGTCGGCAGCACAAGCCACGCCTCGTCGCCGCCATGAAGCCGGAACCATCGCCTAAGATTTAGCCGGAGCTACTGCACCAAAAACTCGGTGGAGCAAAACCTGCAGGAGATCTGGCACATGCACCGCACCGGCCTCGACGATGCCGAACGTGCCGTCATCCACCGACTTCCTTCAGATATCCTCCGAATTAGAGCTCGATCCCGTGCGTATTTCCGTGCTTTTCATCTTTGGTGTACCTTCCCCCATGGTGGCGTTGCACGCGCCAAGCTGCGACGGTGCAGATTCCCCGGCCCGGTTAATCTTGATGGTTCTCTCGCTGGCAGTTGTTGGTGTGCCTCGGGATACTGATTCACAGGTGTGTCCACGAACATGTAGCAAAGGATGAGATTGCAAAGCTCTTCCCTGAGGAGGTGTTTCCCGAGCTGCAAAGGTCGCTCACTCTGCTTTTGCTGAAGTTTCAGCCTAAGTGGAGCCATTGGAGTACTCTGTACAAATCAAGACGTATCTATCTGACCAACAAGCTATTAGAGGTAGTTAAAAAAATTGCTCTCCTGTGATTTTGCATAAAATAGCTTAATTTTCTTAAAACTTATTGAGAACTGACATGTTTAATATCCTGTTGTATGTGATACAGGCGTTCATTTATTGGTTGGGTAGATTTCTGTTTAGAAAACCTTTTAGTAGTTCAGGGGTACAATCAATATCTTTGATGAAAGACTAACTGTGTGGGTCATCATCTTATATGCAGCTTCACCGTGGTACATCATCGGCAAAGGTTTCGTCTGTATCAGGAGCACCGAGCACAGTCCTCACAACCTAGCCCTGAGGATCGAAGTCAATGCGTCGTGTAACACTGGTCCTGCTCACAACAAGGAAATCATCCTTTACCTGTTATCCCTAGGTTCAAGCACCCTTTACCGTATCTCAGCATACTACTTTCCTTGCAGTTGGGCAATGTATTGATTTTTGACGAACTGACAACTTGCCAAGGCTTGAAGGCAACTGAAGGAATTTTCTGGAATATATAATTTGGTTAATATGCAAGTTTCTGAGCTATAGAGAGCTTACATAAGTGGTCGGGATGGTCAACGAATTAGATAAATCATGGTACAACAAAACAAGAAATTAGTTATGCATCTTTTGGATAGATCTCCGCTGAAATATGAACATTATTGCTCTGGATGGACACCTCACCAGTCCTGGGAGAAGGTTTAGTACTCACTGATGTTCATCAAGTTTTTGTAAGTTTGTGGAGACGTTCGTTGCACGTGGAATTGAGATGAGGGATACTGGAGTCGGAATAACGATTTCGTAGAAGATTGTGGCAGTTCGCCTGCTTGGTAGGAAGACCGTTTCATGAATTAGAGAGACTGGAACTAAACACTGACCCGACTCTATTGCCTCCCTTGTCTATTCATTGAATTTCTCTGTACATTGAATTAGTCAAATTATAAACAAAAGTCTACGGTGTACTCCTCTCATGCCATTCTGATTCATATTTCTTATTTGAATTTGTATGTCTATTATTATATTAGATTTGCATCTTCTACCATGGCGAGTATTTTGCAGCTGCTATGTATTTAACCCCAATCAGTGCACTTGTTCAGTTGTCCCATCATGATTTCCCCATTTACTTTCCTTGATATCTCTATTTTTAGTTCATGTTCCAGTATTTGGTCCGAAGAAATGTTAAATTGGTATATGCTAGATAAATATGGTCTCACCTAATGGTAAACAAAATTTATATTTTTCTAAACAAAGTACAGATCATGTTGGAAATATCGCGTTTCATATGTGCTCATTATCTCTCCTCCTACACTCAAAACAGTAGAGTTGGGTTGCCCCTCATAAGCTGCTATATTTTGTTCAAATTCGGTGATCAACTGTACCAGCTAGGCCTCCCACTACTAGGAACTACAGATAGAAATGCTTTTCGTGGCGCATAGAAAAGCACGTGCGCCACAGAAATATTTCTGTGCCGCATATTTTTGCATGCGCCACAGAAATGTTGGAATTCTGTGGCGCACGAAAACCACATGTGCCACAGAAATGTGGCGCATATAGCTATATGCGCCACAGTGTTGGATTTCTGTGGCGCATATAGCTATATGCGCCACAGAAAGACACATTTCTGTGGCGCATGGATGTGTGCCACAGAAATGTGTCTTTCTATGGCGCATATTGGATGTGCGCCACAGAAAAGTTTCAAAAAATCCAAAAAAAAACCAAAAAAATCCAAAAATTCCAAATTCCAAATATTTTTTATTTTTCTAAAAAAAGATTATTTTTGAAAATTTTGAATTTTTTTGAACTTCTAAATATTTTTTGATTTTGTAGAAAAAATCTTCTTTTTGAAATAACTTTTTTTTCCTTTTGGAATTTCGAGAATCTGAGAAAAGTTCACCGGGTAAACTCGGGTGAAATCGAGCTCGAATTTTTCTCTAGTTTTTTTAATATATTACACGTATTTTTTCGACATCGTATGCAAAAGTTATGGCCGAATTTTTTTTTTCTGTTTTTTGCAAAAAAGGTCAAAATTCATATTTCAAAATTTATATACCAACTAGATACTAAAACCTAACTACATCTCAAAGGATTTTATTTTTTTGATGATTTTATCATTTTTTTTATTTCTACAAAACTAAAAAAGGCGATCGGGGGGTAGGCATGCATGAGAGGGAAAAAACCTCGAATTTTTTATTTTTTTGAATTTTTTATTTTTTTGTCATTTAAAAAAAATACATTTTTTCTTAAAATTTAAGATTTTTTTTGGATTTTTTGAAAATTTTGAATTTCCTTTTGAAGATTTTGAAATTTAAAAACATATATATACACATAAACTTCACACACATCCATACACATACAAGGCTTAAGAGGGTTGATATGATATTTATATAAATAAGAAATTTAGTAGCATAAGGGTAGCTGAACTGAATAGAACTTACAAGTTAAGCGTGCTTAGGTTGGAGCAATTTGAGGATGGGTGACCTAGTGGGAAGTAATCATTTGAGATAGGTTAAAAAATTCAAAAATAATCCAAAAATTCAAATATTTAGGTTTTTCAAATTATTTCATTTTTCTTGATTTTTTTTTAATTTTTCTGAATTTTTTGAATTTTTTAACAATTCTGTGGCGCATATCTTGTGCGTGCGCCACAGAAATGTGAGAATTCTGTGGCGCACGTAGATATGCGCCACAGAAAAAAATTGTGGCAAGCATTCTGTGGCGCACCCACCATGCGCCACAGAATGCTGAATTTGGTGCGCCATTAATAGCTAGTTTCCTAGTAGTGCTCCTGAAAGGATCGTATGACACCTAGAGGGGGAGGGGTGAATATGTGCTATTCCAATTTTAATACTTTTCAAATTAGGCTTGACATAAAAGGTAAATTCTCTAGATATGCAACTAAGGTGAATTTATCTATATGACAAGCTAACAAATAAACAAGATACACGAAGTAAAGACTATAAACAAGGATAGAAATAACCGAAGTGAAAGCACGCGGAGACACGGATGTAATCCCGAGTTCCTCCTTTCTAGGGGAGTACGTCTCGTTGGAGAGGTGTGAGCTACCACGAAGGTCAAAACTCGACCGCCACAAAGGCGTCACCTTCTTTTCCGATGAACCGCACCATAAAGGTTTGGTTCACCTTCCACTATCGGAATCCTTCAAGGCGGAATCCGGAGCCCTTACAACAACGATCCGGGGCACAACCCACAATTGGGTTGGGGGCTCCCAAACAGCTACAAATCTGTCACAAAGACAATAAGTGAGTACAATAATGAGCTAGATTTTCCCAAAGGAAATCCTAGCAAAGGGTCCCTCAAGTGAATGAGGGGAAATGAATAACGGCTTGGTGAAGATGTAGATCTGGGCCTTCTCCTTCAATCCTCCAAAGATCAACGAGTTTGGGTGGAGGGATTGGGAGATCTAGTGATTCTTGAGCTTGCAATAATGGTTACCCCTCCCAGAAAATTAGCCGTTGCAGTCCACTTAGACCGGAGTTTCCGGTCTGGGCGGAAACTCCGGACTGACTGGGGGCGGAAACTCGGCCTTCATCCGGAAACTCCGAGGTAACTCCGGGGTCACTCCGGCCTCAATACAGCGACTGCCGCCGCGTTGCTCTCTTCGCAGCAAATCCAGATGGGCCGGAAACTCCGGACCCTGAGGGCGGAAACTCCGGCCGCGGCCGGAAACTCCGGGGAAACTCCAGACCTACTCCGGGCTCGATGCAGCGACTGCCGCCGTGAGGCTTCAAAGCTCGGTGGGCCGGAAACTCCGTCCCCTGAGCACCCTCAGGCCGAAACTCTGGACTGGCCAGAGAAACTGCAAACTCCCTTTTTCTTCGACAATTGTTTCGATGCAAAGTGTAATTATATCTTTCCATTCCTGCACCACTTAACATCATATTAAATAATTCCTAATGTTGTTGCCTAACACACAAAACATGGGAGACATAAAATATGTCCTTTCAGCTCCTCTATGTGAGTTTTGTTTATGATGATTTCTAATAGTTGCCTGTTCTTTTTCTTCAGGTGCTTTGAGGCAGCAGTGCACCTGTGAAAACTAAAACATTTATGTGAAGGTACATAACCTTGAATGTTCTAGATTTGGATATCTATATTGGGTAGTACGACTATGGTATATTCTTGGTTGCTATTGTAAATATGAAATTTAACAATTATATGGAAATATGCTGGGGAACTAAATTTTCTCATTTTTATGGTCGAAGTCATGTGTTGCACGTGTATACTAGCTATAAAAGATAAAATTCAAAAGACGCCTGTGTTTGAATGTCGAGACATGCGTGCACGTGCCTGCTAACTAGTCTCTACTACTATTAAACAAGCAAACATATTCATTGCTAAGTCCACCCAGCCTTGGGTACACACAACAAAACGAAACAATCGCAGCCTCACGATCGGCCCACTTAATTTGATCTAACCGTTAAGATAATACTAGCCCTTAGCCAAAACTGCGCTTAGCAATATGCCCTGGCGGACGAAAACTCTGCCGAACGAAACATTCGGCAGTTCCGCATCTGGTGCCAATCCCAAATCCCCATTACGTCGCTTCCCTAATCGCCGCGCCTCCCTCACCCAGTCACCCTGCACGAAGCCTTCCCGGTCTCACCCAGCCCCACGCCGCCTTCATCCTGCCCGGCGCCGACCAGCACCACCCTCCATTGGTCCGAGGTATTCGCCATCTCTCACCTAGCCTGACTTCAGCAACCTCATGTTGCCTAACGCTGACCCGCGCCACTCTCCCCCGGCCCGACACCTTTACTCACGTTGTCGACGAACGGGAGAACTGCAAATCCCTCGATCTGCAGTTCTCCTTCTCCGTGGGACGACTCCATCGCGCCGGCAAGGTGCTGACAACGACACATGCATGGTACATGGCGGGGCTCATCAAGCCAATCGAGGTAAGGATCCCCGCAGGCATGTTAGCATGTAGATGAGGATGTGTTCCATGCGTTGACCATGTCCCTGCTATGGTGCATCTGCAACTTCTTCTCACCAACTAATATGTGTGTTGGGGCCAGATGGAAGGGGACATCTATGAGGTGACGGCAAGTCGGCAAATGTGCTGCAGCCACGGCGAGTTGCCCATATGCCTCTGACTGAGGCGGCTGCCGATGTTCTGCACTGCATAAGGCAATCAATCAGAAATCCTCGGTAAAACTAACAAATTAATTCTTGCTCCCAAAACCATTCCCCAATATATTTTCTTGCTTCAGTGATTAAGGTTGGAAATGCTTCAATATGTTTGCTCTTTGCGGCCCTAAGGATGGCTGTAAGTGGCTCACAAGATGTTTGAGGAAACACTTTTAAGATATTATTAGTAAGTTATATTGTATAGACACATCTCTTTCGTATTTTATTCATAGTCAGTGCTCTCTATGAAAAAGGTCTCTACAAGTTTCCTTTTCTGCTATTGGCTTTTAACAATATTTTTTTAATATGCAGGTTAGTAGGTTAGTAGACGGGATCCTATACACTTATTTTGTGTTTGGAACTGCTTGTGAAAATACCTAAATGAGTTTCTGGTCATGAATTGCATGGACGGATGAAGCATGAAGCAAAATTGGTGGCACTTAGCAGTACATGATTCTTGCACACAGGGAAGTAAATGCTTGTGATTGCATAAGATGCAGCTACGTACTGGTTATTCTGATGCAGATTTTCCTATAAAGTGTTTTTGACACAATGGTTTCAGCGTGAAGAAAAGATGCCTTTGGGTGTAAGCATGGATGTCCTACTAGAGTGACTAACATTTTATTACAAGCTGAGAGATGTCTTATATTGGGATTCACTAGGTGCAATTCTTAATTTCATGGCATATTGTGTTCTAAATAATTTTGGCATCTGTCTAGGGTTCTTGAGATGGATCTATATGTTTGATGATTGGCTCGACACTTCCTTATTTATAGTACTATAACAGCACGTGCAATTGATTATTAGATTATAGACGTTTTTTACTGTGAATGGTTTCAAAAGTTCATATTTAACTTGAACATTTTCTATCGAAGAGCAGGCAAAATAAGCAATGACTTTGTTATGTAAACTTGAAGAATTATATTCTGTCTTTGGAATCTCTTCCCTTTTCTATAAATAGATTTCAGGTTTCAGACACAAGCTAATCCAATTTATGTGTATGTACATCCATTTAGCTCCAATTTTGGTTCAGACACAAACTGCACGTTCAGCAAGTTCTGGTGCACCTGGCAGTTAGACCGCGACGACCACCTCCCGCTCGGTGCTCCTGTGCTCATGATGTTAACGGAGGATGAGCGCGTCCCATCGTGGGCACGGTCCTCGCACGGGTGACCAGAAGTACAACATTTCCACGCATAAGCTCGACGTGGCTACGGCTGACTTGGAGGTCATGTGACTTGGAGGTCATGTGACTTGGAGGTTCTTCCCCCGCCGCTGCCGCCACACAAGTACTTCTAGCTAGATGGATCTTGTCAACTAAATGCATGCGTCGATCGAATCGCATGGTCCAGCGTGAGCTGCCGATGTGCAAGTTGGAGGAGAGATCGTTCGTTCGTTCGAGCGACCAGACTACCCATGCTTGACGGACACTAGGAACATAGCATGTGCCGACCTTGCAGTTGTGGCTTGTTGCGTACTGCCACAACTATGCCTAGGTGGCCGATATAGTATTTCACAATCTATAGATATAGCTTGGACGAAATAATCGGGATAATTACAACTAGGCTTTGCCAAGGCAAGATCAAGATGGACGTCTCCTCTTTGCGAGGCCAAATGGAGGGCGATGATAAGGCGAGCCCGCGTCACCCCACATGAAAATCCTAAACTATTTAGAACCAGTGCGCCATGCATCACATCTTTATCTTATATACTGTAATAAAGTATATCCGCTACCTTTTCTTTCTGAAAAATCAGCTCGTTTCTGACATGACCTCAACGCCCATCACATGACCTCTCAGGAGCATGACCTCAAGCATGAACCTTGTGTGCAAAGTTAATTGGATCTTTTGTTTTCTATCTTACGATTTACATCCTGATATGGCCTGTAGGCTGTAGCTAGACTCACATGGTGCTTCTTAAGAGTTTTGTATCACTTATAACGTCAAGAAAGGTTCTGTACATCGTACATATATTATTGCTTCATAGCGTAGGGGCATAATATGTTTACAAGGAAACGGCTACACTGACACTTGTCATGTTATTTTGTCTGTAATGCTTCAAAATATATTAATATGTTTGAGACAATTGGATATGCTGTGACTTTTGCCCTTGATGGGCATGCCTTCTCCATAATTTTTTATTTGAGAAAATCAGTCAATGCTTCCAAATAAAAATACGTACGCAGTTGCAAATAGAATTGTTCATGACTGTCGTGTGCTTCACAGTTTGCCTCGGTACTAAATATTTAGTGTAGTCACCGATGATAGTATTTCTTGTGCCACCATGTATATAGCATGATTGGAGGTAAGTTTGTGCAAAAAAGAAAATCATTGAGCATCCTCATCTCTGAATCTTGATCTATCTGTCCCTTATCTTTTGTTTCTCGGCTTTTGTCAATAGTTTACACAATGATATCATGGCCAGCTGCAAGATTGCATCGCGAACACATCGCAAGGTTGTTTTGAATCGTAATCAGGTGTAATCTTCTTTCATGAGATGGATGAAACAACATTAATATCTCTTTGCAGGAACATCACACAATGTTGTCTCACTTAAATTTCTATGCTTTTTTAATTATTTATTTTGTTTTGTATTGACATGAGTTTTTATTGGTAACATCCGTCTAAGATTGTGCCTTGCACGTGCACGGCTACTAGTACTGTATAACGTTCGATGTGCATGATGCACGAGAAGACCGGACGAAAAAACTGACGTCTGAGGCACTAAGGATGACTCCAACGGGCCGACGCATCGATTCCGCGCGCGTCCGTCCCTGTCCGCGCGAGCCAAAAACACGGCCCAACGGGGCGACGCAAACGGACCGCGGTCCGTTTTTCTGTCCGCCGCGACGCATTCCTGGCCCAAATTTGGGCCACGGATGCGTCGGGCGCGGACGCGCGGCGGAGCGCAATTGTGTCCTCCTCTGGTCCGCACTTCGGCCTCGGCCTCTCCCAAAACCCCAGTCCACACTCCAACCCTAGCCATGGCCGGTGCAGCCGCCGCCGCCTCCGACGCTGGACCTGCCGCCGCCGGCACCGCCTCCGCCGCTGGATGTGCGTCCAAAGCTGCAAAGAAACCAAAGAAGGAACTCACCGAAGAGCAGAGGGCCGCAGAGACCCAGAAGCGGGCGACCGAAGGAGGAGGTTGAAGCAGGAGAAGCTCAACGCCGCCAAGAAGGCCGCCGCCGTGCCGGAGGACTCTGACCTCGTGTCCAGGGCCGCGACCGCTGCCCTCCTCCTGATTGGAATTACCCCGACGGCGGCCGCGGTCGGTGTCGCGACTGCGGCGGCCAGCTCCAACACCTCGACGGCCCGGCCGCCAAGGTCGAGATCTTCCTCGACGGCACCATCGCCACCGTACGGGTACCTTCCGGGAACCATGCCGCCGCGGGTTTCCCCTACCTCAGGCGAATCCGCGCCCAGCCCAGTCGAGGTACCTTCGCTTGATCTGAACACGCCTACTACACCTTTGGCTGGGCACTCACCGGCGGCGCAGACTGCGACCGCGCGTGCAGCTGCCCCGGCAGTGGTCGCCCCGACGCGTAACCTGTTCGGCGAAATGCCCAGGCCGTCGCCGGGTGACCCCAGGTACTACGAGGAGGTCCATGATGAAGGGGACGACGTCCTCCAGGACATGATCAGGGACAACAACGAGTACGCCGAGGACGATTACGATGCCGAGGCAAAAGCAAAGGACATTGAGCTCGCCCTACGCCAAGAGGAGGCCAGGATCATGGACATGGATCTCTCGGCCTTGACCCCTACGAAGAAGGCCTACTACCTCAAGAAGCAAAGGTACTACATGGATCGAGATTGATCAAATCTCGGTCGTTTTATTTATGTTGCATGCCGGTGTTGAACTATGGCCGATATGGCCGGAAAAACATGGAATTTGTAATATTTTGGGTATGTATGCAGACATGACCCTATGAGGCCGGGATTATATTTTATTTTAGATTCATATGCTTGCTATATACTTCGGCCCCGTTGGGTATGTATGCAGACATGGCTCTGCCGATTTATGATCAAAATGATAAAAACCCTGGCCGGGCGGGCTCGATGTGTCGGCCCCGTTGGGCGCAGTGGCTAGAAAGGGGTGGACGTGGGCCGGACGCGCGTCCGTTTGCCGACCCAAATGGACCAAGCGTGGACCAAACACGCGTCCGTTTGCGTCGCCCAACGGGCCGACCCAAACGGACGCGTGTTTGGTCCGCGTTTTGTCCGTTTGCGTCGGGGAACGGACGCGCGTCCGGCCCATGTCCGCCCCTTTTCGGCCACTGGACCCAATGGGCCGACGCATTGAGTCCGCCCGACCAGGGTTTTTGATCATTTTGATCATTTTCGGCCAGGGTTTTTGATCGATCACATTGCAAGCAAAATAATACATTATAACAAAACATATAGCAATCCAAATACTACAATACAAATAATACAATCCAAATAGTTATTACAATCCAAATAGTTCGGCAAATAATACAAATTGTTTCACAAATGCATAGTCTTACAAACCAAATAAATATAAAGACCAATAGTTCATCAAATGGAACTACTGGTTACCGTAGTCCTGCCAGACATGCTCCACCAAATCATTTTGGAGCCGAAGATGAGATAACTTCTCACGAACATCACGGTGGAAGTCGAGGAACTGAGCAGATGTGGACGGTCCCTGGGGCTTGATACGTGCATTTTATATCATCATTTATACAACTTATATTATCATATTAGAATGTTATTGGCATTATTATATCATTATTTTTACATGTTTTAGATGATTTATGGGACTTTCATACAAAGTCCCTATTTTTGGTATTTAATTTCTGGGAGGCAGAAAACCTCCTTTTTCTTGTTTTTAATGTTTCAGGAGCTACGGGACCCAAATGAAAAAGGAAAATTGCACAGCTGGTTTTTCATCGGGAGAACAGCAGTGGGAAGAAGATCGAAGGAGGAGAGCCACGAGGCCCAAAAGAGGGGGGCCCACGCGGCCAGATTCTTTGGCCGCTGGGGCCCACCATCTGGAGCCTCGGGCACTTCCTCGCCTGGGGCTTTTTAACGAGGTCTCCGTCTCGCCCGAAAAGTAACGCCCTAATTTTTACGAGACTATCCGAGGTCGCGGCGGCGGCGAAACTCCTGATTCCCTCCGAGGGGGATCAGATCCTGCTGCTCCGGAGCTCCGGAGAAGGGGGAAATCATCGTCATCGTCATCACCTCTCCTCCTTGGCGTGGGAGGAGGCCTCTACATCATCACCATCACCAAGACCAGCACCATCTCCATCATCATCTCCGTGATCCACTCCGCCCCCTCGTAGTTTGAGAGTTGCTATACCCTAGATACTTGTCTTGTGCTACTATTCATGTTTGTGATTGAGTACTTGTCATTATTTGGTGGTGAAGTTATATTTTCAGATTGTGTTGTACCACTTATGCCACTGAATATCACCATGTTTGCACGTTGTGAGTAGTTCCCGTATGTTCCTGAGGGCATAGGATGAATTGGCAATGATTTATATATGACATGTGTTGGTATTTTGTCTAGTGTTTATCTTTTTGTGTGATTCTATGATGGTGTTGTGCGAACGTCGACTGCACAACACTTCACCTATATGGGCTCATAGGAGAACACCGTAGTGTAATGGCGTGAGGGAGACTTGGGAGGACACGAAAGCCTGAGACCGAATCATTAAGTTACTTTACGGGGTATTAGTATCGGGGACCTAGAGCGTAATGCTATGGTGGGATTTTATATCTTAATAATTCTTGTGCTGTCATTTAATTGGCCACATGATCCATCATAAGGGGTTTAGTCTATTTATTTAGCTGTACCTAATAATAGCTCCGTCCGAAGAAGATTAAAACTAGACAAGATATTCAACGTGTTGTTTAATAAATCTATATGCCTAGCAATATCCATGCCGCCCTCGGGAACGTTTTCCACATATAAGTTACACATCACTTGAGCTTGTCCTCTTACACATAGAGGATTGGGCTTTCTCTCTCTTTGAGAGCTTTTACTTGTTGCTGCATTGTTACTGTCTTGCAATTATACAATCGAAAATACCAAAAACACTTGCATCTTTTATTGTCTATTTATCATTTCTAATAACCAATACCTTCAGCTCCTCGTGGGTTCGACAACCTTTTCTATTCGAAAGGTACTACAATTGATCTCCTGCACTTGGGAGTCATCAAGATACTTTTCTGGCGCCGTTGCCGGGGAGCGTAGCGCTATTGGTAAGAAGTTTGGTAAGGAAACTTGAAAGGTGAATTTTATTTACTGTTTTATCTCATTGCTACTATGGCATTTATGAATCGTGCCTCGCTGCATCTTGCTTATATGAAAGTGCTTATGCTCCTAAAGTGTTGAAACTACTGTGCCTGAGATACCTAAAGTGGGATATAAAATTCCCGTTGGTCATGTTAAAAGAGTTATGAAAAATCCATTTACAGGGATGGAACTAAATCTGCACGTGAACACATGGAAACAATTGAGGCTATATGTGGTTTATTTAGACTTCCTGGTATTTCTGAAGATCAGGTAAAAAGGAAGCTGTTATATCTGTCTTTATCTGGTAATGCTCGTATTTGGTTCAGGTCTTTAGATGAAGAAGTCACTATGGACTGGAGTATTTTGAGGAAGGTTTTCTTTCTTAAGTATTTTACTCCTAGAGAAGCTTATGAGAACCGCTGCTATATATTTAATTTCTGGCCACATCTGGGAGAAAGTATTACTCAAGCTTGGGGGAGGTTAAAGGAACTCCTCCGCAAGAATCCTTGTCATGATCTTACAAGGAAAATTATTCTGATAAACTTTTATGTGAGGCTACCAAGGCAACAAAAGGAATTTCTGGATAATTCATCTAGTGGAAGCTTTACAAATAATACTGAAGAAGAAGCATGGAATTTATTGGAGACTATTTCTGAGAATACTGGTCATTGGGATCTTGATAAAGGTAATGAGCCCTATCTGGACTATGAGTATTCATGTGTAGAGAATTTCTCTACTTCTACCTTGTTTAAAAATCTGAGTGATACTTTTAATCTTGATCCTTATGTTATAATTGAGGTAGCTAAATCTTTTGCTAATCATATTGGTATTCCTAAAACTGGGTTTGAAGCTTATGTTGAACCTGTTAAACAATCTATTGTTGTACCCAAAGTTATTAAACAGGTAGAACCAGTGTCATCCTTGACAATTGAGGAGTATGTTGAGGCACCACCATATCCAAACCAAGTCAAGGAAAATTTACTTATTGCTGTTTCTAACAAGAGTAAAAGAAGAAGATCTCAGCCTTATGAACAGATGGAAGTCAACAGTCAAATCTCTATTATCAAACAATTAAATGAAGAAGATCCTGTTGATGTTTATCTATGTGAAGATGCTACTAAAGTTGTTAAAGGCAATTCGGCCAAGGTTGGTAAGCCTGTTATATCATGCACTATTGGGACTTCTAGTTATCATGGCTTATGTGATATTGGAGCAAGCATTAGTGTCATTCCATATTCTCTGTATCTTGAAATCAAGCCTGATATTGATCCTATCAGTATGGAAGAGACAGGTATGACAATTCAACTTGCTAATAAAGATTATATTAATCCACTTGGAATTGTTAGAGATGTTGAAGTATTGGTAGGTAAAATTAAATATCCTGCTGATTTTATTGTGCTTGGTTGCCCTCAAGATTCATTTTGTCCTATCATTTTTGGTAGACCTTTCTTACATACTGTTGGTGCTGAAATTGATTTGCTTAAAGAGAAAGTGTTTATTAATTGTGCTGGAGAAAAACTTGCATTCAACTTTTCTAAATTTTCTGATAAGCATTCAAAGAAAGAGCCATTTCTGAAGATGTAATTGAAACTCTTGCTCATGTAGCTGTAGCTTCAACAGACGTGGTGAAAGATACATGCTTAATCAAGATGAACCATTTAATGAAGAAGAAAAAGATGCTTTAGAACAAATACTTTCACAACAGCCACCACAATTACAATTGCATATCCCACCTGATAATTTAGGAGTGCTACCACCACCTAAAGGGGATCCTAGTTTGAATTAAAACCTTTGCCTAAAATCTTAAATATGCATATTGGATGAGAAGAGCATATATCCTGTCATTATTAGTGCTAACCTTTCAGCTGAAGAAGAAGAGAAATTACTTGATGTGCTTAAAGCTCACCGACCAGCCATTGGATACTCTCTTGATGATCTTAAAGGTATAAGCCCAGCTCTATGTATGCATAAAATTAATTTGGAAGAGGATGCAAAACCTGTTGTTGATTATCAACGCCGTCTCCATCCAAAAATGAAGGAAGTGGTAAGGAAAGAGGTAATAAGACTTATTGAAGCTGGTATCATTTATCCCATAGCTGATAGTAAGTGGGTTAGTCCTGTTCATTGTGTTCCTAAAAAGGGTGGAATGACTGTTGTTCCAAATGATGAGGATGAACTTGTAGCTCAACGCACTGTTGTTGGTTATAGATGTGTATTGATTTCAGGAAGTTAAACAAAGCAACTCGTAAAGATCATTACCCATTGCCATTTATTGATCAAATGTTAGAAAGGTTATCTAAACACTCTCACTTTTGCTATTTAGATGGTTATTCAGGTTTCTCCCAAATTCCTGTTCATAAGATGATCAAGAGAAAACCACTTTTACATGTCCATTTGGTACATTTGCTTATAGGAGAATGCCATTCGGTTTGTGCAATGCTCCTGCTACTTTTCAAAGATGCATGAATGCTATATTTGCTGATTATATTGAAAAGATAATGGAAGTCTTTATGGATGATTTTTCTGTGTATGGTACTTCCTTCGATAATTGCTTGTTCAACCTTAACAAAGTTTTGCAGCGTTGTGAAGACCAACACTTAGTTTTAAACTGGGAGAAGTGTCACTTCATGGTTACTGAAGGTATTGTTCTTGGGCATAAGATTTCTGGAAAGGAATAGAAGTTGACCCAGCAAAGATAGAAGCTATTGAAAAGCTCCATTCCCAAGGGATCTCAAAGGTATAAGAAGTTTTCTTGGGCATGCAGGTTTTTACCGTAGGTTTATTAAAGATTTCTCCAAAATATCAAAACCCTAACCAATCTTTTGCAAAAGGATGTTCCTTTCTCTTTTAATGATGATTGCATTGAGTCCTTTAATATTTTGAAGAATGCTTTAATAAGTGCCCTATTATTCAACCTCCTGATTGGAATTTGCCTTTTGAAATTATGTGTGATGCTAGTGATTATGCAGTTGGGGCTGTTTTGGGCCAACGTGTTGATAAGAAACTGAATGTCATTTATTATGCTAGTAGAACACTTGATGCTGCTCAAAGGAATTATGCCACAACTGAAAAAGAATTTTTAGCAGTGCTATTTGCTTGTGACAAGTTTAGACCTTATATTACTGATTCGAAAGTCACATTGCATACTGATCATTCTGCCATTAAATACTTAATGCATAAGAAAGATGCTAAGCCTAGATTAATAAGATGGGTACTTCTATTGCAAGAATTTGATTTACACATTGTTGATAGGAAAGGGGAAGATAATCAAGTAGCTGATCATCTTTCTAGAATGGAAAATATACCTGATGATCCTATTCCTATTAATGATAGTTTTGTTAATGAACAACTTGCAATTAATGTTTCTAGTGCTAAAGTTGCATCTCCATGGTTTGCCAATTATGCAAATTTTATTGTTGGTAAAGTTTTACCTCCACACTTCACTACTCAACAAAGAAAGAAATTCTTTTATGATCTTAGACATTATTTTGGGATGATCCTTTCTTTATAAGAAAGTGTGGATGGTATTATTAGACGTTGTGTACCTGAGTATGAACAACAGGCTATTATAAGAGATTGTCATGACAGTCCCTATGGAGGACATCATGCAGGAGATCGTACAGGTGCAAAGGTATTACAGTCTGGTTTTTATTGGCCTACTTTATTTAAGGATTGTGCTGAATATGTTAAATCTTGTGATAAATGTCAAAGAGTAGGAAATATTGGTAGGAGAAATGAAATGCCTATGAACTATTCCTTACCACTTGAACCATTTGATGTGTGGGGTTTTGACTTTATGGGACCTTTCCCCGAATCAAAGACAAAGCATACTCATATTTTGGTTGCAGTGGATTATGTTACAAAGTGGGTGGAAGCAATTCCAACCAAAAGTGCAGATCATGCCACAGCAATGAAGATGCTTCAGGACATCATTTTCCCCAGGTTTGGTGTTCCTAGGTTTTTAATTACTGATGGTGGTTCTCATTTCTTACATGGTATTCTTAGGAAAACTTTGGCAAAATATGATGTTAACCATAGAATTGCATCACCTTATCATCCCCAAACTAGTGGACAAGTTGAATTAAGTAATAGGGAAATTAAACTCATTTTGGAAAAGACAGTGAATAAGTCTAGGTCTGATTGGCCACTTAAAATTAACGATGCATTATGGGCTTATAGAACTGCTTTTAAAAATCCTATGGGAATGTCTCCTTATAAAATGGTTTATGGAAAAGCTTGTCATTTACCTGTTGAATTAGAACATAAAGCTAGATGGGCTATTAAACAATTGAACTTTGATTTTAAAACTGCTGGAGAGAAGAGAATTCTTGATTTAAACCTACTAGATGAATGGAGAAATGAAGCTTATGAAAGTGCCAGGATGTTTAAAGAAAAAGTTAAGATTTGGCATGACAAGAAAATTAAAAAGAAAGAATTCAAAGTAGGTGATCAAGTGCTATTATACAACTCTCGTTTCAAGTTTTCTGCAGGTAAGTTAGCTTCAAAGTGGCAGGGACCATTAGTGATACAGGAAGTATACCGTTCAGGAGCTATCCGTCTTCATGGTGATATGAAAGGTAAACCTCATGTGGTTAATGGACAACGCCTTAAACATTATATTGCAGGAAAAAGCTTCATTGGAAAGGTGGAGGAATTCATTTTACAGACACCGGAGGAGGTAATTGCAAAGAAGTTTGCAGTTTCAGAAATCCAAAATCAATAAAAGGTAACTTTTACTCTGGAAAGTTTCTCGGAATTGCGTAATATTTTACGGACATCATTTTTTATGGAAATTAACGTGTGGGACAAGAAAATTGGAAGGAACGGAGACCCGAGGGAGAAAAGAGGGGGTCCCACGCGGTTAGATGCTTTGGCCGCGTGGGCCCACTCCTTTTGCCCCTCGGAGTCCCGTTCCGTCTCGTTTTCGACTCCGACGCTTCGTCTTGACCTAAAAACCGTCAATATATACCCCTTTTCGTTGATCTAATCTCGCACCGAGAGCTTTCGAGCGTTCTTTGCTTTTGCTGTTTCTGTCTGTCAGGTTTTTAGCCATGTCTTCGGGGACTCCTTCCAATGCTCCTCCATGGACAGAGATGATGACGAGCTCGAGGGCCTCAGCCCCACTTCCATGTGGAGGAGGAACAGGAAGAGGAAGGACTACTCAGATGATGAAGACTACGAGCCGGACGAGGAGAAGGTGGAAGAAGAAGAGGAAGAAATCGAGCCATGCCTCGACATCGCGCCTCTGGCTTCAGCACCACCTTCCCCTATCCCTGTTGCTGCTGTGAAGGTGAACGTGTCTCTTGGAAACAAGAGGCAGACGGCGCGCATGAGCACAGGAGGGAAGGCCCTAGGCACGCACTTGCTAGCAAAACGTGGTTTCTACTCTTATTGACAGGGAATTCAAGCGTGCCACCAAGAGAACTATCCTGGTGAATGGGATCGTAAGATCCCTAATGTAAAGTACCAAGCCCGGAGTGGAAGCCTAACAAGAAGACGGTGGAGAAGAATCTCATGGAAAAACTGGGAGAAGCTGCAAGGGAGTTTGAAAAGCCTACAACCTTATGATGAGCATTGTTGGAAAACTTGAAGATAATTATTATGAAGACAAGAAGAAAGAGCAGAAGTGGTTCTAGCAAGACGTCAAGCTTGGGGGAGTTCCACCTAGTCTTTATCTTTACTAGTTTATCATATCTATCTAGTCATGGTGTGTTTTGCTTTTATCATTTAGTTATCAATCTCTTTTAGGCTTGTGTGAGCTCATGGAGCATTATCATGTATCCCTATCTTATGGTTTATCAATGAATATTAAAGTATGGTGTCATCCATGATTCTCTTGTTTGGAGATTTATGGGTAACACTCATGCAAATGAGCGTGGTTTATTTTAGAGGTTTCAGTCACATCTTGCCTTGAATTTAATTAACTTGAGTATGTTGGACAATTGTAGAATCTAGCTCAATATAAATAAGAAAAGAGTGAGTCATTATGACTTGAGAATTAATAAGTTTAAGGTTGAGATATAGTCTTGTAGCATAAAAAGTTGGGAATAGTTAATGAAAAGGATATGAAACACTCTTGTTAGAATCTAGTATCTTTTGAGCAAATGAATGATCATGGATGTGTCAATACTTATGCTCTTGTAAAGTGTATGAAAGGAAGGCACCCGAGGATTCGGTTAGCCATGGAAAGTGTGAGATAAAGGTTGTTTGAGCATAAGAACTTGATTGAAACATCCATGACTAAAGTTTGCACTAGTTACTAGTGAAGCAAGGGTGCAAATAATTTTATATCTGTCTTTTCATTTGTATTCTTTAACTTGTTATCCAATGAGAGTTTATCTTGTCTTTAAACTTCAGTAAAGTATTAAACATTATGATGCTAGCCATAAGAGCAAAAGCATGTTAAAAATAGTGTGATTCAATTGTCCAACATACAATGGTTATTTGCTTTCAAAGTGTAAGGGGTGATTGCTAGAGCTTCTACTTATGCTGCCCTTATGTGTATGAGTTTTAATTCATTAATCTTACATTGCAATTGAATATGATGATGATACAATGCTCGTATTTATTTATCAACCATAAGTCCATTGATGCATGTAATGATCTATGTCCTTACTTACTTGAGGACAAGTAAGGGTTTAAGCTTGGGGGAGTTGATACGTGCATTTTATATCATCATTATACACTTATATACATATTAGATGTTATTTGCATTATTATATCATTGTTTTTACATGTTTTAGATGATTTATGGGACTTTCATACAAAGTCCCTATTTTTGGTATTTAATTTCTGGGAGGCAGAAAACCTCCTTTTTCTTGTTTTTAATGTTTCAGGAGCTACGGGACCCAAATAAAAGGAAAATTGCACAGCTGGTTTTTCATCGGGAGAACAGCAGTGGGAAGAAGAAGAAGGAGGAGAGCCACGAGGCCCAAAAGGGGGGCCCACGCGGCCAGATTCTTTGGCCGCGTGGGGCCCACCATCTGGAGCCTCGGGCACTTCCTCGCCTGGGGCTTTTTAACGAGGTCTCCGTCTCGCCCGAAAAGTAACGCCCTAATTTTTACGAGACTATCCGAGGTCGCGGCGGCGGCGAAACTCCTGATTCCCTCCGAGGGGGATCAGATCCTGCTGCTCCGGAGCTCCGGAGAAGGGGGAAATCATCGTCATCGTCATCACCTCTCCTCCTTGGCGTGGGAGGAGGCCTCTACATCATCACCATCACCAAGACCAGCACCATCTCCATCATCATCTCCGTGATCCACTCCGTCCCCTCGTAGTTTGAGAGTTGCTATACCCTAGATACTTGTCTTGTGCTACTATTCATGTTTGTGATTGAGTACTTGTCATTATTTGGTGGTGAAGTTATATTTTCAGATTGTGTTGTACCACTTATGCCACTGAATATCACCATGTTTGCACGTTGTGAGTAGTTCCCGTATGTTCCTGAGGGCATAGGATGAATTGGCAATGATTTATATATGACATGTGTTGGTATTTTGTCTAGTGTTTATCTTTTTGTGTGATTCTATGATGGTGTTGTGCGAACGTCGACTGCACAACACTTCACCTATATGGGCTCATAGGAGAACACCGTAGTGTAATGGCGTGAGGGAGACTTGGGAGGACACGAAAGCCTGAGACCGAATCATTAAGTTACTTTACGGGGTATTAGTATCGGGGACCTAGAGCGTAATGCTATGGTGGGATTTTATATCTTAATAATTCTTGTGCTGTCATTTAATTGGCCACATGATCCATCATAAGGGGTTTAGTCTATTTATTTAGCTGTACCTAATAATAGCTCCGTCCGAAGAAGATTAAAACTAGACAAGATATTCAACGTGTTGTTTAATAAATCTATATGCCTAGCAATATCCATGCCGCCCTCGGGAACGTTTTCCACATATAAGTTACACATCACTTGAGCTTGTCCTCTTACACATAGAGGATTGGGCTTTCTCTCTCTTTGAGAGCTTTTACTTGTTACCATTTACCTGCTGCATTGTTACTGTCTTGCAATTATACAATCGAAAATACCAAAAACACTTGCATCTTTTATTGTCTATTTATCATTTCTAATAACCAATACCTTCAGCTCCTCGTGGGTTCGACAACCTTTTCTATTCGAAAGGTACTCCTGCACTTGGGAGTCATCAGGGCTCAACCAACTGACCCTGAAACTGCCATGCCTGATCATGCATGCCCTCGTCGCGTTCATCCTCCACGATCATGTTGTGCATGATCACACAAGCAGTCATCACCTCCCATAGTTGGTCCTTGTCCCATGTCCTAGCAGGGTGGCAAACAATAGCCCATCGTGACTGCAGGGCACCGAATGCACACATCCTTTCTAGCACTCTCTTGTTCCTTGGCGAACCTCTTCTTCTTCTCATCATCGGGATTGGAGATGGTCTTGACAAATGTAGTCCATGTAGGGTAAATCCCATCAGCGAGATAGTAAGGCTTGTCATACTCGTGACCATTGATCTCATAGGTCACCTGGGGTGCCAGGCCATTGGAGAGTCTGTTGAACACCGGAGACCGCTGCAGCACATTGAGGTCATTGTGCGAGCCGGCCATGCTAAAAAAACGAGTGCCAAATCCACAAATCTTGTGATGCCACGGCCTCAAGCACGACCGTGCACGCCCCAACATGGCCCTTGTACTGCCCCTGCCAAGCAAATGGGCAGTTCCTCCACTCCCAGTGCATACAATCTATGCTGCCAATCATCCCAGGGAAGCCTCTGGCCTCGTTGATGGCCAAGAGCCGGGTCATGTCCACGGCATTGGGCTCCCTCAAGTACTCCTGGCCGAACACCTGCACTACGGCCCTGCAAAACTTGTACATTGCTTCTAGGCACGTGGACTCACTCATCCGCACGTACTCGTCCACAAGATCACCGGCAATTCCATATGCAAGCATGTGAACGGCGGCGGTGCACTTCTGGTACGACGAGAAGCCGAGAGTACCAGGCCGTCACTCTCATCGTCGGAGGAATCATCCGATGATGACGGGTTGAACAGGATGTAGTTCCTGTAGTACCACTCATCCGAGCTATCCATGGCCGAGTTCGTACCTGAGTTCTTGCCGGGGCGAACGGCCGAACACCTTGTGGGCGGCATGTGTGTCACGGGCGCTACGAGAGAGATGGCCGCAAGATTCGCCGGCCGTCGTGGGGAGGAAGCTGCTCCGGTGACGGCGGGCAAGAGGAGCAGCAGACGGCGTCCCCGGAATGGCCTATAGTGCCAAATCGAGGGAGCGACGGCGCGGTGCCGGCGAGAAGGGCGAGAGAGGAGGAGGAGGTTGGGGTGGGGAATGGTCTGATTTGCGGGCCAGGGGCGGACTAGGGCAGGACACAAAAGCGATCCGCTCGCGTCCGCGGCCGACGCATCGGTGGCCCAAATTTGGGCCAAGAATGGGTCGCGGCGGACCAAAAAACGGACCGCGGTCCATTTGTGTCGTCCCGTTGGGCCGTGTTTTTGGCCTCCACGGACAGGAACAGAGGCGCGCGGACTCGATGCGTCGCCCCGTTGAAGTCATCCTAAGGCTAGAGCTTCCCTGTGACTACGTGCTCCGGCCGGAAGTCAAGTCCTCTTGTCCTTTACGAGATCGATATCCGAGGTTGGTAGGTCCGTAGATGTCATGAGCGGCGGCCATTTCTTGGCAACTACAACAACGTCCAAGGAACAACTCTGGCGCGGGGACTACTACATAGTCCTTGCAGCGAGTTGAGTGCCCGAAGGTATTTTTTACTATCGTGTAATTTTATTCTCAAGGTGGTTGGGGATTGCAGTGAACTTGGTGAAATACTGAAATCCCTCATCTCACTAAATACTCTCAAATTTTCAGTTAGTTATTATTTCAGTTAGGTGTGTAATTATGTATGATGATTTTTTTACATGTCTCGTATCTCATGCATCAACACACTCTCACTTTTGCCATTATAAACATTATATATTTTTAATGTTTTTATCTCTAAAATCTTGGGCCCGCCGCTGCTTCCATCACCAAGGACAAGGTTGGACCAACAACAAAATATGGAGCAGACACGTCCATCACGGAGCGAACGGAAGCAATGCACAATACATACGCGACACTCATCTCTCGTGCGACGTGGTCACTCGTATGACATGCTCGTAGAGAGTATGAGGACATTCATTCTACCCGAGCATGCATCTTCGCTTACCTCACTACAATTTTAGCCATGTAATAAGATAATTTTAGAACATAATCACTAAGAACAATAAGTTTCAGCAGTAGTCTCATGGTCGCACAGACGTAGGGGGGCCAAGGAGCCCCCCCCCCCACCCCGCCCCACACACACACAAAGACCCCAACCCCCGCAAGGTGGATCGTAGGAGATTACGCACACGTAAACACATTCCTTTTTTAGGGATACAGTAGCACACGCGCCAGTGGCAGAGCTTCGACCCGGGACGGCCTCACCATAGTTCATGGGTATATATTCAGCTGAATACCAGTAAAGTCTTTTGTACTACTATATCGTGTCATTTTATTTTCAAGGTGGTTGGGGATTGAAGTGAACTTGGTGAAAGTCCTCATTTCACGGAAAATTCGTAGTGGCACCCGAGCTGCACTGAACTTGATATTAGTGCCCGTCCATCAAGACCTCAACGATTCGTTGCGGACGTACACAGGTACCAATCTTTCTAGTATTTCATAGCGATATTCTCGTATTCATATGGTTATACGAACGAGAGAAGGACATAAATTTTGTGCCACATCCCTGCAACTCCCAACCACCTGTGCACCTACCACATGTACAGTGCCAGGAGGCCAACGCTGAGGCGTGCGGGCAAGATGTGCCCGTTGGGGCACAACGCCACAATGGTCATCCATGTCGTTATACAGTACCTCCATATTTTCATATCTCACATATGTTCATAATTAGTTTTATACCATGCTATAACTGTATTAAGTGGAAACATTAATACACGTGTGGTATGTAAACAACCAGCTCCCTAGTAGCCTCTATTTAACTAGTCCATTGGGCAATACATGATCGAGGTTTCCCGATCATGTGATATTTATGTCAATTGACAATGGAGTCATATCATTAGGTGAATGATGTGATGGACATACCTAACATAAGTATTATGGCGTGATCAATGTTCAGCGTCATGATAGTTAGAAACATAGTAACCTAATCCTTAGACTGTGAGATCATATTTAATCACTATCTCTGGAGGGTTGCCCTTGATTGTATCAAACGTCACATCTTAAATAGGGTGCCAATAAAGGTGTCGCACATCAGGTATCCAAAGGAATAGGTTGAGGCGTATGGATCAAGAGCAGAATTTGTGCATCCTAAGGTCGAAGAGATACTAGTTAGGGCCCACTCGGTGAGATCACATCAAAGTTTGCAAACGCGTGACTAGGTCACGGGATGTGTAATCATGTGAACGAGATAACAGGTGTTTGTCGGTAACGAGATAGAACTAAGGTATCAAGATACCGATGATCGTGTCTCGGACAAACTAAGTATCGTGACACAAAAGGTTATGATATGTATGTTAAGGTTCAAGCGACGATTATTCGTGGAATGCATAGGGACCGTCATAGGCATCCAGATCTCCCTGACGGTCATTGGCGAGCGAGGGGTCTCGGCCATGTCTGGAGTATTCCCGAACCGTTAGGGTAACACACTTAAGGGTTTGACGATGCTAGGAGATTGTTTTGGATTTGTCGGAATTACCGAAGAATAGAGAAGAGAAAACCGGAAGGGTTCCGGGAATGTCCGAAGATGTTCGGAGTGATCCGGAAGAGTTCCGAAGACACGGAAATGGACCGGAAAATGTTCCGGAGTACCGGGAGATTACATAATATGTTAATATGTTAATTAAATGAATTAATATATTAATTTAATAATGATTAAATTCGGATTTAATGGTGCAGCCCACCTAATGGGCCTTTTCCGGAAGGAAGAAGGCCCATTTGGGCTAGCCGCACCAAGGGAGGCCTTGGGTGCACATGGGCCAGCTTGGCCGCACCCCAAGGGCCCAATTCGGCCAGCCATGGCTGCTCCCTCCCTTTAGTCCCACATTGCCTACCGAATTGGCATGGTACACCCAATTCTCCTATATAAAGGGAGGCATAGGAGGGATTTAATTACAAGATTAATTCTAGAAAGCTGGGAGGCGACTCCCACCTCGTGCGCCACCTCCTAGGCACCATCCTCTCTCTTTCTCTCATCTGTTTAAGTTGTGGCTCCGCAAATGGGGCTACGCACGGGCTGAGAGAGTTCTTCTCTGCGGCACGTCGTCCTGCTGCAGAAATTTTAGTCTAGAAGATCTACTTCCGCTACCTCGGCTAGATCGGAGAGTCGGGAGTCGTTGTCAAGCACCGTATGTGTGCGAGTCCTTCGAGGTGCAACACTTGGGGCACTTGTCGCGAGGATCATCGTGATCTTGAGGTCATCATCGACACGTCAAGTGCTACATGAACTTGAGGTCGGCTACGTCGTCTTCCTCAACAACGCTTGTGTGGGAGCGTAATCCCCGTGTTTTGGTTTACAACGGTATGTCAGCAAAAATCCTCCGTTACATACATGTCTCATAGATAGATCTTGGCTAGTTTATTGGTGTTATGTCGATGGGAATTTTTTGTTTTCTGCACATGAACCCCTACAGTGGTATCAGAGCCGATCTATGCGTAGATGTGTTAGTACGGTTAGAACACATGTTGAATTTGGGCATCGATTCTATAATTGTTACCCTCTAGCATGCACGTATTCATACCGCGGTATTGTTTGATGAAGCCGCCTCAGACCGACCTTACGCGTACTCTTACGCGAGACTGGTTCCGCAACTGACATATGGCTTGTACCATATATGCGGCTGGCGGGTGTCTGTCTCTCTTACAATAGTTGGTATGGCATTTGCAATGGAGGGCCCCGAAAGGGGTGTAATATTTTTTGGTCCTCTTTTTTTAGGGGTGACTTTTTCGTTGACTTTTTTCATTGACTAAAAAAGAGGACCAATTTTTTTTTTTTGAAATTCCGAAACCAGTTTTGTACACCAAAAATCCCTACTCTACTACAATATCAATCCAAAACAGGTATATACGGCTTGCATCTCCGTATAACGCATGGGTGTGTAGCTACCCATGCGGGTAGCAGGCATCATTTGATAGAGACAATTATCGAATCGCTGTTGTGGTTGTATGTTCGTAGGTAAGAATAGTTCTTTTGCAAAAGCCCTAGCAGCCACGTAAAATTTGCAAAATATAAACTAGATGCGTCTAACTTTATGTTGCAGGGGGGCACAAGATATGATATGGTCAAGGTAAGTTTGTGAAATGTTTAGACTAACCTTTTGTGTGGAGGCATGGAGGACATGGTGCCATTCCGGAGCATTCGATGAAGATCAAGGCGCGAGGACCATATCATGTCATTTTACACTTTACATTTGATGTCATTGTGTGGATTTATATATTATATAGCTTATATTAGATATACGACGGTAGCTGTATAAGGTGATCCCTCAATTTAATTCCAATATTAATGTTCTCCCTTTAGCATGCACCACCGAAAGTTCTACGGTATGAGGCAGGCCGTGACGATCGGGTGTCAGACATATCGTCGTTCGCATACAGTGGGTGTAAGACATGTTTGCACACGCGAATACGCTGGAGGTTATTATGGCGAGCCTAGCATGTATAGACATGGCCTCGGAACACAAGTACCGAATGGTCAAGCATGAGTCACATAGCTGATGTGATTGACATGGCGATGTCTACCTTTGAAGCTATGCCATCGGCCGTGACGATCGGGGGTTGTTTAGTGAATTAGGATCGTGTAGTCCATTAAACAACTATGAGGGATGTTTGTTTAAGTGGGAGTTCGTATAGTTTATATAAATGTATATTTTTAGAACTTGAACTCTTATTATGAACATAGTCTTTATGTCTTTGCAAAACCTTTGTAGATATTAACCGGTGTAATAGCCAAACTTTAACCTAGACGTTTTCCTGCGGTTGAGAAACTTAAAATGGTGGGTCCAACTTCATTATTTTTGTACCGTATCTTGAGGATACTCATTGTTTAAACCATTAGAAATTTGTGATACAATACCCGTTAGGAGATATACCTGGAGATTCCGTTAACGAAGAGGATAATTTGGATTATGGATTTCGTGCGGATGATTTCATCGTAGTCCAGTGTGTTGTGATCTCTACCATAGAGAATGAACTGTGGGTGCGTGTTGACAGATCGTGAACATATCAGATGGTCGCTGAAACTCGAAATACACCGCAAGTTGGGGTTGATGAAGTTTTTAGTATTTTGAATGTTTTCTTCTCAACCAAGATGGAAGAGAACATACGCATTGAAAGAGCACGTGGTAATCATGCTTGATGATATTGGAACGCCTCGTTCAACTCAATCACTGGATGACATACAACTTTGCCAATGTTGCAAATAATTTGTCATAGACTATGGCATGAGAGAGAAATCGTTCCCTTCATAAATTCTTGGTAGCGGTAAAAACCAAGGAGATGAAACGAATCACCGGGAAATCATCAATGATAATGGTATATTTGATATACGTGTTATGGATGTCTTTCCTAATCAAGTGCTCAATGCAGTGATTAAATGTTGATACTAGTCATGTTTTATGAAGCAAGGCTTTTTGCTTGAGTAGCTTGGAAGGATGAGGAGATGATGTGTGTAAGTGATGGCAAGCAATATGTTGTGATGGCCATAGACACTCTCCCTCTGCATCTACCATCTTGATTAGTTTGGATTTGAATACGTTCCTTTTAATCGCTTGATAGCATGATCGTTATAAGTATGTCTCCCCTCTAGTGAGACTGTTATTCATATATGTTAGTGACAAAATTGTTGTCCTACATTTATGAGTGATATCTTTAATGGTCATGCACCGGTTATCGATGGAATATTATTATTTGAATCTAGATGGTAGTAGCTCCCACATTTATAACGTTAATGCCAAAGAATACAAACTTGGTAATGACACCACATTCTTGTGGCACTACCGTTTGAGTCATGCTAACTTGTTGAGAATCATACATAATGATGTGTGTGGATCAATAAAGCACTTCAACGTGTAGTGGAAATCATTATTTCATAAACTTCACCAATGATTTGAGTAGAAATGTGTATCTGCTCAATGAAATGCTGGTCTGAAAGATTTGATAAGATCAAAAAGGGTTCAAAGTGAAGTAAGAAAATAAACTTAACAAGAAAATCAAATTCCTGCTATACAGATTGAGGAATCAAGAATTTGAGTTATGAGTTTGGCATTAGAAGACTTGTGAAAAGAGTTCCACAAATTACGCCGCACAATGTTATGGTGTGTTTGGACGTCGTAATCACACTCTATTGGATAGTGTGTGGTCAACAAATCTCTTATCGAATTATTGTTATCTTTTGAGTCATATGGCAGAAACAAATTATTCACTTTAGATAATAGGGAAACCATCTAAATCCATGGAGACAATACCATACGATTTATGGTATGGCTTTCAGCCTAGATTGTCGTTTATGTTATTTAGTGCTTCGAAATGTTCGAACCTAAAACGGATAAATCTTTGTAGTGTACCTAAAGAATTAGTTGGGTGCATGTCTCACGACAAAGGCAAATTTGTTGCCGAAATATACCTTATGCAAGAAATAGTTCCTCACCAAGGATATAAGTGGGAAAGAAAGTAGAGCAAGACAAATTTGATGAACTTCCTCTTCGGACATCAAGTGGCGCAACGGAAACTGTTCCGGTATCGTCCTCCACAATTGGGAGGAAGCTGATGATAATGATCATGGTGCTCTGAGCTCATACTAAGATTGTAGGCGTGACCGTCATGTTATTGGAACAAGACAAACCTACGAACTACGAAGAAGTGATGGTGGACCTAAGTCCGAGAAATGGCTATGAGCCATATATAATCCGAGATAAAATCCATGTACGATTACCAAGTTTTAACTTGGGTAGAAATGGAATTTTATGAGAAAAATAGACACTGACGGAAAGGCAACCGTCTATAAAGATCGATTTGTCGCAAGACAGTTTCAACAAATTCAAAGGATTGACCACAACGAGATTCTATCTCAAGTGGCGATGCCTAAGTCTATTTAGGATTGTTTTAGCAATTACTACAATCTCAAATTGAGAAATTGATAGATGGATAAAGAAACCGTGTTCCCTAAATGGCAAAATTAAGGAAGAGTTGTAATCGGTACAACGAGTAGGTTTTGTTGATCCTAAGGATGCTAGACATGTATACAAACTTCAGCTAAGCATGCATATCGGAGCTGGAATCTTCAATTTGATAATGTGATCAAAGGATTTTGGAGTCATCCAAAATAGTTGAAGAGACCTGCATTTACAAGGAAGCGAGTGGGAGCTAAGTAGCTTTTCTTGATCTTATATGTGAATGGCATATTTTGAGTGGGAGCTAAAAGACATTCCCTGGTTTTATATGCGGATGGCATATTTGAGTGGGAGCTAGGTATCATTCATATATGTGATGACATATTGAGAATGATACAGAACCTCTAGTAAAGTATAAATGAATATTTAAGTGATTGAATGAAGATAAGAGTATTAGGCATTGGATCCATATATAGATCAAAGGAGCTTAATAACACCAAGTCGGAATATTTTCCTAGATTAAGATTCTGAATTGTTTTCAGAATAGGACAAGGAGAGAAAAGAGTTCTTGCTCGTATGACTAGGCAAAATATTGAGTTAATCTCGGCATTTCAGCCATGACCAATGAAAGAAAAGGATGTTAGACATCCCCTATGCCTCAGGTTCTGTCATGCTGAATGCTCGACCAAGTGTGACCCTAGTTATTGGCAGAAGAACAGGTTCTAGTGGGATCCTTAGGAGGATCACTGAACAAACATTAAGGATATCCTTCGAGTGTCTAAAGAGAACTGAGGATATGTTTTCTGGTATGGGGTGAGAGTGAAGAGGAACTTGTCGTAAAATGTTACGAAGGTACAAGTTATGACACTGACCTATATGACTATAAATCTCTTACAGGATAAAGTCTGTTGTTAGAAGTAAGACATAGTTAGATTGCGAAGTTGCATTTGAATGCACTGTTGCATAATCTACATAGGTATAGGAGTATATGGTTGCTTTAGAAGTGGCAACTGTGGTTGGACTGAGCAGGTTTTTCAAGCATGCATGGCTTCCCTTAATAGATCTCTTAGACTTTTAAGGCCCATGCTACACGAAGATTCGAGTCTCAGTCCATCGCCAAACATATATTTCACCGTTATAATAAGATACGGGATGATGTCAAACTAGGTGACATAAAAGTTTTGCAAAGAACATACAGATCTCAATGTGGAAGATCTGTTGACTAATTTCCTCTTCCACGGGCATGCATAGTCGAAGCACCAGGAGGCTAGTGGTGTTAGATCAAAAAATGCAAACTAGATTATTTTAGCTCTAGTGCAAGTGGGAGACTGAAGGAGATATGCCCTAGAGGCAAATAATAAATGTATTATTTTCATATCTCACATATGTTCATAATTAGTTTTATACCATGCTATAACTGTATTAGGTGGAAACATTAATACACGTGTGGTATGTAAACAACCAGGCCCCTAGTAGGCTCTATTTAACTAGTCCATTGGGCAATAGATGATCAAGGTTTCCCGATCATATGACATTTATGTCAATTGACAATGGAGTCATATCATTAGGAGAATGATGATGTGATGGATATACCCAACATAAGTATTATGACGTGATCAATGTTCAGCGTCATGATAGTTAGAAACATAGTAACCTAATCCTTAGACTGTGAGATCATATTTAATCACTATCTCTGGAGGGTTGCCCTTGATTGCATCAAACGTCACATCTTAAATAGGGTGGCAATAAAGGTGTCGCACATCAGGTATCCATAGGAATAGGTTGAGGCGTATGGATCAAGAGCGGGATTTGAGCATCCGAAGGTCGGAGAGATACTAGTTAGGGCCCACTCGGTGAGATCACATCATTGTTTGCAAACGCGTGACTAGGTCACGGGATGTGTGATCATGTGAACGAGATAACAGGTGTTTGTCGGTAACGAGATAGAACTAAGGTATCATGATACCGATGATCGTGTCTCGGACAAACTAAGTATCGTGACACAAAAGGTTAGGATATGTATGTTAAGGTTCAAGCGACGATTATTCATGGAATGCACAGGGACCGTCATAAGCATTCAGGTCTCCCTGAAGGTCATTAGCGAGCGAGGGGTCTCGGCCATGTCTGGAGTATTACCGAACCGTTAGGGTAACACATTTAAGGGTTTGACGATGCTAGGAGATAGTTTTGGATTTGTCGAAATTACTGAAGAATAGAGAAGAGAAAACCGGAGGGGTTCCAGGAATGTCCGAAGATGTTCGGAGTGATCTAGAAGAGTTCCGAAGTCACGGAAATGGACCGGAAAATATTCCGAAGTACCGGGAGATTAAATAATATGTTAATTATTATATTAATTATTAATTTAATAATGATTAAATTCGGATTGAATGGTGCAGCCCACCTAACGGGCCTTTTCCGGAAGGAAGAAGACCCATATGGGCTAGCCGCACCAAGGGAGGCCTTGGGGTGCGCATGGGCCAGCTTGGCCGCACCCCAAGGGCCCAATTCGGCCAGCCCATGGCTGCTCCCTCCCTTTAGTCCCACATTGCCTAGCTTATTGGCATGGTACACTCAATTCTCCTGTATAAAAGAGGCATAGGAGGGATTTAATTACAAGATTAATTCCAGAAAGCTGGGAGGCGACTCCCACCTCGTGCGCCACCTCCTAGGCACCATCCTCTCTCTTTCTCTGATCCGTTTAAGTTGTGGCTCCGCAAATGGGGCTATGCACGGGTTGAGAGAGTTCTTCTCTGCGGCACGCCGTCGTGCTGCAGAAATTCTAGTCCAGAAGATCTACTTCCGCAACCTCGACTGGATCGGAGAGTCGGGAGTCATTGTCAAGCACCGTATGTGTGCGAGTCCTTCGAGGTGCAACACTTGGGGCACTTGTCGCGAGGATCATCGTGATCTTGAGGTCATCATCGACACGTCAAGTGCTACACGACCTTGAGGTCGGCTACGTCGTCTTCCTCAACAACGCTTGTGCGGGAGCGTAATCCCCGCGTTTTGGTCTACAAGGATATGTCACCAAAACTCCTCTGTTACTTACATGTCTCATAGATAGATTCTGGCTAGTTTATTAGTGTTCTGTCGATAGGAAATTTTTGTTTTCTGCACACGAACCCCTACACTTCCCATCGCCTACAAATGGCAACATGCCTAATGGGGTGCTGCTCATCATTTTCAACCTCTCGCTCTGAACAGTTGCCAACTGAAACGCGCATGCACGCACTACGTTCCAAAGTAGGTGCAACCACCATGCCTCAATCTTCTAGGAACTCAGGCCACCCTGCGACGAGGCCCCTGTCACTCGTGTGGTCCCCAAGACATCGCTAACGATTGGCGAGCTGTGATATTTATAGAGCATGACACATTGATAGCTGCCATACAGGTTTTCCCTTCAAAGCTACCATTGCTACAAAGGATTTCAAAATTCAAAAAACTTGGGTTTCAAAAAAATAAAAACTTCCTGTTACAACACTAGCCAACCCAATCATAAAATTCAATTCGATCACAATTAGCAACATTACATTATCTGACATCCACGATTGCGCGGGCTACAATTTTGTGTCATAACTCCCCAACCACCTACAACGCACTAAGTAGTTACTATACCTTTTTTTTACTAAGTTACACTTACACATACACATAAACATATAAATTCTAGCTAAAACACGATCTATGATTTTTTGTTGTGAGAGTAACATATCTAGAACACTGACTGTGGTACATGATGTTCACATTAGATCTTCACTCGGATGGATGGCCATCCCGCATGTATCCTTTTTATGCATAGTCAGGCCACAACTAGAGCACCAGGATGGCTTTCGCTCTTTCTTCGACGCGTCTCCTCTCATCGGACATATGGTTTTCTTGTGACCCTTCTCACGACATATCAAACATGACCTTTATCTGTTCACACTTTCCTCGTAGGGAGCTTTCTCACGGCTTGCATTTGGCCGCCCAACGCTCAAGGTTCGGTCATGTACCGATATCACCCCCATGCTAAAATTACCGTTGATTGTTATCTCCGAATCCGCCACATGCTCAATGCATGCAGCAGCCGTCTTCGCAGCCAACTCCTTCTCAGCTATGCCCATCCCATACTTCTAGGTCACAAATGGCGCAATTCTTGCTAAACCATTGACCAAGACGTCCATTGCATGATCAAATGCTATAATATTGAGTCTGAGACTGATTTCGGCACCGACCTATCTTTCTGATAATGCAGCAAGTTTCGGGCCAGAATATCTCTTGCATCTATTGTCCACGGTTTCATTATGTGGAATGATGGTAACTTGGCAATGCCCAAGTGAATCATCACCTGCATTTTCATACATATGTATCAGACATTTCACACAGATGCGCACCCAGCAAAATTGGTATTACATATAAAATGTTATGAAGCAAAATACATACAACCTTAAGGCTATGGCAGCACACCATCCCAGTATGCTCAAAGCCGCCACAAACGCACACGAAGCGTTCCCGATCGTCATCCACTGTCACCTCAAATACAACCTTGCACCACTTGATGAGATTTCTAGAGGTTTGGATTTTGCCAGCAAGAACCCAGAGATTGTTCTTCCTCTTACACATGATATTTTTCATGCACATGACTTAAATAATGTTTCTGATTTCCCTCCTTTAAATAACCCTAACCAGAGCCATCAGTTGCCTGATATACTTCAGTCATTTGGGTCTGGAGCTTGGCAAACTGTTTCAAGTAGGTCTCGTAGAAAAAAGAAAAATCTCTATGATAGGAGCAACATGGAACATTAGGAGTCTGGCTAGACCAGGCCGCAAACAGCTATTGCTGATTTTATTTTTCATCACAAGGTTGAGTTTATTGGCTTTCAAGAAACTAAATGATAGACTATTGATCCTAGTTATCTAAAGTTTATTGGAGGAAGATATGATTTTAATTGGTCCATTTTACCCGGTAAAAGAACTGCTTGGTGTGTTTTAGTATGGGTTCCGGTCTGATCTTTTTGGTCTTCTCAATTTATCTACAAAAGTTTTATGTGCCATCTCGATTTTCAAATCTAAAATTGACAACTTTGTGTGGCAGCTAGTAGTTGTCTATCACTCTGCCTATAATGAGCATAAAGTTGAGTTCATTACTGAACTGCACGATGTTATGGAAAACTCCTCGGTCCCTACACTGGTCATGGGGGACTTTAATCTAGTAAGATCTGCTGCAGATAAAAGTAATAAAAGGATTAATCCTTATTTTACTTTCTTATTTAATTACTGGATTAACATATGGGGTCTCATGGAATTCAAACCTTCTAACAAAATGTTTAACTGGTATAACAACCAATCAAATAATCTTATCCTGGCTGCCCTGGATAAGGTATTTACTTCTACTAACTGGGAACAACAGTTCCCTCTCACATCTGTTAGGGCTTTATCTAGAGCTGTGAGTGATCACTGGCATTTGTTGATTGGCACTGGTAATAACCACCATCCCCCTCCAAAAATTTATAGGTTTGAGAAGTGGTGGCTTGGTCAGTCTGATTTCTATGATCTAGTCCTTTCAGTCTGGTCTACCCCTTGTCCTTACTCCGAAGTTTTGGACATTTGGCAATTTATATTAAGGCTTTTGAGAAAAAGGCAAAGGGTGGAGCATTAATATGGATGCTGCTAACAAAAAATTAAAAAAGGATCTCCTACAGGAATATGACATTTCAGATGTTTTTTCTGAGCAAAACAGATTGTCTGTTGAGGAGACACACATCATGGAAGATGTTAAGCTAAAATTGGATGATATCTTAAAAGTAGAAGAGACCAAAGCTTGGCAACGTTCTCGTGATAGACACATCCTTGAGGGTGATCATAACACGTCTTATTTCCATGCCCTAGCACATAGAAGGAAAAAAGAAGATTGATCTTCTGGATGGTCCTGAGGGGCCTGTTTCCGATACTAAAGGGATGTTAAAAATTGCCTCTGATTTTTACAAGAACCTGTTTAGAGCTGAGGACAAGCCTAACATTTCTTTAGGCTCAAACTTTTGGGATGAGCAAGATGTACTCACTATGGAGTAAAATCTGTTGCTTGAGCAACCTTTTTCTCAGGAATAAATTAAGAAAGCCATTGATGGTTCTTATGCCTGTGGGGCCCTGGGCCAGTTGGATTTTCTTTTCTCTTTTATCAGAAATTGTGGCACATTATTAGGTCAGACTTTATGGCTGTGGTAAAGGGGTTTGAGGCTGGAACCATTGATGTATCCGAGCTTAATTACTCCATTATCACATTGGTTCCTAAAGAATCTTATGCCACTTACATGAAAAGGTTCAAGCCGATCAGTCTTGGCAAATGTAGTTTGAAAATAATTTCGAAAGCTATTACCAATAGGATTTCTCCTATAGGCAATAGAATTATTGCTCCAAATCAAACTGCTTTTATAAGGGGTAGATACATTCTAGAGAGTGTGGTGTTCGCCCATGAAGTAATTCATGCGGTTCATTCTAAAAATGATTCTGGGCTTGTGCTCAAATTGGATTACCAGAAGGCGTACGATCGTATCAACAAGAATTTTTTGGATGATATGTTGAAGTCCGGGGGTTTTGGCCCTGTTATTAGGAGATGGATTAGGAACTTTTTAGTTGTAGGTTTCTTGTGTGTGAGGTTAAATGACTTTAACAGTCCTTATTTTGTGTGAGGTAAAGGTTTAAAACAAGGGGACCCCCTGTCCCCCATCCACTTTTAACTTTGTCGTTGATGTTTTTTTCCAAAATTCTCTTCAAAGCTGCCAACTCAATCTCATCAAGGGATTACTTCTTAATGTGGTTCATGGGGGGTCATCAGCGTTCAATACGCTGATGACACCAACCTATTTTTGGAAAATGACAACACCATGGCTCTAAATCTGAAGTGGCTGCTAACCTGTTTTGAACAGATGTCAGGGATGAGGATTAATTATCATAAGAGTGATCTTATGAAAATTAATATTCCTCGTGAACAAGCAAACCATTTTTATCAGGTTATGTCGATTCTTTCGTTCATAGCAGAAGCTCTACATGACACATCATGGAACAAACTGTTTTTGTACAATGTCACAAAAATATATTCATGCTTAAAAGACTTTGAACATAGTAAAGAAAATTTTAAATTTTCATGTAAGCCTAAAATAGTGTGATTACTACAAGAAAACAATGAGGTTCATAAGAAATATGGATGACAACTTCATCTATATGTCTTATGAAGCTGGACTAGGTCTTGTAACATCGCAAAACTGAAGTTTGGATAAAAGCAAAAAAGAATAAGGAAGAAATGTTTAGAGAGCACACTCAAATTCATAAGACTTATAAATGATAACTGGAATTTATCAAGTTAAGTTTTCATTTATAACCCTTGTGAACTTCAGTCAATTGTGAAACGATTCAGTAGATTCTTAACTTGCATCGTATTAAAGAGAACAAGTGAAGATAAAAATTGTAGTTGTCGAAGGTGAGATAGAGGGAACAAAAAATGGAATATTCTGCTAGTTGCAACTCCATAGCTACATGTTGTTTCCTAAAGTAATATCGCAAGTAGCGGTTCAATTAATATGACATAATATCTAAAGCAATATCACATAAATTTCTGTAATTTTTTTCTAATTTCCCATAAATATTAGTTCAACTATGTTATCATGAAACATTGTTTGTAACAATTTTACACAAACAACTATAAATCAATTAGGCTAACCGAAAACAATTTCTATAATAATTTGACATAAATATCTAGTTCAATTATCGTACCGTTGTGAAGTAGGTGCAAGCAGCATCGCGGCGGGAAGTGGAGTGGCAGTGGTGGTGTCATGGATCAGAGCAGATGTCATAAGGGTTTAGCGCGTGTGAGTGGCATATGTAGTGAGTACCGTGATTATTAATACAAAACCAACTCTAAGTTTACAACCCTAGAGTCGTTTTTTGGGAGGAAAACAATTGAGGTAAATACAGAGCTGGTTTTGGGGCAACAAGTTGCAGCCTTATAACCATGGAGTCGATTAGAGTAAGTACAATAGTATGACGTAGGCAGGTTATAAGAGATGTCACATAAGCTTTCTAGGAGGGGGGGTGTTACTCTGTCTGTTTTGTGATAGTTAGAGTGCTATTTATCTTACTAAGGATCAGATGTTTCATGAGAGAACAAAGCACATTGATGTCAAATACCATTATGGGTGTGATCTTGTTGCACAAGGTAAGCTGAAGTTATGCAAGATAAGCACTCATGATAATCCTGCTGATATGATGACAAAGCCAGTTCATGTTACTAGGTTTGAACTTTGCTCAAGCTTGGTTGGTATCACTGTCTAGCCCACGAGGCTATTTGGCGCGCGAAAGTGGTTTTTCTTTGTGTGTGTTCAGGGTGAAGGTTCTCGTTTCATGCTACAAGATGGAATTTGTCTCATGGTGGAGTGTTATTTTGATGTGATTCAAATTCATATAAAGATATAGCTAACTTCGGACGGAGCGAGCAACGCCCACCCTCGGAGGGGGGGGGGGGGGGCAGCAGCCCCCTGCGGTACGGTACAGATCGTTGACGAGTCGGACTGTAGCCGAATTAGTATTTCATCATTATATATACATCTTGAAAGCCGCCGGTTGAGATAAGTCAAAAGTTGTAAATCCCAGGCGTTTGTAACCTCACCCGATCATAGTGAATATTTGTTGGTTTGCGCCCGTGGTTTTTTCTCTTCCTTGTTGGAAAATTCTCGTGTTAAAAGGTTTTCCATGTTAAAATTCTCGTGGCCCTTGTGTTGATCTTGTTTTTCTTCGTCGTTTATTTGCCTAGCATTTATAACATGGGGGGCAGACGTGATGAGACATAAGAGAAGCGGACTGTAAGTTTATAGCCAGCTCTAGCACGAGCTGCAAAATTCTTTGCGAGAGAATAAAGTGGGTCACATATTAATGACATAATATGTAAGTATGGCTAACTATTTCATGAGTAGGCTATCATTTTCAAAAAAAAATCATGAGTAGGCTATTAGGTGGCATGACATGAAAATCCATGTAGCTGTTTGTTGGCTATACAATTAAACTCAGGGGCGGATCCAGGGGGGTGCTAGCAGGGGTCAGACCCCCCCAACCTTCGGCCACCCCCAACAATTTGCAGCAGGGACCTATACTAATTGTACTAGGATTTAGGCTCACACATGCACAAAAAGATTTAGGCTAAGGTACTGAATTCACGGCAGTTCCATTGGAAGCCTGAGTACCGCATGGCCCAAGCCCAACTAGGAGAAATAATTAGATGGCCTAATTACCGCACGATAACGATGCCGGTTGCCTCAAACCTCAATCGATCGAGCACTCTAGGATTCCAATATCGCCGCCGCCGCCGCCCGCCCGCCCGCTTGTGTCATGCACTTGCCGTCAGCTACCGCCTGGAAGTGACTGCGCCCTATGTGATCGTTTCGGCTCCGCCATTTCCGAAGTCGGGCACTCTGGGACGCCGCGACCCCGGTGTGTCATCTTCCCGCAAGCTCACTTCCAGATAAATACATCTTCTCCCAAGGTATATGCACGGCTAATCTGTTCTGAAGCAGTAATACCAACTGCATTAGTTGGCAATAGTAGTTTCATGTGCTTAATTAGATGATAAGTGGGATATAGTTTATATTTGATTTCAGCTCAGCTATGCTTTTTCATATAGAAAATGACAAAGCAAAAATATATAAATATTTCCCAAGTCACTTCTTTCAATGTCGAACCACTGTGTGACAAAATTCAGATCCAACCTATTAGTTGTTCGATCTGGTAGGTAATAACAAAGCCAAACTTAATCCACCAGTTGTTAAACATGTGTCATATTGCCTAGCTATGCAAGTTTCTTGCATAAACCGTAACATGTATCATCCTTGCAAAGGATATGTTGCGACACGATTTTATGCAAGATGTAATACAAAAATTTAAGCAGAGATAATGGTGTCCTTCGCCCCCCCCCCCCCCCCTATGTCCAAATCCTGGCTCCGCCCCTGATTAAACTTGCTCTTACTCTATTGACTGAGGTAACCACTAATTGTTTTGTGACTTAACAACTCCATTTGTCGACTCCAATATTTTTTTTAAAGATACTCATGTGCTTGTGAGGCTTATCCGCAGGCTACCCTAAGGGCGAGGTCGTTCTCGAGCAAGCCCAAGATGTGGTTCGCATGGGAACTCACCAAGGCGTATCCGTGGCCCTGCGACTGCGATTGGCCTTGTGAGCAGTTTGTTGTGCTCGAGTAATATGCCCACGGGATTAGTTTAGTCCAGTTCCTAGCTGCGTAGCGTTGTGCCGCCTAAAGTTGCCTGCCCGGCCTATTTTGGCCACTCTTGGTACGGCAACAAGCAATATGGGTGCAAAGTGTACTCCTCACTTGAAGGACCACACACTTTCGCTATGTATCAGTGTGGACTTTGTGAGTGGGAATGCCACTTCCACAAAGAAAATAGAAGAAAGTACATGTGCTGAGTATATTTCATCAGTTTAGCACATATATAAAAGAGTAGCACATTATTTTTATGACAGAGTAAGAAGGATGAGTAGCACATTATTTTTATGACAGAGTAAGAAGGATGTTTACTGAATAAATATGTGATGTGCAGAACTGCTGTCATCTTGTAACCAAATAAGCTTTAGTCTAGGGACTGCTTTGAAACTGATTTTTTATTTTCAAGATTTCGCCAAAGTCGAAGAGCTAGAAACTTTTCAGCTAGAGCCAAATCAAATAGCTTAGCCGAGTGGAATCTGATTAGCCGGTAGAAAAGGCGCGGTTAAATTAAGTTTTTTTGTAGAACGGCGGCGGTTAAACTAAGTGGCCGCATGTTGGTCTTGGGATTAACTGCCGCAACTTTAGACCTTAACCACTTCGTAAATTATGTAGAACCTAGCGGAAATGTGGCATGCCCACAAGCATGGGCGCAATCTTGTGCTACTAAAGCAACTAGCTGATGCCATTTTCTGTCGACCGGTCGATGATTAGACGGTAAGGCAAGTGAGCGTACCACGTAGCCCTAAACCCACCACTTAGTTCGTTGGCCGCTCTTATCATAACTCGTTTAAGTTATCCGGGAATCATGCACGGGGCATGCTTGACATGGCTTCACGAAATTGCAAGTGTGCAGAGGACCAACCATATGGGTTGTGGGCTTTGTGGCTAACAATGGTGGTTTATGTCTCTTCAAAATGGATTATAATTAATTAGGTGTTCAAGCGTAAAATTTTGTTAATTTTGTCAATCCGAAAACTATGCGACCCTAATCATCAGTTGATGTGGTGTGAGAATCTACAGTGTACTTTTTCTAAAATCAGTAGATGTGGTGGTTTATGCCTTCTCTTAATTTTAGCTGTACCTCGTACTGAACTGCATATGCAGGTGTCAAACAATGAACTCCAGTACTATTTCAGGTTCAATTCGCAATATATTAACCCCGAACATCAGTAACAGGCAGATCAAAAAGTTCATCCCGGAAAAAGTTCATCCGCTGAACATAAACAACAGTTTCCACTACCTGAAAAGAAGTTAACAAGAGCATAAAAAACACTTCTAAGTTCCTATTGACTGACTAATTATACGTCTGCATCATGTTCCCCCCGCTCCTACAAAACCCTACTCTCTCGCAGTCTCGCTTCCTTTCTGCCTTGTACCCCTTGCATAGCCGCAAGATCATTGCATTCAAATGGACCCGAACACCAGAAGCGTGCAATCTAGCACCGGCAAGAGCAAGTCCAAAGCCATGGCCAAGATCGCTGAGGAGGAGGAAGAAGACGACGATGCTGAAGACCTCAGATTAAGCTGCGGCTGCTTCTTCTGCGCCATGAAGCAGCCGGACGCCCGACTCCGCCGCGCCGGCGTCGCCGCATTCTTCCGGGAGCTGCCCTACAGTGAGTACGGCGACGACGGGGCGGTCGCCGCCGTGTGGCGCACGGCCATGGACGCGCCCGACGACTCGGAGCTCCCGTCGCTCGGCGCCATCAGGTGCATGTCCCTCCTCCTCGCCCGCGCGCTCGATGACGCGGCGTGGCGCCGCCGCGGCCAGAACGCGTTCGTGCCGTACTACGCCGCCCACATCCTCGGCTCCTATACCATCCGCTCCTCCGCGCATGCCGAGCTCGCGGTGGCCGCCGGCGCCGTGCGCCCCTTGCTGGCCCTCCTCGGTGGCGCCATGACGTGGGTCGAGCGGCGCGCCGCCGCGCGCGCGCTGGGCCATCTCGCCAGCTACGACGCCACGTTCCCCGCCGTCGCGCGGCACGCCGCCGAGGCGGTGCCGCTCGCCGTTTGCGCCGCGTCCACCTGCGTCGCCGACGTGTACGCGAGCTACGTCGCGCTGGCGCCGAACAAGAGGCCAAAGTACCATCGCGAACTCTTGACGCGTGGGCTCACCGGTGGCGGAGTCGACGCAGCTGAGGACCGGAAGGCCGAGGAATGGGCGAGCCAGCTCCAGTGCTGGTCACTTTACTTCCTGAGCTGCCTCGCCTCGCGAGACCCGTCATCTCATGCCACGATCTGCCAGGACCCCGCCTTCTTGCGCGAGCTGTGCCGGATGTGGGGCGGGCTGGCCAATGGCGACTCGCCCGCCGGCGTCGGTCTGCTTCGACTTCTCTGCAGGAGCGACGTCGGCCGTGGCGCCATTGCGGCGTGCCCCGACGCGCTCTCCGGTCTCTGCAATCTCGCGCGGTCGTCTGATGACTGGCAGTACATGGCCATCGACTGCTTGCTCCTCCTCCTTGACGACCGCGACACTTGGCAAGCCGTCGCCGATGCCACAGCGCCGTGTCTCGTCGACCTGGCCGAGCTCCGTCGTCTTGGTCCACGGCGACGGCTCGGAGATGCCATAACAAGCGCGTTGCTTTTTGACATTGACGACGACCATGTCCGTGTCCGTGAGCTAGGCCCGGAAGCAAGGGAAGCAGTTGCTAGTTTAAGGGAGGCAAAGATCGAGAGGAAAGAGAGGGAAGGAGCCATGTCTAGGGACGAGCTGCTTCAGAGAAAGCTTTTGGCGAAGGAGAAGAAGAGTCAAGGCAACGACATGTTCTGTCACGGCGAGGTGGACAGGGCCATCGAGTTGTACACGGAGGCGCTGGAGCTGTGCCCGCTGAGCGTCAGGCGGGAGCGGCTGGTGCTGCACAGCAACCGCGCGCAGTGCCGGCTGGCACGGCGCGAGGCCGACGCGGCGGCGAGCGACACGACACGCGCGCTCTCCCTGGCGCGGCCGGCGAACGCGCACGCCAGGAGTCTGTGGCGCCGGGCGCAGGCGTACGACATGAAGGGCGGCATGGCCAGGGAGAGCCTCCTGGACTGCCTGGCTTTCGCCGGCGCGTGGCTCGACCGCCGGAAGCACGTGAAGGGATGGCGCGGTGAGAATCAGATGAAGAAGCTGCCATACTGTGTCGCGCGGATGATCGGTAAGCAGATGAGCGTGACGGGGCTCTTCGCCGGCGTGTCGGCGGACGGTGGCAAGGTAGGAAGGTATGATCACATGCCACGGAGCAGCCACGGCGACGATGACGAGAAAGATGACGTTGACAACGATAGTGATCATGATGGAAGCGAAGAAGAGTTTTATGAGACTGAACTGAGGTTTTGTAGATCAGGTTTGTGCGTCACGTTTACGCTGCAAAACCTATCTTTGAACTTGCGAAATTGTTTAGTATGTGGATGATCGAAGTGGTTATTGAACGCAGGTACTGGTTTGCCGATCATGGCGGAAGAGACCTGGAGCAGCAGATTTGCCCGGACGAACAAGAAGATGTGAAGTGCACACAGTTGTTATCTCATGGTCCTCGATCCTCTCTAAGCTACTCAGAGGAGCCAGAGCTTAATGTTGGTTGTTAGCTGGCTAGACAAGGAGTATTGTTGAATTGGCTGAATTTTGATGTGGAGGATCACCTATAAAGCTTTGATTTTTTTATTTTTTTTGGCTGCTCTTTTGTAGGGGTTATCTCTTTGGTGTTATTAATCGTATGCATGTCTGCCTTACAACTCTACATTTTGGAAATTCACTTGTATGTTCTTTTTGCGGGGAAATACATTTGCTATGTGACAAGTTGATTTTCCGTGTAAGACATCCATAAAAGATAATGTCGGTCATGATATTGAGTAATGACCGACGCTATCTTTCTGATGCCTTACACAAGTAATGTACTCTTCAAGATTATAAAATAGTTCATACAATACAGTGTGTCTTAGACTACTCTATACAAAGAGTTAGCATTAAATGCAACATCAAATAAGTTTGATTTTCGATATACTCTTGTTAAGAGTCGGAGGACATGTACAATGGTAGAGAAGGCGGTTCTTCTCTTATCCATCCATGTTATTTAGAGAAAGTAATAAATATCAGTCGTACAATGCGTTATCTCTTATTGTCATTTCTAACAATTATGAGAAATGATTAAATTTTAATGTGAAATTGTGTTAATAAGGGAAGACATGGGTACAATGGAACACAACCCTCTCTTTCTTCATTTCTCTCTCCTCCAACTACGCAAAAATCCAACTTGGCATCTCTAAATGAAGGCTGACGTTATCTCATTGTACATGCCCTAATCCTTCTGTTTGAGATTATAATTAAGGGCATGTACAATGGTAGACAAGACGGGTCTTCTCTTAGTACTCCACGTCATGTAGAGAAGATAATAAATAATAGTCGTACAATGCAATATATTTTATTGTTATCTGCAAGTAATTAATGAGGATTAATTAATTTTTATTGTGGAATTGTGTTAATAAGGGAAGGCATATAGTATAATGGAGAATAGTCTTCTCTTAATTTTAAGAGATTATCCCTTAGCTAAGGGAAGACAACCATCTATTTCTTCGTTCTCTCTCATCCAACTAAGAAAAATGTTACGTGGCATCTCTAAGAGAAGGCTGACGTCACCCCATTGTATGTGGCATCTCTAAGAGAAGGCTGACGTCACCCCATTGACAGCAAGAGGGATGATGGGATCAATGTGTGTAGTTATTGACCCAATAATTTAGGAGAGCAAATCACACATAATTAAATTATTTTGTCTCTTTCCCTTTTTAGCCGGTGGTTCTAGTGGTTGTAGAACGGAAAGCACATTCATAGGTGGCACACATATTTGGACGTGTAAGAATTACATTATTAAAGAGGAAAGCAGTAATGAAAGAGTGAAATGGAAAAATGGCACTTAAAACTAGAGAATTTAATACAAAGGCCTTACATATCCGAAAAATCAAAAAAGGCTTAGAGGACTTATAATCCCAAACAGAAAGAGTAACTCTATGTGAAGAGTTAGTTTTATTCTCTCTACTCCTTATCTCTCCTCGACATCATCAGCTATCCAATGTGGAGACATCAAGAGCCAGCCATTGTAAGTTTCTTAATGAATTGATGTGCATGCCTTCACTTTGAAGGTAATACTTTACCTCAAAGAAAAATAGAAAGTGATTTATTTGCATCAAAATTCCCTGATGTGATTTTGGGTGTGCGCGTCGTATCACTCGGGTGTTTTTGATTTATGGGACTACAAAATCACAAGAGTACGAAGCATTGTAGGATTGCAACGTCACATTCGATATTACATGATTAAATTTGTACCAAAATTTGTTTGATTACATCATAGGAAAAACAAGTATAGTTTCCAATAGGTTTGTGTGGATAGGTTTTATCTTTTAAATACGGTGCAAACAAATCCTTTGGAAAGAATCATATTAGATTCAATCCTACAAATCAAAAGAGCCACATAGAAAAAAATTCTGAGTATTATAATCTTTCAAAAAGAATCTTATAGAAATGTGTTTGAATCAAAGAGGCCTTGATGTCTTAGGCGAGTCGGACCGAAGAAACACATAATGGTAATCTAGTAAAATAGTATAAATGTTTTACATTAAGAGAGAGGAGGGTAACATTAAATGAAACAATTTAATGTGTGTATTTAGCTAATAATTATGTAAAAATTTATCACATATTATAATACATTCAATTCTATTGCATGTTGACAAGGGATAATGGCCTCACTATCTAATCGATAGATAGACAAAACAAGGATGGTAATTGGTTATGGCTCCTAAGCTTCGGTGAACACCTTATTTTAAGTTTTTTAAGAAGTGCATTTGCAATTTGATGTTGATCTCTATAAAAGTACCATTTGGAAATCACAAGTCTATTTACCTTTTCTGAAATTAACTAGTTCCAAATAAGCAATTGCAATCGATCATTTTAACATTTACCGGGATGCACTCCACCTGGTGTACTACTGCCTCATGTTCACAAAAATAGTGGTATTTCTCACATTGGCTTGTTCCTCATAATGTTATTTTGTCCAGTAGTTCGTATTGCGATGTTATGCTTATATATGAAAGTATAATCTTCGCCTCTAGGTCCATAGATGATTGCATGCAACTCATGCATGGTGAATTAATTAGTCTAGCACAACCAGTACCCAATAAGCATATATACAACGCCTTTTGTGCTGTAAAGACTCGATCACACTTGCACATAATCTTGCTCCCCACGTACGGAGTTAACGAGCTGTGATTAACAATATACCAAGTAGAGAAGCCGGCCGCAGGGACGAATGATTAGCAGGAGCCAAGTGCTGAGCATGTCGTTCCTGAATCCACCGATGATGAAGTGATCGTTTATATATCTAAAAAAAGAAAGCAGTGATCGATCGTACGCGCAATCGCACGTATCCCTGTATCTTATCGCTAAACGGGTTTGATTAGTTGCTACTTTGTTAGGTTAGACAGATCTTGCATATGTTAGTCATAAGGTACTACTCAAAGTGGGTGTGCCTGCAGTATTAAACTGGCATGCAGTGCGCTTTAGGCGCGCACATGATGAGCAAATTCTAGAGGCCAGCTTTCCTGATATAGAAGGGCTGAAGTAACCTGGGAGTCAAATCAGAATTTCAGCAACAACAACAACAAAAAACAACAAAGACTAGGATACAAACAGGTTACTCAGCAGCGACGATGTGGATACAGGTGTTCACTGTTTTGGTAGAGCATGGTATCTATGATGTTGCACACTCAATTCGTGGTTAACTATCCCACTGGATTTTGGGTGTCGGATTGTAAGCGGTAATCATATTGCTGTTCACATGTATTGGTGCGTACTCCTTTTTTTGTACTCTGTTCCATTTTAATTGACTTCCATTTGTCCACATGTGGATGTATCTAGACATGTTACAAGTATAGATACATCCACATGTACACAAATGAAAGTCATTTAATTTGGAACGGAGGGAGTAGCAAACAAGCTCGCCTCGTCGATTTCCGTTATAGAAACCACCCAGTTATTGCAAAAATCGTCAACCTTGCCACCGTTGGAGCTCATCCATGAGAAATAGAGTAAACTTCATGTACGCACACCTTCACGCCTTCTTCAAGCTTTCCTCGATCTTACCTTTTCTGCAACACCATCCAGGTAATCAAGTTGCTAAGTTTATAGATTACATTGGTCATTGGTAGGATCATCATTTCTCGTTTTTCAGATAATCCAACACACAGCAGCTCCTCCACAAAGAACCAACTTGGGCTAAGATGTTGTATAGGATTCCACCCATCTCCTAGCCAAGTCATGAGAATTTTCAGGAGGCCAATCATATGATTGGTACGTACTACTAGCAACACTTAAATGATTTGGATGTGTCAATCATATTCATCAACTTGGCACCCTGCTCCGTTTCCCCTTGTACGTTTAGCACGCTTTGCACACACAAAAAAATGGTCCTACTGACACCTTTGCCACTTTCCATGTATTCGATCATTAGCAAGAAAGATAACACGACTTCTCGTCAGGCCAAAGAACGAACAGAAAGGTATAATACTGATACATGACCACAACTGGACAAAGATCTATAGGGTCCAGTAGTATAAACGACGGCATCTGGCACAATGATTCATGCAATTGGCAACGAGGCAACACAATCTTATACATCTGTAAAGTATCATGCACGATACGCCAATCAGCATAACCCATGTGAGCAAACAAAAGATTTATCGTTGTAATCATCTACTGGCATCAAGGAATAAAGCTTAACCATGGGGTGCATGTAAAACCATACAGGCCAGATCTCCCAAGATCAATGCAAAGACAGCAGAAACTTCAGACCTCAAGTTACCTACTACAGCACATATGCCAACGATGTTTTATCATGTCTCAGCATACCACACCAAATATTTTTCTTTCTGAAGGAACAGCTACACTACATAGGCAATTATAGCCTAATCTATGCCCTCAATGTTGTTTTCCTGTCAGGGCACCATGGAACTAAACACTAGCCGTCAATGTCAAACATACGAGCTTACTACTTAGATCTCGTCATCCTCAGTGGCTTCATCGTCGATGTCGACGGCCGAGCTGTTCTCGTTGACGAGTTCCACCGGCTTGCTGCTCTTGGATTTCGATGATTTGCCATTGGACATCTTTATTACTGGCTTCTTCACCTTTTCGGCCTGCTGCATCTCCAGCCCCTTGGCTGACAGCCTCCTCTTCCGCTTTGCGTTCGCCGTTTCTGCTGGCTCTTCGGCAGTGGAATTATCAACTGCCAGGGAAACAAACCAAGAATGATAACAGCAATGTTAAAACGTTCAGGTTTTCAAGATTCTATCCCTGGCTACAGTTACATCGTCATTCATCACTACAGATTTAACATAATCTAGTTTGTATATTACCTCAGTGTGTATATATCTATATATTCGCATATGGCTATACAACACAAAAACAAAGTCTTACAGTAAAATGAAGACCAAATTCCGTTAACACCTCATTCAGACGAGTGCACTACTTTGTTTGAGCAACTGCTGCAGGTTTTCGTAATCTACAGGAAATGAACCACACTGCTGGCAGGGACGGATCCATATAGGGCGATGGGTGCACACCCAAATATTTGGAAAAAAAATCATATGTTTATTGCAAAATATCAATGGTGTTGTAGTTTTGAGCAAAATAACTACGTAACATCAATCTAAGCTTAAGATATTATGATTGTGTAGCAATTCTTCTCTAGATTGTGGAAAAGAATCGATGATTCATCTAGCTATGGGAAAAAAGTTTTGAGTTAGCTATTTGAATCCTTTATAGAGTAGCCCAAAAAAAGTTTTGAACACCCAAGCTCGAGAACCTGGATCCATCCCTGACTGCTGGTACACTAAAAAAATAAGACACTACTGAAGTGACAAATTACAAAAGTCTATGGCCTTACCTTCCAGTGGACTAGATGCTGGAGGAATAACTTGACCATTCTGTACAGCATCCATTGAGGATGGGGAACCGGAATGATTGCTGTCCTCCAACTTTGATGAGCTTACTAGGCACTTATCTGGCTGCTCATCAGGAACATCTGGGGAAGGAATAGCAGGCAAGTAGATGATCTCGTCTGCTGAATCCTCCTCAAAATCACTGAATGATGAGTTCTTCTCACATGTCTCAACATCAATATCCGCATTCTCATCTATCATCATTTCTTGAGCCTGCAACATAGAAAATTTAGATTAAACTGGACGAGTTTATGCTTTCATTTCACGAATAATAGATAAAACAAGTAAAGAATTGACATTCACCTTTTCTGCATAAGCATTTATGTCAAACTCATCCTCTCGTTCAACATATTCCTCATTTTCTTCTAATTCTATGAAATCAGGAGCAAACGCACTCCAATTCTCTACATGTTCCTTGGCCCAAATGTATGTCAGGCCTGCCACAGACACTGAAGCAATTGTGGGATCAAATGGATGCCAAGCGAGATCAATGAGAGCTTCCTTTGGACCTTCAAGGATCTTTATAAGACGCCCTGATCGGTCCCATATGTGCAACCTGTGCTCTCCTTTGCTTGCAGAAGCACCAACAATCCACTCAGCATCACCACTAAAGCTTGGTGCCTTCCACTGTACCTTTGCGATGGCATCTGAGACTTCACAAGAAAAAACTAGGCAGCGTGCACCATTTGCCTTCAGCTTCTCATACTGGCTTTCATAGTCTTCAGTGTTATTAGTGATTATTTTTTCAATCTCCTTCCCAGAACCTTTAATAGGCAGAATATTCTCATAGACTCTAATGACCCGATCATTAGAGTTTGTTAGTAGATATTGGCCATCTCTGCTGAAAACAATATCCTTAACAACTGTTCCACCTGGGATGGGAATTACTGCAAGTACTTTGATGCCTTTTGAATCTACAATCAATATCTTTCCCTTGGAGTTGCCCACATATATCAGATCTCCATGCTTATCAAACGTTGCAGCAGTTGGTGTAAAAGGTGGAGAACCGTCCGAAAATTTGTTACGTGAATTAGGCACAGGGACATTACCGTTATCAGATGCAGAAACTGGAAGAACTATGGTACTTCCGGTATTCAAATCAACAAGAACAGGTGCAGAAGAGAGAGGACATGCCAAACAAACAGATGGGATAGATGAACCAGGATGCAGACAGGCATGCAATGGAGTCTGCTGAAGAGTTATGCGGGCAATCTTTTCCCCAGTTACCACATTCCAAAGTGTCAATGACCTATCAGTAGCAGAGGCAAGCAAACGGTGACCATACTTAGACCAGCTGACACTAGTTATTGGTGCAGTGCAATCTTTATCGCGAAATTCTCTTGCAAGCCCCCTTGTTTCAAAGTCCCAGATAATGCAGCTACCATTTGCACATCCAGCTGAAAATTTTCAACAGAAGTCTTGAGCATTGGAAACAATTTAGTGGTAAGATTTTAGATATAAAAAATAGCAATGCACCAAAAGCAATTTCGCAGGCAACAAATATCTGCACCACCTAAAATATTTTTATGGCTCGTTAAATAATAACGTTCTCATCTGTACCAATCACAATTTTTGCATCCATCCTTCTATATAAATAAGACAAGAGTGTGCCAGCTTCAGATAAACAGGGAGTAAGTAAACAAATCAACCCATATTCTATTTTTTATATCATTGTGTCATATCATGGTAATGGCAAGATAAATTCAAATATTGCAGAAAGGAACCGAATATGATAATCTTCAATTGTCAGATCACCATTTATCCTCATTTATAAGCAAATGTGGACTATACAGAGAAAACAGACGACAGGGTCATACTACATCTTTGTAAACACATTCCGCATTTCCATATGGAAATGAAAACTATTATACTAGAACAGTGACACTATACCATTCACCAGGCATGAGCAACAGAAAATGCTTTTTATAACTTGTTTGATATTCAGTGCTGTGGCATGAATGCATGATACAAGAACGGTGACACTGTCAGAAGGTTGAAATAAACACTCTTCATGCACTGACGTAGAATAAATCAATAAACCAGTGCATCTATATGAACTAAGATGATATTTACACAAAATAGTCAACTACACACACTTCTAGAGGAATGGACATAGATATTTACCAGCAAGCAGAGTTCCCCTGCGGTTAAACGCAATGCATTTCATATTCCCATGCTGCAAGAACTCCTCAATGGTCTCAGGAAAATCCCCTTGCAATGGATCTACACCAACAAAGGATGGATATTTAGTTTCTATCAAACACCCTAAAGTGCAGTAAGAACAGCAAAAATCCGAAATCAAATCACTTTCCCTAAAGCCTGCTACATTCTAGGGCAAAAGAAGTAGGTTCATAGTACATCGAAACCCACTCACCCTAAAGCTAAAGCCACATAAAAAAAAACTAAAGCCACACCCAAACACCGAAATTCAAAGTCTGAAATCAGCTAAAATAGAGGAAACTAGGGCAAAACAGAGCAGCCCTAATTCGCCCAAATCCCTACCCTAAAAAATCTAGAATTTCACCTCAAATCAGCGCGAGGATGCACGAATCTACAAAACACCCAGCTAATTTCCCTCGAATCATGCGAACGAAAACTTACCGACTATAGGCACATTCATCGCGCCGCCGCTCCTCGATGCGATACTATCCGCAAGAGGGAAAGCTGAGAAACCCGCGGAGCAGAGATCGAACCAGGGGAACCCGAGTAGAGCCCTCGAGGCGGGGAGGACGGGCGCGCGTTCTCCTTAAGCCCTAGAAAAATCTCTCGGGGCCGACGGGGCGGGGGAGTGGGGGAGAGGGGCGAAGGGCCGGGAGATAAAAAAGGGAGCTTTTCTAAGATGAGGTAGGAATCCGACCAGGAGTGGACGCGCGCGCGGAAGAGCAGCTGCTCGACCCGCCGACGCGCGTTAGGATTCAAAGTCGGAGAAATTTCTAGGAAACCTGATGTTAATAGTACTCTCCTCCTAAAGTCTACGCTCCCCGCAGCCGGCGGCGCGTGACACCTCCGATCTGAGGAACGCAGCGAAGACAATGGCGGCTCCGCCAAAGCAGGGACGAGGAAACAGAAGGGGGGTCGGCCGTGGAATGTCAAGGTGAGGGGGAGGGCGACGTGAACAGTGGCGCCGCCGCTCGGTATACGCGAGAGGGGAGGGTGTGCGACGGCGGCAGGCGGCGGAAAGGGCGCGGCTGAGCGACGGGAGAAGAAGGGCTGGAAAAAAAAAATCGTATGCTGTAGGGTTTTGTGTGAGTTACATTTCATACCTTCCATTGCGCCTTGAGATTCGAAAATTGGAAATAAACTTTCAAACGGCGGCATCTTCCTCGACGACGGCGATGGCGACGACTTCCTCTCTCCCCGTGGACGCGTCGGCCTGGCAGCGACGGCGTGGATGAGTGCGGACGCGTGATTGGGGCCTTTTATAGCGAGTCACGATGGAACGGAGGGTGTAATTCTTATCGTCGGCCTGGCGGCGGCGGCGGCGTGGATGAGTGCGGACACGTAATTGGTGCCTTTTATAGCGAGTCACGATGGAACAATGGGTGTAATTCTTATCTTCTGCCTGGCGGCGGCGTGGATGAGTACGGACGCGTAATCGGGGTCTTTTATAGCGAGTCACGATGGAACAATGGGTGTAATTCTTATCATCTGCCTCGCGGCGGCGGCGTGGATGAGTGTGGACGCGTAATTGGGGCCTTTTATAGCGAGTCACGATGGAACGGAGGGTGTGATTTTTATTTGGACCTTGTCTCTTAATACACTAGTGGACCGAGGCTTAGCCCGGTGGCTGGGACGAGCTGATTCGTCTTGGCCCGTCCGGGTTCGAGTCTCCGCACTCGTACCCGGTGTCGTACGCACCCTTATGCTTAATTAAAATACCGAGGGGGTCTCTTCCTCCTCCGGTCTCGTTTTTTGTAGTACCCTAAAGGGGGTAACTTGGTCATTTCGTAGTATATGGCGCTAACCCCGCGACTTTTTTAAAAAAACTTTAGTTTTAAAAATGTATGTATTAGAACTCGGTCTTAAATAGAGTGACATATGGTCACCCCAAGACAATGGCAGCTCCGGCAAAGCAGGAGCGGGGAAACATAAGTCGTGGAATGTCAATGGGAGGCTCGGTCTACGCGAGAGGGAGGGGATGAAACCAGGAGCACAAAGAGAAGGGTTCGACGACGGCAAGAAGCGGAAAGGGTGCGGCCATGAGACGGTAGAAGAAGGGAATACAAGTCGGGACAGAACAAAATTATGCTATAGGATTTTGACTAATTTCATTTCATAAATTCCATTCGGCCTTGAGATTCATAAAATGACAATAAATTTTCAAACGGCGTCATCTTCCTCGACTCCGACATCGGCGACGACTTCCTCCCTCCGTATCGTGGAACACCTCGGCTTGTCAGAGGTGTGGATGCGTTGTGGACACGTAATTGTGGAGCCTTTTATAGCGAGTCACGGAAGAACCAAGGTATACATTCTTTATGTTGCCCTTGTCTTTTTGTACCCTAGCGAGGGAAATTTGGTCATTCCTTTTTTTTGGACATTTATGACAATAGGAAAGGCTCCTACTGCCTCTATATTAAAGGAGCAGCGAAATATTTACAAAATTACAATAGGGCACCGAAAGGAATTAAAGTTGTACAACTAAGGAACAAATGAAGGGGTGCAGAGAGGACTTAGTCCTATGTTTTAGCAAAGAAAATTCTGCTCTAAATCTCTCCTTCCAAGAGGACACTGAGGGTGGAACACCATCAAACAGCATGTTGTTTCTTTCCTTCCATAAGCACCAGGCAGCTGTTATAATTGTCTCCATAAACATTGGCTGGGTGTAGGAATTTTTGGCACGATTGATCAGTGAAAGTCTATCTCCTGTTGATCCGCAATTAATATTCAGAGCATTCCAACAGCTTGCACTGAAAGGGCAATGAAAAAATAAATGTTCAAGACTCTCTTCTGGGGCAGGGGAGCACATCAAACAAGCATAATTGTTTCCAATGTTGTAATGCCTTCGTTTCCGCATATTTCTGGTATTCAGCCGATCAGATAGAAGGAGCCAAAAGAAAAACTTTAGCTTAGGAGTCGACTTAGCCTTCCAAATCCGGAGGAAAGCAACATTTGGTTGCAGATTACGATGGCAAAAGGCATAGTATTGTGTAGAAGATTACTGTTTTGAGCCCCAGGAAAAAGTCCAATCATCACCATCAGTGGAACCATCCATCTGAATATTATCAGTAATATGTTGCAGGTCTCTGACCTCATCCATCGCCTTTGGCGAGAGAGGCAAGTAAAATAGGGAATTCAAGTCGTTGGCTGAGAGAAAATCTTGCACAGAGATGTCCTCATGTTTAGCAAACGAGTAGGCCCTGGGGTGTGAGTTCGAGATTTCAAGTCTGACCATAAATCCTTCCAAAAGAGAACACTGGAACCTGAAACAATCTCACATCTAGTGATACCTCTGAAAAGGTTATTGAGCTTAAACACATCCTTCCACCAAAAGGAACCTCACCGCATCATAGTATGAGGAACCCTCCCTGTGTAATATGTATTCCATAGAAGGGTGACCCAAGGAGTGTCTTCCTTCTTATAGAATTTGTGGAGATATTTCAAGAGAAGGGCTTCATTCTGTATTTGCAGATTCAGTACACCAAGGCCCCCTTTGTTTTTAGGTTTGCAAACCTCCTCCCAAGCAATTAGGGAATGACACCTTTCACCATCATCAGTTTTCTTATTCCACAAACAATGCCTTCTGATTTTATTCATGTGTTCTAAAATTTTCGGAGGTACCTTAATAGAACACATGGTAAACATGGCCACTGAAGTCAGAAAGGAGTTTATGAGAGTAACACATCCACTATATGCCATCATCATATAATTAGCTGAGAGATTCCTTTCAATTCTGTCAACCAATGGCATCAACTCCATTACAGTCGGTCTTGTTGTGCCCATTGGTAGCCCGAGATAGGTGAAAGGCATATGCCCGAGGGAGCAACCAAAAATTCCTGCTAAGTTCCAAGCAGAGTCCTGACTTAAATTTAGAGGAACCATGGAGGATTTTTGGAGTTTATGTGTAAACCAGTAGACGTTGCATATATGTTCAAAATATCCTTCATGATTGTGATCTGATAGAGCAAGCAGGCATTATCAAAATAGTGTCATCAGCGTACTGTACAACCGGATAGTCCATGCCAAAGTCTGGGGAGATAGGCGCCTGAAGGATATTGCTCCGAAAGGCTTTGTTAATAGCTGATTGTAACAGATCAGCAGCTAAAACAAAAATTAGAGGGGATAATGGGTCACCTGTCGAACACCCCTCTTACAATGGAATTGCCTACCTGGAATGCCATTAAGCAAAACAGAGGACATACCAGACTCAAAGATAATACCAATCCATTTCAGCCACTTGTTGTCAAAACCCATCGTCTCCATTATTTTCAGCATGGCAGAATGATCTATAGTATCAAAAGCCTTGGCAAAATAGTTTCAGAACAACAATCTCCCTCTTAGATGCTTCACATTGATAAATGAATTCAAAAGCCCACGCAAGGCAATCCTGTATTGTTCGACCTTTCAAGAAGCCATACTGATTTTTATGCACAATTTAGAACCACCTTTTGTAGTCTATTAGCCAGGAGTTTTGTGATGATTTTAAGGCAGCAATTCAATAAAGTAATTGGTCTATAGTCATTAACAGTTTAGGGGAACCAACCTTGGGTACAAGAGTGATATAGCCCATGTTAATATTCTCAATGTTTAGATTCCCTTCATAAAAATCAAAACAAAGCTGGTAGATGTCATTCTTTATAATGTGCCAGGCAGTCTTGAGAAAATGCCCATTAAATCCGTCCGGACCAGGAGCCTTGTCTGCAGGCATGTGTTTTACCACATCATCGATCTTTGTGGTAGTGAAAGGAATAGATAGTTCCTCCAGACCCTCAGTCGGTTGGATCAGATTGTTCAGGTCAAAAAAGCATGGGAGGGGAGCAAGATTCGCCAAGTCTGCTCTTGTATGTGTCAAAGATGACTTTTTCTTTTTCAGCATGTGAAATAGCTTCAGAACCATCTGGTAGCAGAAACTTGGAGATAGAACTCCTCCTATATCTTTCCGAGGCAATACATGGAAGAAATTGGTGTTCTGTCCCCTAGCTTAGTCCATCTCACTGTACAGCGTTTTTCCAGTACTTATTCTGATAGTCAAGAAGTCGAATAAGATGGACCTTGAGAATTTTCCTGAAATTTATTTCTGGGACAGATAAACCCCTCCTGTCCTCTAGTTTATCCAACTCTAAAAGAGATTTATTAGAATTGTCTATACAGATTTTCAGCTTAGAAATGCCCTTGCTCTAAAACTTAATATCCGATCTCAGCCTTTTGAATTTGGCATTTAAATTAGCTGCAAAACTGGCTTTGTGAGTGGGCTTGTTCCAGCTAAGCGCCACTGTTTCAGAAAAACCTGGATGTGCAGTCCAGTAGTTTCCAAACCAAAAATCTTAGCTCCAGTAATTGATGTCTGAATAGACACAACACAAGGTACATGATCTGATGTGGGCTTTCCTTGAGTATCAACAATAGTGTTAGGATAGGAAGTTGTCCAATGTAAGGAAGTGAGGAACCAGTCAAGCTGTTCAAGAAGGTGATCCTGCTGCATATTACTCCAAGTAAAGGACCTACCCTTGATAGGAATTTCAGTGAGGTTTTGCTCTCTAATGAAATCATTAAAAAGTAACATATCAGCAGCATTACCACTAGGCTTATTTCTGTTACTAGTATACCGAATGAAGTTAAAATCACCAAGCAGTAGCCAATCCTCATCATCCGGAATATTTAAATTGAAAACCCAACTAACAAAGTTATCTCTTTGCTCCCCATGACATGGCCCATAAATATTTACTAAGGTGCAAGATTGTGCTGGCTGAGTGGATGTAAAATGTACAGACAAGGCAAAGGGTTCACAGTGCATTACCAAGCCAGTAAAGATGGAGCTGTTCCAAATAATAATCAAACCTCCAGAAGCACCCACAGAAGGAACATAAACAAACTCATCAAACCTTGCAGGACAACAAGACTTAATAAAAGCACGATCAAAATGACACTTCTTGGTTTCTTGCAGACATATGACAGAACAACCACTAGAGTTGATAGCATTAAATAACGCTAACTGCTTGTCTCGAGCATTAAGACCTCTGATGTTCCAACATAACACAAACCATTTCTTCAGATAACTCATTAAAAACTAAGAGATACTAAGATGAAGTAGAAGCTTCATCTTCCTGGAGACTAGCCAGCTGTTCCTTTGAGGTGAGCTCGAAGGGAGGCACTCCACAAAGATTGATCCCAATACTTTGTAACACCAGGACAGGAGTTGGTGCAGGAACATCATCTCTGCCTCCAACATTATCGTCAGGTTTCCTGCAGTTGCCTTTTTCTTCTTGGAAGCAAGACCATCAGGTATCTTTCTTGCAGCAACCTTTGATTTATAAGGTTTACAATCAGAAACCGAAGTGCACTTGAACCCATCATACTTATTACTGCGTGTACTTCTTCGTACTTGAGTAGTATCAGGAGGGGCCTGACATCGAATTCTCCTAGCAGTGACATTGGAAGGTTCAGGACTTGGCACAGCAGCATCAAGAGCATCCCTGCAATCAAATGCAACAATGTCTAGGCAATTATCAGTAGTGGACTGAGCAAAAGAGATTTTCTTGGGCACTCTTCGTGCACCATAAATATCCATTGGATGATATAGCTCAGAATATGCCCGTTTGCCCCCCCCCCCCCCCCCCCCCCCCCCAACACACACACACAATCTGGCTCTGCCATAAGAGATTTTCCATTGAGATGTGGATTGCAGTGTTTCTGAAAGAAGAAGCAGTGAGCATAACATGTGGAGAGAAAACATGGCCAAATGGTACAATAGCGAGATCATTAACATGTGCCAGGGAGGCTGTTCAACAGCAACAAATTCCACTACATACCCTGAACCAGTAGAACTACCAGAGCTAGCAGAACCAGAAGTAAGTTGCACAGACTCATGCCAAGCTTGCATGGGGTTATCAATAGACTATCAGTTGGTGGTGACGCACCATCAGTACAAAACGCTCCCTGCTCTGCAAGGATTAACTAAAAGTTCACCAAGGGAGGAGCATCATGGACCTGAACATCTGGGGCTTGCATAACAGGGCCGACAGCAAGAAGACGGTGTGTCCACTATTGTTCTGAACACCAGAAGCTTCATTCTACTACAACAAAAATATAACCTCCTGCTGAGAAATCTGCTCTGTCGTCATCACAGTACCATAAAACGGATGAGGGTTCCTATTGACAGGCTCTGGGCCTTCATCAGGTAGATCGACATCAAGAGGTTTTTTTGAGTTGTGCCTGAGACAACATTCTCAATAGAGACGGAGGAGGGGGAGGACTTCTTTTGACGTTTGGGTTTCCAGATTAAATTCTTTGTTCGAGCCGCAGAGAAGCAGGAATCAATCGTGTGGCCAGGGATGCCACAGAACAAACATCTAACGGTTCTCGTTCGTTCCGGCACAGGCCACATAGGGCAGTCCTTTAATTCAGGGGAAACCAAAGGCAGCGTATCAATCTTGGTATGTCCATTAATAACACTTCCTTTAACAACCTAGATAGATCTCGGCAAGACAAATTTGTTGTTTCCCATTGGCCGTTTGAGTTTACGCAACTTATGCATTCGTAGATGGCAGAATTTAGAGATATGACCAAGTAATTTGCAATCTTTGCAACGAATCCCAACTGAACAAGAATTCCCGAGATGGCCATGGGTCAAGCATTTTGAACAAAATCTCTCCCGCTGTCGCTGACACGTTGATTTGGTCATTCCTAGACTATGGGCATCCTCTATCCCGCGGCCTTTTTAAAAAGTCCTTTAGAGCATTTATGTATATTACACTCAATTTTTATAGAGAGTGACATCTGGTGGCGCCTATTTTTGGGTTTTGCCTAACCCCTTGGTGTATCGACTTCTTTGGTGGCATCAAATGGAATTCGAGATGTGGGCCATAAATTTATTGGGTTGCGTGCATGGAAAACAAAAATTTCGCCACAACTACGCAACAACCTCCAAGATCTACTATGAAGATACAAGTGACAAGACATGCATATTTGATCTAACTGTAAATCGTTACGACACGTTGAAGCGAAGAGATGTCGATGACGATGTTGATGAAGCTTGTGGTAGAACTCCCTCGGCTAAGCCTAGCCGAGAGAATATCGTATACTCCTCGCGTCTCGCCTTGATCCAACAGAGTGAGATAGAGTCAACCGTTTCTCAACGGATCACCCTCTGAGTTTCGCACACATACATCGGATCTAGTCCAGCAGGCTTCGCCGTCCACACTTGAAGCACTCACCGCTGGTGTATATGAAGGTGGAGATCTCAACACATGAGAAGGAGGGAGATAGAGATTAGATATTAGATCTAGATCTAATCGGAGAGAGGAATCCTCTAATCCAACTAGAAGGAGATCTAACTTGTGTCTCTCCAAAGGAGAGGGGGTGGGGGTTTATATAGGAGGCCAAGGGGAAGAGGGACTTGGGGAAGGGGAAAGCTTTCCCCTACTCCAAGTCGGCTTGGGAAGAGGAAAGCCTTCCCCTTGCCCAATTCAGTTTGGGGGGAGGAGTCCTTGTCCAACAAGGCTCCCCCAAACCGCCTCCCCATGGGCCTTTCGGCCCATCTAGGGTTTCGGCCATGGGGGAACTTCCCCCAGGCGCCTTGGCCCACTCGCCCCATGTGCGGCTGCCCAGTGGGCCCCATGGGCCCACTTGGCAGCCCTTCTTGGTGGCTCCAATTTATTTAATATTTTCCAATAATTATTTATTAATTAAATAAATTAATATTTAAATAATATTTTGTCTAATTAATTCTTATTTGAATATTTCCTTTTACAGAATATTCTCTGAATTAATTACTTATCATATAAAACACTTTTACATGATCCGGGATACCCAGTGTCCGCAGACAAAATACTCCAGATAAATATTTCCCTCTTATATAAACCTTTCGGAATAAATCCGACTAGTGATAGAAACTATTTCTATTACTCCGAGACACCTAGTGTCTGCATAATCCAATCTCTCTGATAAAGATATTATCTACCACACAGAAACCATTCCGGTGATACTCTCTCGGCATCCAGACCAACCATATACACAACAAACTAGAACTGACTTAAGCGTGTTACCCTACAGGTTCGATAACGTGTAGCTATAATTAGATGTTTCCATCTAATCACCAGACAGGGTCAGATACATGGGCTACCTGAATAACTGCTACCGTTATGCGAATAACACTCTGTTGAACCTGTTGATTATTAATTCGTCATTCCCATTACTCACGATACTGAAATTACCCGAGATAAAGTATTCCCGATATTTCCATGAATCAATCCCTGATTCACTATATATCTGTCTATCTCGTTACCGATAAGTTTCCTTTTATCGTTCCCGTAATCCGATATACCACATGATGTAACTTTATCATGCATTGTCTGCAGAACATATTGGACATTATACATACCGAGTGGGCCCTGGAAGTATCTCTCTTTTGACAGAGGGTAATTTCCCATCTTTGGAACATCAGGATATATGCACACCTTGGTAATCACCCAGTGACTGTCGTTTTGCCACCCAGTTACGGCCATGGCGTTGACAGTACCAAGTAATTCTTCCAGTATGCATAACCCCAATAACCTCATGGTCTAAGGACATGTCATATAATAACCATCTGCGATATTGCACTAATAACAAAAAGACACTTCATAATCTTCTTAGCAAATCAACGATTTGGGTCTACCCAGCCCAACAATATGCTACTCATTGATGCTGACATAAACAATATCCCAGACCAGGAAAACGTGGTCTCTAGCAATCAACGAATTAGTCTAAAAGGCAACACTAGGGTATACTTTATTCTGTTCATGTCTCTACACGTGCGAGTGAGTTTTCCTCTGAATCACATATTCAGGAGTCACCGCAGTTATAGCATAGAATCATGAAGCATAATTATGAATCAGATGTTAACTTTATTGCCTTTTGGGCATACATCCAACAAAATTTTGAAACAACAGCATCTTCTCGACTCCGGCAACGACTTCCTCTCTCTTGGAATGCCTTAGCATGGCGGACCCGTAATTGCGGAGGCTTTTATAGCAAGTCACGAAAAATGGAGGGTATAAATTCTTTATTCTTCCCTCATCTTTTGGTACCCCAGGAGGGCCAACTTGGTTATTTCCTAGTATATGGGCACCGCCAACCTCGCGACCTTTTCTAAAATGTCTTTCAGTTCTTCCGAATTTATGGACGCTCGATTTTTAAATGGAGTGACATCTTGTGGTGCCTATTTTGAAGTTCTTGCCTAACCAAGGGGTGTAGTCCACTTCGTTAGTGGCATCTTATAGAGAAGTTAGGTTCCTTCAAGTTGTGGGCGATAAATTTTCAAACGGCAGCATCTTCTCGATTCCGGCGACGACTTCCTCTCTCCCTTGGAACGCCTCAGCCTGGTGGAAAAGGGATGAGGTGCAGACGCGTAAGTGTGGGGTCTTTTATAGCAAGTCATGGAGGAATGGAGGGTATAAATTCCTTATTCTTCCCTTGTCTTTTAGTACCCAAGCGGGGGCAACTTGGTTATTTCCTAGTATGTGGGCACCGCTACCCCGTGACCTTTTTCAAAAAGGCTTTTAGTTTTTCATTTATGTATTATACACTCATTTTTGAAATAGAATGACATCTTCGTGGTGCCTATTTTGGGATCTTGTCTAACCCCTTTGTGTATTGGCTTCGTTGGTGGCATCAAATGGAAATTTAGGTTTCCAGTTGTGGGCGGTAAATTTTCAATCGGTGGCATCTTCCTTGACTCCGACAACGATTTCCTTTCTCCCTTGGAACCCCTTGGCCTGGCGGCAACGTGGATGAGATGCGGACACGTAATTGTGGAATCTCTTATAGCGAGTCATGGAGGAACGGAGGTATAAATTATCTATTTCGCTCTCGTCTTTTAGTACCGTAGTGGTGTAACTTGGTCATTTCCTAGTATATGTGCACCCGCTACCCCATGGTCTTTTTCAAAAAGATCTTTAGTTTTTCAGAATTTATGTATTAGACACTCGATTTTTAAATAGAGTGACATCTCGTGGCGCCTATTTTGGATTTCTTGCCTAAACCACTTATTGTATTTCACTTCGTTAGTGGCATCAAATGGCAAGTTAGGTTCCTTCGAGTTGTGGGCGATAGATTTTATTTTTAGAAAAAGGGAATCTTCCTCCACTTCAACGATGACTTACTCTCTCCCTTGGAACGCCTCGGCTTGGCAGAAACACGGATGAGGTGCAGATGCGTAATTATGGGGCCTTTTATAGCGAGTAACTGAGAAACATAGGGTATAAATTCTTTGTTTGCCGTTGTCTTTTATTACCCTACCCATGACGTTTATTTAAAGACACCTTTAGTTTACGTAATTTACATATTAGACACTTGATTTTTAAATAGAGCGTCATATCGTGGAATCTATTTGGGGGTTATTGCCTGGCCCCCTTCGTGTACCCCACTTCGTTAGTGGCATCAAATGGAAAGTTAGGTTCCTTCGAGTTGTGGGTGATATATTTTCGAACGACGGAATCTTTCTTGACTCTGGCGCCGATGACTTCCTCTCTCCCTTGGAACGCCTCGGCTGGCGGCAGCGCAGATGAGGTGTGGACGTGTAGTTGCAAGGCCTTTTGTAGCGAGTCACGCATGAACGGAGGGTAAACATTCTTTATATTGCCCTCGTCTTTTAGTAATCTAGTGGGGGCAAGTTGGACATATCCTAGTATATGGGCATCCGGTGCCCTGTGGCCTTTAAAAGACATTTGGTTCTTCAGAATTTATAGATAGTGTACACTAACGTGTGAAATAGTTTTCTCTCGTAGTAGCAAAGGTGCTTTTGGGGCGCGATACTATCTCGAAACCAAATCAAATGTAACCATTCCTTAGTTCCATAGCCGTGGGAGTTGGAATAATTTGTTTAAATATAAAGGTTAGGTATGTTGGATTATCATGTCTTCCTAGTGCATTGTATCTTACCGCATTATCCTAGTGACTAGTGTAGTTTAGTGATCATGTTTGAATTTCAACATTGTGACTTAGTCAGGAAGTATGGACTTGTGTATAAACATCTTTCTGAAGTATGGACCAATAGATCGTTTAAACATTTGTGGGAAGCAAAAAAACATATCTGGGTGAGGAGCGATCTGGACCTAAACTGAGTTCCGTTATTATTCGATAGTGTGGAACCCGGAGTGTGGTACCCTCGGTTCTAGGTCGACACTCGACAACCGGTGCACCGGGAGGCGCATATAGGACGTATAGTGAGTTAGACCCCTCCTTAACCCACAATGCGTGGCACTAACCAAAAATCTCAAATACAATACCCACCATTAGATCGGTATGAGTAGCATCGACTTTACATGGTAAGGTTTCTCTTACCGCTTAGTCCACTCCGGAAACATATACTGATCAACTGATGACGATTTCTGTAGATAACTTCAGCTATGAATAACTTCCGTTCATTGCCTCCGTAGATGAAGATCATAGAGAACTGTTGTCACGGGCACCAGAGGCAACAAACATCAACACTTCCGATAGTTAGTACAACAATAAGCTGGCCACAACTCGAGTTGTGGCCGTGCAAGAATCAGCGGTGGACGAAGATAAGGAATGCAATTTATGTAATTTATGTAATTGACACATACATACCCAATGACCTGAAATTGAATCGGTTTGGGAAGAAGGTTAATCAAGTGTTTTTGCATTGACAACCATGTATTCAAATATGTTTTCCACCATAACTGAGCATTGAATTGCCCACTTCAACAGGTGAAGAGTGGTGTATGCTGCACATTTAAACTTCATTTTCTAGGGATAAGGAAAAATTTAGCAAGAGGTGGTTAACACACTTTTAGTTTCAGGCCCGGATTAAAATATGTATTGCACATACATTTACTACGTTGCAAAGCAAAGGAAAAAAATGATAGCATAGCATTAGTAGATAATCGTCCTCCAGAAAATGAAGCGAAAAAACTAAATATCTACTGTTTATCAACCGAAATACATGAATATTGGTGTTGTTTAGTTTAGCCCAATCCTAAAGGGGAAGTCTGCTAATCCACAAATACAATTATACAACAGCAATGATATACACTATAGACTTCTCCCCTGTAGCTAATACAAATAGGCAGCCGTACAAGTTGTACACTGGGGAACAGCTTCTTTTCCAATATAATCCACTTCAGTTCACCTTCGTGAATGAAAACGACAGTCTCAAAAGTTCTCATGAGCTCTTCGAGACTGATGAGCGAAGGCGGGAATACAGTGTAGTGTTTCTGACAATAAGATAGACGACGAATGAGAGATAAACAGCCAGCACAACCAACAAGCTTGAGCGAACAAATGTGCCCCGGACTTCGTCGGTATAGAAGGAGAATACAAGGTATCCGTTGATGAGCATCAAAAATATTGTGACGATCCAACTGATTACCTAAAGAAAAACACAAAACAAGTTAGTACAGCAAATGAGTGATCGACAGTGTTACTATTTCTGCGAAGTTGTGGTATTGTCTATCACTCTATCCTCCCCCACCCGTCCAAAAACATATATCTTCATGATTTTTGCTCATATGAGTACAATTTCATCATCACACAAATAATCGTTAACTAAGCATAAAAGTGACTGAGAGTCTGCCAAAGTTGAACAATGACTATGTACCTGTAGGCTCCTAACTAAGATCAGGATGTGATATTAAGGCCTCTTTTGCGCAGTAATTACAGAAGTAAAAGCGTTTTAAGTCCTTTCATACGAATATGTGGTGACATGACCGAGAACTCATACGGCAAATGTAAAATATCACAAACTAGTTAAGTTCACTGCCAACATGAATGCTATGAGTTTTATGATTAACAGAAAGTCAAAGAAGAACTTACTTTAGTGATAGGACCAATCACGAATGACCCCATGAGCTGCTCACTCGAAACAAGGGTGATGAGAGGAATTAGCGCAAATGGTATCTGTATGGACTGAAGAACATTGAGCGACTCGTTCAGAATGTCCATGGTAGGATCTTCAGTATCAAAAAATAAAGCCACAATCATAGTTGGAATAATGGCAAAGCTTCGAGTAATCATTGCTCGTAACCACTTCTTCAGTCGAAGATTAAGGAAACCGCCCATGACGAATTGGCCTGCATAGGTGCCAGTGATCGTGCTACTCTGTCCAGACGCTAACAACCCAATTGCCCAGATATAGAGGACAGGAAACAACGCAGATCCGTATTTCTCCTGTAAGTACTGGCCAGCATTCTCAAGACCTATGTTCTTAGCTTGTTCAGTCCCGTAAAATCCTTTAGCAAAAACTGTTGTAACACAGATGTTAATAAAGAAAGACACGATGAGAGCGACAATTGACTCGATGTTGTAATAGTACACTGCTTCTTGAACACGGGATTTCTTATTTGTGTCAATCTTCCTGGACTGCACTAGCGCTGAGTGCAAGAAAACATTGTGGGGCATGATGATGCAGCCCACAATTCCTACCGCCTGCTTGATGGTGTTAGAGCTCAGCTTTGGAACCACCAAACCTAAATTTAAAAAGAACTGAATAAACTCTTCTATACTTTTTAAAAGTGCATCAATACATAAAAACATCTGGCAACATGTTAAACGAAGGATTACCGATCAGAAGCTCCTTCCCATCAGGCTTTGTTTCACCAAACATAATCGCAAATGATATACCCATGGTTGCAATCAAGACGGCAAAAAAGGCTTCCAGTTTTCTCACACCATAGTTCTCCAGGAATAGAAAGATGAAGCTGGCATAAAAAAATGTCATATGAGCCAAATATATATATATCAGTTTTGCTGGAATGTTCTTCACCATAAGAGGAAAGAGGCAATTGATGATACATAACATAAACAATTCTGTCAAAATCAGACAAGATTGGATACCACAACAAAGACAAAAGAGATAGAGAAACTTTTGTCTGATCATTATCAATCCTTAAAGTTTTGGCAGGACTCTACGAAATAATAAGCTGATATTTTTGTTCCTTCCAGTGTCATCAATCTCATCATCCAAACATCCCTAACTTTGTAACAATTATTAATCCAAAATGAAGAGAACTAATCGGATGAGCAGTAGGTACATTGTACGGATAATAGATAAGAATACGCCCATATTTTAATCTATAATGAGATCATGTGCACAAGTCCTTAACCGAGGAAAATTATAAGGTACTAAACCGACCAGTGAACATGTACTGTTGTCTGACCCAGACAAGATATAAAATTAAGAGAGTGAAGCCACAACTGAACCTCCAGAGATGGTGAGCTGATGACATCGACAGAACTAACAGAACAAATCAAATTTTATAGGAAAAAATATCAACCAAAGAGTGCAAACACCACCAAATTTGTTTTTTTATATTATTTAATTCAAAAGCAACCCCAAAGCCCCCACCAGAGTTCATCCGGAACCAGACAATCTCCAGCCCAGATTTTTTTTTGTTGCGCCAATTTTCAGCACCCGAACGGGATGATGCCCCAAACGTGTGAACTTTTCAGTAAGCAAACCAACAAACAGGAAGCAAACAAGGGAGCAGTCCCACCCGGAACCGATTCTCCATCAGCACAGCAAAAGGATACAGACTGTACAGTCACCTAACAAAAAAAATACGAGGGAACCCAACGAAGGCAGTGATCGAAGGTAAACGACATAGCTTTCAATTCAAAACCAGAAAAGGAACAAGAGGAAATCGAAGGTCCAAATTTACCAATCAGAAGAGAGTAACACTTCTTGTATCCGACAAAGAACCTATAAGTTATTCGCGATTTTAACCAACTAGACAGAGTCCACCTAAATCTATCAATGAACTTTGAGTTGGGTGCCAAAAGGAGGAAAGCAACAAAATTGGAACAATAATTATTCCCAGCAGGAGCAGGAGGCGGCTCACCAGTCGAGCGCGGTGATGACGACGCCGCCCCAGAGCGGCACGATGCCTCCGGATAGGATCTTGATGGCAATCGCGCTGCCGATGACCTCCTGAATGTCGGCGCCGACGAGCGCCAGCTCCGTCATGACCCAGAGCGCGCGCGTGGCCCAGGGCGGGTACTCCTCCCGGCAGAGCTCGGCGAGGTGCTTCCCCGTGACGACCCCGAGGCGCGCCGAGAGCAGCTGCACGAGCGCGCCCATGACCGTCGCCCACAGCAGCAGCCAAAGGAGCTGGTACCCGGCGGCGGCGCCCGCCTGCAGGTCCCCCTCCAGGTTGCCCGGATCCAGGAACGCGATGCACATGAGGAAGCCCGGCCCCGTGAAGCGCCAGAGCTTCCGCCACGAGAAGGCCGGGCGCGCGCCGGAGTCATCGCCGTCGTCGGCCTCGGAGTCGGAGATGGAGATGGAGACCTTGTCGTCCGAGTCGTACGCGCGCTCGTCGTACTCGTCGGCGTCGTCGTGGGAGGTGGAGGGGCCGGCGCCGGGAGGAGGCTCTCGGCGAGGTCGCGGGACGCCATGGGAGAGGAGGATGCGTGGAGCCGTGGAGTGGGTTGGGCGAGTGAAAGAGTCGGGAGATGGATGGGAGTTGCTTGACGCCTCTAGGAAGAATTTATGGTTCCATTTCTTAATCCGCCATTAATGGATTTTGTACACATCTCGCAACAAAAAAATATCAAAGAGAATCGATACATTTCACATGTAATACAAAAATAATCTATCTTCCGAAAAGTCAAGAAGAATCGGAATGGAGTGAAATCGCATCGCCCACGTCTCATATATTGTTTGTTTTTCTTGTGCAATTTAAACATGATGATAAACACCATTGCATTGTGTGGAGTGCTCTAATCTGATGACATGATGCACTGTACTTGCACGTAACAGATGTCGTTGACATCGGAAAGTGGATGGACGATTTTATTTTACAGCTTGAGTCATGGAACACTAATTCATAATCGTAAACAAAGTTATCTGACTTCTTTATAGTGATATGGTTACATTCATCACTCTTTTTTCTGTTTAGAACTGCATTTTTTATCAGCCTCGAAGGCACACACTACCAAGGCAATTCTCGTCCTCTTAATTAACCAGTTAGCGAGGGTGCTTCGTCGGTTTTCTGCCAATTAACATGAACAATTCTCTTCTTATTAATTAATAGAATAAGTCACAATTTCTGCCTTTGGTTCGAAAAGCATCAATTAATTACAAACTACCCATGTAAGTCATGTTAGCAAGGAGGCAAACAAAGAGGGAACAATGTGCTAAGCTAGCATATTCATCGGATTTTTGTCGGGGTGTGTCTAGATAAGTGCCATGACATTCTTGATGAATATGTGTTTTTTATGTGTTCCAAATTCATATAAAGAGAGAAGGCTAACTTCGAAGTGAAGCGGAGGTCCGTCGCCGGAGGCTTGGGTCGTAGCGTAGCGGATAGTTGAGATCAGCCACGGATAGCATAACCGTGGCGACAAATCCGTCATAGAATAGAGGATTCTTATAGTGGATCACGTCGTCGTGAGCGTCGGTTCGAGAGATTTCTCCCGATATCTGTAGGTGTTGGAGAGAAACCCAGAGGTACTAAGCGGATCGGAACATAAACTTCCTGTCCCATGTGATGGCAGGAAAATTCAGACAAATTTTTCACGTGGTGTTTTCGTCCGGGGAAGGACCATGATCCCGAAAGAATTCTTGTCAACCAAAACCCCTAAGGGTGGCGAAGGGGCTAAATGTGTGCGGTTACATAAATTGACGGTGTTTATTCATGTTGCATCCGAGGGGCCAAACTAACACAAACACACAATAAAGGGAGCAAACTTGTACTCTTTTCACTGAATTTTGACACTAGATGAACTACTACAAGGATAGTGTGATTTCCTTTTCAATTATTGACTTCCAGGAAAAAGCAACACGCATCTAGTACTTGTCAAGATACAGAATTGGGCGTTGCAGAGCATGGTGACTTACGTTGCGTGCCAATCACCAATTCTCCGTTGCATCATTAGGCAGGACTCTAGTCAGCACTCAGGAGGATATACTTTTCCTCTAAAGACAACCGAAGATATATATTTTATTTTTTTGAACAACAACCAAAGAGATCGAGGCATCCCATTTTCGCTGCCCCCTCTGCACTTTCTAGCGCAGCATAACGTACGCAAGAAGAGTGCGGGCGAAAGTGGGTGCTCCTACGGTCAGCATACTCCTGCATAGGAGTACCATGCGTTACACTAGAAACAGTTCAACGCTCGCGTCACGTTATCCACTTATCCTGGCTTGGCTAACTGGCTGATCCCACTACAAATGTCTCCGTTATTAGTTTTTTTTTACAAATTAAATCTGATATATATATTAGATAAAAGAGCAAAGTTTTGACGTGGAAAAAACCCTAAATAAAAAATCAACCTTTATCATAAGTCTACAAATTCTTACGAAAGTCATTACTGTTGCTCCATCGTAAGTTCGTAACTCTCGTGGGTGACGAACAACACCGGAAAAAAATCACCACTGAAGTAAATGTAAAAACTCCTGAATGACAATTGAATCGCTTTGGAGTAAACAGTCATGCACGATGGGTATATATTGACAATTTCATCAAGCATATCGACGAGGGCACGAGGCACCACCAAATCTAAACGGACAGTCACGCTTGCAGACCAAGGCCCGCCAAAACGGGATTGGAGGCGAAGTACTTGTATTCTACACAACACACAGTCATTATCGTTGAGCGATGTCGCAGCGATACTAAAACTAGATGAAAGAAATATGCCTATACCCGTTAAGAGACGGAAACCCTCTCCCCACACCACCGCACGGTACTGGAACGGTGGCCCGAGGTGGAGGAAAGCGAAGAATTGGATCGAATTGAGGTGGTCGGCTAGTTTGAGCTACTCGTACCGTTACATATTATAAGTTGTTTTAACTTTTCTGGAATCAGATGTATATAGACGTATTTTGTAGTGTAGATTTGTCCATATTGCTCCGTATGTAATCCCTATTGTAATCTCTAAAAAATGTTATATTTTGCAACGGAGGGAGTAGTATGTATGTACAGACTTGTGTCGTGTCCTACGTGGCAGCCAGGTTAAAGGCTTGCTGGACAAGGCCGTGGCCATCGTGGCAAGTAATTTAAGCGGTCAGCGGTGGAGCCCAGCGAGCAGCCTCTGCAGCGTGCGGTGAAATGACAGGCCACGGCCGCAACACAGCGCTCCGGCCACCGTCCTCGATCCCACGGGCATGCCTCGTGCCGCCGGATCTTGCCTCGTGTCCCTGCTCTGGCTCTGGTTCTGACCAGACCTCTCGTCCAGCTGCTGGTCCACGGGAAATTTGTTACTGAAACTGTGGGCGCTACACGGGGCCGTGAGCCGTCCCTAATCGTGATTTGACTCTAGCTAGGCAGCACTCAGCCGGATTCTGGATCAACTGGGCGTTCGCTTTTTTACCCCAAAGACAGCAGAAGAGACGGAGGCCTCGGAAATCCACTTTGGTGCCCGAGCGTAGATGCTCCCTGTATCCCGTCCGTTCGCACTTGCTAAGATTCGTGTTGCATCGTTCTGCTAGATCCCCTTCAGCCTTTTCTACCGCAGTAAATCCAACCCCATGTCCCACATGCCACATGTGTTGTGCAATTAAATGCAGACGGAGTCTTCACGGCTGCATCCTCCATTTTTTTTAATGCAAAAGACCAACAGATCTTATCCCTACCCATCTCTCGGCACTCACCAGCTCCAACAACCGCGCCCCAGCACTAGTATAGCAGAGTGTGGAGAAGAAGCTTCGATCTTGTCACTCTCCGCGAGCTAGTTCAGAGCAGGAGCAAGGAGACTGGTGTTCCGTCGATGGTGGCCGCGCTTCCAGCTCGGGTCCTCGGGAAGCCACCGGCGACGGACAAGGACGGGCTTGTGTTCGGTCACCTGCTACCGTACCTGGAGCTCGCCGAGCGGCTGGCGTCACGGGGCCACCGCGTGACCTACGTCTCCACTCCGCGCAACCTCGCCCGCCTCCCGCTCCCGCTGCGCTCCGACGTGGACCTCGGCGCGCTCCCGCTCCCGCGCGTGGACGGCCTCCCTGACGGCGCCGAGTCCACAAACGACGTCACCGACGACAAGCGCGAACTCCACTGGAAGGCCTTCGACGGCCTCGCAGCGCCCTTCGCGGAGTTCCTCGCCGCCGCGTGCGCCGACGAGGCCACGAGGCCTCACTGGATCGTCGCCGACTCCTTCCACCACTGGGCCGCGGCCGCCGCAGCAGAGCACAGGGTGCCGCTCGCGATGCTCCTCCCGACCGCCGCCATGGTCGCCGCCGTGCCCCGCCCGCCGACGTCGCCGGGCGATTCGCCTCTGATATCGAGCTGCGGGCGGCCGCGGCCGCGCGCGCCGTGCCGCGTTACGAATGGGAGGGGATGGCGCTGGTGTTCGCCGACGACGGCGCGTCCTCGGGCATGTCCAGCCGCCAGCGCAGCGTCCTGACGGCGCAGGGTGCACCGTGGCGGCCATCCGGAGCTGCGTCGAGTGGGAGCCCGAGTCGTTCTCGCTGGTGGCATCGCTCCTCGGCAAGCCCATCGTGCCACTCGGCGGTCTCGGCCTCCTGCCGCCGCCCCGCCACCCGACGGAGCCCGCCGCGCCGCTGGTACGAGCAGAGAGCACGCCACGATGCGGTGGCTGGACGCACAGCCGCCGGGCTCGGTGCTGTACGTCGCGCTGGGGAGCGAAGTGCCGCTGCGCACGGACTAGGTGCACGAGCCGCCGACGAAGACATGCTCCCTCCCAGTCTCTCGGACCGCACCGACGGCCAGGGGCTGGTGACCACGGGGTGGGTTCCCCAGGTGAGCGTTCTGACGCACGACGCCGTGGGCGGGTTCCTGACGCACTGCTTCGGCGGCGTTGACCCCCTCGGCGGCGTTGGCGTGGACGACATCAAGGTAGAGGACGGCATCCTGGAGGCGGCTGGAGGACGGGAGCACCTCGTCCTCCTCCTCGCCAAAGTCCAGCCCGGCGCCGGCGACGCCCTGCCCAGGGACCACCCGCCCGACGTCCTCCACTTGCAACCATACATGACACTATGACAGTGGTGAGAGACTGATTTTCTTGATGAAAATTCATTCTCCCTTTGTGATGCTGCTACTTTTTTTAGCTGAAAAAAATTAAGTGTTCATTACTGTACAAAATCACCTTTGTACTGATTCAAATACTCTATCGTGTAGAGATTTTGTTGTTGCAGATTGCATAAAAAATGAGCAGCAACTTTGCAGTTCTTCGATTTGTTGTTGCAGCATGCATTGATTGGGTGAAAAATTTGCCAAACAAATTTTGTTTCTTTTCAACTTTGTGACCATAAACAGCACGTCAGTGCGATCTTGGAAAAAAAAAAAAACCTTTTGACCTTTCCAACTCCCACCGTCCAGGGAATCCTGCCGTCATGTCCCTACGGGACAAGAAGTCTACCGTCATAGAGGGGGGCCCGCAACCCATGGTGGCCGATGCAATCTACCGCACCCACCAGTTTTTACCATGAACAAAGCACAAGCGGACAAAGACTGGGCACACATCTCAACTTTACTTCCATGGTCCAGATTTCAAGAGCAGGTGTGCTCGGGCACCAAATCGCCATTCTCCGGAGGCCTATGCTTTTTTCATGCGCAGGGTATGGCGTACAGCCTGCTGGGGAAGGGACCAGCTAGGGTGGGCGCAACCCAAGATCGATATCCACTCACCACTGCACACGACACGACACGACACGACACGACTACTACGTGCGTGCGGCACTTGTCAGTCGCCACAATGCTGCTTTATTTTCGTGCTTGCTTTGGAATATTGCAGCCGCCTAGCGTGCCATACTTCCGTGTTAAAAATGTGACCAGACCCGACACGCATCGCCCTGGTAGAGTTAGCAGGAATACTGCAGCCGAGAGTCACGTACCTCGGCCATCAGCGAGCCGAAACGTCTCACCCGTCACGTACATAGCAAGGCATTGTCAGTTGTCACACATATGCCGATCCACGCACGCAGTCGAGATGACGGGATACGTGTTGGGTTTCTTCACTTTCTTGTAGACGCCCTGACCCTGCGGGACGGACCTGGTGGCATCAAAGGGATCTACGGATCGAACCTGATGACTACACGTACGCGGTCAGGTCGTTCCAACATTTCTTCCTTCCCTCCTCTCTTATTATGGACGGCTTTTATTTCTTCTTTCCCTCCTCTCTTATTATGATATATCCTAGAAGCATGCAAAATCATAATGTAAAATTCTTTATATTATAGGCCACACTGACAAAATTTGGAATTCGAAACTATGTATTGTCACTATACTCTGATTTATCGTTTTCGTGTACCTCAAAATGCAAATGTTGCATATCTATGAGATAAATCACCGAGAACATGCAAGATTTTTTTCAAAAAAAATATAACTTCTAACTTTTTTGAAACGAGGCAAAATATTTGCCATTTTAATTTATTAGAAGAAGAGAGGAGACCGGTTAATTAGCAGGTAAGTGGCTGAAAACCGTTATACACACACTCTCGCCGACCATCATGAAACACGATGAGCACACACATCCACTCAGGGGCGGAGCTCCCAGTAGGGCAAGGTAGGGCAGCCGCCCTACCTTGATTTTCCGCAAAAAACTACATATATATTGTCATTTTCTTATTATGAATATGATTTTCCTTGGGTTCTTGTCGTTCTGGCAAAAGATAAAAGAAAACGAGGCTAACTGGGCCACTTGGAAGCTACCTCAGCCGAGCTGGGCCTTCGTGGCCCGCGCTCTGAGGAGTGAGGAGTGTGGCTAGACCTGGTTCGCTCGAGGCGTCGCTCCATGCGCTGCTGCCCTCGATGGCTCGATCCAGTTCCTGCTAGTGCTCGACCATCACCAGCTGCCACCGTCCGCCCTCCACGCGAGCAAATTAGATTTTGGTACCACAATTGGTGCTAAATTATGGTCATCACTCCACCCAAACGCTAAATTAGATTTTGTCCGTCCTCCAAACGCAACGGTGCATCCACTATGTCTACCAAACGCAAACCGCGCACACACCGCTAAAGATGAAGGTTGTCGCCGAGTTTGTCCACCAGCGTCATGGTCATCACTCCACCCAAAGCGACTCCGACTTCACCGAAGAGACGACCATCTAGGGGGACCTCACCGTAGCGGCCTCGTGAAGCCCGCATCGGCCAATGCTAAAACAAATGACCCTTCGCGTAGAAAACTGGTAGTTCCGATTCTGAATATGGAATCTAAAAAGGAGATGGGCAGGACATACGCCAACGAAGGTCGTCACAACCGGACCACTTCACGCACGTCATCAGAGTGTAATTTTTTAAATTTTGAATTTATTTATTAAAAAACATCCCAACTCAGGAGGCAAAAAATCTATTTGAACGTATCTGTATTTTCATCCATGATAAGATAGGCAGCCCTTGTCCCTTAACGAAAATACACCCAAAACTCGTTTTGATACCATGCGCATCGTCCCAAGTTCCCTGAACGGTAAATTAGTGAAAATAATCCGTAGTACTAGTAGCCCAGAGCACTCAACTCTGGAACACGACTACTTCGAAACATCGAAATGCGACTACCAGACTTGCTCAGGTATTTTGCCTACTGGGCACTGGGCAGTTGAACTGTTCAACTTGAGCAGAACCGTGGATCACGTGGCAGACACGTGGTAAATCTAGTTCGCAGTGGGCCCAAGCCCGCGGAAAATAATTTTATGGGACCTGGTTGTCTATTTTTAGTCTAAACTGCCACACATGTTACATGTCAATTGTTAGAGTTGATCGACGGGGTGAATTTGTAGATCAGGTCCCATAAAATTATTTTCCCCAGTGACACGACAGAGACGCGGCACTCCCGCCACCAGCCGCAGCGTGGCTGCACCGTGGGCCCACGGGCCTACCTCGTGCCGGTCGACGGAATAAAACTAGACAGGAATGCTGTTGGCCACTGGGCGAAATCTTCAGGACGTGCACACTGTACAACCATGTGATGCGACGTGATGGTGCAGCTAGTCTAACCTTGATCTGATTTTCTTTCATAAAACAACGAGATCTGGATTTTTGGCGTACATCAATACGTTTTCCAGTCCAATCATACATACAATCAGATCCAGGCCGAGTGCGATGGCAATTATGTTGCCTCATACGTATGTGTCAATAGTTGTTAGGGACTTGATCACTTGAAACCTCACGGCCTCCATTGAGTACTCGGCGTACAAGTTCCAACTGAAGGCAGCTATCTCAACCAACATGAAAAAGATGATTTGAAATAACTGAACCCTCCGAAGTGTAATTTTTTGCATGGCTTGTAACCAAAAATAGGATTTGGAGTTGGGATCGGCTCATGCGAACGGGATGGCTCAATAGCGGCGCTTGTCACTTTCTATTCAAATGCCATTAACTCCTTGAGGATATGGAGCAAACTTAAGGTGTGAATTGAACTGCCTGAGTTTGTTTTGGAGGATTGCGACGCCTTCGGCTCGGCAAAGGAATGGTGGGAGCATTTTTTGCCTCTCCAACGGTCATAGGAAGAAGTCGATTGCATCCCTTGTCATGCTCACGGTTTTGGAGATCTGGAATGATAGAAATGCGCGTGTATTTGTAACACGGCCTCGATGTCCCCATGTTATTGTTAGTAAGATTAGAGAGGAGGCCCGACTATGAGTGATTGCGGGCGCCAAGCACTTGAGTTGTATTATGCCGTGAGAGCAGAATTTATTCTTTCGGAGCCACCTTTATGGGTGGTTCGAAGACTTGTTTCTTAAAACTTCTTAATCAATAAGACGAGACAAGGTTTTGCCTCTATTTTGAAAAACAAGTTGTTATAGACTTGGTTATTCTAGCTAGGATGCGTTTGGCAGCCTGCATGCCACCAAACAAGGCCCGCCAGTTGCAAAGTTTTTGCTTTTGGATGCGTGTGCAAACTCCCGGGATAGACCAGCGCGATCATCAAATCAGCTTTGGGCCAGACCCGGAGGCACGCTCCAATCAAGCTTTTCCAGCGAGCGCAAGGTTGGCTCCCATGCAGTGCTACAACCTTGTAGGTGAAGACTGATTCCCCTCGCTCTTTAGCCTTACTTCACCTCTTCCTTGGAATTAATGCTATAGTGCTTGATTCAAAATAAACTCTACATGAAAAGGATGTGCGATGTGGTTCTATTCCGACAATCGGTTTTAAGTTTCATTAACTGTTAACTTTTAATTCCGTGTTCATGTTTGAAGATGAATTTAGTCAAATTGATCGCGCACGGTCGACCATTTTGCATTAGCTTCACCTCGCCATTCCACACAACTCTCGTGTTGTAAGTTTTTCGTTTCGGTGGTCGTAGTAGATCGTGTACTGTATAAATGTACGTATATAAATATACATATATGTAAGTGTTTAGACTGTGCTTAGTGTACGTGTTCAATGCTTGATTAAAATTCAGTTGCACACGAAAATGAAACACACTAACGATGAGGTTCCATTCCGGCAATCGGTTCCGAATTTCATCGAACGTTAACTTTGAATTTTGTGTTCATGTTTTCAGCTTTCTTCGACGAATTTTGTCAAATTAATCACACATTCTCGATTGTTTGAAATGTCCTTTGAGGAGTAGCTTCACCTCGTCATTTCACACAACTCTCGTGTTGTAAGTTTTTTTGTTTCGGTGATCATAGACAAATAGATCTTGTGTCGTACGTGCGCGTATTTGGACTATTGTTGGTGTATGTGTCTTTTTTAACCTCTGCTGGTAAGAGTTTGTAGGTTGTGATTGTGTTCATGTTGTGTTTGTGGTGCTCCGCCACAACCTCCGTCGCCGCCAACAACAACTTTCGCGGGTGACCTCCGCTGCTATCGCCTGCCGTCGCTGGCGAGCTCCGTCGCCACCATAAGTGTGGTGGTGAGTAACTTCACCTATATGGAAATAGGTGAGAGTAATCATCACTGGATATAAGCATGTTGTTTGGTTTATCTGCATACGATGAACGTGGTGTAGAGATATGCAAGCTGCCAAACGACATACAACATAACAAGTGTGGTTTCGCCAGACCTGCCCCTGCTAGACCTGTCCCGGGAGATAAAAAAAAGTATGCTACCTACTCGTCCCTAGTGTTCTTAAATAGCACGGATCCTGCCGCTCAGGCTGCTTACAACCGGACGTCAAGTAAGCAGACGGCTTCCCTTTCCCTGTCATTGTCTGTAAGAGCATCTCCAACAGACGCGGTTCGGCGCGGCGCGCTATATTTTCTTTGCAGCGTCAAAAAGGCGTTTTTGCGCGCGGGGCGCCGGTTTTGCTTTTCCAGCAGCGCTATAGTTTAGCGCGCCGAAACGCAGCGCTCCAGCAGACGCCCAAAAACCGCAGCGCGCGCGGCTAGCACAAACAACATTTGTACTTCAACATACAACTAAGAAGATCAAACATACGCACAATAAATCAACAATAAATAGTTTAATTATTACAACACAAATAAATAGTTCATCAATCTATTCTGTACCAAAAACTAGCCGTGTCTGCAGCATTGGGAGCTCTCAAATATTCTGTACCAAAAACTTGCACAACTCCAACTGCAAACCGCTTGACACACATGATGGCTTGACTCTCACCCATGGCCAAGTGGTCATCAACTAAATCCGCCGGAATACCGTATGCCAACATACGTAAAGCGGCGGTCACCTTTTGAAAGGTGTTATGCCCGAGCTCTCCGGCGGCATTCCTCCTCTGCTGAAAAAACCGGTCATGCCTCGCCAATTTCTCCGCAATGTGCCTGAACAACTCGATGCTCATTCTAAAGCGGCGCCGGAAATATGACTCGGGGTATATGGGATGATCCACAAAATAGTGTCTCATCAATCTATTGTCAGCCTCGATCCTCTCCCTCCTTAATTTCTGACGACCGAAAACTGAACCACCATGCTTCGGTTTTTTGTTAGCATGGATAGCTAGGAGCATTGCAATGTCCTCCTCCTCTTGAATATCGAATTCTTCGTCGGAAGAATCGTATGATTTACTCATCTATAAAATTTAATTCAATCTACTATAAAACTACAAACTAGCAATGCACAAAATTCGTTTAGCAAATTTACACCGAATTCATACCTTGCAAGTGTTTTCTCAAACACCTTGCGAGCGCGGAGGTGCAGCCGGCCGCCGTGCGCTGTTCGGTGGAGCTTCTGCGCGCTCGGTCGGCGAAGGGGTGGCGACGAGTTGGCGGCGGAGGGGTGACGGCGAGGCGGCGAAGACGCGCTGCCGAGGGACGGCGGAAGCCTCGGCGGCGTCGGTGACGGCGGCGCCCAAATCAACACCGCGGCGAAGTCCGCGCGTCCATAGAAGCGGCGGCGCACCGAGGAGCGGCGGGAGCGCCGGCGGCAGCGCTGGGTCGCCGGAGAAAAATGGGGGGAAGAGGTGCGGGCGGCGGCGCGGGAGGGGCGAGGGCGGAGAGAGAGCGCGAGTGGCGGGAGATTTCAGCGGCGGTTGGGGGATTCGCGCGCGTTTTCCTTTTCCCCGCGCGCTGGACGGCAGGCCGCAAATAAACCGCTGACGGTACTGCTTCGTCCTGCGCGCTGGACGGTTATCGCGCGCGCGGTTCTTTTCGCGCGTCTGCTGGAGCATGCGAAACGGCCCCGCGCGCAACAAACGACCGGTATATCGGGCGCGCGGCGTTTTTGCAGCCGCTGTTGGAGATGCTCTAAGTATTCATTTGAACCAGTACTACTATACTACTCCGTAGTCATGTATACTTGAGAGTGAGATGTGGCTGAATTACCATGCATCATCTAATCATGTGGCTGGTGCTGAACTTCGGAGTTCAAACATGCTGCTTCAAACGTCAGCCCATACAGTTGTGCAGAATTGCATATTGTATTGTACGAGTCTCTTTTTTTTAAAAGGAAGAACAGTAACAAACTGGGAGGATTTAATTCCTAGAAAAAGAATCCTGCGAAATTCAAGGATGCCGTCTGACCTAAGTTTTTTTTTTCTGAATCCAGACTGCACTTTTTGTTCCCCATACCGTATTGTTTCTGACCAGGGCCTATACGCTTCCCAAGCATATATTTTACAGTGGAGTAAAAGTACAACTTTCGTAGCAAATGCATTTTAAAACTGAGAACCCTGGAACCTGAATCTTTTCCCCAGCCAATTCTGGCTAAACTAGTACCCACTGCCCAGTAACCAACACAGATTATATTCCAGAGTGTTAAGACATTCTTATCTTGGAATATATCTTTAAGACTAGTAGTAGTGAGCTGGGAACATGGCCTCCTAGCCAGTGATGAGGAGGAAAGTCAAGAATATTCTTGAGAAAAACTGGACAGGCAGATAAAATTGCTGGAAACTACGCGTCAATTATTGCAACCTCACGAGGGGCTTCTGGCGGAAGGGAACTGCGTAACCTCTTTTTTTTTTTTGAAAGGAGTTCGTGTACAGGATCATCAAGAGAAAGAACAGGCACGCACGAACACAGGCGAGACGCACACGACGCACGCCGAACTCGGAGCCACCAAGCAGCACACCACCTTCCAGCACCGCCAGCACGCCGCCGGGACAGAAGAAGGCGAGCTCACCTCGCACCGAAGCCGCCAGCTCGAACAACCATGTTGAGTCGCCGCAGAAACCAGCTGACGCAGGCGCCAGCATCTTGACGATGAACGGATATCGGCTTCGAGCCGCCAGCTCGCCCTCGCCGTCTCACGCCGGAGACAAGCACGAGGACGCCACCCATCTTCCAGCACACCCACCGAGAACGCCGGCGCAGACGAACTCCTCACCTGCAAACTCCTGCAGATTTTAACCAAAAGCAGGTCCACCCGCCGCGGCGGAGGACGAAGGACCCCCCAGCCAAGAGCCACCACCGCCATCACGGACGGTGGCTCGGGGAGATGCGCGCTGCGACTCCGGAGAGCAGCAGGCGTGCAGAAGGCGACGGATCCGCCAAGGGCCTTTTGTTTATCTGGCTACCAGAATAATCCGGGAGATTTGGTCTATGGCTTCATCTGATGATCTACTTGCCTGAGTATATTTTATAATCTCGATTAGAAGTGGATGGATGCCGGAGGAAGCTTTGGTTCCCCTGCCAAGAGAATCAACTTGCTTCGCTCTCGTTTAAAAAGATAAGTTGCGTCGAGATTCATGCTGTGCGGCGTGTACTTGGGTTGGTTGGTCATTGAAATAGAAAATATCGCAATAAAACTTACAAACCGCCTTTTTTTGGAGGAATATGTGAGACATATTGATTCAACAATGTTACAGGTGCTGCTAGTTTACGGGTAACTGTGGTCTGTGGACACAATCAATTTTGATCAGGTGCCCACTTTCTGAATGGACAAGAACAAGGGAGGGAAAAGAGGAGCCGACGGAGACGAGGAAGAAGAAAGATCCACTGTCGTATCTCCAGATCCACCGCCGCGACCACGTCATCGCCACTACCTCCACTCCCCAACAGTTGGCATCAGCCTAACCATCAGACTCCCCGCCCGCAGCCGGGGCGCTCTTGAAACGCCTCGCCTTGCCTACAGCTTTGCTCCCGATGGTTAGATGACGGCCTCGACTCCCCCCCCCCCCCCTCGTCGGCAAGCCCCACGCCCGCACCGCTAAGGTTATTGCTAGCAGACAGCTCGCTCTATCCTTGCCGAGCCCTTCTCGCCACGCCTCCCTGGCGGTTGCAGACGCTGGCTCGATTGGTAGGCGGTGGTGGAAGAGGGCAGGTCGAGGGAAGACAATACATGAGGTCGTCGTGTCGAGTGTTAAAACGTACTCCCTCCGTTCCTTAATATAAGGTGTCAAGTTTTTTAGAAAAAAATCAAAATATAAGGTGTATTACGATTTATGGACAATTTTACCCATCAAAAAACGAGTCACAATCTGGAACGGAGGATTTTGACACATTGTTTTCAGTTTGTGGCTAATAGGGACTCTTTTCTCTCGATTATTTCAGTAGATAATTAGTCTGTCGCATGCAAAATACTGACGTCTTAATATCCGTGCCAAAACCATAGACACCTCATATCAAGGAACGGGGGAGTAATAGAGAAGGGAGAGTATAACACTCAGTATAAGAAATAATGTGTGCGGTTAGGGGATAAGGCGGGGCCATCAGTTACAATTTGCTACCATCAATGAGATATGTTGTCCCAAAACCAGTACTTTTTGGATCCATATTTCAGTTGTAACTAATGTTTAATTTATGTGTAACTGGAAATTTTCCAATAGCAATTCATGTGCAATCGATATTTAACTGGAAAATTTCATTTGCCAGGCATGTGCAATCCATGGCTAATTTTATTTAAATAATACACGAAAAATATTTAATTCCAGAAATATTACGCGTTTTAAATTTTTTGCAGAAGTAGGATCCCGTCGTCTTTGCCAAAGACGACTTTGGCCTGTCGTCGTTGCTGATGACGAGAGGGCCCACACGGCCACGCGGAGGCACGTGTGAGCTGCTGGGCTGTTACTAGTGGCGTGTATGTGCGGATACACGCCACTAGTAATATTACCAGTGGCGTGTATTTGTGTACGCACGCCACTAGTCGTCTTCGCCAAAGACGACAAGCCACCTGTCGTCTTCGCCAAGGACGACAAGTCAGCTGTCGTCTTCGCCAAGGACGACAGGGCCCTGTCGGCTTCGCCAAGGACGACGGGATCCTATTTTTGCAAAAAAAAAAATCGCGTGTTATTTCCGGAATTAATTATTTTGTGTGTATTATTTAAAAAAAATTAGCCAATCCATGTGCAACCGAGAAAATCTTAGTTGCAATCTATGTGTAACAGGAAACATCTCATACACTGCATGAATCCTCATGTAAATTTGACGGTTCTAAAGTTGAGTGAGTTGTACCATAATTCTTACTCAAGAATTAGTAAAACGTAAAAATAAGTAGTAGCCCTTGAAATATCTTTTACGTCATTTTTCATTAGTTTGGAGTTTTCGGGTGGTGCATGAATTCAGTAGTGAGCAGACAATCAACATGTTGATACTATGAATTTTACCTGTTCCTATAAACTTCACCCTCCTAACATGATATGATTTTTGATATATTTTGAACTTTAAATATCGTTTTTCTAGGAGTTTTGGTGATATGGTTTTTAGGCTTCCACCGGTTACTTTCTCCAATTGAATGGGAAAGGCCCCTCCCACGTGCTCTTGCTCTGCGCCTGACACTCTCATCCACCGCTATACCAACCTCAAGTGGAGCACTGAACCAAGTGGGGAGCGAGGATGAGCGGTGGCGCCGGCGCCGGTACTGGCGGAGGAGTCCTAGGAGCCGGCTCGGCTTACCAGAGGTTCGTCCACTCGGCGCTGGAGCAGACCCGCCTCCGCACCGCCCTCAGGCCTCACCCCTCGCAGGTTCCTCTCTTCACCTTCTCCAGCTCGCCCCCCTCACTCTAATGGAACAGAGCTCAAGGGTTCTGCTCATGCCGTAGTTCGGTTCATGCTGCTACGGCGCTACCACTTAGCTCCTATTCCTCCACTTAAGGGATTGCTCGGAGTGAAGGTTTAGCTGCGTATTAGCAGTAGTTGGTGTTAGCGCGAGGCTGCTAGCGTGCGAATCAGATGTGCGCAAAAGGAAAAATTCAGTCCGTCAGAGAGATGCGAAATCGTGCTGCTGTACTTGCGAGTGCGTGGTGAAATTGTGGTGTGCGTGGTCTTAATCTGACACTGCTGAGCTGACTCTCCTTGGAACAAGACTAAACAATGACTGAAGCAGAAGCCTTGTTTCTTCAGCTGCACACAAGTGACTGCCATGCTTTGTTTTCTAATTGCTGGTCTTTTGGGCTGTGATTCTAAAATGTGCAAAAGAAGTTTAAAATTCTGAGTTAGTTGTTCGGTCTGTTAATCTACAAAGTTATATATGCTGCTGCTCTGTCACGTGAAAGCCATGATTTAGAACTGATGTAATTGGACTAGTTAAGAGTTCAGAGGACACTCTCTGTCGTCACCTTATGCGATTCTGGCGAAGAAGCGTGCTGCTGAGCGTAGGCATTTTATTGTGCAATTGTCCATATAGAATATCTGAAAATTTTACTAGGCTCCTGTAATATCAGCTGGCAGCAATTATACTTCTTGTTTATTTTGCCCTTTGTCATGCTTCCAGAAAAAGTTCAAGTTCATAAAAGCCAACGATGACAGTACTGTTTTGAATGCTTTCTCGTTCAGTGCCCCCAAAATCAGACTGCTTCGCAGCTTGACAGTGGAGAAGAAAAACTCAGTGCAGGTACTTCTTCTGTCTTGATACTCCAAGTTCAAGTTTCCTTGACCCAAACCCTACAAGAACTATCAAACAGAGAGAGACTATGACCTGATATATTTATTTACTTGCTAAGTCGATTTAGTCTAGTTATGCTTGATGATACTATTAATCTTCCATCATTTGTCATGGCTACCTGACCTGTACTATTTTAACTGTGCGAGCATTCTTGATATACCTGCCATGAGGCAATATACTTATGATGCACATGCCCTTGCAGGTTCTTGACTTTGCTGCTTTCTCTGAACCTGAATATGATCTTCCTATATTTTGCGCCAACGCTTTCACGACTCCTGCACAAAGTATTGTTGTTTTGTAAGTGCCAAAATATGTATGCCATTCAAGAAAAAATTAATGTGCTTTTCCACATGCAGTGTGCTCATGAATATGGCCTGAATGAACTATTGCAGGGACCTCAATCCTTTATATGATATCACTGTAGAAAAGGATTACAAAGATAAATACTACAGGAATTTGATGTCTCTTGCACAGAAGTATAGTGAGGTACTTGGAACTTGTTCTTTGCCCAAATGTTTTGCCTCATGAGTCTTCCTCTATTAGCTATTTAGCTTTATACATAGCTTGGCATCTTTATTTAGAGAAAATGCAGCTTCTGCCATGGGGTGGCAAGATTACGAGCGAGTCCCTGAGATTCTTCTCTCCAATCGTGATCTGGACTATATTTGAGCCAACTGAACGCAATCATCAAGTTCTATATTCAGCTTTGATGGATTACTATAAGGTATGCACCATTTTTTCTTTCTAAAAATTTTAGTGGCAATCACGCAATTTTAAATATTCCGCTCCTTGTTTTCTCATGTTTCTTAATATGCAGGTTTGGCTTGAGTTAACGGATCAAGCTATTGAAAAAAACGACACGGCAAAAATTGTTCGCAACAGAGAAGCGCAACATAGATATCTCACATGGAGGACTGAAAAGGCTTGTCTTTTAGACCAAAACCTTGCATAGAAAGTTATATTCATGGACTAGTGATGTATTAACATGCCGTTACTGACGCGGAATTATCACTGCTTGCATATGCTACTGCAGAGTATCTTCCGCTAATCAAGCCTTTGTTCTTTGAATTTAAAGTCGGGCTCTTTGAGCCTTTGTTCTAAAAAAAATAACCAATCAAAAGAAGAAAAATATATCCTCGCGTGAAAGGAATTGTTCATGTCTTCCTAAATCCTGACATAGAAGAAAAAAAAATGGTTTAAAGTTTTCTTCGTCAGAGTTGCTCACGCCGACACGCCGAGGGTCTCCATCCACCGGATAGCAGATGCTATCGCCGTCAGCAATTGAACGCGGCAATCCGCGACGTGATTGCACGGAATGTATTTGGACTTTTAGTACTAGTACAGTACCTAACACCAATGTGGCTAGCAGCTCCTAGCTACCCCCACGGTGCCATTACATCGATATCGCTCCGTCAGTGCACCGGCCGGATGATCGACAGCGGATCAGATTCGCTGATGACAGCCCGAGGGTGCCACTAAGAAAAGGGACACCTTTACGTTGGAAATAGAATAGGGAGTTTGTCTCAAAGCCCGGATTGGATGATGCAGATTGCAGAATGGAACGGAAGCACAGCAGCCTACAGGCCAGGCATGGCCATGGAGACTTTCGGTTCTGGCTGCGACTTTCTGTTTTGGCAGCACCAGTTAATAGCTTCCTAAGTTTAAGACTGTCTGCTTGTATACAGGTGCTGGCCGCATCAGTTTAGTGAGTTGTTGGAGCACCTCGTTTTACCGGACGAATCACGCTACACTCAACAATTGAACGTTTTCGTTTTTCTTTTCAGTTGTGATCATGCTTCAAGTTTTCATACGAACAAGGATTTGGATTAGTGTTGATTTGCAAGAACGTTCAAATTATGACATGCCGACTTCACTGATTAACTGAAACATAAGCGACACAAATACACAATATTGATAAGAACAATGTCACGACCAAATCCTCCAAAGTTGGTGTTTCCATTTCTCATCTTCGCAATCTCGAAGTCCTTTCCAACCTCAAATGAGAAATCTACCATCTCTCCTTTTTTTTGCGAAGAGACCAAAACCTGTATATTAAGAGCAACCAACTAATACATAAAGGAAAAATATACATAAGTCCTTACGGAAAAAACGACACCATCATCCTCCTGCCACTAGCCAGTGGTACGTCGTGAATGAAGCTCGATTGTGTCTCTGGACCTTCGGACCACGTCGGAGGCAGTGAATTGTTGACACGCGAGTCTGGAAGTCGCCGACGATAATGATTTGAGAAAAAGATCGGCATCCCAGAGAATAAATCGAGGTAGTGGGTTGCACGACGACATCAGATCCGTACAGACAAATCCACGAAGACCTTACCTCACACACTCCGAGACACAGCCAAAACTGGCCAAACCTCGCCACTGGAGAAGAAATCAATGAAGTGAGACTTGTATGCTACCTGCAAAATACGAAAGCATGACTAGATCCATCATTCCAAAAGGAACATAAAGAGATTAATCTCAACGGTAGTTTGAATTACACATTTCTCCGAGGTAACTTTGTTACCAATTGTCGAAATTTCCCAACAAATAACAACTAGGCCAATCACATAGAAACCATGTTTACAATTTTTTTTGGGTAAGGACATACCCTTGCAAGTATTTTTGTAAGAAGTACAAACAGGTGTGCCCATCTTTATTTTCATCTGGGCTATGTATGGACTTTTTAATGAAAACTTACAACATTAAATTTCTACGCAATACTATAGCTTGTTTTGTTTGTATTTTATACCGAGTAGCTTACTATGTGTGCTTGCTAATTTTAAAATACGGGTTTAAACCATGCACTGGTTCCAGATGTACTCTTGGAGAGATTATGTTTTTTCTTCTGACAGTCTCTTGGAGACATTATGTTTTTTTTTTTGAATTTTTCCACATATATTAAACTGACAAAGAGTACACAATTAAATCGATTACAAAAACAAAACTAAAAAAGACGAGCAAATCTATGAGATCTTCAAGCTCTTTCTTCATCCATGACATAATCTTGTACTTTTCTGAAGGCAGCCGTAGAACAACGCCGAAAACACCAAACCACATACCTGTGAATACCACCGAAGGTTCTCCCTTTTTAATTTTGAGCCGCAATGCAAAGGCTTTGTGCACGCACACAGCCATTAAATTAATCAAGCAACATCGGCAAGAGCACCACCACTGATATTCCAGGGACAAATAACCGTACCACTTTGTCGACGTCGTTGGGAGACGAGAGAACGAATCACCATTGCCGAAGACGTAGTAGCCGGGATAGATATTGCGAGGACAAACCTCCTCGCGGCAACCATGAGAAACAATCCAAGATTGATCTGGCGAAGCAAGATCTGAAGAACCATAACTAGACAAACTTAATCTTCCAAAGACACCATTGACGTCGAGAAGAAGATCTCGCCGTCGAACGAAGTGCGGAAGACCACTTATTGCAGACGATGCCATCTCCATTGACGAAGAAGACCAAGCTCTAACATTAAGGACCCTTGTGTAGCGCTCTGCGCAGGTCCGAGGTCCCCACCCCTGCTAGTGCCAGAACGACAACTAGAGGAGGCGAGGACCCGTCAAATCCAAGACGAAGGCGACGATGAAGAAGTAGATCGGCGTCGGCGGCGACGGCTAGGGTTGAAACCCTAGGCCGCCGCCTCTATTCTTTCTTTTCCGTACGCGAGAGCTGTTCGCCTCTAATAAGTTAACGTATAGTAAAATACTTGGAGACATTATGTTACTTTGGAGGTTGGAAGCTCTTTTTAGGAAAGTTGGGGATTGAAACCTAGAGTTTCTGAGACTGCGCATAGCCCAACAGATCACACGAGGAACCCAATGGCAGCGGTTCTCCCCATCTCTCCTCAACTTCCCCGGTCTTCGGCCCGAGCTTTATGAGGCCCATCACAAGTAGAGCCTCACAGCCCAGCTCTGTTCGAGCCGTCCCACTCCAGCTGCGACCATTTTCTCAAAAAAAAAAACTCCAGCTGCGACCACACCGCACGCACGAACACTCCATTCCTCTTCCAAGCTGAAACCTCCTCCATGCCGCTCGCTCCGCGCCGACGCCGCCAAAACCCTCCCCGAAACCTCCGAGAAAGGCCGCCCACCTCCCAAAGATGCCGCCCAGGCCGGCAGGCCGGGTGTTCCAGTACATCTCCGCGCCCCGCAGGCCACCGCCATCTGAGCTGCTCCCGCCCCCCGCCGGCGCCGAGTCCCTGGCGTCCGACGCCGACGCCGACTCCGTGTACCGCATCGTGACGGCCGCGCCCACGCCGTCGGCCATGGAATCCGCGCTCTCGCCTCCGCCGTCCCGCTCTCGGCTCCCCTCCTCGACCTCGTCTCCGCCGCTTCCGCTTCGCCCACGGGGACCCGCTCCGCGCGCTCTCCCTCCTCTCGCTCGCCTTCGACCGCCGCGGCGTCACGCCCTCCCCCTTCGCGCTCGACACGGCGCTCTACGTGCTCGGCCGCGCCCGCCGCTTCTCCCACATGTGGGACCTCGTCCGCTCCTACCACCGCCTCTGCCCCGACTCCATCACGCCGCGCACCGCCATGGTCGTCCTCGGCCGCGTCGCCAAGATCTGCTCCGTCCGCGAGACCGTCTCCTCCTTCCGCCGCCTCTCGCGGCTCTTCCGCGGCCGCGACGGCACCGACTCCGCCGACCTCTTCAACGCGCTGCTCCGCACGCTCTGCCAGGAGAAGAGCATGTCGGACGCGCGCAACGTCTACCACGCGCACAAGTACGAGTTCCAGGTGAACCGCCAGACCTTCAACATCTTGCTCTCCGGGTGGAAGTCCGCGGAGGACGCCGAGGCGTTCTTCGCGGAGATGCGTGAGCTCGGGATTGATCCTGACTTGGTCACCTACAACTCTTGATTGATTGCCATTGCAAGAACAGAGGCGTGGAGAAGGCCTACAAGCTGCTCGATGAAATGCGGGCACATGAAATTGTTCCCGATGTGATCACTTATACGAGCTTGATTGGCGGACTGGGACTGATTGGCCAGCCTGACAAGGCGAGAGACCTGCTGAAGGAGATGCGTGAGCTCGGATGCCACCCGGATGTCCCGGCGTACAATGCCACAATACGGAACTTTGTTATAGCGAAGAGGCTTGGTGACGCATTTGGATTGATGGATGAAATGGCCTCAAAGGGACTGATGCCGAATGCCACCACCTATAACCTGTTCTTCCGGTGCTATTACTGGGCGTATGACATTGGTAGTACGTGGCTGTTGTATGAGCGAATGCGGTCTGAAAGATGCTTCCCGAACACACAGTCTTGCATGTTTATCATCAGGTTATGTCATCGGCATGGTAAGGTAGCGGAAGCACTAGAACTGTGGGGCGATATGGTGAAATACGGATTCGGGTCATTCACCTTGGTCTCAGATGTGCTGTTTGACTTGTTATGTGATGAGGGAAAGCTGGAGGATGCTGAGAGGTGTTTCCATCAACTTACTGATTTGGGTCAGAAACCCAGCAGTGTTTCATTTAGAAGGATCAAGATACTTATGCAGGTTGCCAACCGGGAAGAATCTATTGCCAAGTTAACTGAGAAAATGGCTCGGTTTGTGCGGCTGGCACCTGAGGATCACCAAAGGGTTCATCACACTGCTGAAAGCACACCACCCAATGGCGATGGAGATCAAGCCGATATAATAACAGCAATGTAGCATACCATTTCAGATGACGGCGGACATCAATTGATAATTGATGGCCACAACTTTGGTTGACCAGTGAAACATTTGAATCGTTCTGATGGGTTCACTGTATTATTATGGCGTCTAGGTAAGCCATCTAGCTTTCTGCTGTTCATATGAAGATATTGGTTAGTCTGTTTGCTTCCATAGTTTCTTACGCCTACATTGCCTCTTCTAACAGCTACGGAAACTCATGGTGTGGTCTGACAAACAATATAATCATACTGCCAGATTATTGTCAATATTGATACATTTTTTCCCTGAAAATCAGTACCTTGGAATGCCTTTAGCCTGCCTATTTGACCATATGGTATGTACAGCACTCGCTCTGATGCATATGAGATTGGAACTACGTATGGTATTCCAACATCATGAAACCTTATGGTGATGGATGTGGAATCAAAACTAATTAGTGAATAAACTGACTCATACCAAGCTGTGGGTTTGTCACAAACCTTATGGTGATGGATGTGGAATCGAAACCTTTAGTGTCCATGTCATATCGTGCCACACATGTTGTTAACATCGGCCAACTACGTATTATTGGCGTCATGGTAATGTGTAGAGGCACTACATCAGGGGAGGCGCGAGCAACATTGTGCCTCGTGGTTGACAACTTGACATCCACAACTCGCATACAAATGTTCATCGCACATAACTAGATACCGCAAAGTTGAAATTTTAACTTTTTTTGAAATGTTAAGAGAGCATAGCAACACACTGAATTGAGAGGTTTTGCTTGCATGACTTGGTCAATATAAAATCAGGGAAATCAAACACATAATGACACAACAATATGTAATTGGCCGATGTTAACAACATGTGTGGCACGATATGACATGGACACTAAAGGTTTCGATAGTCAATATCACTCCTTGGATAATCAAATTAACCTACATGTCTTTGGCAATGGCTTGTTTGGTATACTGCATCATGCATCAAACACAATTTTATGATGTTGGTTGTATCCATCAGGGGTCAGGTCAGACTTGCAAGCTGCTTAAAGCACCTCTTATACAGGCTTCAGATTGGGCGTTTTCAAGCTCGATTAATGCAAGCGAGAGTGCACATGAGAAATAGGTTACCTCCGCACAATTGTGCCTTGCATTACCCCATTTTGGCTCAACGCTCACTCTCTCCACTATTCCCCACCTCTCGAGTTCTTACCTCTCAGTTGCCTGCTTGATCCTTCTACTCCGTCGGTGAATGGTGCTCGCAGGCAAGCAATGTTCCTTGCTCTCCGTGCTCTTCGATGGCTGGTATAAGAAAACCTAAACCTCAAGCCTGGAGCAACAGTGGCTGAAGCAAAGAGAGTGGTTGGGCAAGAAGGATAAGAGGAGACTTGATTCTTGGGTCATGATCATTGCCTGAAACATCTGGACACAAAGAAACGCCCGAGCTTTCGGTTTCCTGAGTAAACAATACAACAAGGACATCCTAGCGGCAAAGATCATTGAGGCCATGAAGTTTGGAGCAAAGCGGGAGTCGGTGATCCTGCCCTAGAGTGAGAGAGTAACCTTAGGACGTGTGTGGGGTGTTAGTTATCCGTTTCTGATTTGCAGACCGTGATAGCTCTTGTAAATTACCCTCTGCTTCTATAAAATTAAGTTACGCAATTGCGTACTCTCGAAAAAGAAAAAAACCTAAACCCTAGGAAAGATATTTTGAATGCATACTTATGTGGTATACATGTACTCATGGTACTTTGATGTTTATATGCATGTTAAATTAGTTGTTCGGTTTGTACATCGATGATATTTGTGAGGTTTGTATATATAGTCACACTTTGTATAACGTTAACATGAATTCTTAAAACGCGCATTCATGTAATGACAACATCACGTAGGAGCATTTGGTAATGTAACAAATCAGGTAGAAGTGCACCTACAAGGTCCTTTGGTGTGCGCCTAGTTAATACCACAGCCAAAGATTAATTGAACAAGCTACATGCCAACAACAATACAAAGGAGAGAAGGAGGGTCAAACCAAGGACACACAAAGCAGTCCGCCCCGTAGCAACTAAAGAGGAGCTAAAGGGCTGGGCTTAGGAATCTGAGGCTGGAGGACACATGACCCTACGAGAGGAGGAGGTGCGAGCCAAACTTTGGACCTGGGCTCACTAAATATAACTAAAAAACCTACCGCTTGGAACCCTGTTATTTTTTCGGTTTTGCTAATTCTCAGTCGACTGAGAATTAGCTTAGCGCTAAGTCGACTCCTCCACCTCTAAAACCGTGCATTGCGATTCGTGCAAAACTAGTTCTTCTTCTTCCTCGCGGCGAGGACGGCGCCAAGCTGAGCCGGAGCCGCCGCAGCCGCGGCTGGCCACGGCGGAGGCGAGGAGCAACTCAACTTGGGGGAGTGCGAGGGTGTGGGTTCGCCGGCGCTGGAGTACAAGGGGCGGGGGTTAGAGGGATGGCCGGGACGGCGACAGACCGGCGGAGGAGGAGCTCGAGGCAGGGTGGGGCGGCAAGGCGTCGTGGCAACGCGCCGGCCGCGGGCGAGGAGGTCGGCGGTGGCTGTGGGGGAGGCGAACTCGCCGGAGTTCAGGAAGAAGACGATGACGTCATTCGACTGAGAATTATCTTAATTCTCAGTCGATTGAGCGTTATTTTTTCCCTCCGTTTAAAACTGTCGGAATCCGTCAGAAAAATAGCGGGACTTGCCAACATCCGTATATTTCTCTAGACCGTTTCGGCCCGAATACTCGGAATCCAAGCGCGGCTACCAATTAGCATGGAAGACTAAGGGAAAATCAAGGAGTTTCAGTCGCAGTACACTTTTGAAAAGAAGCAGGCTGTCGAGCTTCAGGCCTTGCACACAAGTATAAATATAACAAAATGCATGAATTCAGAAGTTTGCTTGCATGATTTCGTCAATATAAAATCTGGGAAATCGAATACATAACAATATGTAGCTAACAGATGTTAACAACGGGCGTCGCACGACATGACATCGACACTAAAGTTTTCGGCAGATAATAATATCACTCCTTGGAAACCTGACGCATAACACATCTGCGATGCAATTGCTGAGAGCCTGGGCCCAATTGGATGGCCGTTTTCTAACGGAAACGAGGGGTGCCAAAACATGGAGGTGGAAAATCTACGGCCTTCCCATGCGGGGCCATGTCTTTTGGAATGTCCAGCGGTGTCTGGTCAGTCCCGAGCAAGCACCTAGGGTGCAAGTTGACCTTGCAGGGAGCGCACCGGTAGCGCCACAGGCAGCTGGTTCTGCAGCGCGTGCACTCGACCGGCGCCGCCACGGTGAGCATGAGGAGGTGCACCGGGTGCAATGGCGAGACGGCGGTGACAGGCAGCTGAGAGCAGACAGGGTGCACGTTGAAGCCGCACGGGCGGCAGCTGTAGTGCATGCCCTGGACGGGCGTGCCGCACAGGTCGCATGTTCTCGGGTCATCCGCGAACGCGGCTCGCTCCAACGTCAGCGGCTGGTGGCCGTGGAAGGCCAGGGACGCCGTCGGCGGGCACGTCGCGCAGAACTCGTGCAGGTCGAAGTCGCAGAAGTCACAACGGTAGCGGGAGCCGACGGTGGAGCACTTGCAGCCGTCGCAGCGGAAGTTTCTGCCGGTGTCGCGGAGCACCAGGGGGTGCGCCTTGTGGGCGTCGTGTAGGATCTCCTTCGGCATGATGGATGGATGCGTTATCGAAACGAGAGATCTAGGTGTGTGGCTCGAATCGATACCCCTTGGGTCCGGCCGTGGTGATATATATACACGGACAAACATACAACGATTCGTCTACGACTTGCACTCCTATTCCGTTTCCTATACATGAACGACAACGGGAGGCAACTATAGCTGGCCAGTCGTGCGGGACCTCTTTAGGTCGCGCTTCATGGGCCGCATTTGTATCGGCCCAGTACAAAACGATACTGTTTTTTCGCTTTTATTCTTTTTCTTCTGTTTTAAATCTGAATAAATTATAAATTTGAACAAAATTTCAAATCGATTTTTAAAAAAATATGAACAGATTTTAAATTTGAAAAAAAATTCAAATCCGAACAAAAAATAAATCCGGACAAAATAAAATCCGAACAAAATTTAAAATCCAAACAAAATTCAAAACCGAACAAAAATCAAATCCGAACAAAAAATAAATTTGAACAAAAATCAAATATGAACAAATTTCAAAATTGAACAAAAATTCAAATTTGAACAAAAAATCAAATCTGAACAAAAATCAAAATCTGAACAAAATTCAAATCCGAACAAAAAATAAATCCGGACAAAAATGAAATCCGAACAAATTTAAAAAACCGAACAAAATTCAAAACCGAACAAAAATCAAATCCGAACAAAAATCAAATCTGAACAATTTTCAAAATTGAACAAAAATTCAAATTCGGACACAAAATCAAATCCGAACAAAAATCAAAATCTGAACAAAATTCAAATCCGAAAAAAATCAAATCCAATTTTTTTTCAAGAACGAACAATATTCACTTGATCGAAAATATATAATTTTTCATAAATTAAAAAAATAAATGAAAAGAAAACTGAGAAAACAGAAAAAGAAACTAAGAAAAAAAAGAAAACGAAAAAAACGCCGAACCGGGCCGGCCCATGAGCGTCGGCATCCCGCATCCCTTACGGCGACATGCGCGTCTAGCGTCGCCGTAGGGCGATGTATAGGTTTTGCCCAGTCGTGCCGCACGGCACGGCCTGTCGCGGGCCTGACAAGGCACGGCCCATAAGCGGCACGGCACGAATACGGCACGGTACTAATCGTGTCGTGTCGGGCCGGCCCACAGGCCACAATTTCAGCTGCAGAACAGCACTATGACACGGATGAGGCCCAACGGGCCCCATTCCGCACGATTAGCACGTTTGGCCTGATTAGGGCTCGGAAAACAAAAAAATAGCTAAAAGTTCAAAAATAATAAGAAATATAAGACAAATTTAGATATTATCTTAATAATTTTTATTAATCTAGCAAGGCGCCTCATTAAAACATTCCAGTCCACTTAGATACCCTGGTAAGGAAAAAGAGTGCGTCTGAAACTTGCTGCTATCCGACTTAATTGTTCATATGACAGACTACAAGAATAAAAAAGGAAATTACAAAAAGGATAAGAAAAGTATTCTTCATTGTCGATATGAAGATACTCCAGTGCAGCCACCAACTCGGGGTCCTCCGGCATGTGTTGGATTCTACGCATCGCCCGATCGCCGCAATTGGGCTGTTGTGCCCTTCCCGTGCCGTGTCGCACGGCCCGACAGGGGTTCGACAGAGCTAACCGTGCCTCACGCGTGCTGCGTGTCGCGTTCTACCTAGCACGGCAAGGCTCCACGCGCCCGACAGGAGGACGACGTGCCTGCTCCAGCACGACTCAGTCGTCGCGTGCCGACTCCAGCACGACTCCGCCTCGCGTGCCCGCTCCAACACAGGAGCCCACCGTGCTCGCATGGCCCGCGTGCCATGTTGGCAGGCCATGCCCGTGCCGGCACGTTTCTGTCGTGCCGTGTCGGGCTGGCCCACGGGCTCCAAATCGAGGAGCGGCACGGGCACTAATGGGACAGTGCCGGTCCGCGGCCCATTTAGGTCGGGCTGTGCCATGCCAAAAAATCTGTGCTTCGGGCTGGCCCATTGGGCCCGGCCCGTTTGGCCAGCTATAGAGGCACCAAGAGAGTACATGCACCTGCAGTCCTCCCCGCCTCGCTCTTCTTGAATCTTTGAGGCCGGTGATCGTGTCGTCCCACGGATGACCTGGTATTGCAAGCACGGAAGCTATGCCTACCATCAGCCCATGCCTACCATCCCGGCATCGACAACAAGGTTCTCAAGAAAAAGATCATGTAGTGTGATGCATCCATCCCGCTGGCCATATTTTACTTCACAAACGGGATGTGAAAACATAAGGAAAAAAGATCAAGTAGTACTCCATATACCAAAAAAAACTGAAGAATAATTCAGTAGCTTGCCTCGGGCTGCTCTCAGATCATCGGTGCCCTATAGGGATGAGAAAGCATGACCATGAACCATGATCATGTCATTACTAACTTGATCAACAGCGATACAACATTCAAACGACTATAGCAATATTTTAGGTCAATGCAATGGCATAAAAGAACTCAAATGTATATTTCAGAGCCCCAGTTTGATACACATGTTGAAAAAAGTAGTAAGTTCTCCACACACCGATCATGTGTGAGGACGGTTCCGCTTGCAAATTCAGTATGATAATGTGCATCTACATTTGCGTTTTGAAGGTCCTGAATCTCTGCTTCTCAAGCCTGGATTTCAATATCTTCCTTTTGTTTTGTCCTCTTATGTATAGTATATAAATCCGTCTTATCCTGCAAGGACGCTGGCGCCGTACTCGCCGTTCATCATGCGCTGACCTGGGAGCCGCCTATCAACACCTACGTCACGTCGTCGTTCTTTAACACGCGAGAGGGTTCAGCGCAACACATGTCTGGTCTGCGTGCTAAACTGCCCTTCCTCTGTACGCCAGGTTTCTGATTGTACTACTATACTAGTTGAATGCCCGTGTGTTGCTACGGACAATATGTCATATAAAACTATTAATCTAAATGGTGCTTTTTTTTTTGCTGCCGACAATATGTCACATAAAACTGTTAATCTAAATGGTTTTTTTTCTTTCTCCCATATAGATATCTTCCTCCCTCTTGGATTGTCTATGACTCCCTTACCAATTATAAAAATCCTATTCTACATCATTGCTTCGTGAGGTGCATACATTGCCAATCCTTGCATCTCTGCGGGGGAAGTCCCCTCCGGTGAATTCGCCACGTAACTCACGGCTCTCTACCTTTAGCCCAATTGTTGTTACTCATCTATGTCGCCATCCTTCTCGTAGTCGCTTCGCGATGTACCTTATCCTAACTTGGGGAATATTTGATACCTTTCACAGTTTCACTCTGCTTCCATCCCTAAACTCTACCCCTCAACTCCTTACATTATCTCACTCCACTCTGCAGAAATATCAAAAAAATATGTACACTTATTTTTTTACTATGTGTTGCATACGTGGCTATAAATATTCTAATGATTCAACACTAATTAGGAGAGTACATGTCACCTCTTCCAAATAAGATGTTTGTCACCTCTTAATTGCACATACAACGAACATGTGAAGTTCCCACATAATTTACAAACATAGATCTTAATCATGCGTGCCTATTTTGGATAGTTTATTGCTAGTGAATGCTGGTGAATATTTTTTCGAGAGTATGCAATTGCTTTATATTTATATCAGTCAGGAATAAAGTACAAGAGCTACATCAACTGCAGACAGTTTCTGAAAGCAAAACACACACCCTAGCCGCTGGTGTATTATGTCCAAATATATCGATCATCATCTTATTTCAAGAATGCATTCTGCTTCCATCTCAAGCTTATGTTTACCTCACCTTGCAATAAGAGAAAATAATATCTTCTTCGTATATCCCACTCCACCTCAACTTTATGTCGCCCTCAGAACAAAACATTTGAAAAAATGTATATGAACAATTAACCATTCAACACAATTAATTTTTAAGAGTCAAGACAAAATGACATGACGCATTGAATTCCATTTAAATCAATCATCTACAACATTATAATCTATCTGTGTGGATCAGAATTCTTCAAGGTACATAAATACATTTGTACTGTATGAGAAATAAATTAATACATGTTTAACACTTGGAAGGTTTCGTTTTGCCAGATATCTATCTGGAGACTCAGCTTTTTGAGTGCTCTACTCATGTTTTTTTCTTATCTATGTCTTTCTCTTGCATTGATGCTATCACAAACTGCAAGCTGTACCAATGGAGAAAAGCACGGCATCTACCACTTCTTCGTTGCCATAATGCCATCTATGATGTACCCCTCTAAACTCACTTTACTCACATGGTTGCCACGACCTGCAAAACATTAATATGTCAACAACCGAAGGAACTCTTAAGTTGAAAAGATCTCAATGCATATTGCACAACATATTTAAGGATCATGATCAGTGCAGTGAACTAAATTTTGACCTCGACATACATGCCAGCTCCACCATTGCTCCAGCATTATCTCTGATTCAAAGAATAGAAATATAGCAACAAATGGCAGGGAATGTCAATGTCAACTTTTGTCGACCCTTCACCTCCGGCTCTAGACTCTCCCTCTCTATCGCTACCGCCTCTACCTTCAGCTACAGGTTTGCTTGGTGTCAAAGATCTGCATAATATAACAGCGTGTTTCTTCAGCGGCTAGTAGGAAACAAAACAAATATTGTGAAGTGGTAAGCAGAAGTAGCTATGAGCTGACAAATGGTAAATGACATGAAGGGGCACACATATACCTACATCTGATTGTCATCTCTTGATACATAGAGCAACAAATTTCTCCCAATGTACTTCAAAGGTTCATACTTCTCGACTGTTAGTCGAGACAATTAATCCTGGAACGGCCGGATGTGGCCTGGCATGATTAAAACCTTTGTAGCCAACATATATGTCAAAACAATATATTAACGACAATAAGCTACAGTTTAGAAAAAAAATAACAGAAATAGTAAAAGGCACAATATTCCATACACCAAGAACGCGTATTATCCCAAAGAAAATAACATTGGGTATGGAATCCTTAATTTAGCATAATATCATTTCTTTACATTCCAGATGCCTTAGCAATAAAATTCTCTAGCATAAAATTCAAGCATCAGATACCATTGCAAGAAAAGGCATTGCTCAGTGCATGCAGAAGATAAATTTAGGTAGATCTCTCATAAACTGTAACAGTCTAACAGAATTCCATGAACTGGGTCTATTGACTATTATATGCAGCTGCGAGGGCTGTCGATTGGAAATAACCCCAGTACCTGAATGCTTGCGGACATGCAGCAATACCTGGTTGGAAGCTACAAAATAAATACACACGATTTCAGATAGTGAAACTGTAATTTACATAGTTTTACCAATCTGTAACGATCATGGAAAAGAAAAACTATACTCATCTCGTAGGCATATGCATAGGTATATTGTTGCTAACGTGTGGAGATGGAAGATCTTGTCATAGTGTTGATATTAAGTAAGACGCAATTCATGATGTGATATATGCACTCACACTCTTAGGATTTTAAATGTTAAGGCACGATTGAGAAAAGGAACACAAAAAATGGCTCCATAAATAACGAAGAATCGTTGAGCATGCAGTTGCATCTGCATCTTTGGCATTCCCTTTCCTCGGTTCTGCCCTCAGTTCTCCTGCGATCAACCTGCCCAGCTGCTGCCTAGGTTACGCCGACACCAATCACCTCGCCGTTACCTGGGGATCATGGGTATCGACGTATCGTCTCTTGCTACAGTATACAAAAAATGCAGTGGTACGCTTGCTGTCAGCATACCACCTTACAAATACAGAGTACAGAAGATATATAGTGAAAATTGCAATGGTACGTACTAAGCATAAAAAATTGCCGTGCATATACAGTTCAGTATATAGATTTACATTGCATAAGTTCAGTTCAGACAACCTCAGTTTCATTAAGTTCAGTTGCAAATATGGTACCAATCATGTAAGCAAAAGCTATTTCATCGAGCAAAGAAAATACAATGAAGTACTTACCCGTATGCATGTTCCTGAAGGCGTAGAAGTCGTGGTCATTGTTCTCGGGCTGCTACAGCGCCTCATCACCGGCTTCCCCACCTAGATGCTAAAAAGTCTCCTCTTTCTTCAGATTCCAGCATGGATCAGTTTTTTCCAGGCCAAGCGACGGGCAAATCCACCAATCCCTTCTTTGATAATTCCTTTCTTCTGAGGCAGAGATGGCGAGGAGGTCGCGGCCGGCATGGGCAAGTCGCGAGGTCGTCGTCCGGGCCAGGAAGCCCCTCCCTCTCGTAGCCCTCCTCCTCCCCATGGGCGGCCGCCTCATCGACCTCCGGGATGGACCCAGTCCTCGCTGCCGCTAGTGCCTCTGCCGACGCCGGCATGGCTGGGTTAGGAGAGGCCGGACAAAATTTGGTCGGTGGTGAGGCGACGCGCGTCCGGGTGAGTGGGGCAGTGCAAACGTTGGACGGAGGGATGGGCGGCGGAACCATAGCTTCGCCGGCCTCTCTCCTTCGAGGGAGCTGCGCGAGAGAAGATCAGATCGACGGAATCGACCAGCGGTGAGGAGGGCCAGGCTTCCGGCGGCAGTGAATTTGGTGGCGCATGGGGGATTGGGGGTGCGTCGGGGGATCTATGAGGCGTACACATCGGGGAGAACATGGAGCGGCTGCCGCAGAGGGAGCAGAGGTAGGCCGGAAGCGGACGAGGTGGAAGGCATCGAGAAGGCCTAGGCGGCGCCGTTGTGGGTCGGCACCGCCGGAGCAGGTGGCGGCAGGTCCGGCGCGGAAGTAACCACGAGCACGGCGAAGCTCGGGGCTTCCGTCGGCGGCCGCTGCATCTCCCGTGGGTTGCCGCCGCCGTGAGGAGAGAGCGAGCGAGGGGATCGAGTGGAGCCGTGGAGGTCCGGTGGGTCAACGGGTTTGGGACCGTGGGTTGATTTTCCGACTTTAGAGGGGCTAGATTGCAAAATACGGACGACGTATGACGGACGGCCGAGACATGACACTCCATATTTTTGTAGTAGAGATACTACTCCATCCGTTCCAAATTAATTGACTTGGTTTTGTGCAAATATGGATGTATCTATACTTGTATGGTGTCTAGATACATCAATGTGTAACCAAATGTGTGTCAATTAAATCCGAACGGAGGGAGTATCTTTGTTCCACAATGTAAGCCTTTTTAGCAAACTAGTTTAGCTTGTTAAAAAGGCTTATATTCTGAAACAGAGGGAGTACTTCTCAATATGTTGTACTCCCTCCGTCCCAAAATAAGTGTCTCAAGTTTGACTAAAAGTGAATGTATCTCTACATGGTTTGTAGAGATACATTCACTTTTGAGCAAATTTAATACACTTAATTTTGGACGGAGGGAGTATTTGCTACTTGCACATTAGTTGACACGTAAGTACATTGCTAATATGTAATTTGTTGCTTTAACTGCAGGTACTCTACAGAACGGTTCTGGCATGACCAACCGACGTCACAATGAGTTTTGGATTTTTCTCATTCGTGAGGAACTGCTCATCCTTGGCAGCATCGACACTGAAAATGAATCTTTTACTACACCACTGAATTGCAAATAACCATAGCCATATTTTCAGTGGAGTTAATGTGATGGAAGCACTAGAGGTCTAGAGCTGTAGGGCGATATGGTGAAATACGGACTCAGGTCATTCACCTTGGTCTCAGATGTGCTGTTTGACTTTTTTTTTTTGATGAAAAGAGCCTCGGCTCCCAATTTTCATTGCATGACAAAGAAAACTGATAAAACAAGAGTTCGCGGAGTGTTGCTTCCCGAACAAAACTCGGGAAACGAAAATAAACACCGACTGTGCACACCACACATACAACACAGCAAAACCATCTACATCATAACCTGCTAAACAACATGTCCCTCTAACTGAACTAGACGAAACTCCTTTATTTATACTAGACAAAACATAAGCACTACTATAGCTTCAGGTTTTCAACTATTTTCTTCAGTTTCACTCGCAAAACATCTCTACAGTTATGTGATGAGGGGAAGCTGGAAAATGCTGAGATGTGTTTTCATCAACTTACTGATTTGGGTCAGTATTTCATTAAAAATATCAAGGTACTAATGTGGCTTGCCAACCGAGAAGAATCTATTGCCAAGTTAACTGAGAAAATGGCTCGGTTTGTACGTCTGGCACCTGAGGATCACCAAAGGGCTCATCACACTGCTAAAAACACACCTCCCAATGGTGATGGGGATCAAGCTGGTATAATAACGGGAACGTAGTCTAATTTCAGATGACGGTGAACATCAATTGATAATTGATGGCCACAACTTTGGTTGACGAGTGAAATATTTGAATCGCTCTAAAGGGTTCATTGTAAAATTATGGCGTCCAGGTGAGCCTTTTAGCTTTCAGCTGTTCATATGAACTTATTGGTGGTCAGTTTGCTTTCATGGTTTCTGACGCATATATTCCGACAGACAATACCATCATATTGCCAGATTATTGTCAATGGTGATATATAATTATATATTCTTTCCTGAAAATCAATACAGTGGAAGGCCTTTAGAGCATCTCTAGCAGATCCCGTAAAAGTTTGACCTGTAAAACACGTATAAGGGAAACCGTAAAACATTTTTAAGGAGCGAAAAGTTGCTTGGCAGAATAGATCCCATAAACAAAACCGTAAATCAGAATATTCGTATTTACGGTTTACGTTTATGGTATCTGTTCTATACAGAAGCCCTGGCGGTACCGCAAAACTGGTTTTTTCTATAGCTTATATTTGTCACTTTGGACCAGAAAAAGATGATAAAAACGGCACCACAAATTCAAATTTATTAGAGTACAACATCAAACAATACATGAATAATCCATATTACAACAATCGTTCAAATCCAAATAATTAAACAAATAATGAAGGGTCCAGTTCATCACATGGAAAAACCAAATAAATTGGCAGACTAGCTCCTCCCATACAACTGCCAATGAAGTTCCATTACATCAATCTGAAGCTGCCGGTGCTTGGATCTTGTCTGGGTTTCTCAAAGGCTTCACACGACTGCCAACATTGTCATAGATAGGCAGCAGACCCAAATCCCTCCCGTCCTCAACAAGCATACCTTCATGATATTGTCCAGAGATTTCTGATCCCAGAAACGAGCATGACCTCGAACAATTGCAAACCTAGCTTGCAACACACCAAATGCCTTCTCAATATCCTTTCTGCATGCTTCTTATGCAGTGGCAAAAACAAATTGTTTTTTACCCTCTGGGTGTGAGATGGTTTTCACAAATGTGGACCAAGAGGGGTAGATGTCGTCGGCTAGATAATATCCCATGGTATAATCATGCCCGTTGACAGTGTATTTGCAAGTCGGGGAATCTCCACTTGCAAGCCTAGCAAAAAGATGAGATCTTGGCAGCACATTGATGTCATTTAGTGAACCTGACAAACCAGAAAAACAATGCCAAATCCACAAGTCCTCGGATTCCACTGTGTCAAGCACAATTGTTGGATCATGGTGATAGTCAGTGTACTGACCATGCCATGCAGTAGGGCATTTCTTCCACCTACAGTGCACACAATCAACACTGCCAAGCATCCCCGACCAACCTCTAGCTTCATTTTGCGCCATCAACCTCTTGGTGTCCTCCTCGTTAGGAGCTCAGAGATACTCCTCGCCAAAAAGCCTTATGATCACCTTCACAAAAATGCGCACATACTTGAGCGTAGTATCTTCACCAATGTGGAGATACTCGTCCGTGTAGTCTGCTAGAATATCATATGCAATCACTCGCATGGCGGCCGAGATCTTTTGACACGCGCTAAATCCAATCAGGCTGGAGGCGTTCCTCCGGCAAGTGAAAAACTTTCAATTGGCCTCACAAGCTTCGACGCCTCACAAGTTTCGACTATGTGCATGAACAGATTCCTACGCATTTGATATCGCCTACGGAAGAGATGAGGCGGATAGGTAGGTACTGATACGTCTCAAACGTATCTATAATTTTTGATGTTCCATGCTTGTTTTATAACAAATGCTACATTTTTTATTTGATTTATATATCACTTTTATGCATTTTCTGGGACTAACCTATTAACAAGATGCCACAGTGCCAGTTCCTGTTTTCTGCTGTCTTTTTGTTTCAGAAAAAGCTAGTCGGAAAATATTCTCGGAATTGGACGAAATTTTACGGGACAAGTTTTTAACCGACATGAAGACGAAATTAAAGAGCAGCTGAGGTGGCGCACCAGGGGCCAGACGCCACCCCGGCGCGGCAGAAGGTGGGGCCGTGCCGGGGGGTTGTCTGGCGCACTCCGGTAGCCCCTCACGCCGCCTCTTCGCCTATATATCTCCTCGCCCGGAAAACCCTATACACCCGTTCAAAAATCCACGAAACGTTTCATCGCCACCATCGTCGTCAACCCTAGTTCGGAGGGTTCTGAAACTCTTCCCGGCACCCTGCCAGAGGGAGATCATCACCGGAGGGCTCTACACCGCCATGCCTGCCTCTGGA